>JAYKKI010000003.1:38375000-39575000 GCA_039881145.1 Druceiella hillmani | reverse complement strand
AATGTAGTATTATTTCTACTTTCTTTAAGTTCTTTACCACAACCTAGGTTTCGTTGCATTACAACATCTTCAGGTGGGCTATTAGCAAAGATTGATTCTATTCTATATATATATCTATGCTAATAGCTCACCTAAAGATGTAATACAACGAAACCTAGGTCGCGGTAAAGAACTTAAAGAAAGTAGAAATAATACTACATCACGTAGTTTCATTTAATTGTGAATAATAATTAATGATTTTAAGGCGGCGTCGATTTAGTTTATCCCTTAGTTTTATGTTCCACAACTTCGTTGAATTAAAGCAAAAACAAACAAAAAACAGTTTTCGGAGCTCCAGATATTATGCAAGCGATCGCATTACAGACAACCAAAGAAAATTTTATTCGTAGACAGGCGACTTTCATTTAACCTCAGCGGGAAACTATCACACCAAACTTTACTCTCAGGTGACATCACGCTCTCACCATATTTGTGATGGATTTAACGTGTGACTATTGACATATGTAATGTAGACAATGTACTCACCCTGCCTCTGCCGCGCGTGCCACCCTGGAAGCTGCCATCGCCCGCGCCGCCGTACCCACGACCTGGGAACTGTTCACACAAACTCACTGTATAAATATTTGTAATATAGACACATTTATATATACTTATACACGTAAAGGTTGGAAACGAATACCGTAGTTGAGTCGGCAAATTGAAACATTTTAGTGAAGCTTTACGTCAGACGCTTCAATTTGATTAAGCGAGATAAATCAGCGGCACGTGCAAACTTTTTATTTTTTTTACAAAATGTAAAATTATTAGGGTAGACTGTTTAGTAATTGAGGGCTTGACACTCTCAATGTGGGATACACCTCTTGACGTATCACGTGGAATATAAATGCACATTAAAAAGTGTAATTTAGTAAAATTCATCGATTTCAAAAACAGCTTTTAGTACTGAGAATTTGTTTTTTTTTAAATTTTTTTTCATTTGCTTCGAAACATCATTTAGAAAAGAAACTGTGTTGCCCCCAAGACAACAGATATGCCATAATAGTTTTATGAATGTGCCATAAAATTAATTATTCCTCTTCAGACATGCGCAGATGATGAGAAGACAAAATATATATGTTCGTAACAATGAGCATAATTGAGCAAAGAGTAGTTTGTGTGAACTAGTTCTTTATAGAGTTTAACGAAATTGACTTTAAAGGAGAAAAAAATATTCTGTTTAATATTTATTCCCTGATTTTGTTTCCCTTTTTTTTACTTTTTTATTATTTAATTGTTGATTATCGTGATATATAATATACTGTTCGTTTCCTGTTTCGTTTTTCCATTAATAAAAGATTATGTTTATTGTCGAGATAAGGATTTCTAAATATATATATCGTCTAAAAGAATACTTTACAACACATGGATATTTTAGACGATTTTACTTTTATTATGAAAATCAGTAAACAATCATATGGCAAAACTTGATTGAAGTTTTAATTGATTTTAGTTTTATTGAAAGTCACTTCGCTTCTACATGGTAATAAAATACAATTTTGTCCAAAGTGGTTTGCTAAGTGTAAAATATATTTTGACAACTATCAAGAAATACAATGCTGGCTCATGATAAATCAATAACATGTCGGTATTAATAAGATTTGATTATTTTACAGCGTACTAGCCTGCTAGCTCTTTTCAGTTACATCATTGCTTACACAGATCTGGAACTAACATAAGCGACGTAATGCTATTTTGTGCGGCACTCATGAAAAAAATATATTGTGATTTCAGATATATCAATTTTGTGTTAATGAAATTGGCATCTTTACATTTTTATTTCTCAAACGAAATGTTGCAACAAGGGAAGTAAATTGATTTAAAATTATTTCTTTTGTACGTGAATTATAACTTAATTAAAAATATAATGGTTGTTTTAAACCAATTGTACAATGTTAAGGCAAAGTAGAATGTATCCACTTTAGAAAGCTATGGATATATAATAAAATTACATTATGTGTTGAAAGATTAATTACTAGTGGTCGCTCAGTGGTTGAAATTCGACCGTAATTCATTAAATTTTTAATTTGAACATTATTCGTTTACGTGAAACTAGCTCAGTCAATCTAGTATTTCAAAGTTCTTTGGCAACAATCTCTACTCTGTGCGATTGTTTGACCACAGACTATTATATGTTTGATATTGACGGTTTGAAAGTACATAATAAATATTTTATTATTGAAAGGATGGATCTTTTAATGTATTTGTAATATATAATTTACAATATTTGCAACACATATCAAATCTGAGTTTTAGCTTTCTGCACTCCTTCCCCTATAAATTTTAAATATGCCAAATCTCACACTCCTCCGTGCGCGCAATATGCTTAAAAAGAGGTACAAAGTTTTCTCTTCACGTATTATTATATACATATATTATATATAAATTTAGCTTCCTGCACTCCTTGTTCATATAAACTTTAGCTATGCCAATTCTCACACTCCTCCGTGCACGCAATATCCTTAAAAAGAGGTACAAAAGTTTCTCTTAAAGTATTAATACATAAATAAGTCTATCTTTGCTAATAGCCCACCTGAAGATGTTGTAATACAACGAAACCTAGATCGTGGTAAAGAACTTAAAGAAGTAGAAATAATACTACATCACGTTTCATTTAATTGTGAATAATGAATTTCTACAAAATTAACGCCAAATATATTCAACATAGATAAGTGTTAATCGTAATTCTTTATTTAAGCTATGATACACTGAAAAATCTTGCTACGAAGATATGAGTGAAATATTTTTGCTATTTTACTTCAATTTACGAGTGAAGTGAAAAATTTACAAACAGTTTGAACCTGTCATCAGTAATAAAGTAACCGTAATAAGTAAAATATCTTTTTATAAGGAACAATAAGCCGGGTATTTATGATTTGTACTCATATACTTGTCGCCGAGTAGTAAATTGTCGATTAGAAAAATAAAACCCAATAAACCAGAAGAATTGTATCGGCACACAAAAATTGCGCCGTTAGTTTGCATCATAAAGTATTCAGCCCTCAATAATACGAATTTCAATATAACAGTCGTCGACGCCATCGATTCCTACAAGGCAAACATCAAAGCGTTTGATTTTACTTTTGCGATTCTTCGAAGCGAAAACCTCCGTAGAAGAGAGTTCGCCCCGCGTGGGGCTCTTGTCCGCACACAGAATGGCGCTATTTGCTCGGGCAAAGGCAGCGAGATGACTCGGGTCGACCTCCAGTATCGCTGTTAAACGTACATTATTGTGAAGACAAAATCCGGTCAAGTACCGTCAGGCTCGTCCAGGGTTACGCATTTGATTCCGCTTTTTTCATCAATGTATTTCACGTGCATATGAATTTAGTTTTGTTGATTATGATGAAGAATGTTGTAATCGTTTGCAATAGTTTTGAATAAGAAGAATCTGTAAAGAGAGGAAAATTGCATACGAAAAAGCTGCAGAGAGATAATTCCAAAGAGTAACAACCGTTTTATGGAATTTTGCTTTAGGAACAAATTATGAGGATTTGAAAAATTTAAAAAAAATAGTTGTCCTCTTGAATACGTAATCTTCAACTAATTTAAATTACTGAATGACATTTTATAATATGAGAATTTAAATGTAAAAAAATATGGTTATGCATTTATAAGAAAGTTAATTTTGAATTTAAATAACTCTGGAATCGTCACGAATTTTCAAAAACTGTATCCAGTGTTCTATTCAGGATGTTTAAGAGATTTTCTTTATGGAATTTTGCTTTAGGAACAAATTATGACCATTTAAAAAATTTAAAAAAATTAGTTGTCCTCTTGAATACGTAATCTTCAACTAATGAGAATTACTGAATGGAATTTTATAATACAAGAATTAAAAATGTAAAAAAATATGGTAAATTCTGTATAACTGGAATCGCCGCGAATTTTCAAAAACTGTTTCCAGTGTTCTTTTCAGAATGTTTAAGAGATTTTCCTCTCCGCTGCTTTGTGGTATTCAACTTGATACCCTGTATTTAAAGTATGAGAGGTAGTATATCTACATTTCCACATATTTTCACAAATTGACTTTTCCGTTGAACAGAAATATTTTTATGGTAGTAAAAGCTACTATAAAAATATTTCTATATAAGTATATATATATATATATATATATATATATATATATATATATATATATATATATGTTCGGTATATGTTATAATCATAGATATCTTTGAGCGTTTCGAGTTTCTTTTTGTCGCAGTTTTCGGTTTGTTTTCCACCAGATAAATAAATAAAAAAAATCAGAGCTTGGGTTTCGAATTTCTCTCTCAGTGTGCCTTTAATTTTCATCCTATCTTGCAAATTTTAATCTTAATTAATTGTGACGATAAGATGTATGTAGGGAAAAAATATTAGATATTGCAAATATGTTGTCAGTGCGTTTTCAACAATACGCGGGTTTTGTCAGTGTAATTAAATAAATATCGCATAAATTGATATTACGCATTTTGTCTGGAAAATTAAAGTAATTAAAACCGTATCTTCGTAAAATGACAAAACTTATTTTAACGTAATTAATTTTTCTGAATTTTTAAAGTTTCGTATGTTCAAAGGACTTTTGAACAGAACCTTTTTTAACAGAACCTTTGAAAGACCACTCACGTGTCTGTCCGTCTGAAATTTCGTATAGTAATAAAACATATGCACATATCTCACTAGCTAATACTCAAGTATATACATATGGAAATTTCACGGTGGGAAAATTATGAACTCGAAAAAAAAAAATTTTTGTTTAGCATGATCGTTTGAAAGGGCTCTGGTTACAAGTGTCTCAACAATTTAGGTATTATGATTTCAGAGATGTATTAAAAATATGTAAATAAAACCGGTCAATTGAAAGTCAGGCTCTCGCACGAAAGGTTCCGTGGATGTTTACTGCAAAAAACAAATGTAACGGTACTCCATACACCCTCGTGCAATGAGTTTATTTTTCAAACCTCAGTTACATGTATACAGTGTCGCCCCTAATATTATTTTTCACTCGATTCTACTATTTCATTGTATAGCGGTTAATAGATAATACCTACCTATCAAATTTCATCTATATAGTGCCAATAGTCTCCGGGTAAAACGGCTTTGACATACCGACAGGTTGAAAGACGGACGGACGGGTAAGATGAAATTATAAGGGTCCCGTTTTGTCATTTGGCCACGGAACCCTAAAAAGGTTTCTTCCCCTCCCTTATTTACCTTGCATCCTATTCAACCTAAAAGTACAAAAAATATGAGTTTTCAGAAGCATACGCAAAGGTTGTGGGAAAACTATAGCGATAATTCTGGCTATAATAACTTTAGAAACATGTTCAGTGTTTTTACGCCTGTGAAAGACATAGCAAGCATTATATTGACTTCAAACTTTATTTTGCATATGACATTTAAACTACTTTTTTATGAATATCGAAGAAATTTTCATGAGTAGTAATATAGCAAAGTTTCATTGAAACATAACCAGTTTTTGTTATTTATGAATAAACAAATATATAAGCAGTTAGCCAGAATATTGTATTCAGAATGTTGTATAGTTCAGAATATTGTGTTCGTGAACATTTTTGTACGTGTATATGTGTGTATGTTTTAATATATGTTTATTATATTTAACACAATAATATATATTTTAGATTTTTTTAATCTTTAGGATTCAGTTATCTTTTGAAACATATTTTTTTCCAAATTAACTTTCTGGGGCTGCGATGTATGGATGGAATTCTAAGAAAGAAGTAAATATAATGGGCGGGCGGTTGTTCTAGTGGGCTGTACTGGAGGGCAGGTCCTCATAAATTGGTCGACGCATAAAGGCGAACAGGGATGCTGTATCCATTGTGATTGCGAGCGTAGCGAAGGTGCTCTGCTTTATTTCTAACATAAATCAATAGCCGCACTATTATTGTTGCGTTTTTACAGCCCCTATGTTTTCGTCGCTCCTCCGTCCGCCAATTGAATTATGGTCCATAAAAATACATGTTTATATTCGCATTAATGTCAGTTGTTACTATTTATCGGCATCGCAAGAAGGGCGGCGTCTGTAGTAAAATATATTAATGGGCTAGAGTAGCCACTACGAGTGTAGGAAAATTGCTTACTAATTGGGTTCTTATTGGTTAGAATGAAGTACGTTTTGGATGCTGAGAGAAATTGATTCTTTCTTACGTACCTATGTCACGTAATACTATCTACGTAACAACTTCCGAAAGGTTTGATAGGGTGTAATCAACTTTATAATATATTATCATTTTTGACTTTAGGTAAAATGTAACTAGTCAATAAGATAGTTTCTTTTTTAGTGATAGTGAATAAATGTTAATAATTATAACTTCAAATAAATGTTAACATCTATAACATGAATAATTATAACTTTACATTAAAGCTGGCAACGATCAAAACTACATTGTAAAAATGGAGCTTTTTTAAACAATATGCTGTCAAAGTCTCAGAGTGGCATTCAGAGTCCCGAGTTTAAATTCAATTTGAAATTTATGGCCTATTAATTATAATTTGCAACTTTTTCGCAAATAATGTACTCTTAAAAAGTGTGAAGCAAACTTGGAATGTATAGATAAAATAATCCTAGGAAAATTTATAATTATTACGCCAACGCGCTTTCAAGCAATAATAAGGGTTAAAGATAGGCAAACAGTTTCTATTTCTTTTAAATAGTCCAAGTTTCCACAACATTTGTATATAAGGCTGTATTATATTAGGTGGCCAACTTATAAACCGGTGAACTCCGTACACAAATTTTCAACTTATTATATATAGTCAATAAAATCAACAGTTAATTATATAAGCACCGTCGGTATCTAACACTTGTCGCCAATGTGTAGGCAGAACTAAAATTCCGTCCTTGTGGAAATATTTGGGCCTTTGACTGAAAACCGTTAAAGTTCAATTGTGAAATTACTTGCGTCTTTAAATTTTGAATCACGTAAATTTTTAGACAGAGAGTGAAACTGGTTCATGATAATTAGATGGCAAAAGATTTGGAGAGAACGGTGGATGAAGTAGCATACTCCATCCAGTTGAA
Organism: Druceiella hillmani; assembly: GCA_039881145.1. NCBI lineage: Eukaryota > Metazoa > Arthropoda > Insecta > Lepidoptera > Hepialidae > Druceiella > Druceiella hillmani. The sequence continues at coordinate 39,567,937 of JAYKKI010000003.1, read as the reverse complement.
AGTGGTTTTTAAGCGTTACTTTTGTTACGTGAAGCCGAGCATGGTCAAGTAAAAAATAAACTTTGCTTTGATGTAAAGAAAGTTTGGAGTGACTTTGCTCAATTGTTAATAATTAATCTTAGCTGTATTTTGGGCTGGGTATACCTTTTTCTCCAGCCTCTAGCCACTGGCGTTTACGCTAAAAATTGACATGAGCCACTAACTTTTCATCTCCTGTAACCAGATACTTTAGCCTCTCGTTGGTACGGTGGGCTCTAAGCACATTAACTCTCCTCTGAAGTTGAAAGGTTGTTAGCTAATGTGGCGGAATATTTCCACTTTTTTCCCAATACCTGCAGTAGTTTTTTCATTGCAGTATAAGAGCATGAAAATAGTTCTATCGCAAACTTAATCTGGGATCTGTTTCAATAAAGCTTTTAAATTTTTCGAAATCAATTGTAGGAGGTCACTTCGGATGAGGTTTATTGGACAGGTCAAAATTCCCCTCTTTGAATCTTTGGAACCAGTGCTTGGCTGTGTCGTAAGAGGACATACCTTCACCCATCGTTGTGTATATAATTCGTGATGCTTCAATGGTTTTTCGCCCTAAAAGACATTTATGAAGAAAGAGTCCTCTAAGTTTACTTCGAACTAATTCCATTTTTAATTTAGTCTTTGCTCACCGATTACTCAATTGCAAACCGAATAGAAGTTCGAATGCCGCACTCTTTATATACCCTACAAGAAATATTCTAGAAGCTCCTATAACATTCCAAAAATCGATCGAAAAAGTGGGGGGGTTTATAAGTTGCCAACCTAATCTAAATTATATTAAAAGTTGGTTTGTGATAAATATCGAGTTGGAAAAATCGACTTTGCTTTTTGCTATAAAACATGAATGTTCAAAAATCCGTACGCAAATTAAATGTATCAAACATTAACACACTCACCCCCAATTTATCAAAAAGATTCCCAGGAATCTCATTTTTCAAACCCCTCGCAATTTTTTTCCACCCGTCCTTCCTTCCATCTTGTTTGCACGCGTGAGACGTGTCGGGTCTGCGTCCGGCGACGGTCCGCAATTGATAGTGTTTAATCCGAGCACTCAGCGCGCCATCAGTCAGGGGCGGCGTTCAATATTTCACGCGGGCGGGGCCGCCATGAATCAAGTGCGCGTGCCCGCCGCACACGCACATGCGGCCCGCTACCCATGCGGGTTTGGAAATGTGAAAGAGGCGGGTACCTGCGTTCATATTTTCAAATCCATTTGGGCGGATGTGTTCATCAATGTGACTCTCTGGTTAATGCCGGTTATGTCAGCGGAATGAATATGAGCGTTTTGTCAACATAAATTTATATAAAAGTGAATGGTTGTCACCGCTCTAATCTGCATGTATGTTTAAGTGCCTGTGTTATGTTTTGAGTATCGTTTGTATTCGAATATCGATATTATTTATGTAGTATTCAAATTATATTATTATAAACAACAAAATTATAGGTTAACAAGAGTTCGTCCGTTTGTTGCTCTTTGAGGTTCCTAGTGGTAATCTTTGCATCTTACAAACACTTTACATCTTAAAAGTAATAATAATAGAGAGGGGGCATAGTAATTCATAATTATTTAATTGGTATCGATATGATATCCTCAATTATTCTTAAATCTGTGAATTAAGTGCTTGAGTGCTAACAATTGGATTTCCAAACATTTAACAGATAACTTATGTTTCAAACTGGATCTAAAGAAATATTTTCATAAATATGGTGAAATAAATTTTAATTATTCGTCATATTCTATAACAAAAGACAAATGATAAAAGGAAGTATAGAAATACAAGTTTATTAGGAAATAATTGACCTGGACAAAAGGTAGCGTAGATATTAATCTAAACATCAAGCATCAGTGAATCAGTGAAAGTTTAAATCAGTACCGTAGTATTATAAACAGACAAAGAGACATATAAATTGCATAAATTTTTTTTTGCTTACTTCTATAAATAACTTCTGGTTTTTACGCAAAAAAAATTGTTTTTCGGCTCATACCCAAAAAAAACTTTTTTGGTTCCTACTCAAGTAAAACTGTTTTGGTTTCTACTCCAAAAAACTTTTTGGCCGTTCCTCCAAAAAAACTTAAAAAAACTGCCAAAAATATTCAGGGTATTCAACCCCGAATCAAAACATAAATATAATCGTAAAACACTAAGTCTGTACATTTCTTATTTTAAATAAAACTAAGTGCTACATAGTAAAGATACGCTACGAAGCTTAAAACTACAGTTTTTAGAATTTTCATCAGTTTATCTGTTTGTCTGTCTATGAGTACCTTCGTTGTGCACGCTAATCTCAGCAACAAGTGAACCGATTCAGCTCCCAACGCCATCTAATAGCGTTTTGACTAAACTTCATTCTCACAATTAAATGAAACTACGTGATGTAGTTCAATTTAAAATTAATTAGATGATGTTTTCCAGGAAAATATAGTAAAATTATATAACAAACAAGGAAATAAAAAACAAACATTTTTATTTTTTAAGTACCTGCTTGTTCTGGTATATAATTTGTGTTCACGGAGCCAATATGCAACCGAAAATGTTTAGTAATATTGTTGAAACGGTTTCTCTTTAGCAAGATATGAGTGTCCAAATTATTACTACTACATGTGTTGAAGAGATATGGGCAATGAAATTACTTGTCCTGTATATGGGAAAGATATACAAGAAAATATATTTAAATAGTGCAAAATAAAATATATATTCATAAATATGTCAATAGAAATACCATGTATTATTTTATAGCCAAACTTTTATGGTTACCTTAATTGTTATGTTTCGAATTTAAGAGGTTTTATATTATTCCGGAACTTTGAGATCATTTCAATAAATATATTTTTTGTTCAGGAAGATTAGAAAGTATTTCCATATACATTTGAAATATATACCATACAGTTTCTATATCAGAATGCCAAGGCCAGGTTACGGCTCAAGCCAACTCTTTAACCGGCAAATTTTGTAACAGTTAGAACTACGAGAATAAATTGGAGTAGTAATAATTCCAGCGTATGACGCGATGCATATCCCGATCTTCTTTTAATTGATTATGCATTAAGTTTCGTGAGTTTAGTTTCGAAGAATTAAAATTCAGATTTGCATCTAAAAATAAATAATCTCAAGGTTATTATGTTCACTACTTCCATACCTTGATAACGTCACGCTATTTCCGACCAAAAATGATGATGGACAATGATAGATAATGAAGCTGACGATATTGCACTTAAATTTGATGATATGACGTCATTTCTTCGATCATTACATATGTAACATGTCTATCAGGGTCGGTAATACCTTCTGTAATGTCGTTACTCCCATCAGCAGCGTCATGGCAAGACAGGCTTACATAATAAGAGTTAGATACATATTTTATATTCCCGCAGAGTATGTGCTAAGGTCGTCGATGTTATTGACAGGCCGTGTACTTTTAGGTTTCTATGTATAGGCGGAAATTGCTTGTCACTCATCGTCGGCTGACGTTATACGCGGCACAAAGTAGCGCGGATCAGTCCCGCACCTTGACTTTTGTCGAAACAGACTGACGTGTAATCCTCGTGACGCGTGAAGGGGACGTCTCTGTTTAATGCTGATAAAGTTGAGAATATATTTACATACAGGCAGCCAGGTATGGAGATAAGTTAAAAATTTATCAAATTTTATCATTTTTATTTGATTCAAACAAAATTTTTTCAATTCTTTTGAAATTACCGAGTTTAGAAAAAATATACATAGGCAAATAATAGCTTCTATCAGGGCGCCGATTTTGCTGTGAGCATATTTCCATTAATCTGTACTTAACAATATATAAATGTAGTTACGCGTTTGTATAGATGGTACAGTCTTCAAAATTAAAACAAATTTGTAATCCAATTTGAAATTGCATCAAAGAAAATAATATTTTGCTTTGAAAAAATAGCCTTGATATCTAGAATTTTCATTGGAAAATTTCTTCAAAAAAATTATCGAAGCTTACAAAATGAAAATAACTACAAAATATGTATGAAATATGAAAATAAATTCTGACAGTGTTAATGTAAACAAATTTATATAACGTTGTTGTTTTACTTCGATAAATAAATTCTAATATCTTAGAAACAAAATGATGTATTTATTTTTATCTGATTGAGGCGTGCCAAGGAGGGTATTGCGTTCATCAGATAATATATTTTTGTATGTATGTATGTGGGTGCGGCCAGATGTTATCTTTCAGGGCCGGAACGAATAATTCGATTTGAGTAAATGAGGTATCGATAGGATTGCTTTAGTCTTCCGGGTAACGTCACGATTCACGCAATATGGCTGCTGAGTTTCTACTTTGTTCAAAGTGAAAAGATACAATTTCAAAAGTCATCTGGATCTTCAATAAGGCTTTTAAATGTTTCGAAATCAATTATAGGAGATCGCTTTGGATGAGGTTGATTGCACAGGTCAAAATTCCATTGTGTAAGTCTTTGGGACCAATGATTGGCTGTATCGTAAGAGGGCACACCTTTACCCGTTGTTGTATATATATTGCGTGATGCTTCGCTGGTTTTCCGCACTAAACAAAATTCATGAAGAAAGAGTCATCTAAGTTCACTTCAAAATAATTCCATTTTTAATTTATTCTTTACACGCCGATTACTCTATTGCAAATTGAACAGAAGTTCGAATGTAGCACTCTTTATATACCCTGCGATAACTATTCTAGAAGCTTCTATAACGTTCCAGATTCACGCAATATAGCTGCTGAGAATTTCTACTTTGTTCAAAATGAAAAGATACAATTTCAAAGAAGTCATCCGGATGGGTATAAAATTAAAAGTCATGATTATAAGTTTTCAAAAATATATAATACATTGTTTAAATAAATAAGACATTTTATAAAAAAAAGTGTTTAAAATCTCACCCAGCAATATTGCTTAGAACTTGGGTTTAGGCTAGTCGTTTACGAAATAAAATTTGTATTTCCCACTTTGAATTGTTAAAACTTCGGAGGCTTTGAAAGTTCACACCAAAAATTGAAAAATATGACTTTTACCAAAACGTTGAATGACAATAATAAAAATTAAATGACATATTTTAATTCGCCATGGAATAGAAAAATGGAAGTTTTCTAAAAACAACTTTAAAATACCCATATAAAATATGCAAAACGAATTATAATATTACGATTAGTAATAACATCCGTTCCGAATTTCTTTTTAAAACTTCATTATTATCGTGTTTTTTTCTCATAAGGGATATGTCTCTTAACAGAAAAAAGATGATGAAAAACATGAAAAAAATTACGTGCACGTAAGCATAAATCAAAACTCGAATGTTTTCACACAAAAAAAAAACATCCAAAACAGGAAACATGTGAAGGAATAACATATGATAGGGAAATTTATGGTCGTTTTATCATTAAACATAATAAATAAAGTACATTTTCAAACCAAAAACCCCTGTTACACTTACTTGATTATTATATGAATGTACTAGAGAATAGTACTCTATATAGAGGCAACAAGAAAAAAACATTTTCTTTGGAATGGAATCCATTTAAATTGAAAGCTGTACTGGAATACACAAATTGTGGTAGCAAAAGAGTTATTTAATTTTGATAAACATGGAAAATGTTAATGAGGAAACGACACTAGGCTGTGATATCTCGGCGTAAATTTGGCTCGCTCTAATCAATTTTCGTGATATTTATTGACTCTTTACTAGTCGTAGTAGTATAGGTCTAAAAGTACAAGTTAAACTATCTGAGAAATTATTGAGAAAATACAATGATTTAAATCGTTCACAGAACCAGTACACTTTTGGTTACGTATTTGTCAGTGCATTTTTGTTGTTGCGAAATGGATAGATATTTAAAATACGGTCTCTAGTTCATAAATATTTGTTGAATAAAAAAACTATGACTGGTTGAAATGAGAAATAATATGATATAAATATGACATGATTTAATTTTCAAATAGAGACTAAAGTTATTGGTCAAATGGTTACAAAAACAAGAATCACTGTCGAGCACGATATAAAGGAGAACGCCCAATTTCGGCCTAGTCATGAACAAAGAAGAAACATATAAAGAATTATTCTTTGCCTCTATTTAAACTTTTCATTCCCTTCTGTTTGCGCTTAGAACTTTTCCCAGCGTGAAAAAAAATTATCTAAATATTTAATATGATGAACACAAATAGATCCACTGCCTCAGGAAAAAAATGTTGTCTCTGTGTCATAATATGAATGTAGAGATGGATAAGTGACAATTATATATTTATATATATATATATATATATATATATATATATATATATATATATATATATATATATATATATATTTTAAAGATATGTTTAGAACTGTAAAAATATCGTTTACACATATATATGTGATGATTAATAATAACCAATAAAGTTATTTGTTTTCTATATTTCGTACTTATTAAATGACAATTGCCTTACTGCTATTGTGGCAAGTAGGCAGATTTGTAGATATTAATAAGTGTAACAATAGCAATTTTTTCCATCTGAACCATTGATAATAAATATAAAACAAATAAAAATTGGTAAATGAATATATTAAAAGTTTTTCATTTTTGTGTTATTGATTAAATTCGGACAGGTTACTATTGTTTAAAAATTAAATTTGGAATGAAATTAATAAAAATTATTTATAATAGTAATAAAATATAACATTGAAAATTAATTGACAATATTATTGTTGTTATATATAAATAATGACAATATTATTAAAATATTTCTCATAATATTTCTGCCTTCACTAAAGACCTGAGCTGCTCTACTGAACCAAAACTCATATATTTTGGCTTGTATACGCGTACTCTAAAATATATCATCATTCATGTTCATAACTAGGCTAAATACTTTATATAAACTGGATATTCTCCTTTGTTGGTAAGTAATATTAAATTGTAATTATAGTGCAAGTACACATTAAATAAACACAATAAACAAATGAACACATTGGGGAAATGAATTTTTCGGTATTTTCCTTCATTTAATTGAAAAAAATTGAATTTCAATCGTGTTTTGTATAGCAAGAAATAAGAGTTAATTTATCACCTAATGGCGCTGAAAGTATCTTGCACAAACCTTATGAAAATATAAAAATAAATAAAGCGTATTAAGATAAAATCGTTATTGAAATACAAAGGTACGATGGTACGTAGTTGCGTGTCGATCATAGTAGAACCCTAATCGTTAGTCACTTTAATGAGTGCATTTGAAGTAGATATATACCTTTGAGCTACGGTATCGTGGAACTTGGTACTATAATTTAAAGCCGCTATTGTGAATGGACTAGATGAAATTAATAGGGCTATTAAGAAATTGAATCGCAATAGATCCATTAGATCAGATAGCATAATTGATAAACTTCTAATGGTCAGTGAACTTGAATTGACTAAAATAATTCACGTCGTTTGTAAAGTACGGACATTAGACAAAATAGTCTTTGGGAAACAGTTGAATACAAGATGAGGTGATGATGATCCAAATATATTCTCTTGTTTTATATAAAACCTGTCAAGGACAAATAGAACTCGCAATACGAAGGTTCAGTATACATTTAGGTAATAATAAACATCTGACATTACATAGTATATCTGTTATACACAAACATATTATTTACAAATATTAATTTTTCGCAACCGAAATACATTGCCTATTATTTCTATATAAATATTTATTCAAGTACACCATGGCCCATTTACAGTGGCAAAACATCGTAAGAAGTCATTTAAAAAAAATATTATTTCCCCGAAAATCATTAGTTTATAAATTTCTCTGATACGTGCACAATATAAAAGCGCTCTGCCTGGCAGTCATTTTACCTAAACACATTTTGTGTTTGTTTAGGTTATAAAACACTGATTTGCCAATAATTTAGATAATTCTGAGTTAATTTAATGCTATTTTAAAAGGAAGTAGTTAGTAAGTAGTAGTTTTAGCAAAATTGAGCTTATGGCTGAAATTACAAATTGAGTGACTTAGTGCAGATGATGTTAATTTATTAAAATGTTGCAATAGTTAAATCACTACGATTTTTTGTCTAGACTATCACCATATACTAAGATAGTTTTTAAGATTATAATCAAATCTCTAATTGTACAATTACGACAGTGATTAGTTTTAAATATATTTTTTTAAAACATAAAAATATCAACATAAAGTTCCAAATAATAGCAGAAATATAAGAATAAACACAAAACCGCCCATTGCATGCTTGCTATATGAGCACTTTAGTGAGTACCAATAATTTAGTGAATTAGTTTTCAGACAAAAGTGATTTGCGTGACTGGAGTTAGGATTTTTCAAAAATGTACAAATGAATCTTAACTTCTATACTATTGATTTTCGTTAGACTAATGATTTTTAAATGACTTATCACAAACATTTTTTTTGGACCATTGTAAATGGGACGCCTGTATATATTTTGTAGATTAATAAATATATATTTTAAAATATAAGTCATTTTTGCAGTTGATTTAAGTCACTTATGAGGAGGTTCTATGATATAATACTCCGTAAACGGATCTTTGTATTCAAAAGCGTCCTCTATATACAGTCAATATTGTTTAAAGATCTATTCAGTGATACTCTGTACAATGGGGTATGCGAAAACAAATTCACCCCACTTTACATGTAGAGAAGGTACGCTATAACTTAATTTTTTACCATTTAATTCCCTAACTTCGTGGGCGTCCCAAATTTAGCGTTATAGCACTAATAGTCTATAAGTAAAAAGTCTGTAACACACAAGCGGACCGACAGACGAAAGGATATGGCGAAACTATAATGGTTCTTAGTTTGACTACGGAACCCTAAAAAAGGAAGACGAATCGGAATGTTACCATGATAGGACGTTAGTCATATTTAACGTAGTATTAAAATATTGTGAAATAAAAAAAGATATTTATCACATGAGGTTAATAGATCTAGACTTAAGATATAATAAAAAATATTTGAGACTATCAGTGTGGTTTCCAAAATAAAAGAAGTCAAGAAAGTCAAAAAAAAAACACCGCAGAACACCAAAGAATTTAATATTGATCGTTTTATTAATTATAAATAACAATTTCTACCCTCTTATCGATTTTAATTGACATCCTGTATATATTTACCATCAGATTAATATTTCTTCGAGCAGTGAAAGCCTTGTAAGATTTGAAAAGAATGCGCGATTACGGATTGATATTTACGGATTTTTCTTCAATAAAATAAATAATTGTATACCAAGTTTTGATTAACAAATCATAGTTACATATTCAATATAGCGCATTTTTTCGAAATTTTAAAAAGTAACTCATAAAAATATAAAAATTATACACAGAACCTTTCTTGAAGAAAATGCTGTAAAGTTTCATATTTTGTACTGAATCATTTTTCTCAAAATTGAGAAAAAATCAGGAAATTGTCAAAATATTGTTTTCCTCTTTATAGCGAGGATGTGATCTTTGTTGGATGGAGAAAACTTCCGATTTTTTAAATAAGATCTTAAATAAAATTTTTACGAAAAAAATTCTTTATAAATATATATATCAATTTTATATTTATTTTATACGGGTTGGTTCGGAAAAAGAAAGAAGATCGTAGAGACATATTTAGATTACAAACGTAATTTAGATTACGAATATCGAAAGAAAAATGAATGGCTATCGAATTAAATATTTATATAAAATATTTTAGCATTTCGTATTTTATTACACATTTTTTAGGTAGAGTCTGCAACCAATGGCATTTAGAAAACTGATGTTAAACGATAAGAAAATGGTCGAGTTCGTGTCAGAGTACGCTTAGAGTTTAAAGATGGGTCTCGTATTTGTCTGTACCACTTAAAATAATTAACGGAAATAATTTTAATTGACTGTCTTAATTAAATCTAGAATTATATCCAAACTTTTCAAATATGTTTATTTCGTGCTTTAAAAATGATATGGGAAAAAGGACGTGTAATATAACGTCATTTGGAAGATTAATATTTCACAAATGGATACTAAAAATAGAAAATGGTAAAATGCAAACTCAATTTAATTTTGAAAGATCTATCTCTTGACATCCGACTAGAATAGGTGCATCCTGGCGATGTCCTGGGGAGGTACCTGCGATGATGTACCAGAATACGCGCACACCGAGCACTTTATATTGGGAGGTAATCTAACTTCTTTATTTATATTTTACTCTTTGTTCTTTAGAATCTCCATACGAAGTATCTACTTACAATTGTAGACTTCGCTAGACTGTGAAAGAGGGATAAACGTATACGTTTCCCTTTTTCTTTTCCGGAAGGTTATAAATATTCCTTTTAACTAAGTTGTTAACTTTTTAACTTTTTCCGTTTTAACTTTTGGAACTTTATGACCAATTTAATTATACATAAACGTCCGTAATAAAAATTTGTTATAGTCGGTGAATTCTTCGTATTCGTCATTATTTTTCGTATTAATTGCATAATGTCTTATACCGTAAATGTTTGCATTATCACTAAGAAAAATTAAATAAAATAAATATGTCTAATAGAAAAGAGTTAGAGATCATAGTTTCACTCATTTATCTTAAAACTATTGAAAACATATAATTCGATCGAATCGAATAACCGTTTAGCACAATAATTATTTTACGTCATCAAAAAATATTCATTATAAAGAGCAGTTTTCAACCAGATAGTTGTTTCTACATTATAGTTGAAGGCACAGAGTGAGTTTAGCAAGCATTAATTGTATTTTCGATACATAACACCCTATATAAGGTAACAGCAGCTTTTTTAATTACAAGAAGTCAAACAGTTCAAATTACTCGAAACGCCCTCGTAAATTTTCACGTTTACGGCGTTAATTAATAAAAGAAATGAATTATTACGTAAAGTTCATTTCATTTTCCGCTTACCTACGTCTTATACCGGAAAGTGGAGGCAACAAGGAAAAAAAAAATAAACAAGTATCTAGGCGCAGAGAGCTGACCAAACAAAAAAAGGCGCACAAACGAGAGAGTAATTTTAGAAATTAAACTGCCCCAAATAACTGCGAAAGAAACATCGGGCCATAACTGGAAAATTGGTGCAGTGGATGATTAATACTCAAAGTTTCTCGCTAATGAATGGCACCGACGGACTGCCGCCGGATGTGCCGCGCGGCGGCGACGCGCTCAGAGCTCTATTGCCGGTTTGGGAAATCAACGGGACCAAGAAAATAACAAAGACATGCGAAACTAAAATAAAAACCCTTTTTATCTGTTGTCCTTATGCGTGAAGGGTCGTTGCGCCAACATTTCCTCGGATGTTAATATTACGATCAAAGGGAGCGAGCGTTGAGGACTTTTCGTAACGAGGCGTTTTGTTTTGAAACACAAACTGCATTAACTCGACAATAGGGAAGACAATTTATTTTTACATAACTCGACGATGTGAATCTTCTGGGGAATGAGTTGCCGAAATATCTTCCTTGTCGTCAAAAATAAACCTGTCGTTTGAGACAACAGTTAAATTACTATATTTTCCAATTGAATAATCTTATAAGAAACAATGACCAGAATGAAATATGTGAATTCGTCAATGTAAATTTATTAATATTTTTTAAAGAAAAGGAAAAAGAAAAAGTGATTAAAATATTTGAAAACATTTCAACATAAGTAATATAGAAACACTTTCAAAACGAATGCTTCGAATAAAACATAACTAAAAATCTTAAAGTTTAAAACTTGGTTCAGGGTCTGCTGTGGGAAGACAGCACAGAGTTTTAGTAAAAGATAGGTCATCTAACGTAATAATATGTTATTTCCTGATCGTCGTCTAGTTAATTTCTTTATAAAAATGATAATTTTGAGCTAATAACTTAACTGCCGATTCCGTAGAGCTTTTATACTAAATTATTTTGTCAGATGCAATTAAAAATCTTGATTTGAATTCTTTTTGATGTCCTAAACCTTCCGATATTTTTTGAAAATATTTTGGTTATATCGACGATCTTGATACTGAAAACTAATAAATATGAAGCATGATGAAGAAATGCAGGGCTTAACGTATAAGATAAAAATAAATATAGGGAAGTTTGAAATATGGTTCTGTGAGGATTCATGGCCATCTCACAAATATAAAGGCGTATTTTAACATGAGCGAAACAAATAGGTATACCTGGGTAGTTAAGTAGAAATTCGTGATAGCTGATTGCCATGAATAGATAAAGTCGAAAAAAATAGAGGGCCTAAACATAAGTACATATATCCATACATTAACAAAATCAGAAGTAAATAAGTAGAAAAAGCGACTCCTTTTCTTTACGAACTTTTTTTAACTCTTTTCTTCTGTTTTTCCACCAAAAATTATGCAAGAAACATTTTTAGATTCTCACGTCGCCATGATAGATGACTTTCGTTGGGTTGAGAAGGAGTTATATACCCAGAATAAATTACACTGTAAAGTGAGATCGGTTTAATAGAAGGCTTCTATTGAAAATAATGTAAGTAATAAACTGTTTTATTTCGATTCTAATATCATCATTTCACAACAACTGTGCTGTAATATTTTCTGCTAAGACAATATGTGTTTTTATTTTCACATAAAATTTTGTATTCAGTATTGAAAAATACGAAACTGTATTTTTTATAAAGTAATAATAAAAAATAAGTTACCTTAAAATATGAAGCAAAGGGAATAAAGAAAAAATTCTATTAGGATTCCAAGAGAGAGTAAAAATCGAATTGCTGCCTAAAGAGGGAACGATTGTCTGTTGCAAGATACATAGAAAATCACGTAAAGCGTAATTAAGTTTGATTTAAGATTTACTAAAAGTGCTTAATAACGGAGTTTGTCTAAAATGAGCATAAGCTTTTTTGGAATTAAAGTGTATTGCACTAAGCTTAAAGACAAGAATATATGTGGGGATATGTATGCTGTGAAAAAAGTATATGAGGCATGTCTGATTTACTTGCTACTGTAGTGAGAAAATATGTGCATAATATATTTATACATTAATGAGAAAAATTTAACTTTGTTATTTTACATTTGTTTAATTGTAAAAGTGAACAGAAAAGGAAGCAGTGACGAATAAATGCAGTCAACATTTTAAGGAGAATATAAGACGAGCTCTTAGGTATTCTAGACCTGTTAAATAACTTAACAAATCGAAACAATATAATTCTCTCTCTATCTCTCACTTTACATTTATATGTATATGTGTGTGTATATATATATATATATATATATATATATATATACTTTTCTAGAAGGTTTTATTGTAGGGTATAAATAGGCCAAAGCGCAGTCAACTGACAGCGCCGACGCTGTAAGTGAATTACATAAAAGATGATGGATTTTAATCGATATCAAATACGGATTCTATTATTTTATGAAATTCGTCTGGATCACGATGCAAAGACTGACACAAATAATATATGTCATGCGATGAGCCAGTCCACGGTGTCTTACGCGACGGCAAAGATTTGGTTCAGAAAGTTCAGGAGTGAGGACTACGATCGCGAGGACGAACCTTATACCGGACGTCCCGTTGAATTGGATGTTCAACGATTACGACGCCTAATCTGACAAGTCGTCAATTGGCAGATGAGTTACATTGCAATCATAACGCCATAGAAACACATTTTTACGAAATTGGAAAAGTTTCAAAATACGATGTGTGGACATACCACGAGTTGTCATCATATTACATTGAGTGCAAAGTTGATACTTATCAGCAGTTACTGATCGAAACGTAACTTCGACTGGCGGTAAGAAGTGGCTTACATACGTTAACCATATACACAAACGTCAATGGCTGGCTGTAGGAGAAACACGAGTTTCAGTATCCAAACCTGAAATAAGTGCCTAAAATGTGATGCTCAGTTGCTGGTGGAATGTCAAGGGCATTATTCTTTGGGAGTTACTTCCAGAGGAATCCACGATTAATGCAAATATTTACTGTGAATAACTGACCCGAGAAGCTAACAAATTAAGTAGTTAACAGGATCGAGTCTATTTTCTACATGACAATGCTAGACCACATGTTGCAAAACGTACTCGGATAAATTAGAGGATTTCGGCTGGATTCTACTCATTCATCCACCATATTCGCCGGACATTACGCCCTCTGATTACCATTTACTCAAGGCTTTAAGTAATCATTTACGCGAAAGATTAGTATTTATATGTTCCTACATCCTAACTAATGGATAAATATATTATTATTTAATATATGTTGTAACTAGCCTTTAACTACGGCTCTGCCCGCGTGGATTTTGGGCGGCGAGATTTACATGCTTCTGTCTCTCGAGACGTATAAACAATAGATAAGACGTATCGTTATGGCATCCATAGATATGGATGTCATACAGAAATTATAGAATTCTACCGGAATCATGCTATTTATATTGATCTATATGTTAATTCATATTATGAACTATGTCAATGTCGAATTTGATGAAAATATGTTTGGTTGTTTAATATAATAAACATCAATATACACTTTTCGTGAAAGTGTATTATGATGTTTTTCAAGAATAAACATCATAATACACTTTTCACGAGATTAATATACTACACAAGCGAAATCATGCATGGCTTTATTGCAATTGTTAAGTAACAAATAATTTTCCACAGGCAGAGTTAAAATGTTTTATATATTAAGCATATTTTATTCATTTGCATATAGACGCTAACGTACTCAAAATGTCACAGAAACAGATTAAGTAGTATGAAAAATAATTACCTCGCTTTCGTATTTACGCTGTTACTAGTTAGAAATCGTTTAGATCAGGGTTACTTGATCTTTACGTAATTTTTATCAATCTTTCTTTGTAACCTTAAAAGAACTATTTTAATTTTAACGCTATTTTTAATACAAGTAATATAAAATTCAATGTACGTAAATGTTCAAGAACCATTAATAATTTAGAAATTAATTTTAAATGCTCGAACCCTGTCCGATAAAGAGATTGTAATTATTACTATCTTTAAACTGTATACAGCATTATGATTCTGTCCTTTTGAATTAATTTGATAAAAGTGAAAAATAATTTATTAAATTAAAAATTAATTAAAGAAATTATGATTGCCTTGAAATAATTTCAGAATGCCATATTTAATGGGAAATTAATCTAAACTGTATGATAAGAATGTCTCAGTTTTAAAGTTGCGAAGGAAACTTTCAGCGTCGTAGCGCACTTATCGCTACGACGTCAGGCTACGACAAAAATATGTTGCCCGGGCTGACTTCCAGCGAATTTATACTTAGACAAATTTAGTTTCGTTTAAAACAGATGTAACTAATTTCTGTCATAGAACTTTATTTCAAATTTCCTTAACAGCCAATTAACGCAAAGGCTGTCTCTTTTGAATGCGCTTAATAAAGTTTAATTTTGAACTGACAAAACTTGTTTACGTCTCAGTTCTTCATTTTGACATCAAAGAAACCTTTCTTTCTTAATAAGGGAATGAAGTGAAGGCACATTAAGTAATTTGTCTTCCGGCTTGTATTTATATCACAAAATATTCATATGTTTTAAGAGCCGGTTTGATAAAAAAATATTTAAGATTATTTTTATTCCTAGTTTATCAACTGACTTTTATTTATGTTTACTTTTTATTCTAGAAGTAATCATCGAGGTAAGCTGTTTTTCTATAGAATCATTTTCACTGTCATAAAACCATTGTCACTAATTAAACAAATATAAAATGATTACTCGCGTCGAAGCCTTTATTTTCAGGTCAATTTCTATGACTAACTATTCAGTGCTCATAATTTTTTTTATATTACTTAAATTCTATGTGTTAAGTAAAGTATGTATCTTCATTTATAATATTATATACAAAAATCCTCAAAATGAAAGGCAACTGCCTTTCATATAGTTGTTAAAATATAAATTAGATAACTCAGAGATCGAAATTAATAAATCAATATCGTTCCGATTGCATAAAAAGGTTAATTATATCGAATAAATAAATGGTCATTAAATAAATTGTTTAGCATATAGAATAATTCAGTATATTAAAATGTTTCAATAGGAAATTTCTCAAACGGATTGCGTCATCAAATAAATGTTATTGCACATATATTTACACAAACATTTTCTTTTCAGGTTGAATTTTCATAAAATAACCTGTTAAATTTAAATACATCTCATGCTATGAGAGTTCTATACACACTTAGGCTTATACGAATATTTAAGGCTACATAATATTTATATTAACTTATTTAAATAAAAATAACATGTGAAACATTTTTAGCCATGTAAAATATATCGCCTTCATATCATTTGGTGGCGTGAAAATGTGAATAATTTCAGATAAATTTGTGACCATATTGTTTTTTTTTCAATTTGATTATAGTTATTACGGTCACGGGGGTGAGACTCACCAATTTTCATGTACGTTACTTTCACTGTGCTCAAAGCTCAAACGCCTGAACGAACAAATGACGTATCGATGCATTCGTCACGACACTTCCGGTAACGTAGGATAGGAGATGTAATATAGAAAACAAATATTTTCAGATATTGGCCACCATTTTATAGAAAAAAAATGCGAATCATTCAATTTGAACGAATAAAATATTTATTTCTAATTTATAGGTGTATAGAGATATACACGGTTACACTATAATTATTTATATCGAAGTCGGTTTTTTGTTAATTAATTTTTCTCGTTTCTATCTTCATAGCTCTAAATTTCATAAAATATTTGGATTTTATAATTTTACTCAGAGCTCAATAGTCGAACCTTTTATTATTCCGCTAATAAGTATTTATTACAAAATAGTATCAAAACGAAATTTTTACGTAGACTGTTTTAAATACAGTATTTAAATGTTCTTTTCATACATTTCTCAAAAGATAGAAATATATGTAAAATGGTTAATTAAAATAAACAAATTAAATTTCCAAAACCTAATTCCAGATATCAACAGAAGGGAAAATGCATCTAAACTCTATTAAACCTGCAACAAGATTAAATCAATTAAGATAGATTACGTACTTTCAGAAGGATTTTGAATAAAATTCTGGAAATATAAAATAACCTCGATGAATGTGGAATAAAAAAAAATAGAGGAGAATATGATTATGGGGCACTAAAAAGATATTCGATATGCAAAGAACTAGTCTATATTTTGTGAAAGTCTTATGATTATATTTTGTGAAAGACTATTTTGTGAAAATCTTATAAAGATTAAGGAAGGGAACCCCTCTCCTAAAGAAGGAGTTAAAAATTAGTAAATAAAAAAAAGCGTAAGTATTGAATGCATTTTTCTCAGAAACCTTTTTGTTTATAACTGAGTATACGATGTTTTTAACTAAATTAATGAGATATGTAATGTGTATCAGAAAAAATAATTGGCAGTGACTAAGATTTTCTTGGAAAATTTCGTTTTGTAAAAATAATTCTAAAAATGAAAAAGATAAAAGAAATGAATTTGATCACTTTGTAAAAATTTTATTTTATTTCCATAACCACATTACTCCTTACACTAACTGACGAACAATATTTTAAGCCATGCATTTCTGGAGACAAACGAGTTTCGTGAAATTTTAAGTACATTTATTAAATATTCCTATTATTAATTATATTTAATTACGCAATACAAAACTCCGGAAAGGTTATAATTAAAGTATAGGTGTATCAGTAATTATTAATTTTGTAGAAATTTATTATTCACAATTAAATGAAACTACGTGGTGTAGTATTATTTCTACCTATCTTTGCTAATAGCCCACCTGAAGATGTTGTAATACAAAGAAACCTAGGTCGTGATAAAGAACTTAAAGAAAGTAGAAATAATACTACATCACGTGTTCATTTGATTGTGATCGATAAACGTTTCAAATTATTTAGTTTGTAAGAAATGCTAAGAACTCGTGAATTAAAGTATGTGAAGATCGGTCTAGTGAATTTTTTACCAATTTATATCTATGGCTCAATGTAAATGACAAGCGTTTACGAGCAATATGTAGCAGTAGGGAGTGTCTCTAGATTGAGAATGTCTTACTTTTATAATAATTATCGCTAATGTCAAATTAATTTTCTATACTTCTTTTGTAGTTGTCAGAAGAAAGGACAAAAAAGAAAGAATCTGTCGTTTCTAACGTAATACCTAATGACTTATTACGTTAGAAACGATTCTTGCATTTTTGTTCTTTCTTATGACAACTGAAAATGCAGTGTAGAAAGTTAATATGACATTAATGATAATTATTATAACAGATAAGCTTTATAGTTTCTACGGTTAATACAAATGCAAACTTCACCCATATAATAATACTAGTAAATTGCTAGCCTGCACTTTAGGTTAGGTTAGGTGACCATTCTCAGCTTATCATACTTTTTGCACCATTTTGGTAGTAGCTCATTATTATAATTTTTTCTCTACAAAAGAAAACTAGTAAATGTAAAGAATTGCCACATACTAGAAACCTACTAGAAATAACCTGCATTAACTTGAAAGAACAGTTTATGTGTTACTCTAAATAAACACTGGTACATTTCACAGCTAGCACTCGTCTATTATCGCTCTCCTCAGATACACGGTCAACGCTACATTTTTGTAACAAAATACACATTTCGAGACCTTTCCTGGCGGGCGACGTTACCGCCGATGCTGCGGCGTCTTTCCTTGCGTCCCCATAAATCCCGAGAATGGCTCCATGTGTCACTCCAAGCGCCCCGGGCGACTCCATACGTTATGACGTCACATTTTTCCTTCACGCGAGTAGCTGCGAGTCGATCCGCCCGCAGTTAGCGCGTACCGCAATGGTAATACAAGCAAACACGCTCATGATTTAGGCCGAACGCAAAGCAGATGCCCTCGTAATTTATATGGGTCATTAGTCGCCTTCGTGGTCTCTGCTTCGAGCAGTCGGAACGTGTAATGTTTGTAATGTTGGGCTTGCTATTTGGATTCGCAACTTTCTTGGGAGATATTCAAGTGCGCGGTGTAAATTTGGCTTCATGTCATTTTATTTTTATGAAAAATGTTTATAAATTGCTTATTTGTTTGGCAATTTATTTATCACATTATTCTTTTTGTATCTATTCGTATGTTATTATTATCAGTCGTTAGTGCGTCTGCTATGATTTAACTCTTTTGTAAATTTTTTTACAGTGGACCAAATTACATGAATTATTCTAAGAGAATTATTTTTACCTGTTCATACTAAAATTGGCAAAACACATAATTTATGGAGCGGTTTTGGTGCCATTCATCTGTCTATTATCACAGACTCTTTCTCATAGCCGATTTCAGGTATAAAGTTTGAAATTTGGCATAGTTATCAAAAATGTTAAGTCGACTAAAAATGTGAAATAAAATATTAGAATGTTTAAGGGGGATTAAATGAGAAGTTAAAATGAAATGTTTCAATGAAAAATGACAATTGGACGAAGAATACCAAAAACAACAAATATTATAGTCAAAACCGCTGACAAATAATTTTTATGCTTGCCTATATTTGTCAAAAGACTTATCTGCCTAAGTATTAGCTTGAAGTGTTTCATTGGCTTTAATGATCGGGTATTTCACTTGAGTTTCTTTCCGGAACAAAAATAAGGCTGTTTAGGAGTTCCTTGCAAACAATTATAAATCAATAAGGTGGAGTGAATAAAGGTTAAAGGGTTATTTCTTTTATTGAGACAAAAGAATTTAATAACATTATTATGGAAAGTAAGCCAATTAAAATTTACAATGGTGAAAGAACATGTGTATATTATCTGATATAAGAGAGATACTAAAAGAACTTACGCTTTCAAAACTTTCTTTCACTCTGTTTCATAGTCATTTAAAAATGATATTGTTTCAGAGCTTTTAATTTTTTTCAATGTTCTGACAAAATGCCTAAAAATCGCCTGATTATTTTTACATTACAAAAACTTTCTTATGTAAAAAAAGTCAATCTTATAAAAATATTAGGGATAGGTAGTAATACATCCATAAGAAGTAGTATTACATTTTGGAATAAGTTTTGGTTAAGATAACTATTGTGTATGCTGTGGAGTTAATTTATCATTAGCGTGAATTCTTATTTTGACGAATTTATGCTATCATTACAATTTTAACGTATGATAAAGTAACACTGTTGTTTTTTTAAAGAGTATGTAATAAAATATAAAATTATATCAAAAAACAGTTGGAATTAAAAAAAAATTTCTTTTCAATTTTCAATCATTTAAACGAAGCCCAAAATCACGTCCAAATCGATAATTTCATCGGTTATAAAAAATTCTCTCTTATGAATAAAAAATAAATATCCGGATTATGAATCTACTAAAAAATTTAAATAAACTCCCCGAAACTTTATTAAAATATGTTCCACATTTCAGTGCTCTAATGGAACTAAGGTATGGAACATATTTGAAGTGGAATTAAACGAAGCTTAAGCAAACGACAGTGAAGAAGTTGACCACAATCTGAACAGAAGTTGACAACAAAGAGAAAAGAATCAGCCTACATCGTAAAATAAAAACCTGATAAGTAAAAGTGAATCTCGTACTAAGTTTTTAGGTACTTATAAACATTTAAGGGTACACCGTATTACTCTTAAATTATTTACAAATATTAATTTTCCACAATCCAAATATATAGCTTATATATAAATATATTACCTAGTATTTCCCAGACGTGATAAATATATATTTCAAAAAATAAACTTACTTTTATATTCGAGTAAAACCACTTGTAATTCAGTGAAATATTTAAAAACAGCTATTTAATTTGTAGATAGTAGGGGTGAGGGTTCATAACTAACAAACTAACCATTTCAAAGTTAATATTTCATAAACGGATTCCAGTATCGAAAAAGTATTCGTAGCGTACTCCTCATATTTATGAAACACCTGTTCAATGATACTCTACGCAATGAAGTGTGCATAAAATCATCCCGCACCTTTACATGTAAGGGAGGTTCAAATAATTTTTTTAAATGTTTTATTTCATAACTTTGTAAGCGTTATAAACATCTGTAACTACAATATATTTCAGCTTTATAGTACTAATAGCCTGTGAGTAAAACGTCTGTGATGTACAGATGGACAGAGAGATGAACATGGTGAAACTATGAAGGTTCCTAATTTGGCCACGAAACTCTAAAAATTGTCACTTGACCTACTTAACTTGCTTTGAGGGTAACGTGTGAATTTTGGACAGAGAGTTGAAGTTTGAGCACGATCACATTTTTGGGAGATAATCTCTCTGCTGTACCCTCCTTTTGTATATCCCATGAGTGGCGGTATGAACCACTACACCCTAACCGGAAGTTCGTTTTAGGTTACTGACTTTAAGCTTTACGATTCCGATAAATTTGTATAGTCAGTTGTCGTAGGGTCGTAGAAAGATAAACACATCCGGAAAAAATTATTTATTTTATTAAATCTCAATATACAGTTGAATAAAATTGCTAAACGTATTATTGAATCTTCGTAGTCACAATTCAATCCTGGTAATTCCCAATAAGGAGTAATGTAAGTTAAAACTTATGGGGTACTTTTCGTTGACTTAGAATCATGAAATTTGGCTAGAAGCAAGATCTGACAGCACAGGTAAAGGAAAAAGTCTGGTCGTCTGGTGGAAGCAAGGTCTGATAGCACAAGTAAAGCAAAATTGTTAATTTGTCGTTATAGCTTATAAAAAATGTTTTTAAATATTGAATATATTTGGCGTTAATTTTGTAGTAATTCATTATTCACAATTAAATGAAACTACGTGATGTAGTATTATTTCTACTATCTTTAATTTCTTTACCACGATTTAGGTTTCGTTGTATTACAACATCTTCAAGTGGGATATTAGCAAAGATTAACTCTTAGGAACCGGGTTTGTGCGGGTTTTTCTTCTTCAGAAAAACCCGCACAAACCCGGCTTCCGCTATTGTGTTTGAAACATATAAATGCTGTTGGATGTTCCTAAGAGTTAATCTTTGCTAATATCCCACCTGAAGATGTTGTAATACAACGAAACCTAGGTCGTGGTAAAGAAATTAAAGATCGTAGAAATAATACTACATTACGTAGTTTCATTTAATTGTGAAAAATGTTTTTTTTTTTAAATGCGTCTGTGAAACATTTAGTAGGCAATATATTTTCTTTCTGAAAAATTAAAATTTTGTATATAATTTAATAGGAATATTATATGCCATTAAATGTTTATAAATGCCTAAACGTGTAAGGAATAATCATAGTGCGAGTTCCACTCGTGCTTGACAGGTTTTTGTAAAATATTTACCTTTACGAAATTGAGCTATTCTAGTACCCAGATTCGACAGTAATTCTTCGTCAGGTCTTGAAAGCTCGATACAATCGTTTTATTGATTACATGTACATTAATACTTCTACCAAATATATAAACGTAGTCTTACAGGGAACTGAAAAATGTTGGGACCATTCTGGCATGTGTGACAAAATGTCTACCGGCCTTGTCGCGCACTATAATTTCATATACAGTTGAAAAAAATTGCTAAACGCTTTATTGAATCTTCGTAATCACAATTCGACCCTGGTACCCAATAAGGAGTAATATAAGTTCGCTAAGTTTTTTCGTAAATAAATGTCTCCGCATAACAACCGATTTCCTGGAATAAACTGCGAGCGACGAAAATTGTAAATTGTCAAAACTAAAACGAAGAAATTTTAATAAAATAATTTCTCGTTAAAACTTAATTAAAGTTTTGACGTAAAACTTAACTAAACAACGTAATTAAATTTCGAATCTCCAATCGTGTTTCACGAGGCAGTCCTTCGTATTGAAGGGTGCCTTTGGGGAGAAAACTAGGGCGGAGACTAAAATAAAACAATCTGTCTGGGCGGGGGACCGCCTGCGAAACGTATTGACTCGGAACTAACGTAACGGAGCCGCACCAGGTATGATTGCCAGGTAGCACCATTACCGGCGGAAGTACAGTTCTGATCGAGTCCATGCGCAGGGTTGCCTGTAGATATTGGAACAGACCACTATAATTACTCATAAAAGAATCCATGAGAAGCACATTAATACATACATCGGTTACTTAAAGTAAAAGAGGGCTATATCATCTTATTCTGACACATTCGAGATAGAGTTTTAAATATATCAGAACTTGCGTGCCATACTTGCCTGTCCCTACATAAACAAGCCTATCTCAATTAATCTATCTCGTTTTGTAACTCGCGTTTTCTTTTACTTTTTGGTCAATTTTTGCAGCTTTTCGCGTTTTTTAAAATTTTTATTTAATACAAATATTTTTTAACATCAATACATCTTCAATATTAATACACCGTTTTATCATCTTTTACATTTTTATTCTGTCTATTCTTCATTTTTAACTCCTATTACATTAAAAATATTTAAAATCATGTTATATGAGTAGAAGAGGTGATAAGTAGCGAACACCTCAAGCGACAATACTACGTTTTCTTCAATTACTGTCTTATATTTATTTTCTGGAGATTCAAGATTTTCGAGAAGATATCTAACGGAGAGTTAATAGAACGATGTAAGGAAGTTCAGTGTGTTTGCAATCAAAAAAATAAAATGCCACAAATGGAATTGGATTGGCCTTACATTTAAAATGAAAACCGTTTACATTCTTAAACAGATTTTATTTGTAACTCTAACGGGAAATAGGCTTGAAAATCATCGGTGAGATTTGGAGTAAAACAAAATGTGATACCTAAGATCAATAAGCATTATAAAGTATCATGGATGGCCTTAACACGATAAAGGATAGATATGTTATGAATGTAGATATTAAGAATATTGTTTTTTTCCAAATTTATCAAAAATTGAAATTTTACATTAAGCCTTATTCATATTTAAATATAGAATAGGTTATGAATATAGATATTAAGAATATTGTTTTTTTTCCAAATTGAACAAAAATTGAAATTTTACATTAAGCCTTATTCATATTTAAATATAGAATAGGTTATGAATGTAGATATTAAGAATATTGTTTTTTTCCAAATTCATCAAAAAATTAAATTTTACATTAAGCCTTATTCAAGTTTAAATATAGAATAGGTTATGAATGTAGATATTAAAAATGTTTTTTTTTCAAATTTATACAAAATTGAAAATTTAAATTAACCATTTTTCAAATTTAAATAGATTTAGCAAAGCAAAACGTGACACTCAGGATCGACGGGCATGAAGAAATACCGTAGACGCCTTTCGACAAAATATCGTAGATACCATTAAGGATACAAAGGCTGTGAAGGTACGAATTAAGAATATTGGCCTTATTAAACATTTATAGAAACTTTCATTTAAGCATTATTCACTTTTAGGGTTCCGTACCTTAAAAGGAAAAAATAACCTTATAAGATCACTCTGTTGTCCGTACATCTGTCTGTCTATCAAGATCTTTTTTTTTCAAGAGGTTTTAAGTTGAAATTAATATCAAATACCTAGGTCTGCGTTCTTTAGATTTGTAAAAAAATCAAGATTCTAAGTCAACTTAATAAAAAAACCCCTAAAAATACGATCATTTCTTCCGCATTTATAGACACTCCCAAATAAATAAAAACTCATGAGGTTCTTCCCGCTGACATTGAATCATGAAATTTGGCCAAAATCAAGATCTAATAATGCAAATAAAGAGAAAAGTCCGAAAATTGTTAATTTGTAGCTATATCATAAAAAAATTTAAATATGCGCCTGTGGTAGATTCAGTAGGCAATATATTTTTGTTTTAAAATACCTAAATTTATGAATACCAAATTATGTAAGGAACAATCGTAGTGCGAGTTTCACTCGTGCTTGACAGGTTTTTGTTAAATATTTATTTTTACACAACTGAGCTATTCTAGTACCCAGATTTGTTAGTAATTCTTTGTCAGGCCTTAAAAGCTCGACATAATCGTTGTTTTATTGATCACATGTACATTAAAACTTTTACCAAATATATAAACGTAGTCTTACAGGGAGCTGAAAAATGTTGGAACCACTCTGGCATGTGTGATCTACCGGCCCTGTCGCGCACTATAATTTCACTCGGGCATGTTCGGTCTGCACTTAACAACCTAAGTAACATAAGTTTATTCAGCCAAATGTCGTTACGTACACACGCAACCAAAACTTTTGCAGGAAACTTTTCGTCTAGCGTGCAACACGCTATTTTCAACATGTGAATACATACTTAGTTGCCGGGAAAATGCGAAGAAAATGAGGCTATTGTCTTATTAAAATGTGTTTATCTAATTTTACGGCCATTACTGTCAAAGTAATTTGATGAAACGTAATTCTATGTACGTATTCAAGAAATCATTCCAGTAATCATTTAATTCAATTAATACGAGGTTGTTACTAATTTAATTCAAATAATACACTTATTACAATTTAATTGAAGTTTATTGGTGATAGGTGACTCAGTACTTACTATGGACTTGATAGATAATATTCTAATTATTTACTAGCTGTACTATCAAAATATTATATTAACATAGTAAATAAATGAATTTTATCTTTTATGGAATAGCGGGAAAACTAGCAAGTAGCGAACTTAATAGTTTACTGTGTTTATTTAGTAATAAAATATGGAGAAATTTTATATAAGATACATTTTAAATTAGCATGAAATTGAATATATTAATTGTAAAGTAATCGATAAGGTAAGAAAAAGCGTTCAAAACATTGGTTAATATCAAATAATTCCTGGTAATATTCTAGACACCGTTTTATCTCAAAACGTTTTTCTAAACATTTTACCAACGTAGGCAATATTGGGAAAAACCTGCGTCATTAAGTTACCGATATACGATAATAAAGCGGCGGGCAATAATTGACTGAACAAATATATAACGATCTATTAATTTGACAAAACACATGAATTTAATACAATGAGACCTGCATACTTCAACTTCGAAAACTTCGAGTTATGAAAATGTAAGAGATAAAAAATAAAGAGATTGATGGGAACTGTGTAGTTCTGCGAGATCATACCAATTGAAAACTAATTAATTTTACGTGCTCTAGTATATTTATAGCAGATATCCAAGATAATAGAATATGGTTTAATAGTATAAGACCCCATCTCCGTTAGTCTAAAACAATAAATAAAATTATTTCTATTTAATTTTTGATGAGAATTAGCTCATGTAATATTCTGTTGCACATGAGATTATCCAGATCTTAAAAGCGAGTTAAAATCAGTAAGTAAAATATAGGAACTTGAATAAAAATTTCTATAATTGGAAGAATTACTAAATTCACATCACTAAACCGTACAGATGTTACTGATTTGGAACTATTTCTTTCGGTTTAATTTTATTTAGTAAATGTAAAAAAAATTAACAAGATAATTTTAGGACTAGCTAGAATGGTAAATACGTATATCCACATTATTTTTCAAAAGAAAATAGAACGAAAATTATTAAATACATTGATTCATAATTTTTCATGTTTATGTAAAGTAGATTTACAAAGAAAAGAAATTATATGAAACTGTAAAAGAAAGTAACATGGACGTAAGTGAAAATTCCTTTTTTTTCTCTGTAATCATATGAAGTATCAAGAGACATATTTCCATTATGTCATAAATATGTATAGAAAGCAATTAAAAATAGTACAAAACTATTAAGAAATGTTGCCTATTATTTTACCTCTAAAATCAGAAAATGTTAAAAACATAAGAAAATACCAGTGTGATCATACAAATGTGATATCACTAACCATACTAGTTTGATATTACTAACGAATTTTAAAAATAGAGTTACAATAAAAGATTTTTAAGTAACTTGTCTTTTTTTTTAATTATAGCTTTCTTTTTTTTGGTGGATTAGTGATGTACGTGCACTTCATGTATATAACAAGTGTGTATAATAAGTACGGGACGTTATCAACCTTTTTATGATTTCCATCAGAGATAAAATGAATATTAAAAAAATAGTACTTTTTTTGAAAACAAAACAATTTTTGAGGAGAAAGTTTAACCACATATCTTATTTATTTACTTTAGCGCATTTACTTATGTAATATAACGTATTTTGGCATAAATCCAGTTTTTTAACTGAAGGTGAAAAATTAGAAAATTAAATTGTACCATGCTATTTAAGAAACACTTATTGGCACAAATTAGGATTACATTTCATTGACTTGGTCACAAAATGACAAAACGACAGATAAAATAAATAAATAGTACTAAATAGGGATACACCTCGTTCGCTGCAGACGAACATCAAACTTATAACTATATTAGACGGCGGCGAACTTGCCGCCTCGGGAGACTCAATTGAATAAAGCGGGCTCAGGAACGACGGCGGGTCGAAACACTTACCATTAATAATATACGTTAACTTTTCTGAAAATGCGGTTAAAATTAACTCAACTGCACTTGCACTGGGAAACTATGGAAGTTTCGTGTTACGGTTTTATTTTTTTTAATAGTAACTTGTTCATATTACATTACGAGCCACTCGGTATATGTGTAGTAAATTATGTGATATAGTGCTCACATGAATGTTAGTCACCCTTAATGCAGTATTTCTTGAAATTTTTTCGTGAAACATCTGTCAACCATTTTGTTATATTTTTGTGTCACTGTATCTGTATGTTATGGTTATAAATTTCGTAAAAAATAATTTATTACAAATTTCTGAATTTTCTAATATTATAAATTCTAATCTTTGGATGTGTAGATGTTTTTTAATATACTCCGTCTATAACTCCGTAATTTCTGGACGGACATACACAACATTTGGCGTACGAATAGTTTACGGCCTAAATTAACATGTACCTTCTGCGCGCCCACCTCCCTCGTGGAGATGCCCATCTTCTCGTGGTGGCGCAGCTGCACAGGGTAGATGATTTGATAGTAGTGCGCGCCGATGTTTCGCACCAGCTCCTGGTTCTGTCGGTACTCGCGAAGCAACCGTTCCACTTCGCCTGAAAATAAATAAATGTATTTTTAAGGATTTTAAATAAAATGAAATGCAATTTATTTATCACTAGTGAAATATTGTGGCGTCAATTTATATATAGTAATAGATTTGGATGTTTTTTTGCAGACCTTGCGTATTTCTTTCGGTGGATGTATTTGGAAAATTATATTGAAAAGACGAGATGAAGATAAATTATATATCTACAAATTTTTTTATCACATTCATCTAGATAAAAATATGCGTATAATAAATTTAGTTTAATATGTTAAGTGTCAAGCAGACAAACGAGAGGGCAAATGTAAAAAACGTAAAAGATATTTGAAGGTATTTTTTTGTTTTTCCTTATTAAGTTTTTAACGGCATTTTCGCAAAGTCAAAGAAAACGAAAATACATATCTTCAGAATTATCTTTGATATTATATACTCCTAATATAAGAAATATTAGGAGTATATAATATATATAATATTACAGGAAAGCACCTCCCATTCTGATCGCTAATATATTTTTAGAATTGTTAGATACTTTTTATTATTCTAACATAATGTGAAGCACATATTTTGAGCTTATATTTGTAATATTTTATAGGTTGTAAAATATAGTCGATAAAGAATAATAACGAAATTGATAAAGAATAATAAAAATAAACGCAATTTTAAATTTTTTTATTCGACAATTGAATTTTGCTTTATTTTTTTCCGATTTTTCACTTTTGTTGTATATATATAATTTGGTTTACATAATCATATATGATGAAACTTTAAACGCGAGTTGGATGCAACAATTTAATCATACGGCAGTGTGCTAGAAAAGTTTGCGCAGGCACAGATCTTGTTTATATGAAATATTTCAAACCATATTTCATGCACCCTTCATTTTTTTCTCCGTTGAGTTAGATATATTAAATTTATACAGTTAGTTAAATTGTCAAAATTTCTTTTTTTACTATTCGGTATTTAAAGGATATGTTCTCTGATAATATCCTGTTTTGGAGACTCACTGACTTACTGATTGGCTCATCTGCTAAAACCTATGTAAGGAATTTCATGAAAATATGACCTGATTAATAGAATGATAAAGACGTATTAAAGTTAAATATTTCAAAAAGAGTAATTATGAGTTAGATATAATAATGTTGATCTATCGGTACGTCCAGACTTACAAAATTTTATAATAAACCTAAAACGTGTGCAAACAACTGAATAAAGACAATGGACTTAAGTTAATCAATTTTGAAACTAAAAGAAATTTTGTGCCCTCTATATGCGTAATATAAATACATTAGGTACCTTTTCGCCGAATCAATCGTCTACGAAAAACTGACTTAAAATTAAAAATAATTAAGAGATATTACATAAATAGAAAATATAGATATTAATCAATCAAATTAATTTTTAAACTAAAAGAAATTTTGTGCCCTCTATGTGCGTAACCCTCTAGTGCGTAATGTCCATGAAATGTTATAGGTATAAACCTAATAGGTATTTAAATATCAACAATATTGGAGACATACTAAGTAAAATTAAATATTGGCTAGGTAATTATATTTTAAAACTGAAGAGAAATGGTGCCCACTATGTGCGATGAGTATATTCATTAGGGATATCCTTCCGCCGAATCAATCCTCTATGAAATGCTAACTTAGAATTAAAATAATGAAGACATATTATATTAATAGAATCTATAGATATTAGCCAATCAAATTAATTTTTAAACTAAAATAATTTTGTGCCTTCTATTTGCGTGATATAAATACATTAGG
This sequence comes from Druceiella hillmani, assembly GCA_039881145.1. Classification (NCBI taxonomy): domain Eukaryota; kingdom Metazoa; phylum Arthropoda; class Insecta; order Lepidoptera; family Hepialidae; genus Druceiella; species Druceiella hillmani. Next base: position 39,538,341 of record JAYKKI010000003.1, on the reverse strand, counting down.
CAATTCCCGCCGAATCAATAGAATTAAAAATAATGACGAAATATTATATAAATAGAATCTATGGATATTGACTAATTAACTCAATTTTTAAGCTAAAAGAAATTATGTGCCATCTATGTGCATAATATAACTACATTAGGTATCTTTCCGATGAATCAATCGTCTATGAAATGCTAACTTAGAATTAAGAATAGTGAAGCGATTATATAAATAGAATCTACAGATATTAGCTAATCAAATCAGTTCTTAAACCAAAAGCAATTTTGTGCCATCTATGTGCGTAATACAAATATATTAGGTATCTACTTGCCGAATCAATCGTCTATGAAATGTTAACTTAGAATTAAAAATAACGAAGAAATATTATATAAATAGAATCTATAGATATTGACTAATTAATTCTATTTTTAAACTAAAAGAAATTTTGTGCCCTCTATGTGCGTAATATAAATACATTAGGTATCTTCCCTACGAATCAATCGTCTATGAAATGCTGACTTAGAATTAAAAATAGTGAAGTGGTTATATAAATAGAATCTACAGATATTAGCTAATCGAATAAATTTTTAAACTAAAAGTAATTTTCTGCTTAGGTATCTTCCCACCGAATCAATCGTCTATGAAATGCTGACTTGGAAATGAAAAGATGAAGAGCTATCATATAAATAGAAATTAAATTAACATAAGAAAAGGATATGTTATCCTTGTCAATCTTAATTCTTTTATCGGCAGAGAAACTAATGTAATATAGAACTTGGCTTCTTTTGTACATTTATATTTTTGTTACCGTTTTTGTAATGTAGCTGGCAATCTAATTCAATTTGCTTGTCATATTTTTCTATATATATTTTTCAGTATTCTTTACCTGAAATATCAGAATAGAATCTTATTGTTGTGTAAAACTTGGTCTTTATTCGTCCGTCTGTCTGTCAGAGGCTTTTAACTTCTAAGCGAAATAAGATAAGGGCATGTATAATATTTAAATATGTTGAAAATATTATTTCTGTACAGACATGTGGGGTGTCGTTAGAAGGAGTTCTCTTTTAAATACAGTACAAATCGGTTTTTGAAATTCATAGGAACATTACGTACTATTAAATGCTTAATTTTTTATTTATATTTAAGCATGTACGGAACGTACGGAACCTTGTATTGCACGTTCTACTCGTACTTAACATGTTTATTAAATACATTAATTATTATTAGGGTAGACCTAGATGAATCCGATCATTGGGAAATCAGATCAAATTAACGATTGAGACCATATTTATAAAATGGCGGTAGAAACTAAAATTCAGAGCAGCCATTAATGATAGCGGATATTAATCCCCCTTCACACCAAATCCCTTGATTAGTAGATTGTCCAACTTGGCAGCTTAATCCTCAATATGGCTTATTGAGGACGTGACTCCACATTTAACTTCCGCTGCAACTTTAGTGTTAATGTAAAATACGTAATAGTTTGTTTTTATAAAAACTATAAGAATGAGAATGTTTTAACAGTGACAGTTTAGTTTTGTGTATATAAAATTAATTACGAAACGGTAATTATATTTTTTACAGTTCATTTATAAAACTTGAAAATAATTTGTACTCATAAACAGCGCGTGAATTATTTTGAAAATAATATTTTAATTACTTTAAATATGATAGTTACTTCTTTGCAGATGACGTGTACTTGGATCCGTAGTTGCCTATATCCACTTAAATATTTGATGGAAATTAACTAAAATTATTGTTAGTTATTTCAAAGTTCTAAACCAAAGCTGGTATCTGGGATAATTTTTTCATATTATTCAAACCCATAGTTAAAGAATTAGAGGTGAATAACACATTACATGTCGCTTTGAAGCTTAATGTTTTGCAAAATTAAAAAAAGGAAAAAGCTTAAAAATTTGTATTGGTAAATTGAACCTAAACTTTAGGAGACTTTTTAACGGATATCACACATAATAAGGTTTGCCCAAAAGTTTTTTCGTCGCCGTATACAGAAGCAGATACTTGCAAAATTTAATGCACGTTAGTCTAAAAGTATAGAAACTACGAAGGTATGATAGATGATCGGAAAACGTTTAAACGTGGCGAAATTATGAGGTTTTCGTATTTGACTAAAACTCTAAAAAAAGATCCAGAGAATATTTGTTTTGGAAATTTGTGGATAAAAATAAGAATAACATAGAACAGAAATATGCCTGCAGCAGAAATTATAGCATCATTTGCAGATTTGAAACCTACGTGCTTTTCAGTTGATTCCAGAAGAATTATTTTTATGTTTATTTTGTTTCGTATTTAATAATTTGATAATCGAATATTTATTTATGACAAAAAAGTAACAAGGAATAGTTTTTTTATATTGTATTGTTATTTTCTTATCACCAAACCAACAATGCTTCGTTTGGTTCTACCCTTCCATTAAACTTAACTACAATCATAGTTTCAGTATTAAAATTGTTCGGTTCTCGAAATTCATATTTTGTCAGCATAATTTTATATATCTTTGCTTCGATGAAATTGCTGAAATTATTTTAAATACAGCTTCTATATATTTAAATACTCTAATATTTTAAATACAGCTTCTATAGCTTCTATATAAACAGAATAGGCCAAATTGTTCTTTATAAAAGTGATTCAAATTTACTTAATTTATATAAAGTGCATGATGGGAATATGAAAGATAATTTAAACACAATTTATTCGTAAGACTCCAATGATTATACATAAAATATTACACATTCCAATAAAGATATTGCACATCTATTGTTATGCATATAAATATTGTCGAAACTCGAAATCAGTTTAGCGAAAACTATTCGGAATTATTACAGGTGTTACAATTTATATAAAGTGAATGATGAGAATATAAAAGATAATTTGAACACAATTTATTCGTAAGACTCCAATGATTATACATAAAATATTACACATTCCAATAGAGATATTGCATATCTATTGTTATGCATATCAATATTGTAGAAACTCGAAATCAGTTTAGCGAAAACTATTCGGAATTATTACAGGTGTTATAATTTATATAAAGTGAATGATGAGAATATGAAAGATAATTTAAACACAATTTATTCGTGAGACTCCAATGATTATACATAAAATATTACACATTCCAATAAAGATATTACATATCTATTGCTATGCATATAAATATTGTTGAAACTCGAAATCAGTTTAGCGAAAACTATCCGGAATTATTACAGGTGTTACCGTTTGACTCAAATTAACTTGTATGCGAGTCGATGCCGTGGAATGCCTACCCAACAACCAGAAGCTCACACGTATTGCTAACATGTAATATGCCGTTCAAATAACGTGGCTTGACGTAAGGTCGCCCCGTAGCTGGCCGCATTCCAATACAGTATCGGAAGTCGGTTACTGCTGCCGCAGCGCCCGTAAAACAAAAGCTTGTTATTAAGTTAAATCCGTAAAGTTAAGTTGCGAGTTAAGGAGTTCGTTAAACGAAAAAAGGAACTTTTCCATTGCTCGATTCGGCTTTATGAGCCGTGAAAGAACCGCCCTCGACGTTCATATTTTTTCCTTTATAACGTTCGTATCGTAATGCGAGCTTACAGATTGTGCGAGCGTACGTGATTGTGGAAACGTTAAATATGATATGCATATGTCGTCGTTATGTTTTTGAAAGTTACTTTATTATTCTCAATAGTCAGCGTTTTGATTATAAAATCTTGTAAATTAAACGGAACAAAAAGATGCTATAAAATGTATCTAATTTTATTACAGAAGTAGATGAATATTTATTATAAATGTTCATTAATTTTGAAATCGAAATAAAGAAGGGCTTACGATTGTTGTTTTACAGATTTAGCAATAAGACTGACATCTAATCAATGAATTGATTGCAGTTTCAATAGTAAGTAATGTTACTAATGCGGAATACTTCTAAAATATAATTTTTAACATTTACCATTCAAAAATGTATGCTCTAAATAGTTATTGTTACTTGGCTTCATTAAAGAATTTATTGTTTTTCTAATTAATAGAGCAGATATTTACTTTATTAATTAAAATGACTTAAACTGTCAACTCTTAACTAATTTTTGATTTTACCAAAAAATGTTTATGTATTGTACACGTTTATATATTTACAAGTGAAGGGGTCAATACAGTACTTTAAGTGGAATCTTAAGATTTATTAAACATAGGTAAACGTTGATACCGACGCTTGAGTTTATGGTTGTAGTTTATGGTTGTATTCTTTGGTTCATAAACCTTGTATATTTTATCCATAAATATTAATATTATCGACTTTTCTTCCACAAGTCTTTGCAATGATTAAATTCGTGGAACAATGTAGCTCTGATCTGGTAGACAATACACAGACTTAATTTTTGAAGAAAAAAAAACAGTAATTTTGAGAAAATATTTGTTGACAATTTTTGGAAATAGGTTTAGGTGTAAAGAGACACTTTAACTTTACTATAAGACCGGGCTTTCATATCTCTCATATATATTTAAAATATCATCCGTCAGTTACCAAATAATCTAATTTGTATTACCTAACTCACAGTAAATTGTATTTTTCGACACAATATTATTGAATAGCTCGATTCCATTGTTTATTTTATTTTTCTTCGAGATATTTTTAACCTTATTTCACATATCTAAATGTTAGGATATATTAAGTGTAATATAAAAGAAAAATACAAAATTTCGCGAGTTAATTGTCGTAAAATATTTTCGTTGTTTATAGTCATACATTTATGAATACGCATAAGTAGAAATAAATTAATTGAATTAATAGTTCATATATTTGAATTAAATAATATTTCAAATGGCCAATCACATAAAGGTTATATAAAATATTCCCAAGAATATTCAAACATGAATCTGTTTTCAATATTCAGACAAGGGTGTAGACGTCATGTCCGCGTCAAAAGCGGGAACAGGACCTGTTCCCGCACCGCACCTGTTCCTAAAACTTTCATCCGTTCCTTTACCCCAACGCAGTTATCTAATTAAATGTCACCGAAGTCACCCAACGCGGGGGTTGCAGGGTAAAATAAGCCATTTAAAGTTTAGGATATTTCCTTTCATTTGCATCTGTCACATTACGGTGTTTTACATCATTTTCGTGGTCGTTTCAGCATACTTTAGCTTATTTTGTGGCAGAGAATAAAAGAAGAAAAAAATCCTGCAGCGGAAACAATAATTCCTTTTTTTACTAAAAAAGTTCAAAAAAATTTACAATGGAATTACGTACTCAGTTTGTATACCAGCTTAAAAGAAATGCTTGCAGCTTTGAATAGAACTTGTTTAAATAAAAATTAACAATCTCACGTCCTACCGACACCAATACCAACCATCTCAGTCGAGCCAACTTCTTAAAACAAAACAATAGCATCCATATATATATATATATATATATATATATATATATATATATATATATATATATATATATATATATATGACACCAAAAAATGTTTGGATGTCTTGGGTGTCATATATCGTTTCATATCATTTGTGCGTTGTTTAACAATACGGCGTACCGTTCGTACACCGTTTTCTTGAAAACTTTGGGTCATAGACATGACAGTCGCGAAAATAAATTTTGTATTTAAAATTCTATTAAGCTTAACTACTATTTTGTAAATTTCAGAAACAACCTTGAAGTTGTCTATCTTTCTCAAATTTAGAATGAAAAATAAGAAACACCCTTTTTCTCGAACTTGTTTCGAAAAGTAATACTATTTTTAAGGCCCAAGGACTATTTTTCAGTCAATGTGTGTGACCTCCATGTCGGTGGAAATTTTGGGCTCACATAAATACCTATATGCATACTAACACACAAATATATCAACTTTTGACCACCTATTTTTTCTATTATGCACGATCGATGGATATATAGTGAGGGTTTTGAAAATTTAGCGTTAGAGTGGCTACAATAGTGTCATGTCCTTAAAGAAAATTCACTATTATCAACATAATTTTACAAAAAGGAAAAGAATAAGATGACAGAGTATGATATAAATTAGTCACAATTAAATGAAGCTACGTGATGCAGTATTATTTCTACTTTCTTTAAGTTGTGGTAAAGAACTAAAAAATATATATATCTTCGTTAATGGCCCATCTGAAGATGTTGTAATATAACGAAACCTAGGTTATGGTAAAGAACTTAAATAAAGTAGAAATAATACTACATCACGTAGTTTCGTTTAATTGTGAATAATGAATTTCTACAAAGTTAACGCCAAATATATTCAATATATAAATTAGTGGTAACAAATTAAAGAAGAAATTATTTTTTCATTTGATGATAAAGCATGCCTTCTTATTTTTTTTAATTTATTCAATCTAAGAAATGTGACGTATGATGATTTAACATAGCGAAGGCTTGACTCACATATGGTGTTCTTTTCAATGACAGGTATCTGAGATAAAGTAATTTGAAGACACCATTATGTTTATCCAAGTACATTCACAAATGTATCAATGTTATTTAATATTCAATCGAAATTGATGGTAAATGCAAGAGACTTCAAACAACTGGTTGCAAAAGTGATACTCAAATTTCAACTTCGTAATGGAAGCTAAACGGGGTTGGGCATATTATTTATTCTCTTTGACATCTATGTAAAGTTAGATTTTAGGTTTATAACTTTAGCTATCTTATATTCTCTGTAGGGACTATAAATTTATGGTGGATACGAGTTTATGGGTGACATACTCAAGATATAAATATTTATAACGTAAAATTACAGTATATGGAATAAAATAAATATATACTGCTGTGACAAGGTATTTGACAATTTTGATAACACTATAATTAATATAAAATTAAAACAAATTGTTTGTGTTAGACTTAATATGAAACGAAAGATAAAGACTTCTCTATTGTACATGAATATATAAATGACTCAAATAAGAGCCTATTAACTTATATGAGAAGATCCAAAATTAGTAACAAGCGGGTATTGGAAGCTGAATTTTAAAACCTATGCGATTTCGTACCGTTCTGCTTATACTTTTAAATCATATAAAAAGTTTATAAATAGCGTATAAGTAGTGTGATATACATTGGTTTGTAAATGTTGCCACTTTAATGTACTCTATAAATTTGTTTGTACATAATCCATCAAACTGGTAACAAAACAAAGGAAAAAAAGAGAAGAAAGTTGTCATAAGACACTTCTACTTGAAAAGAATATCTACAAAGGAAATACATACCAATTTTGTGAAAATATTGAGGGACTCTGCTCTTCTATATTCCATAGTTACAAGAGGTCGTAAAAAGTTTAACCCGAACAGAACATTGACAGAAAGCCAGCATCGCAAAGTCCACATTCCTCGTTAAATATAACGTAAAAAAGACCATTACCTAGTATGAGTTGATCAAAGAGTAGCTGTTCAACACGTAGTTGAAATTACAAGGCTCTTAAATGACAACATTTGAAAGATGTTGTCTTGAATGTTAGTAACTTGCGCATGAAAAAAGTTTCTCCCGTTTGGTGTCCACAGAAAGGGTCTCCCTTTCTGTGGACGAGATTTTAAGGTTTTGCTTTGAACCGAGCTGTTCCAAAAAACAAATTTTTCCGAACTGCCCCAAAAAAACAATAGCAGGGTTTGTTACCATAATAGACCCTTGATTCTTTAATTTCGATTACGAGACAAAATGGTAATCGATAGTTTCGGAAAGACTGTCTTGACACTGTCCAAGAAATTCAGTTATCAGCTAAGCGTGAAAATTTATGGTGTCCGTCTTTGAGATGAAAACGGTGTGATCATTACAGATTATTTATAAAATGGAGCAAATGTTACGGGTTGATACTGCGCAGTACGTGTAAGAAAATTAAATGAGCTGGTCTAAGAGAAAAGGCGAATAAAACTAGAATTGTGATTTTTTTTCATCAAGTCTATGCACTACTATGCACCCTTTCACAAATTTGGAATACCTGTCATTTATCACCTTGGCTTCGAAATACTTGAACGCCCATCTTAATCTTCAAGTTTTCAGTAGTAGCCGCTGGATGAAAAACCTGAAGATTAAGGTTTTCAATAGAAGCCGCTGGATGGAAAACGAAGAAAAGAATTGTTGACTGCAACAAGGCGATGACTGCCATTGAATTGATTTTTCGGAGGAACAAATATCTATTCTTTAAAAGGTTTAAAAAAAGGATGGATTAAAGATGTTTATTATTAGTAACCTATGTAGAAAAATAAATTTAACATTTAACCACTATATATTTCTTGTGTTACTTAGACGTTATCGTTATTTTTGGATTACCTCTCGTATGCAGAAAGCTATTTGTGCTCGTGTTGTGTAAAATCGTGTCGACGCATTCAATTGTTTATTCATATCGAGTGCATTGCAGTACACAAGGGTTTACATGAGGATGTGCGCCGCTAACCATTGTGGGTATATAATTTTGCAAAATTATTCACTGTCATCCATGATAGAGAACTAATCCTGTCCGGATTTGAAACACAAAGGCTGTTCTACTATGACGGCCGACTGAGTAAAACCGCAAGCCTGGGACACAATAAACTCCGATAAAATATGGCTTATTTTTTATTACAAACTTTAAAATAAATAATTTCTAATAATTTTTTTTCAATAAATATTTTTTTTATACTTTCGTAGAGTCGTTTACCATAAGGAGTAGACATTAATAATATCTTTTAGAGTACGAAGAGACTATAACGAAGCACAAAGGGGATATACTATATTTTATGTTTCATATTCTACTGGTAGAGTATAAAATGTGTAAACAGGTGACCTCTTAATCCCTGTTTACATAATAATACTGCCATATTCCAGCAGACATGTCCAATTGTGAATCAGTTTCAAAAACTGAATTCTATTTAGTGCTAATATTATTTTTATTATGTGTGTTCTTATATATTTATACGTATATTTTTTTATTAAATCTTATTTGATAAAAATATTTTTACATTTTTTTTAAGTCCTTATGTGAGAATGTTGGATTATTTTTATTACACGTAATCAGTAAAACATCTAAATTAAAATTTTCGGTTAAGAACAGCTAAGTTAAAATAGACTACAAACAATATTTAAATTTATATTTAATTTTTATTAAGACTGACGTTGTGGCATTAATACTTAATAAAAATAAGTTATATACTATATATTAGTTATAATACATACAGAAGGCTTGAAAGTAAATTGATCAGAAACAAACAAATACGTTAAACAGACAATAGCTAATGAAAAAATGTCCCAACTTTGAATGTCTTTAATTCATCATGTTTTAATTGTTTTCCATCGCAAGCAGATTTTTTGTCATTTTCTGTTTATTTTTTCGAATTATTAAATTGTATCGAATTATCATAATAATATTTAAAATTTCTTATGGCTTATAAATTGGCATTATGACCTATCTGTGTTCCTAATTATTTCACGAGTAATTGCTCTTTGCTATACCATCGATGATACAAGTTAAAAAGGGACATATGTAACATACCTTTTAATATCTATGTATAATATATCTATAGCTTTATTTTGATGTTAAAAAATCCTCATAACCCAAATTATCTTAGTGGCAAATTTGTCTGCTCACTGCCTTGGGCTATGATTTGAAATTTCACTCGCCCTACTTATTCTTATTTCTACCACTTACGAAAAATTCTTCACCGTCCAAGTAGTCAAAATTTGGAATCACCCGCATACTGACACCAGGAAAATAACGTCCCTAAATATTTTACAAAGATCGAGTGAAAAAACCTGCCTCTCCTGAAACCGTTTGCCTTGTGTCCTTGTCCTTTCCTGTCTTTCCCATCCAAAATCATGTCAATAGTTTTTTTTTACTTATACTTTTGTATTTTTTTTCAATTTTCTTTTTCGTCTCATGTGCTATAAAGCATTTTCATTGGAAAATCTCTGGCAGTCTACAAACTAAATTTCGATATTAATTGTTATGGTTGACTGGAAGAGATTTCTCATGCAGCAATAAGTCAGCGATATGTACTATACATAAAAGATTATAAATAAATAAATATTTCAACGCTGGCCTAATTACATTATATACGCTAATTACGTTATATCGTTAAGTAGCTTCAAATGATTGACATTAACATTGAAGTTTGAGTAGGTGGAACATTTTGTTTAGGCGCACTACAAAATAGCCTTATTAAATTCATTATTTCTTGCGCGAAAGAAATTTACCGTAATAATAATTGACTGATTCTTTTTATTAATAATTCAGTACACGTGATATATATCTGCCGTGTTCGCGTATAACTAAAGATTTATTGCGCATACTTTTGTTAAATTTAATTTATAAATATATGGGAATCCTGTTTATCACATGTAATACGTACCACGGCCTCATCTTATTGAAGATGACAGAAAAAATACAATTGTTTGTGCTATATCCTATTTTATTAATCATATCAATAACAAAAAAAAGAAAAGCTTTTCAAAGATCTTATATTTTCGTCTGAAAAATGTAGAAATATTAAGATATCAGAAAATAAGTACACAAAATATAAGAATGACGTTTTCGCAAATAGCAAGTAAGACCTTTTTATCCAACTTCTTCTGAATATATTTATATCATGATATAAATTATTTCGAAACTAAATTGAAACGGCTGAAGAAATCCTTTTGTTAGTGTGTAATATATAATTTATATATGGACATAATTATCATAAAATGGATCAAAATTATTGGTAGGGAAAAAGTAATTTTCGTTCATGCAAATGAAAAAAAATACTTAGTATTTTTTTTGGTGACGGGTTTCACCGAAAATGTGTATACTTAAAAAAGTTTCATAAAACTTTTCAAAACAATAACTGCATGTCATATTATAGTCACGAGCTTAATACCGTTTAATGAAAATTAGTGTTAATTTGTCTCTGATTAATTTTATCGGCGTCATGCAAGCGCACTCGTATAGCGCTTATGTTATTTCAGTAAACAAGAACAAAATAGATCATTATTCAGCGTTATTTTCAGAGTGGCAAGCCCGCTGTTTATGTAATAGAGGTCTGCTTGCGATAAGGGCATGTATCTATGATGTAATTTCATGCAAATTGATATGAACGATTCAATGTTTATGTTAAGCTGAACAGCGGTCGGGATGACTGTATTAATGATAATATTGACGCTTTGCAAGTACGACAGTTAACGGCAAAAAGCCCAAGTTTAACCCAATGAAATGTGAGAGGGATTTTGGTTGGAATTGGTTCATCGGTCAAACATAAATAATTATGTTAAATAATTAAGAATGTTGCAGAATATTAATTTATTATTTTATTTGGTATAAAAAAGTAAGTAAGTTGAGAACTCTTTGTTCTCGCGCTGGAATTTTTTGTCGTAATGGAATATACCTTAAAATAGTATCGACTTATAAAATGTTGCCCTCACATGCCCTGTATATACGGATATAGGGCATGTGAGGACAGAATTTTAATTTGTTTGCATTTTTGGTTAAATGTACTGAAGAGTGATACAATTTTGATTTTGTTTTAACCTATTCTGTCAAAAAATATTGGGGAATTAATTCATTTTATTCAATCAATATTTTTTGTCCATTTCTAATATTCAATATAAAATAGAACGTAATCGGGAATATATTTTTTGTCGTAAGGAATATACCTTAAAATAGTATCGATTTTAATTAATCATACAACGTGTTATGATTAATTAAAGTCGATACTATTATATGTGATATGATATGTATAAATGATAACTGATTTAATTAAAAATGATCTTACTTAATAACCTAATCGACATTCTCAATTACATATATACTGACACAGAGATAATGAAATAAAAACGTAGTTTTACTAAGTAGTTATACACAGGTTTACTAAGCTAATACAAGAAAAGATTAATGAGACTGAAAATAACGAGTAATTTAAATTTCATATGTATTCACAAATAGCCTTAATTTTATCTGACCTTTACATTAGAAACTTGCTTATATTACGATTATAATTAAATAATATTATTTTACTAATGTAAACACCATTTCGAAGTAACAATATTGCTTGTAAATATTTACTTCAACTGGCGCAAACATAACATTTTGCATCAAATTTACTCCTAAATTTAGTAATCTATTTCAGAAGTATTTTATATCTAGTTTAAATATTTAATATAAAATTATATACAAATTATTGGAAACTAAAATATGATTTGAGAGATATCTCAAATTCTAAAGACGTGTATCTATTTAGGTATCTGTTTATTTAATAAAATCGTAAAATTGAAATTGAAGATGTTTAGGAAATGAGTTGTCTGGGGCGGCGTAATAAAAGTAATCGAGAACAAAAATATAATTTTTGGAGTTTTCCTCTGTTTGTGAGTTTGTTTACTGAAGAGATTGTAATGGTATTTAAACCGGCAGATTCTCTAAATTTATGTAGGACTTGGGCAGATACAGACTTCGTTTTTCTATTTATCTATGGTTTTTCTATTTTAACCGGCAGATTCTGTAAATTTATGTAGTACTTGAGCAGATACAGACTTGGTTTTATTGTAATCTGCTCACTAAAAATAATATACGGTAATTTAAAATTTTAAATACGAAGCCCGCTTGAAAAAAGTTTCCTTTTGTAATGATATTAGTTGGGCTGTATGTATTTTAATTATCAATCTTCCAATTAACGTAATCATATTTCCCAAAGGTGCATGTGAACCAAGGCGCGGGCACAGCTAGTGTTTAATATAATATTTTGTATACTGACGTTAAACTGGATTCATCCAAAATCAACCATCTATTATCACAAACAGAAGACATCAGTCAAAAGTTTGACCATTTCCACGTTTAATTCCCTTATTGGGAGTTTACTTTCGCAATCGCAGATGGATGTTACGGGATGGAATGATGAATAGTTGATTAGCGAAGTTCCGACGAATTGCGTAAATGTATTTATCATTTATTTATATCTAACTTATAATCGATTCGTAGCGCTGAGAATGTATATATTACATAAACTATGTATAAACTAACTAAAATATATAGACAAATGAATCTGTTTGATACATAGATGGAAAGTTGCTTTAGCTACAGCGTGCTCCTTAATTACACAGAATTTTGCTTCCATATTGATGAAAAAAGTTAATGATATCTTTGTTATGTTTAATAATGTTACCTTCTATTTCGTGAATGCCAATAGTTTTTATTTTATTCTGAAATGTATAAAAGTTTCTTTGATTATTACTTGTGACTTATAAAGATCAATCACGTTACATACTGACATGAAACACTAACTTGCAGAGTAGAGTCTAAAGTAAACCGCAATAATTGTTAATACAGTTTTTATATCTTAATCGTATATGAGAAGAATAATGTAAATCTAAAAAGGAAGTGTGATAATCTACTGCGAAATGCTGTCTTGCTTTGAAATTTAATGACAATGTTTACTAATGTTAAAATTACTTCTCGTTCTGGAGTTGAATCAGCTTCGTATAACATCATATATTTTATACATACCTATATGTTGTAGCATGTTAACAAAAGTTAGTTTTAAAGCTGTGAATGAGGTTAAAGTTAAATAACTCACTTTTCTATTTATATTAAGCGAAGTTGATATTCGGTCTACCGAATTATCAAAACAAGTTGAAAATGATTTGTGGCATGCAAAACATAATGATATTATTGAATAAACTTGATTTTAAGTATATTCATTAATAACACTGTATTATTGAGATTATGTTACACACTAGACACATTAAATAACGAACTATTTGAATTAAGTATATTCATTAATAACACTGTATGATTGAGATTATGTTACACACTAGTAATTTTAAGTATTTGATTTTAAGTATATTCATTAATAACACTGTATGTAATTTGATTTTAAGTATATTCATTAATAACACTGTAGGATTGAGATTATGTTACACACTAGACACATTAAATAACGAACTATTTGAAAGAGTGTCAACGGCAAAGTATTTATGATTAGGTGTTGAATAAAAATATATATATACTGCATGATACAAATCGTGACGCTTTATTGCTAGTAAATTTGCCAATCACCTACCCTATTAAGAATAGCGTGCCATCTCCAAAGCATACTTTCCAGTAATTTTATAACATAATCTCTGGATAATATTCTCCGTATAAGTTAAATTTCCCGGAGTCAACGTTTCAGATATTTATCCCTCGGAGCTTGAACTTCATGTTCCGAGGGAAAAATGTTTTATGAGGTTTGCATCAAGTAACTTTCAAAGTACCAATCAAATACTGATGTCAACATCATTTTTTTGTTCCGCACTGTACGAAGACTTTTTTCCTACTGTCGTCTTGCAGCGCTTAACTTTTCTTTTTCCTTCTTTGAAAAATAACGACAAGCATGTACTTTTTGACTAATAGTTTGCTGTTTGAATCTTTCACATTGGGTAGACCAGGTACGATTAAAAAGCAAGTACGAAAAAGAAACTTCCACCCATTTCCATTTTTCTTTCGCACAAGCGAGTCTTTTTAGACGTGGTTTTCGGATAGTAGTGCTTTTTCCACTGTTCATCGAAATGTTACTTCATGCGTCAATAAAAGATTTCGTATGATGTATTTTACCCTTTTTACGCAAATGCGCGTACCCGCTATATGTGAGGATCCATTTCAAATATTCGTAAAATCACTCTACTCTACTTAAATGCCATTTTTTGCTCAAACTCATGATCTGGTAGGTCTTCGAAATTTTTTAAGTCGAGATAATATTTCACTTACTTTCTTAAAACGCCATTGATATTGTCATGTGTTTAGCAGCCGCTTCGTACGACATTTTCTTTTATTTCAGATGCAAACTTATATATTTTCCATATAGTTCGCAAACAATATGACATATGTGGAAGTATTGATTATTAATTTGGTTATTAGTAACTTCTGATTATTGCAAGAACATTGCGCAGATTATCATAACATAATGATGTATAGTCACTAGTGTCCTCGCTATTAAACTGAATTTATTTTAAAATACAGAATAACCTCTCGGCAGCTTTTCCTTTATCTAAAATATCTTTAGGTTCTCTTATTTTCTTCTCCTATAAAAGTCTCTTAAAATATTTCGTGGATACACTGCGAGCTTCTAAAGTAATAAACAAGCTTGATGTGTAGGAGTGTACTGATGACATAACGACTCATTGATTATTGGTGTACCAATCCCTAGTTTTATCGTCGTGAAAGCATTAAGAACTTTCCAAAAATAAATTAGTGTTAATTTATTATAATAAACAACGTGGTGGTGGTAATGGTACATAACATTTAAAAAAATCATAATCCCAAAAATTATTAACAATTTTTATCCTTTGTTTTTCTAGGGTTTTCCTTTTTTGAAGCAAGTCACAGAGGATAGTTAATCCTTATGCTTATAGATAGCTTTTTTAAATCAGTTGTATTAAGCTCAATGAATTTATGTCAACGAACTTTAAATTGTTTTAGCAAATGTAGATAGTTTATTGTGTAAAACAAAAATTCGAGGTTCTGTTTTACGTCATCGTTCAGTAAATAATTTTATATTTCAATTGATTATAGTTTTGATTAATTTTAATATATATACTTATATATTGGTAACGAATTTATCACTAGTTTTTTTTTGTGGAAAACTTAATTATGTTTTTCATCACGATTCGTGTCTTATTTAGCATTATTAGAGCGTTATTGTACACAAGGTTAATAAATAATAAAAGCTTATGGTTTCTTGGAAGTGAAAAAAATATGACAATATAAATGGAGGTTGTTTCGATAATAAAAAAAAATTAATTATTGTTACTAAATTAAAATCTGTGATAAACATAATTACAATCCAAAATAGTACCAACACATTTTACAAATACTATGCTCTGATGAAATGAAATGGTACATTTAATACACGTACATTTAATAGTTAAAGTAATTTTAGGTTCTTTTCTTGATTTTTGGTTCATTAATTTGGGAAATGGATAACTAGCCTTTCAAAAATATCCTACACGACACATGAAAATAAAAAAAAGAAAATCGAGTACTTAATTAGCCGTTTCTGAAATTTCTATGTAGATGTTTTTGAATGTCATCTATTGAAACATTTGCGGGTAAATAGTTTTTATCATCATACTAAATGTTAAATTTCTATGTCAAATTTTCAGAAAAAAAAGAGATTGTTGTAGACAGTAGGACGAGCACTTTAGTAAGCTTATAAGGATTCCTTTTGTAAATAATTAAATAATTACAAATATTACTCAAGAAAATTCAACGTTGCGTCAAACACTTGTCTTACTGCAAGCTTAATAATTTAGCACGGCCGACATTCATAATAAATAAATAAATTCTGTTATTCGTCTCTCCGGACCAGACGGAACCCGAGCTCGTAGCAAATAAGCTTCGTTACTGCTGTTCCGTTAGGTAACGCTATTTACGGAATTTGTCTGTCCTGGTTTTCTTGGTTTACTTTACGTCAGAAGTATACATTGGCGGATGCGAACTGTGAATATTTAATAATTTAAGAACAAATTAGTGAAATTTCGTTGCCAAAAAAAATCCAGTTGATTTTAATTAAATTAACAAATTAAAATCGGTATGCGTATATTTCGGAAATAATTTTTACAGACCCATTAATTTCATTATCCCAAATTTAAAACTCATGAGTCGGTTAAATGAAACTACGTGATGTAGTATTATTTCTACTTTATCTAGGTTTCGTTGTATTACAACATCAGGTGGGCTATTAGCGTTAAGATGTTGTAATACAACGAAACCTAGGTCGTGGTAAAGAACTTAAAGAAAGTAGAAATAATACTACATCACGTAGCTTCATTTAATTGTGAATAATGAATTTCTACAAAATTAACGCCAAATATATTCATAATTTATGAGTCGGTTTTATCAATAGAGTGAAATAAACTGGTATAATTATCGTGTTGAATTAATTGTTTTAATTAAATTCTCACTTTTACAGCTGCGAATTAGTCTGAGTATAAGTTTAGTAATATGATGGAAGCACTCGAGTACTTGGCATAGACTACATGTAAGATGGATATACTATTACCCTATATTTTTGATAATACTACCTATCAGGTGTCTCAAATCCTTGTATGGCTGGGTTTCTATTAAGTAGTATAAAATTACATTAATGAACAGACTCGCTGGCAGAACTGACTTATATTTGGTTTCATTTTAACACTATAACACCAAACCAAACTATAGATTTCGAATGTGTAAACCATTCTCTAATGTTTTTTTGCCTAATTATGTGCAGTTAAAACCATAGTCTAGTTTGTTTAGAAAGTTTACTATTTTTACTCGATTATTCAAGACGAAAAGGAGGAGAGTTTTATGAATGCTTGCAAGTATGTATGTATGGATTTTAATTCCCTTCTGTAGCCTGAACGGCTTGTAGGATTGTTACGTGTTAATGGGTTGGATTAATCTTGGCTTCACGAGTATCAATGAGTATTTATCGGAATTGGAATCCAATATAGCGAATACTGAGGAGTCGCCAGAGCAATGGGTCACAACGTGGATAGGTAGAGGCAGAGTGGTACAGGTTTAGGAGTACTGTGCACTTGGTAGTTATTTGTTTAGTCTATTAATATAAAGGGAATATGCACTTCAAATGGACTTGCATAAATATTTAACGACATGATTTAATATAGATATGGTTTATGTTATTAAATACCAGTATTTTTAAGTAATACATGCATTTTTCCAACAGATATCCTAATATGATTATTAGTCCAATGAAGATATACATTTTTGCCAGTATATTATAAATTTTAAAACAAAAATACGAATCTTTAAATCGTAAAGTTAAAGTTAGTTAATCCTTAGTTAACGTTGGAAACATTATGGGTGGCTTTGAAATGAAATTGTAATATTTCTTGTACAGTTTTAAAAGAATACCTTTTTTTTTCTTACTCGTGTTTGACAGACCGATTTTTCTTACTCGTGTTTGATAGATTTTGACTAATTTCAGTTAAAAAAAGAAAAAAGAAGACTGATTTTGAGATTCGAATCCAGTACTTTCGAGTTCAGACTCCAGTACTTTACTGTTGCGCTAAAGTACTCGGTTGCTACATTTAGAGAAACGATGGAATATAGATATAATTTTTGTGTATTTTTTCATTTCTTTTAATTGTTCATGTAAAAAAACAGTGATATCTACTTTTTATTCGTAATCCGAATCTGATTATGAGTAATAAATAGATGTAAATTGACATTCCTGATAATGCTAGTAAAACTTATTTTCGCCCTATAAGTTTCTGGAACAGGTCAGTTTTTGGTTTTAATTTTTTTTTTCAATATTTTAAAGTCGTTAAAATTAAAAAATATCTCTCCTTTTTGTTCGAATACTTAGACCACTAAGCTACTACCATTAATTATGTATAGGAGCGAAAGTCCCAGACACCACAGACGGATTTAGATGATTTAACTAATACGACATATATCTGATTGATCGTAGCGGCGTCGGGCCGAATGGGAACACGTCTCGAACGGTTAATGACGCGATGTCATCGCGGGAAGCGGGCAGAGCGTCCTAATTGCGTCGTGACTTGCACAAGACTTGCCGAGTGCCGCCGTGAATTTTCCCTTTCAACATTCGAACGCTCTTCGCCCTTTTTTCTTTAAAAAAACACCACCCTCGAGGCGCTCGCTCCGTTCGACGTTCGCGGGAATGAGTTGTGACTTTCGTCGCTCCTACGTCTGAATCATTTGTCAATTTTTATGGCGTTTTGACTCGAACGCAGTCTGTTCGTAATTTATGTTGTTTTCATTTTCATGGCGGCCGGCTCGCTCGCTTGTGGCTCAAGATTTCAGTAGAACGACGTAACAACGTACTTAACGTTCGCGTTGAAGTGTGTGCGCGGACAATGGTATTGTATACATTACTTAATCGTAGATATATATCGAAGCAAACATGGCTATATAATAACTTATTGTTTGGGAAATTGTATTCGCAAAATGAAAAGAAATACATAATGTAAACAAGCGAATGGACGTAGCTGATGGAATGAATTGCGTTCTCATAAAAGGGAACAAAACATTTGAGTATGAATAACACAAACATTTAAGTAAAAATTGTTGAGCATGAATACAATAAACATTTGAGTACGTATAACAAAATAGTTGAGTATGAATACAATAAACATTTGAGTATGAATAACATAAACCTTTAAGTATGAAAAACAAAATAGTTGAGTATGAATACAATAAACATTTGAGTACGTATAACAAAATAGTTGAGTATGAATACAAAAAAACATTTGAGTATGAATAACATAAACCTTTAAGTATGAAAAACAAAATAGTTAAGTATGAATATAATAAACATTTGAGTGTGAATAACAAAATAGTTGTGTATGAATACAGCAAATATTTACGTACGAATAAAACTGACACTACTAGGGTCCCATATTTAGTACACTTAGGTGAATGAATTTAAACATTTAAAGCTGTGTAGTATTTCTATTGAACCTGTCAATTTTAAATGTATTGTCTAGAATACCTTTCATAGATGTAAGAAAGGTAATTCTGATCTTCTCATCTTTTTCATTTATTACTGCAAGACGAGAAAAATAATTGTTCACTGAAATACTTAGTAAATGTCTTTATACTGATTTATTTCGGGGTTTTGATATGCGCGGATAAAGGGGAGACGGGAGGAGATGAAGTCGTTTTGGAGACTCATATTTAGTGAACAATAAAAAAAAAATACTACATATTTTGGATTGTAATACAACAGTCTTCTTCAATAAAAGTCCACCCCGTTGGTATCTGATAAAAGAATTCATCCCATATTTGTTGTTAAGGAAGAAGCTTATCAATTTATTTATTTTTTTTTCATTTCTAAATATTCACGTAATTCAATTATTGACATATTTGAATTGTAAAATTTCACCACAGTCTGAAACTGAAAGAGTTTTGTTGGTGTGACCTACGGAAAAGTGGGATTATATATAGCCAGTCCGTTACGGAATAGTGTTGAAATAATTAATAACTTGTTAAGCTTGAATAGAACTCATACTACGAGGGTTCTACATTTATTTAGATACATATATTATTTTTCACTTATAGACATATATAAACCTGCCTTGAATTTCTCAAAACTACAAAACCTGAGATGATTGATATAATTTTCCTGTAATCTTCTGATTAGGTTCTATCAAACTTATTTTTTCATAATTTTTGGTTCAGTAGTTTCAGAAATTAAGTGGGGGAGACACTTTTTTACACAATTTGACACATTTGTCTGAGGGTATAAGGATTTGTTTATTCTCTTCATCCATCCCATTAAAATTTCATTTAAATTTCTGAAGAACATATTTTTGAGTTCCAAATAACTAACGCTTTTAAATAATATCCCTATATATATATATATATATATATATATATATATATATATATATATATATATATATATATATATATAAAGCGAAAAAGATTTTTCGAGTACTTAATATACCCCCTTTAAAATTACCATATACATATTTTGAAGTGGTAGCTAGTGTGAAATATGTGGGAATCTATTACTATGGTAAATTTTAAATTTCTGCTCAAAGTGTTCATGGGAAAAAGCAAATGTGCCAGTCTAACAGATGGACGTGTAAGTGGTCTGATAAAATGATTTCGAATTTATTTTTGAAGTGCGTAACATTTTTCCGTAATAGTTAAAGAAACAAATTACAAAAAGAATTGTAAGCAATTAAAAAGAGGAAGAGAAACAACTTGCATCTCGATCATATAGAATAATCGACTATCAAAAAGGACGCGTATGGAAAAGTCTAAGTGAGTTGCGAATGAAACGATTGAATATAAAAATAGAAAATCGTACGTGATGGCTTATTCAATGCCGTATCGTAACGTAAATATATATTTCGTAAATATATGTATCTGTATCTGTTGTAAATATACGTATCTATATGATTATATCTATTTGAATCTTCGAATCGTCTAGTAAAGTGGTAGGGTAGGTAACGCAACATTTTGTATATTCACCCTAATTATTTCCTTTACTGATACACGTAAATACAACAATAAAATTGATCTTTTTACTTTTTGATGGATGTTCATAATATTACATTAGAGGGTTGAAAAAAATAAACAAAAAATATATGGGTGTATATGAAATTTGGTTTTTAGCAGTTTTTTTACAAATCTGTTCAGTGATTTCTTTATTTAACATTTACCTAATCTTCTAAATAAAATTAACCATACCCACACAATTACCAAAATAGTTTGCGACGTGGAATCTTTTATGTTTAGTTTATTCTTCTACCTGAAGATGTCTGGCCACCAGTAAAGAAGGTAAAGTAAAGAGTAAGTCAAATCTCACTCGAATCAAGCCGGTTTGCATTTCCTCATGGATAGGGTCACGATCTAATCGGAAAAATCGGATCTCGTTTCCGATCATTTTCCTAATATCAATCAAGCAATATCAACAAAATAGACTTTAATAATCTTAACTTAAATTGTACTCCCACTGCCATTAGACTGGATAGTTGAAGTATTCGGGACCAGTTGGCGCAGTGCCTTCTGCTAATGGCAATCGATAAGTCACGACCAAGATGCCGCGTGATGCATCTACTTAACCGGCGCAGTCGAGTGCTGCATGCAAATCTATTTAATTGAGTTGTCGAGGGTTTCCAAGTCGACACTTCAATCTGATGCAGATATTCGATTGTAACGATGTACCGATTGACACGTTCTCTTCCGAAGAAATGGGAACCTCTGATTTAAATCAATTAATTTTGACACTTGTCAAGTGGGCGGGAGTAAAGAGTTAAATGACCGCTTTGATTGTATATAAGTTATGAAACTAATTGAGTACAAGGATGGTGAGGAAAATTTTATATTATACACACAAGTACACACACACACATATATATATATATATATATATATATATATATATATATATATAAATACATATATATATATATATATATATATATATATATATATTTGTATAGATTATGTAATGTTTGAAGTTACCTGAGAAAAGTGAGATAACAAAAATATTTTCAAGTTTCCCTCGGATATCAAGAGATAGAGCAAGTTTTTAAAAATGCCTGCATTTCCATAGAATAGGCGGGATATCTTTTTTTAGGTTCGAGAACGTCTATCCAGTTGTCACATTCTCAGTTATAGATATTAGCTATACAAGAAAATTTGCTAGTAAATGATTGACAGAGTGATTTTAAAAAAAAACATGAAAAACAATAACGTATTTCCTATATCTGTAGAGGGTGAATTTCTTTCGTTGCACGCATTCCATTTAGTAAATTAGATGCCTATTAGTATAAAATAATTTTTATTTACCATTATTCAGTTTTAAGTTTGTCTACCAAATTTTTAACAATGTATTCCAAATTTTTAAAATAAAATTTAAAATATGTTTAAATAGAAAAATGTTAAAAGCACGCATTCATTTCAAGAGATATTCAAAAGATGCGCGTTCCGCTCATGGCTATTTTTTTGAAACTTTATTTTCATGTGATTTTTCAAATTTTGTTCAGATTTTGATTGAAATTTTATATCAATTTGTTTAGTACTTCAAGCTCAATATTTGTATGAGTCTGATATCAAAGAAACAAGGCATCGTAGTAAAATTAGTTATATTAATTATTGTGAAAAGGTAATATTTGATAATGGTCACACGATTGTAAACGAATGAAACGGTTTTATTTTATTAATTACATTTTGATCATAGAACAGATCATAGTGATGTAATTTTTGGACTGTAAATAATCGTTCAGGTTTATTATCAAGTTTCACATGAATGTGGTTTTTCCCACTTCTAATTTTAACAAGAAGGTTGCTTGCTATGATTCCGCTCTCTCTTTCCAAAGATCCGGTAGTTAAGGAATATTTATACTGTAGCTATGTGAGGAGAGTATAAAGATGGTCGCATATTCATGAAAATTAAAAAAAATGAAATAATACGACAACAAATTATCAAAAATAAAAAATCGATTATGTAAATGACTGAAAAGATAGGAACAAATTTTACTAACGCTCTCATTCAAAGTCGACTTATATTGATTTATCATTTCCAATCGGTTTCGGTCTGCAAATTATTACTTGAAGATGACAGTACTTGTAAAATTTTTTATTGTTTTCAGTTACTTGCACCATTGTTGAATTCATTGTTTTCAATTTTTTATTTTTAGTGATTTTTTTTTATTAAATAAGTATACTCTTGTTTCTTTTTAGTTTTCTTTGTTATTTTTTCAATAAAATGACAAATGTACACTACATTTGTCATATATTTTAGAAATCAACTCTTTATGTCCCTTAAATTTATATCTAGTACCGTATGCATGCTTTAACATTTTATTTCGTATTATAAAATTTTGTCACCATCACCATAAACTATAAAGGGCAAAAATTATACCGAAACTTCATTTATAATATTTGTGAAACTCATTTAACAAATCTTGAAACTTTATCAATGGGAAGATAAAATATACCTCGTACACCAGACAATATTTTAGAGCAATCCGAAAAGGCTCGCCCCATACTTAGATCTAATGGAGGTATGCGGTATATGAGCCTCAAAACGACCTCTTGGATATTCACAAAGGGTTCTGCAAATATTAAATTCGAGCTTTCATAAATCTAATACGCGAGCGATCTGCAAAGACATACGTAGCCGGTTCTTCGACCTTATTGTCGCTCCGCGTTGTGACACTTGACGTTGGAAAGTAATAAGAGAAAAAAAAACACGTTTTAGAAATAATCTATGTACGCACGCGCGGCCGTGCCCACGTACGTACGGAAACGTGGCCGTCTATATATTTTATTTCCTCGGTAGCTATAAATATACTTCTCCCCGGTTGTTACCCGAAAACGTTCCCGGGAGAGCGCCCCCACCCCGCCCTACCTCACCTCCAGCTAGCTCCCGGCGAACACGGCGTTTATTATATCTGCAGTCCTAGTGATTTATACTTGTTAAACATTGAAATATTATTACTTTGATTGTATTTTTATTTCGCTCAATATATGTGTGTGTCGCTTAGGTGCTGGTTTGCTTATTTTATGTTCGCATAGGACTTCGATTATAATGAAAGCTTTTAATTTGACAGAGGCTTTGGTTGAATCGACATAATTTTAAAGAATACTTGAATGTTATTTATAATGTATTTAAAATTATTTGAGATAATGCGATTTTTATTTCTGAGATCCTTCTTTGCGTAATCACAGACGATCACGTTTACTTCCTGCGTCGACAGGGTTTTTAAAGGATACGAAGTGAAGTTTGAGCAACCTCTCTTTGTAGTACAGATATATCGTATCTTTTGAATGAAACAAAAAAAAATGGAAAATGAAAGAAAACAAGAGAAAATGGGCTAATGAGATTAAAATGCCTATAAACTGATTATCCTCAAATGTCGATTATAAAATAGTAATAATTATGTAGGTACATATCTTGGTCTATTACACTAACTGCCACCCAAGTTGATTATTTACAGAACACACCAAATGTTAAAATTTTAGGCACAGTTCCTCAAAAGTTATGCTTTTTAAATTTTGTTTTGAAAATGCTATATATGAAAGGATAGCGATTATAATATCTATTGTTACTATAGCTTAATGTTGTAAATACTTGAATCATGGCACATAGATATGATTTAGGCAGCTACTGAATAATTATTCTCCACAATAAAGAATTGCTTAATCAAATAAAATCGCTAATTTATGTTAAACAAACGTTGTCTCTAATTTATACATAATTTGATGTAACAATTTCTATATTAACAATTATATAAAACAACATCTATGCTTCAAAAGAAAATGTCTACGTAATAGCTGTGTAATTACCACAATTTCCACTTGAAGCCACAATAAAGCGATTTCTGGATTATAATAAACAGCTCATCTTGACATTATAATAATTATAATTTCGTCTCTTAACTATAAATTTTGGTATTTTAGGTATTATAATATTAAGATTAGTTGTTTATTATAATCCAGTATTTGTAATCATAGCTAGGCTACTTTTATATGATATCAGTACATAAAGATAATAAAAAAAATGTTTAATGCATATGGCACTGAAAAAGGAAAATAACCTGTCAACCTCAAGTAAAATTCGCAATATGAGAGTTTCGCACACATTCAGGTACTTATTAGTAATGAAAGGTACGTAATTTTTCTGTTGACCGATTCACAAATATTAATTTTTTACGACGTAAGTTTACTGCCTGATATATCTTTCACAGACGTTAAAATATGGTGCATTTATCAAAAATTATAAGAGCTGGGATA
Source organism: Druceiella hillmani (assembly GCA_039881145.1). NCBI lineage: Eukaryota > Metazoa > Arthropoda > Insecta > Lepidoptera > Hepialidae > Druceiella > Druceiella hillmani. The sequence continues at coordinate 39,513,154 of JAYKKI010000003.1, read as the reverse complement.
ATAACTATAATTGTCATACAACCTTTGTCCGGTTTTCTAAAAATCCTCTATTTTTTCAAAATTTTACATTACGTAGTTTTGGAAATAAGGCGTAGAACATATTTTTCAGTATATATCTGAAGATAAGTAGTATACCTAAAATGAGCCCTGAAAATTTATTAAAAATAAGTCCTTTCAATTAGTAACCCACGATATAAAAAGAATTAAAATAAAATTTCAGGGTTCTTTTAATCTGCCCACTTCTTGAGTGTTAGCTTGAGATATCTGTGGGTAAGACTGTATTTATTACTATGCTAAAATTTCAAGTTTATGCGTCAAGGGTTTTTTTGAGAAAAACGGCTGTGGCAGACAGACAAACAAAAAACACTCTGATTACTTCTGAAAATCTATATCTGTTATTAAACTAGTACAGATTACAATGTATTACTAAAGTAATACCTACAATTTTATGTCGAAGAATTAAATGATATAATACATCAAAGGAATGTTAGGTTATCGCAAATGCGTTTTGGGGACGTCGCTTATTAAACTTTTTAGTACATCTTTCCTACCAAATAAAACCTCAGAAAAAGACACCAGATGTAATAAGTGGAATGAAACAACCCGTACTAGGACTAAGTACACAAAAATACAAGTCGCAAATGCAAATTGTTTCAGAACAGTGGTGGATGGTACGAGATTCGCACACAAAAGTGTCCGCTACATAATATTCGCCTCGTAATATAAAATGCGATCGCGTCGGTTCGCTTGTCGGATTTTTTCTCCGCGTATTTACTGAAAGCTTCGTGCATTCAATACAGAGATCATAATATGAACCAGTCGCGCAAAATTCGTTGCCCGCGGTCGCTATTTTAACCGTTACAAAAAAAATAAAGAAGCTGTATTCGACGTAAAAATGTTTCGTATTCTTTTAAAATATGGTATTTATTACATAAGTTTGGTATGAATATATATATACACACACACATGTATAATAAAACAAATTGCCGAATAGAAAATCATTGACAAATTATAAATATGGTATAAATTCTAAAAATGACGATGGTTTTTAATTAATTGATACAAATCCCAGAAAGAGATAAGTAAATATTTTAAAGTTCAAAGATATAAGTTAGAGATAACAAGAAATACATCCACGGATACTAAATTCAATCAACGAGAGTATAGTAAATAAATTGTTTTTTTTTCAAATAAAAGCTGCTAAGAAATCTTAAATATCACTTTTTTAATGAAGTTGTTTCCCTGTATAGAAAAAAAACAAACGTTAATGTGTATTTTGGAAAAGAAAACAATGTGGAAATTTCCTTCTTCTTATGCTAGAATGAATAATATAACAAACATGGTGGTGTGTTGAAAGAAATTTGTATTGCATTTTAGTTTGGTAAAGGGTAAATTTTGGGAAAACGTCATTTGGAAATGTTGAAATTCAATATTTCTGTAGTGGGCTTTGAGAATTTGCATACATTTTATTAAATCTAGTTTATTAGGAGGTCTAGCATATAAAACAAAGTAGATACGTATCTAATAGTAAATAAAACGATTTAAAAAAAAATGACGCATACATGTTGTTATGTATATGTTGGGAAAATTATTGATGAAAGTTCACTGAAATAATTTTATTTGCACATCATTTTGAAGCTTAATATTTTACAAGCAGAGGTTAAAAATAAAAAAAATGGTAAGTGAAGCATTATTTTAGGTTTAACAGACCTATCAAAGAATACCTATCTAAATAGGAAGTGTGAAAATAAATGTTTTGCTCCCACTTTATATGTATGGGTATGTATTACATATTATTTTTTTTAGAATTTTGTTACATTTTAATTGAAATCTCCATATGAAGCATCGATTGGTATTTTTTGAATTGGCAATTTCGGGAACATAGTTTTAAAACGGAAGAAAATATGAAGCTGTGACAAGCTTGTCTTGTTTTACCAGGGAGCCTTAATATGTCATAAATATCCTCATAACTACTAAAATCCTACCTTCTTGGTTTTTAACATTATTTTTGAATTTTCCGAGAAGTCTCTAAAATAATTTTAAAAGTAATGAAGTATACAAATTATGTTGTTTAAAATAATATTTATCTTATAATAAATCTACTACAAATAGTTAAAGAATATTACTAATTTTTATGTCGATTTATAATAGTTAAATTATAATCTTAAAGAACAAAATTAGGGAATACGGCAACAAAATCAACGAATCATATCTATATGATTGCATTTCATAATTATTGGATCTATTAAGTCCCCTTACGTCGTGTTCTTATAAAAGAAAATTGAAGTAAATTATATTTAGATTTTAACGTATTCAATTTGAATTCCCATACTCTATCGTAATATTCTGTAGAGAAAATTATAAGATATTGAATATATTTGGCGTTAATTTTGTAGAAATTAATTATTCACATTTAAATAAAACTATGTGATGTAGTATTATTTCTACTTTCTTTAATTTCTTTACCGCGACCTAGGTTTCGTTGTATTATAACATCTTCTTGTTATTCTCATATATATCATCTGTTATATCGACATATCTTGTTATCAGAAGATGTTGTAATACAACGAAACTTAGGTCGTGGTAAAGAAATTAAAGAAAGTAGAAATAATACTACGTCACGTAGTTTCATTTAATTGTGAAAATGATAAGAATTGAAATTAAATTTAAAATTTAAAAAAAGAAAAAAAATAAGTTTTATTTTCAATTACTATTTATCTTGTTAAGGCTACGTATATTTATATATACTTAAGGCTACGTATCTTCAGTGAACGATAAATAAATGAATGTAAATAGTTAGAGAATTTATTCTCCATGATTTTCCATCTTGGCCGTAATAAGTATTTACTCTTTCTTCGTGCAGGTAGGAAAATTTGGGGAGATAACCTTGTTGCTAGCCCTTGTTCGATTAATGTAAAATTGACCCTCAGATATTCGAGGGTTTTGTACCCCTGACACAAATGGTGGAGCGCCCTACATCCCGCAGCTCAGTATGCTGATTTTATGTGGATCGCGATTGCCGGTCGGGGCCGCGCCTGAGCCGCTCAGCAAATTGTAGGTTATTTTGGGAACTGCCTGAATGATAATCTAGCAGGTCAGGCCATTGTATTTGAATTTATACTTTTTTCTTATTTCGCTGTATTTTTCTATGAGGGAAATCAGTCGGACCGCGGCGCTGAATTATGAATACTCGAGATGGAAGAGACCAGAGTTGATTTTCCTTGATTAATTATTGGGACGGAAATTTTATGTGAAAGTATTATAATTTAGTTGTTTTTCCTTGGCGTGGAAGCTATGTACTAATTATCAAACGTAATTGTAAAATATTAGAATGGTAAATGTATCATGTTACACGTGAACTTAAATAAATCTTTCTATTTCTCCAGACGATAATGGATAGCGCACTTGCTTTGTTTTATTATCATTTTTCCGCGGAAATATGTATTTGTGTGTTTACTAATTCCAGCATCGACGTTATTAATCTCGGCACTGCGGTTTGAAATTTACACTTATGAAATGTCATGCCAAATTTGTGAGTTACGTTATGTTTTTACTGTTTCACATACTTTCATTATTTAGAAAATAATAGTCGTCATCGTGGTATGTTTGGTTGATCAGAAGGCGTACGGTCTTTGACGGCGTGGCGAATCGCAGAGACCCAGGTTCTATTCCCGGCCGCTCATCGAGCGGGGTTGGACTAGTGTTCTGGTTGGCTGTAATAGATTGCTCTCGTAGAAATAAATCTGCCATATGTATTCATTACATACATTAAAGTAGGTAAAAAATGAACAAAATAAAAACAACTTCGTAATCATCTCTCTTCGCGCGTAGTACTTATAACCATAATATCCCATTGCTTGTATCTCTAAAGAAAATATGTACAAGCGAGAAAATATGTGTGCCATTTTCCTTTAAAATCGAAAAGAAGACGAGAATATGGAAGATCTAATAATTAATTTTTTAGATCTCCTATTTTTTAAGAGTTACCTTATATTCCTATTTTATTTACACGTTACCTCATATTCCTATTTTATTTACACTTTTATGTCCTATTTACACTTTATATCATAATTGGGTTTATATATACGAGTAATTCGCATAAAATGTGGCTCGTGTCCCATTATCGCTGTAATGGAAGTTTGCTAGTGGTTAACTTATACTAAATAATAAAAAATGTGCTACAATACATGCAAATATTTTCTTTTATTCATTTGTCGAAAGTGAATTAAAGTGATTCAACTCTCCTCTACGTAAACTTTTTGCACGATTGAATGTTTTTTTTTATTGAACCTAATGAAACCGGTAAATAAATGGTCACTTTCTTTCGATTTTATTCCGCATTTCCAATTTTATTTCTTTTAATTACGGCCGTAGTGAAGCATGAACCTCTAATCCCATGGCTTAATAGGCGGAAGGGTACGAGAGGGTGGAGAAAGGGATTAGATCTTGAGGATAGTGAAGTATATATCGGGTAAATCGTACACACACACATATATATATATATATATATATATATATATATATATACGTATTCTATATAAATAGAAATATGAGGAGATGACGTGGGTTGGCTCAGATTATTTGGCATAAAATATTGGAACCCAAGTGCCACAGGGGCAGTTTAAACGTAATTAGGCTGTAAATAATTAATAATACTTTAGATATTTATTTATGTAACCGCAGCATCATGGATTTCTGATGATGAAGGAGTATATAATGAAGGAGAAACTGAATGAACCTAAGTTCGTAATTGTATTTGAAGTACATCGATAGCCTCCATTAAAAACGAAGCTCTCTTTTTTAAATTAATTTTAAAACGTAGAAATCTTATTAAGTTTTCCTCTTTATACTGATTTCATTATAATAGCAGATTACACTTATCACAGTTAAAATATTTTTGAAAATAATACGAATCTTGAACTGTTAACGTATCGTTAGCAATGATGACAACAAAACGACAGTCATTTATTTACTGCGCGCATGCGGTTATACTTTTCGGTTATTGAATATATTTGGTATTAATTTTGTAGAAATTCATTATTCACAATTAAATGAAACTACGTGTTGTAGTATTATTTCTACTTTCTTTAAGTTCTTTACCGCGACCTAGGTTTCGTTGTATTACAACATCTTCAGGTGGGCTATTAGCAAACTTTTCGGTATCGAAACCGTTAGTAATTTCGATTACATTCGATGTAATTATAATTCAATGCTATCTTCGACAAAATTATCGAATATTTGATATCTATAATCATCATATATATTAATACGCTAAGGTTAAGATGTTACACTCCCTTTTTAGAAAAAACCTCACAACTAATCCACATAAATTATATATCATTTTATAGATAATTGCTTGCTCTACCGGCATCCACAACTAAAAAATTTATTATTGCTATTGTTTTTGCAAATTAATTAATTATTAAAATGATATACACAAAACAGCAATGCTGCCATCTAACGGCTCAACGTCAATATGATTGACGGTCGGTAAAATTTTTGTTTAATTTCAAATCCACTCACGTATAAATAAAGTGGCGCTTTAGCTCAATGCTTTTGATACTTGCGCCTCTATATGTCAATTTTATTAAAATAGAATAAATAATGCGAAGACTTCGCACGGGTCACGCTAGTTTATTAATAATTTATGATCAAAAGGGTATTTCCGTTCACACCTACATTAAAATAAAATAATAAATGTTTTAGTGCAATTTAATAACTATTAATAAAGGGCATAAGGTTTGTAACAATGTTATTAAAAATTACAGTCATTGATCATAAATTTATTTTACAGTACCGCTAATATTTAAAATGTATACCTTATTCCTTTTTTAGAATAATGAATAAATTTCACTTCGTGAATTAACTTAGCAGTTATTGAGAATATAATTGTACCTAGTGGCCAAACGGCATAAACGCTTAAACCGCAGTCTGTTCCGAACGTTGGATATGGAGTGATTTCCAGTTAGTAATTTTTTTATTAGAAACAGATGTTACTCAGTTATATACCACACTGAGGATGATTTTTAAAATGATGTAATATTTAATAAATTTGAATAGAAAACCACTCAACCAGTATAATCTAATTCATAACACCCAACAGCAAACATTAATCGTGCTGAAAAAGCGCTGCATTCTTTTACGAAGGTTCGACTTTAATGGACCTTCTATCTGCACTATTAAAATATAATTTTCATTTTATATATATTCAGCTATCCATTAAGTAGTAACTTCATTCCAGGGTTATGGGGATATATAATATACTTATATTTTCTTTAGAAAAATTTCCCCTTTCCTAATAAAAAAAAAGTTAACTATGTACTCCATTTTGTTTACTTTGGATCGGATGACGCAAAAATACGCCATCAAGATTTAGACTAGATCTACCTTAATACAAATTCAGAAAACACTTAAGGTCCCTTCATAAACGCCACAATAGAATGCTAAATACTTTGAAAAAAAGCGAAATTTTCGGATCTAAATGCCCCGACGGTAATGTGCCAATACACTAGATTTTTCCCTCCATGCAATGTGCGTCGACGCTAATGTGATGATACGATAGATTCTTACCTCCATCCAATGAAAACACGCCGACGCTAATATACCAATACACTAGATTCTTACCTCCATTCAATCCATGTGCCAATACACTAGATTCTTAACTCCATCCAATCTAAACGCCCCGGTGGTTATGTGCCAATACACTAGATTCTTACCTCCATCCAATGAAAACACGCCGACGCTAATATACCAATACACTAGATTCTTACCTCCATTCAATCCATGTGCCAATACACTAGATTCTTAACTCCATCCAATCTAAACGCCCCGGTGGTTATGTGCCAATACACTAGATTCTTACCTCCATCCAATGAAAACACGCCGACGCTAATATACCAATACACTAGATTCTTACCTCCATTCAATCCATGTGCCAATACACTAGATTCTTAACTCCATCCAATCTAAACGCCCCGGTGGTTATGTGCCAATACACTAGATTCTTACCTCCATCCAATGAAAACACGCCGACGCTAATATACCAATACACTAGATTCTTACCTCCATTCAATCCATGTGCCAATACACTAGATTCTTAACTCCATCCAATCTAAACGCCCCGGTGGTTATGTGCCAATACACTAGATTCTTACCTCCATCCAATGAAAACACGCCGACGCTAATATACCAATACACTAGATTCTTACCTCCATTCAATCCATGTGCCAATACACTAGATTCTTAACTCCATCCAATCTAAACGCCCCGGTGGTTATGTGCCAATACACTAGATTCTTACCTCCATCCAATGAAAACACGCCGACGCTAATATACCAATACACTAGATTCTTACCTCCATTCAATCCATGTGCCAATACACTAGATTCTTAACTCCATCCAATCTAAACGCCCCGGTGGTTATGTGCCAATACACTAGATTCTTACCTCCATCCAATGAAAACACGCCGACGCTAATATACCAATACACTAGATTCTTACCTCCATTCAATCCATGTGCCAATACACTAGATTCTTAACTCCATCCAATCTAAACGCCCCGTTGGTTATGTGCCAATACACTAGATTCTTAACTCCATCCAATCCATGCATTAGCAAATCTGATCTAAATGCCTTTTTTCTGTCATATTATATTATTTATTTTTTTTAAATTTCATCCTTTATTCTTCAAGGAACTTTTATTTATATTTATCTAGCGTAATTTTTAGTCCGTAACGTTTTCATTAACTTTATTGACGAAAGACATTGTTTTTACATTCTTATCAAACTTATTACATTAAAATTAACAAAATACGTATTTTTACAATTTAATCTATTATATTTAACCTTAAGATTTCGTAGTTTACCGTTAAACATTGTAGAGATTATAGTGACATATCTAAGTGCATGAAAACACTATTTATTAATACGCTTGTTAGAAATAAATATAAAATTAATGCAGTCATCTGATCTTTTTATTAGAATTTATATTCTTACGTTAGGGAAAATGAAAAAATTACAAATTTCTTTTATGTTGTTATAAAATCTTATATATTTTGTCATTGTTTTACATTCTTATATATTTTGTCTTTGTTTTATACAAATTTGTAATTCTTCCTACATTGCAATTTGAACAATATTATCAAATATTTCCACTGAAATTCACGACACAAAACATCCAGCTGATATTATCGTGGCCTATAATGCCAATAGATACAGCAAAGCCACAGGTAAATACGATACAAGCCTTTGCTTACACCGCACATGGCCAAAGTTTGCTAAGTCCATAACAAGCTGTTGAATGTAACACCATATTCGCCACTAATAGTCCAAGTATCTTGTTTGTTATCCAATATGCAATATTAGCGCCAGCACTAACTAAACATATTCATTAGAAAACTAACATTTGTATTTTCACTTTTTATAAATCGATTTTCATGCACAGTGAAAATAACTACGTACAAATATATATATATAAATATATATATATATATATATTTATATATATATTATATATATATATATATATATATATATATATATATATATATATATATATACGAATGAGCCAAGCAAACTTGATGGAAATGTGGAAGATGATAAATATGTAAAAATACATCAAGTGCTTGATGGAAACATACGTAAAATATGCCATACAATACGTTTGGATCTGATCCAAGATAGTCTCAAGGAGGGTAATGTTAAGAGTCTCGACAACACCGTCCATAAGGGAGACACATATGCCTGCGAACATGGGAATTATGCGTCTCAGTACTGAGAATTGTGAAGCTCTTGAAGCGAGATAGTAGTGGCCAAGCTATGGTTTATATAGGCACTTATTTTAAGGTAACCTCATGAATACTAGCTTTTGGAAACGGTTTTAATATATCTTCTATATTATTAACAAATTACAAATTAGTAAGTATGAATGCAAAAACAATCGGTACAACATCATGACCTTTAAACACTTCCAATATATTCACATTTTCACATTTTCAAAATGTATAAAATAATTACAACTTTTTAAATTCAGAAGTCAAAGTAAAATGAAATTTGAATGAAAAGAAAATTAATTATAAGTGTAATATATTTTTCCCAACTCACTACTTTTCTCCCAATGTCCGCTTTTTTATTATTATTCAAGGTTGTAAAAGAAAACGCGTGTGTAATTTATACTATTTACAATATATTTTGGGCCCGTAGTTTTCTTACAACGAGTATATTTTAATGATTAGTAAAATCTCTAGGTGACAAAAGAAGCTTGTGTAACCTGTATCGTGTGGGAAACTTTGTATAATAAATTCTATAATACAATTATTAAAATAGAGTTCACTATAATAGAGTTAAAATAATTATGTAGAAGTGTATTATACTTATATATTTAAATTTCGCACTTAAGAGTATATTTGTAAGCTTCTATTTATGTCTATGTGTCTCAATTGTTCTAAATAAACAAATATTCGTAATGTTATAGATTTTAGTAAAATACATTTATCTTTTCTATAATTGCCATTACATAAACAGCAAGGGCATTTACTGTCACAAATATGATTTATATAAATATGCAGCAATATAGCTTACGAATTAATCCATTTTTAATTAATTCTGATTTAATTTTTTCCAAATCCGTTGGCGGTCAGTAGTAAGATAATGATCGGATTTAGTAGTATCATAGTGATGAAAAAATGGGAACCACATTTAAATTTGGGAATTCGGAATATAGGATAACACATATATAAATATACGCTAAAATCAAACTTATGGAATATTCCTAACAGCATCTCTGTTCATCAAGTACCCAATTCTAGATTTTGAGACCAATATTCAATCCTAACTGGGCTACAATCTATTTGTATGTTTGTAATTTCATATAGATCTATATAGAATTTACAGAGTAAGAAAAATATGTCTATTCATCCACCCATCTTAAATATAAACCTATGGGCAAACCCACCATTTAAAATAATATATATATATATCAGTTCAGTTATAATTTAGGCGCTACTTATTCTAGCAGTACAAATGATTCTTTGAAGATTTCGTCTTAATTCCTATATTCTTTCTTCCAAGTTTAGGAAACTACCCTTAATTTTTTTTTAGATCATTGGTTATAAAATATCCAGATATTAAGCATGTTTGCAGATATAGTTGCAAAGTTATGTATTCGAGAATTGAGACATGTCGGTTTATTCCGCCAATATTAAATTACTACGCTGGTATGGACCAGCTGTTATTATAAACCAGCTTTGATCGACGGTTTTGCTCGTGTGGAAATGGAGAAATAATATATGTGTACGTGTGTTTATACATTTCATGGGATTGGTTAAGTTATGAAACCAGAATAACTAAATAAACAAATTCACTTTCCCATTTATAATATTCGTTAGGGTAAGTGTGTAAAATTAAATATTTTGACTCTAATATTAGTTAAGGTAAATATGAAGATCACTTATCCTAGCACTAAATTGTACCTAATTTTTTTTGTTTACATGTATCTATATTCTAAATTGTTGCATATGTAGTATTAGTTAGGATAAACGGGAAATTTACTTATCCTAGCTCTAAACTGTACCTAAATTATTTGCTTACGTATATATGTACTCAGTCTTGGGTTCCTTTTATAGTATTAGTTTGGATAAATGGGAAGATTACGAATCCTGGCACTAAATTGCTCATAAATACACTGCCTACGAATTTCTGTAATTAGTATAGCAATACGTAGTACTGTTGTTGCGTAATCAAAGACAGCCATAAGTAGTTTTACGAAGATTTCCATTAAGTGTTTTATTAATAAGGCGAGTAAATATACACAATTTATTAATTATTAAAACAGCCTTACACATATTCTTATACACATTCATACAAGGAAGAATATTAAAAAAATGCCTTGTCTCCATTTTCCTATAAATAGTTTTCAAGATTTTTTACATAATTTGTATATTTATAATCTATTATTAATATTACTTATAAACATTCTATAAATTGCATATTACAATAGTATACATTGTCTTAAATGTGAAACTAATGTTATTTATAATATACATTAAAAAAAATTACTTTTTTGGATCCGTACCTAAAAATGAGAAGGGAACCCTTATAAGATAATTTACGTATCTGTCCGTCTGTACACAATCGATTTTCTCGGAAGCTGCTTGACGTAGAATATTAACCAGCACATCCCTCAAAAATATTACCATCGAAATTTTAGTTTTGAATTAAGCATTCGATTCTTTAAATCCAAATATAGTTTGACTTATTATTCGAAATGACTAGTCATAAAATTAAATTGTTTTATATATAATTTTAGGTATATTCTGAAAAAGAGATATACTGAAAAATATGCAAAAGAATCTCAGTCCGCCCCCGGCCCTCTCGGTTTCCGAAGCTACTAAACTTGAAACTAAGAAAAAATAGAACTTTTAGGAGCTTGCGCATAATTGTAGCGAAGATTTCATATGTCTTAATTTTTTAAATACGCACCATGTTTTTACGCCACGTGAAAGACGTAGGTGTGAAACACCATGTGAAAGACGTAGTAGGTAATATATTAACGCTGTGCAAAATTTACTTTGCAAATAGTTTAATAGAAATACTATGTACCCTTAAATGTATTTAAATACCTGAGTGTGTACGGAACCCTCGTAATGTGAGTTCTACTCCTATTTGACAGGTTTTTAATTTAATAACCTTTAAAAAAGGCATCGATTTAATGTTACGGAATGTTTAAAATTAATCTACTTTGGTGCTCCTTTATAAAATATACCCATGGTGTACACATTTGGTTGAAGAGTCTTGCGGAGCCTCGCATGTCACATTGCTCATCAATATAATTATTAAAGTATCTCTAATTCAACTTAACTAGCGAAGGAAAGGATCGGAATACTCATTTGAAAACCGCAAAAAATAAGCTGTTTTTCATATATCTTTATAAATTTCAAAATGCACGCGTATATACTATATGCAATAGTATATACGCGTGCATATTCTGATTCCAAAATGATTATTAAATTATGTTACATTCACCGTAATTAACAGCGTCGAAATACTTATTTGAAATACGCAAGAAATATCCGTTTTTGATATATTTTTATTTATTTCACAATGCACACATATGTACTACGTATATTTCCTGAATTATTATTAAGTTATATCATTATAAGTTATATCATATTATTATTAAGTTATATCATTTGAAATACTCAAGAAATAAACTGTTTTTACACATCTTTATTTATTTCAAAATTTGAACACACACATGAACACATATATACTACGTATATTTTCTAAATTATTATTAAATTATATACTGTTGAACGTAGCTAAATGAAGGTAAGGATCGGAATAGCCATTTGAAATACGCAAGAAATAAGTTGTTTTTTTATATATCTTTATTTATTTCAAAATGGACACATATGTAGTGTGTAGCGTATATTTCCTAAATTCTCCTCGTTCGTGGTAAAGTAAGATTCCCTTGAGCTTAGACGAAACACACAAATCGTTTTACCCGCTTTGTCCCTGACCGGGAGCGAAGGTAAATATACAAACATTTGCACGAGCGTTTTTAAAAAAGGCAGCGTTGGCCACTTTTATGTATCTAAAATAAACTTTACTCGTGTATATAAATTATGTATAGTTATTTATGCTGGTACATAGGGTTTTTCTGATTGTTAAATATGTACAAACTTGTTAAGTATTTTTTTTTTACTTTCTGTATATTTTAATTTTCGCATAGGTCCGACGACAACATTAATGGAAATCTTCAGTGCAGATTGGTGTGAATTTTAATAAAACTATGCAGTTTTACATCTTCAAATTTCGGTCAATATCAATGACACGAATTATCACACTATTCTTCATAGTAAATTGGGCAGAAACACCAAAAACTCACATAGTAATTATCACAGCAAATAACCTAAGGGCGACCTCTATTTCTTTTATAAGCAACTATCACAATATAGTTTAGTATTTTCCGATAATGAATACTATTTATTTTAAAACATAGTTTTTTGAATCTTCACTAGATGGCAGTATTATTTTATTTTTAATAAATAATGTTAATTGAATGCGGGATTTACATTTATACCATAATGCAGTATCATTACTATATATCAAGTTCCAGGGTAGCTGTAACGCCAAAAACTCACATGGCAATTAAAACAGCAAGTAAATTATCGGTGACGTCTATATCCATTATAAACAACTATCCAACATAATTTTGTATTTTTTTGAGTGAGAAAGCTTATAAATCTGAAAATATATGATACAAATCACCTTTTCTCGCACGAAGAGCGGTAGAATTATTAATCTTCAATATGCTTCTCAGGGTTGTAGTTTGTGCTTACATGTGACGAAACTACAAGAGCGGAAGCAGAAATAAAGATTAATTAAACGTGATAGAAATAAAAATTAATTAAACGTCAAGACAGATTTCGCAAATTTAAAAAAAAGGGTGCGTGTAGGTACTTATGTACGCGCGTGAGAAGTTATACTTCTTTGGCATCATTAAATAATACATACGGATAGATAACCTCAATTATATTGGAGCACTTGAAAAAGTCTATAAACACAATTTTTTCACTAATATTTACGAATAGTAGATATATTAATCAAAATATTGAATTTAAATCACTACTGAATATAATTTATCAGCACATATATAAATCGCACTTATATAAAACTAAAACACGTGTGTGAATGTAGACACTAGAAATATGTGTATAAATACTATGAATATGAAAACAGTGAACAGAGGCGACGATGGTGCCAATAGCTTTTTTTCGAGACTGCAACCGCTGCAACTTCATACTGTAACTTTTGTGTGACGAATCTTAAAATGTCACTCTCATCATTTTTTCATAACGCGCCTAAAGAAGTATAACTTCAAAAAAATTGTGTACCGTTACGGACTGGTAGATGTGAAACATCTAATTTTTTTATATTTTTATCAATATAAAATATCACTATGTTCAAATGTTTTTACTTAAACGAATTGAAAACGAAAAGTAATAAGAGTAATAGTGGTTGTTAATAATAAAATATTAACTTAATTTTATTATTTTAATATTACGAAATTATTTATCACAGAAATATTCCTTCACAATTTATTGAAAATATATTATATTTTTAATTTTATAATACTGTTGGCCGACAAGACGGGAAGCTCGCCGAATTAATTCGAAAAGAGCCGACAAGACGCGAAGCTACCCGAGTGGTACGTCGCGACGTGCTCCGTTAAAACTTTATAACGCCCATACAAACGCGCCATTAGATGTTTCAAATCAACACTTTACTTCATATCGTATTCGTGAGTAATAACAGCATATATAGCAGATATTTCTCACGCATTAGATATATTTTGATTATGTTTATAATAAGTGAACTCCTCGTTCACTTATAATAATGAAAAAAAAACTAAATATTTACCACCAACGCGAAAAATATTCCAATGATAGATATTAATTACTATATGTAATTTATCAAAATTCAAATCAAATACGCTTTTGACGGTATAAAGAAGCAGGCGACTAATAAATTTTGTGATGCACGATTTATGCGGCTGTAGGCGTCCGTTAATGGAATTACGGACGTCGACGTTCACAAATCGATTTGACGTATTGACGTTATCGCGGTTGAATCGTGGCAATGCAATTTGATGCTTTGTTACGAGATGAGCGAAGCGTTCATTCTTCTTCAATCTTTGATTGTTTTTCCGAGTGGTTTTATGTCTTCCCACTCTTTTTCGTCACGGAGCACTATGTTCACTGTTAACTGACGGGCATTGGAAACATGTTAATAATTTTTTCGAGCCTCTGTACTTTCCCCTTGTTATCGTAATTATTGACCTGGAAACGCGACGATAGCTTGTCAATCTCCAGGAGGGTATTCGTGGGAGGTCGGCGTACGGTCCGTAATCCGATCCCGTTCTGATATCCGCCCCGACAGGTCCGAGAAAAACTAACAAGGAATGAATATAACAAAAGTCTTTTTATCTCAAAATAAATCGTTAAAATATATAAGGAAACGGAAATTATTGAATATAATGGAAAGTATCTGTAGATATTTTTGGTATTCAAGAATTGTTGTTTCAAAATTTCTATGATTTTAAATTATACTTAACTTCATTAATTCGATACTGATTATTTTTGGCAATTAAAAATGTGGATAAGAATCGCATACATGAATTGTAGACAAGTGACATGTGGAAAAATAAATGCAGGATTTTAATATCATTAGATGACAGTCAAACAAACAAAAACATCGTCCAGAATAGAGAAACGATGAAATATTAATTACGGGAAGTTTTCACGTACTAGTGACAACAAAGGTATAATGAAAAGTATGCCAATTATCCGTACAGGATATTCTGTAAATCAAAAGGAGTATATTGTAAGCGTATTTCAGTAAAAATGTAATTTTTTTTCGTTGAAACTCCAGCTTTGCACAGCGAAAAATGCAAAGGTAACTTTTTAAAAAACTGTTGGAATTTCAACTCAGTTTCGTGTATAGGAAGAACTGTATGAATAATAGTATGTTCGTTGTTACATTTTGTATATATACAGGTACATTATTCCTCGTGGCATATTTTCATAAGACTAATTCAGCCAATTATTCTGTATAATAAAAATAAAGAAAAATTGGCGATTTAATATTTTTTTAATAACCTCATTTTTCACGTTTTCCTATTTAGAATAATGTGATTAATCATGTTTATATCAAAATTATTAATGAAAAAAACGTAATAATTATATTACGTTTTGAAATATTAAGATAGTTTTGAAACGATTTTATGATAAAAAGTGATAATTTTTTTTTTGACTTTGAAAGGAAACTTCGAAGGCGATTATCTCGGAGAAGTGTATATACGATTTGTATATACGACTAAAATACTATATTTATTCAGGCTTTTATACTTATATCAAATGATTACTAAGCGAAATTCATTTCGTATACTTGTTGACTTAAAGTGCAAAGTGATTTTAATTTTGACTTTGTCAATATTCAGAAAATTTGTTCCTTACTTTTTATGACGATGAACTACCTTTTTTTGACTACCTTTTTTCGCATATAGTATGAGGTGAAAAAAGCAATTTATAAGTAAAGAAAAACAGTCGACTAAAAATTGTAACATCCTGTTACCAATTTTAACAAGCGGGTGAAATTTTAAAGTTAAAGTTAAGGTTTTTTTTCGTTCTTGGTAAGTATTAAACAAGTATCTCTAATTCTAAGTTCTCCCTAATAGTTTATTATATTCATTATCGCAATCAATCGAGGCACTCAATCACACAAACGGCGCAAGCGCCACGATAAGCGCTTTTAAGATGCGTCACCAGAATACACCCGAACTTGCCATCATAGATATGTCCAAACTTATATCAAAATATCATCGCACCGTTCGTAAATGCGATACTGTCGGTAGCAAGGCGGTGTCGCGCGTACTCCACGAGTAAGCAAATACATACACACACACACACACACGTACATCTGAGTGGGCGTGACGCAACACTGGGCGGCTTAACAATAAATATGACGCGAACCCGCCGTAATCGTCCCGCCCGACCCGAGCCTTGCGGCTATCGGCTTCGACCGATAAATAAATAAGTCTCCATATCCGGCGGATGCCCTTCGAGAGGCTGCACGAAATATTGAGTGTCGCATGCTCGTGGGAGACATCGGGCTGCCACGCGACATACATTTTTTACGCGGCAAGACGCTTTAGGTAATGCATAAGTGCCCCCGAGGACGGCGGCGGTATAAATTGTTGATACGACACTAACCCGTGCTCGATGGGTTCTTGCGGCGTGGGTAAATAGGGGTCTTGTCCGAGAAATTGTTTATTGGGTTTGTATTGTCATTACGACCTTTTTGTTAATATTTTATTATAACTTATAAATAGAAGTGAGAGTTATAGAAGCGTGTAATCCAATTATTTCTGTTTATTTATAAAAGCTAAGTTTTAACGTAAAATGTTTGCTTGTAAAATGTAAATGTTGCTTTCAGGATAATTGAGTAGTTGAGTAAATATGTACTTAATTAAAGTAGACAACTGAGGAGTTGTGGATAAACACAGAGACTCTGGAGAAATTAGGAAAAGGATACCGTCGCTAGAAATTATTAAAAGGAACAATTTCTTTTTTCCAATTGTGCCAGTGCAGTGTAGTTAACCAGTAGGATTATCTCAGTATTGTGTTTGTCAAATAGATGGTAGAAAACTTAAAGTAAAATTAAATCGATACACATTTCCAGTGAAACTAATTTGAGCCCTGTTTCATTAATTGAAATCGACATTAATTCAAGTACAGTTTATTTATTAAACTTTCTTAACGAAATTGCTATCTGAGGCTTCATAAAAATTGATAGATTGCGACTAAAATGATTTTAGTTTGATTCGATTTTGAATGAAATTTATTTTAAAGCTATTTAAGAAATATTTGTATTTCTTTCAATATATATTTTATTCTAATGTTCGTAACATCCCAATGCAAAAGTTAACACAATTTTTTGTCATTAAGTTTCTGTTACATATTTGTACAGTTTATAAGATAAAAACAATTATAATTTCTTCTTTAATTGTAATTAAAAATAAATATCATTTTATTATTAACAAGTGACTATAAATTTAATATATAAAGTTAAATAACAGAGTATAAATTTAAGGGTGGTATTGGTTGTTGTAAATAATAATGTGTTCCAAGCATTTATTTAACGAGAAGATCACTGCTACTATTAAGTATAATGCAATACGCATTATCCTTAAGAGTGATGTCTATAAAAGCGTATGAAAAACGACTCGGAAAGCTTCTAAAGAAACCGTGTCCCTTTAGAAGCTTTTCGAGTCGTTTTACATCTTTCTTCTTTCCGCTCTTTTCTCCTGTAAGCAGCGGTTATTTTATATTCGTTAAAGTACGGTGAAAAAAATTTATTAATTTTCTCGGGACTTAATGTTTTTTCACGTCTCCTTTCATCGAGATCGTTGACCTGGAAATGTGACGATAACTCGTGCGCTTCTGGAAGGGCAGTTGCGGCGAGTAAAGCCGCGGATTGCAATCCGACATTATAATATTCATTTATAACGGAGACGATGAAAGATGGCAAATAATTAATACTAAGAGGGTGTATTAAACGAAATAGGAAGTAGAAAAATTTGCTTAAGACAGATATTTATAAAGACATCTATACGGTTGAGTGCGTTTTGCCCACGAATAGCTTTGTTATGGCTAACAGAATAAAAGGCTAAATAATTGGTTGCAAAATCAAAGAAAAACAGACGCAGGAGCGGTATTAGATGAATAATTTGATCCTGTGTTACTGAAATAGAAGAAAGGTTTTAAGAACAAATGAGCTTGCGGTATGGACTATATATTTGAAAAGGAAACAAACATGGTTGTAAACATGTTGCACGCGATAGAATATTACTTAACTTTATAATATCTTTTATCTTGAATATAATATTGTTAAATTTAACAATTCATTACTGTATTCCTAATATTCGTATTATTTATATACAATATTTCTCAAAGAGATAAATTGTATAATAATGTTAGGTATTCAGATATTATTACGATTGTTTACACCATCGTGGCAGTCTCTAATATAAGCGAAGACCAGTTCCTACGCTATTGTGATGTTCAAGAAAACGAAACTTCAGAAATACTCTGTTCACTCTTTACGACTAAAATAAAACTAAAGTTGGTCCATTACTATAATTTCTTATCTATTTGGAAAATTTTAAATACAGCATAAAGTGATTAACATCATTGTCCCCTTTAATGGTTTATCAATACCTTTACCACAATCAATTAAATCACTCAATCATGCAAACGTCACGAGCGATGCGATAAACATCCTTAAGACAATTCGTTAAAACGAATTAAATTTACTTAATTGGATAAATTCTACGACATGTCACGATATCGTATTAATTATTGCAAATGAGTTATTAATTCAGTGCATCCAAAATCGCAAAGAACTTTACCTTAGACTTAATATACATATATATATATATATATCTATATATATATATATATATATATATATATATGTATATATATATATATATATATATATATATATAATATATATGTATATATATATATATATATATATATATATATATATATATATATATATATATATATAATATACATACTTCTATGAAGAGTAAACACTGTGTCATGCTTGGTGGCTAAATAACAAATATGATTTTATTCGCGGTAACCATTCTGTTCATTCTGGGACCGTGTGACTTTTTTACGATTTTAAACGATAAATAAACGAGCTCCATATATGGTGTTTGCCCTCAGAGCAACCCTGCGAAATACTGAGTATAGCAAGCTCGTGAGAGATATCAGGTCGCCGTGCGACATACATTTTTTACAGCAGCAGGGCGCGCTCGGCAATGCTAAGTGCCCTCGAGGATGGCGGGGCTGCCGCGTATGAATTGTTGATACGATGCCAACCCGTGCTTGATGGCTGGTTGTTTCCGCCAATAGCGAGGCGAGTAAATAAAGGGCTCAACTTGGAAATTGTTTATTGCGTTCGTATTGTCATAACGGCTTTTGTTTTAATATTTTATGTTACTTTATTCTTTTTCATATTATTCTAATTTTATAGAGGAATGTTTTTTTTGTTGTTTTTTTCTTTATTACTTAGAGTTTGGTATAAAAAGCTCATCCTGGTTCCATGAAACTTGTATCATCTTAGAGCTCATACTGTCTAAATGGACTTAAAGAAAACATAGAATGGTGTCTTTTTAGAATGCGTAGGTAATTAGCACGAATTATTTGAGTAAAGGGAATTGAAGTCTATTCGGTGCTTTTTGGGTTAAAATTGTATACCTTTATATACACATTAAAATAAGATATGAGTATATTTTAGACAATGTGAAAATTGTAAAAAGCTAATTATTACAGATTATCTGTAGTAGTGACCACTGTACAAAGTATCAACATAGAAGCGTATTTGAATCAAAAACACTAAACTAAATCAAAATAATGTTTAAAAATATTTAAGGGAATAATGTAACCTACATAAAAGTTCCAACTTATATATAGTTAATTATTACAGATTCCTTTAAAACAGTTTTTATGTTACATAAAAGGCTTGAAAGATGCACCACACATGGTCAATTTTATGCACGGTAAAAGCTGGAATGTACCGTTAGTATGAAGTTTATTCGAAAGTGAAATTTGTGCTTTCCTTTTCGAGTGAAATAATTTTAATTGTTAAATAACTCTATCATTATATTAGAAATGCATATGTATTGCGGTTAAAAGAAAAGTTATAAAAACACTGGTGTGTTCGTATGACCATACGACAGAAGTGAAAATTAAAAAAAATACACTAACATTAAATTAAACTACTCTCATATAAAATTTTAAATACTAACTGTATACACTTGAAATATTACACTGATTATAATATTATACAACAACATACGTGTATTATATTAAATTATACTGAAATAAAATATTAATAAAAAAATTAAACGTATTATTGAAACGATGCACTTCGTTTTGGATAATGAACTCGCATGGCCGAGGTGGAAGGGAGCCAAGTTAACCCGAATAGTGAATTGGCTTGACCAATGCCGAAATGAGCCGAGTTTGCTGCATTCAGTGTCACCGACCCGCTCACGTGACGGCTAAGTTTCGGTCACAGTTCAGAAAAAGTGCGCATGGTGCGCCTAAAGAAGTTTTCACTAAGTTTTCACCAGTGAGTCGTCCATGTAGGGAGTAATCTGTATGATGTTTTGTGTGTCGAGAAGATATTGATCGGAGTGATGTTTATATAAATATACTTCATTTGAAATGTAGTTAAAAAAACGTTCTAATTAAAAGTATTTTGCGTAAATCGAATTAGTAAAAAAATTGGTAAATGCGTTTGTACATTAAATATAAGACATATTTCAATAAGTACTTGTTTGAAATAAATGAAGAAAAATCAATTTGAATGATTTAAAGCATTTACAGCCTTACACCAATTACGAGAAAATAATATGAGATGAACTCATAAACTATTATAATAACTTGTGAAAATATCGTCGCCGTGGCGTATCGGATTGGTCATAAGACATAGGGCCTTTGATGGTTCGGCGCACCGCGGGGACCCGGTTTCAATTCCCGGCCGCCCGTCGAGCGGGGCTGGACTAGTTTTCTGATTGCCTGTAAGAGATTACTCTCCTGGCAATAAGTTCACCATATGTATCAATTGTATACATTAAATAAATAAATAAACAAAGTTAACAAAAGGAAGGAGCAACCACAAAGTGATTGTTCTGACAGAGTCTAGATTAAATCTATAATTGATCATATTCATTTATATTTACATTTTAAACCCCACGCATATGGCGGGGTTCAACCTTTGCGACGATCAGCACCACTTACCGAGATCGTATTACACCAATACATGAAACCATTTACAGCAAGTTCTGTTATAACCTAACTTCTATTAATTTTGAATTCGATGGACAACCTATTTATATAACGTGTTGAATTGGTTATTACTCATTTGATTTCAAGTTTTTGGAATTTGAAAATCGAACCCAATATGGAAATTTGAAATATTCTAGAACTTTGAAATCAGTATAAATGGGGGCAGGGTTGCACTTGTTTTTCAGTTTATTTTAAGACTCTGGATCTATCCGTCTTTGTTCCTCATAATCAAATCGCTTTGAGTCTAACTTAAGTATTCCTCCTGTGTAATTTATACTTGTGTAATTTGCTAGTTATGTTATTTAGATAATTTCAGTTCAATTTTATCAATCAATCTTCAGGTTCGGGATCTATTCTTGTTTTCCTCGTTAGATAAATCACAAAATAAAAATAAATGTAATCGTTTTGTAGACCAGCATAATTCTAAAACCTATATACGTTACCGATAACAATCTTCCACGTAAAGAATATATAAATAAATACGAGTATATTGAAATTTAAATAAACATAATGCGTTTATGACAGTTTATTCAGAGATGCGGCCGATAACTTTGGCGTAGCTCGATTTACGCGACAGTCAGCACCGGTTACAGCGAATTGCTCAGCCGTTAATGGAATTACAAACGTCGGCGTTCACAAATCGACTTGACATATTGACGTAATCGCGGCCAAATCGCGGCAATGCAATTTGGCGCGTTGTTACAGCGCGAGCGAGGCGTACATCCTTCGCTTCACTTTGAAAGCTTTCCAAGTCTTTTTACATCTTTCCGCCTCTCCTCCCCCCCATCTCTCCCTCTAACGAGCCATTTAATATTCACCGAAGTGCGTTGGAAAAATTTTATTAATTTCCCGAGACTCCGTATTTTTCCACGTCTCCTTTCATCGTGACCGTTGACCTGGAAACGCGACGATAGCTCGTCAGTCTCTGGAAGGGTAGCCGCGGGAGACGAACTCGTGGGTCGCATTCCGCGCTCATTCTAATATCTACATCGACTGGGATGATGCATTGTAACAAATAATTAACATGGCCGGCGATTTCTTCATTGAAAAGAGAAATGTTAAAATTTTATGGGGCATCGAAAATTGTTATGGGGTGAATCCGTTGAAGTAATGGTTATTCATTGATTTATATACGTTGTTGCAAACTAAATTAATTTGTGCAAAGTTTTTCCGTGCAGCGTAATGAACTTATAAGTACCTGTGTATTCTGTGCAGCGTAATGAATTTATAAGTACCTGTGTATTCTGTGCAGTGTAATGAATTTATAAGTACCTGTGTATTCTGTGCAGTGTAATGAATTTATAAGTACGTGTGTATTCTGTGCAGTGTAATGAATTTATAAGTACCTGTGTATTCTGTGCAGTGTAATGAATTTATAAGTACCTGTGTATTCTGTGCAGTGTAATGAATTTATAAGTACCTGTGTATTCTGTGCAGTGTAATGAATTTATAAGTACCTGTGTATTCTGTGCAGTGCAATGAATTTATAAGTACCTGTGTATTCTGTGCAGTGTAATGAATTTATAAGTACGTGTGTATTCTGTGCAGTGTAATGAATTTATAAGTACCTGTGTATTCTGTGCAGTGTAATGAATTTATAAGTACCTGTGTATTCTGTGCAGTGTAATGAATTTATAAGTACCTGTGTATTCTGTGCAGTGTAATGAATTTATAAGTACTTGTGTATTTTGTGCAGTGTAATGAATTTATAAGTACCTGTGTATTCTGTGCAGTGTAATGAATTTATAAGTACCTGTGTATTCTGTGCAGTGTAATGAATTTATAAGTACGTGTGTATTCTGTGCAGTGTAATGAATTTATAAGTACCTGTGTATTCTGTGCAGTGTAATGAATTTATAAGTATCTGTGTATTCTGTGCAGTATAATGAATCTATAAGTACCTGTATATTCTGTGCAGTGTAATGAATTTATACAAACATAGTATATTATCTGAAAGAATAATGATAATAATAAATCTTATTAAAAAACTGTTAAAAGAACAATAGTTAAAATAACCAAAGGATTCATAGATATCAGGAGGAATCATGTATTAAGATTATGACAATCAATGGGTGTAGATAGAATACTTTGTATTGCATATATTACATTTTAAATGGTAATTCAAATTTTCTTAGACTATAGTAGATAAGACAAGTATATTTATATATTTATATAATAATAGGAAGTTGGTATATAATATTAGTCTATCATGTGTATATTTGCATTTTACATAGATATAAGGATATTAATGTTTTATGGTATACTAACTGTTCAACGGCTTCGCTCACGTGGAATTAACATTAAGTATAATAAAAGTATTTTATATTTATTTTCATGATTCAGGTAATTTTTAATCGGTATTTGACTGAATAGTTGAGTATTTGATTTTTTTGAAGTGAAACTTCTTTGGGTGCGATGAGAGCAAAATGTCAAGGTCAAATTTAATGCAACGTTTTGTTGTAACGTCTAAATGGAACGAATCTATCGTAAGAAGGACGGAAAATATGTACTAAGGTAATACCGAGAGAGATAGATTGAGACAAAAAGTATATGCATGCGCGAAAACAAACAAAAATGGCGCTCACTACTGCTATCGGCGGTTTTACATGTTAAAACATATGCTCCTTAGCGTGTTTCTACGAAATTTTTAATTAATAGGTTTCGGCGGTTTCGGCTTTAGAATCAGTCACTCAATCAGGTATGATATTTTATGTGTTTTAACATACAATCAATATAAAATGCACATTGCGTCATCTTTTGACATGTTTCGGTACTAACATTTTATTATTGCCGAAAACATCGAGTTTTACATTACATAAGGTATGATATTTCTTAGGTTAAAAAGTAATCCTTATGCTAACTCGAATCATACACTATGCCTATATCAAGTTTCATGAAAACTTGTTTGGTTGTTTAGGCCTATTTGAGTAACAAACATCTAAGCATACTTGTCGTGGTAATAGTAGTTCAGTGGAGCGAAAACACTGGTAACAGTCCATGCCTTACTCTATTATACCTACTGACTAAGGATATCAATGAAAGTCCACATAGCGTTAGGTGTCACGAGAATAAACATGACAATTTCACATAGAGAAACAAAATAAGCTCTTTGAAAAAATCATTAATATTTATCTCGTCCATTTGACAAATGAAAAAATTTGTAAATCAGGTTATTTGTATCATAGTTTGCAATTGATATTTCCCTGGAACTCTTCGAAACAAAAGATAAACAAAGTAGATATTGTACCTCCCTGCATTCTCTACACACATATAAACATAACAAACAATAAAATCGCACATTGGACAGCTTCATGGAAAAAAGCAAAATAAATTTCTAAAACAGCCTAAAAGATTTTGACAAAACATGACGAATGTCAATATCAATTAAGATTTTATTTTTAATTACTTTGGGTAATAACCACAAATTAAAAAAAATCGATGTTAATTATTTCGTGTAATCTTTTCTAAAAATTTATTATTTTTATTTTTTATTATTTTTAATTCTCATAACAATTCTCATTATATTGCAAATTTAATGTACGAACTTTAATGAAGATAGCTTTTATCGTTTTGCATTATGGTCATAATTAGTTTTTCACTTTTTGTTTTTTTCTTATATGAATGATGAATTGTTTGGTTTATTATGTTGTAAAAAAATTGTTTTTTTAAATACATTTTACCCCTTTAACACCAGGCCATTTTGTTGGTCTCCTTTGAAAATAGTTTGTTATTAAGTTGCAGATTTATTAATTAAGTGGCAAACTAATCAATAAAACCACTTTCGCATGCATATTATAGTTTTTGATTGAATTTAATATAATACCATATTTTTACGAATACAATTTATAAGCATATTGTTATACTGAATGGTACAACATAATCTTTAATATATATATATATATATATATATATATATATATATATATATATATATATATGTTTTTATATTACTTATTATTACTGGGTGACATGATGATGAAATACGAAGTGCAATATAGATGGCACGAAAGCAAATAAACTTATGTAAATGTAAGTGTGAGAATAGTCTAGTTAATAGAAATAACGGAGAAGAAAAGTCAATTTGCATATTTGTATTTCTGTCTATTTTTATATAACTTAAGTTTAACTGGATAGATTTTGATAAAACATAAACTAGAGAGTTTATTGAGGATAATTTTAAGTACAAATCTTTATGGATGTTCAGGTCTCAAAGTTACATTGATATTTACGGGGCGTGTATTATAATTCTACGTGTCCATTAGACGAAATATTATATTATGATAATAATTACATAGAATAAACTATGCGCGAAAACTGTCTTTGACCCTTACGATAAGAGGACTTAACCCCCTATTCGGCAACACAGGAAATATACAAGACATTTAATGCAACGATTCGCCTATCTCAGTATCCCCATTCCATTATCAATTTTATTAAGTGCTCGAAAATTTAAAGTGGCAAACGGCGAGCACAACTCAACTTAAGTGCGCAAAGCGAGGGCCCCTTAGTAGTTTATTAACGTCATTAACCGGTCGACCCAAGCGCTCAATCATACAAACGGTGCGGTTGTCGCGATAAGCGCCGTTAAGACGCGTTTCCTGTGCTACCCTCAACCCATCGACGTCGATACGTCTTGACTAATATCGAGATATCACTACAATGATCGTCCATGGGATACTGTTGGTAGCTAGCATAGAACAGTATGAGCTTTCAACTACGCCAATAGTTTGATCTACAGCGACCGAAGTACAAAGCACGGTGGCTTAATGATTAATATGATTTGAACCCGATGTAATCGTTATTCAGCGACCTTGTGGATTTTGGTTTTAGTTGACAAATGATAATTCTCCATATCCGACAGAGGCCCTGCGAGAGGTCGCACGGAACGTCAAATGCTTCATGCTAGTCATAAATATCGGGCCAAGGTGCGGCGTAATTTTTTTAAAACACCAGAACGTCCTAGGTAATACACAAGTGCCTCCATAGTATGCGATGGTGGCTTTAAATTGTTGATACTGTGCCAAACCATGTATGAGGGTTTCCCATAATATGCAATGGTGGATTTGATTGCGATGGCACCCTAAGCCCATAATGATATTCCTTTCTTCTAACGTTTAATCATACGTATTACTAATTTTGAATATTAATATTTGTACATATTAATAATTTGTCCGCCCTCCAAATTTTGGCGCCCATGGCCTAGGCGTCACTGGCCTAGGCCTAAATCTGTCACTGGTAATATGAGTAAATGAAGAGGTTAGACTTGGAAATTGTTTATCGAGTTCATATTATTGTTAAGATCATTTCTTATCATTTCACAATCATAATAACTAAATTAATATATTTACATCTTCTCACTAGTAATGTTAATTATTAGTTTAAGTATATTTCCTTTTGTGGCGTCATCGAAATCGGTCCGAGAAGCTTAAAAGTGGTGGCAGGCGCCAAACGTTCGAATAATATATTGCAAACTTGGTATTCACGTAGTACAGTCACCTAAAAACATTTGAGCTTCAATCAACAAGTAATTATAGCAAAGTAGCTCAGCAGAGTAGAATAGGACTAACTGGGGATTGTGTAGAATAATTTGGTACGTCCGTAGCGCAGTAGGTAAAGCACTTGCATCTAACAACAGCTCAAATCCAGGCAGGTGTTTGAAGATTCGTTACGATCAAAGTACCAAGATTTAATTCGGTATTTATAGGGAAATAAATAAGTACGTAGACGAAATATAGATTTTTGTCCACATATTACAATCGCACCACACATTTGAAAGTAATATATAGAGAAAATATTGAGCAACTAAATAAATATAAATGAACCAAGTCAATTGCGTATGGGAACACTCAAAGTAGAGTTGAGTAGTCAGGAAATTCAGGAAATTCAGGAGGAATTTCCTGAAATTTGTGACGCAAGTTGACCAAAAATATTTTATTAGAAAATGGTTATCAAAAAATCTAGTTTTTCTTTTGAGTCATGACTAAAATGGGATGGGATATACGTCATTATCTAGACTAATATTTTACGAAAGGTGGTTAAAACGTTAAATAGACCTTCGATTTCGTTTCAAAAGATCTATCTACTTAGACTTCACTCAATAATATGTGGAGGTACGTTAGAATTTTTTAAAACACTTTATTACGTACTAATTGGGACCTCCATCTGAAGCATCTGTTTGTATTCCCATAGATAAGTTAATTAGATAGTCAAGTAAGACAGAGGACTTCATTTGGTATGGAGGAAGTACTGAGTTTAGAAAATTAATATATCCGTTGGGGTTTTAAAAGCGGGGTCATTTTTAGAGCGGAGTAAAGATACCGACTTTTTCATCAGTTTTAAATAGGAAAAAAAAATGTTTAAATATTTATCCGTTTTTTTCACAACATTCGACAGAAAACTATTTAAATATTATGTGTAAAAGATTTTGCGGTAATGGGCAGTGATATTAAAATTGTAGGAACTCACGTCTGCATATTAAGGCAGCTGAAAGTTGACTGTCCACTTTCCTTCAGCTAAGTACCCATTACGCTTTACGTGATGTGATATGGAGGAGTGGTATTGACGTGTACATAAATATTTGTTCTAGTTCTATCCAAAAACATCTAACAAAACCATCAGAAATAATATCAAATGTCAATCAAAGACAATATCATATCAATATCAATCAAAGACAATGTCATAACAAAAGGAAAGACATTTTGAATCAATTGCAGACGAGGGAAATTTTACTTAGTACCTAATGGATATGCGGAAAAAAACTGTAATTCGTTCTCTATAATAAACTTACAAAATTTATTGAAAGTTAAAATTTAATCCAAAGAAATTAAAAGCTACAGTTCAATTAAACTTATTGCATCTAATGGGAAGCACAGAAAAAAACGAACGCATTGAAATTAAAAAAAAAACACTGTGACGTACTGCTGATACTTAACAGAAAGATGTAGCCGATGAAATCTTTGGAGCAAGATATAGGCCAGACTTTAATGAAATCAGAAAAGTTGAGTTTCACAAATTGAATTGACATATTGACGTAATCGCAATGTCCGCAATGCAATAGGGCGCGTTTTTCCAGGACGGGCGAGACGTACATCTTTCGCCTCTGTGAAAGCTTTCTGAGACGATCTTTTCTACATCTTCTCTTTTCCTCCAACTTTCCCTTTCTATTCAAAAATTTTAATAATTTTTTGAAGATTGTTGTTTTCCGCGTTCACTTCTATTGCTACTGTTGGCCTGGTGACGCGATGGCAATATGTAAGTGTATGGATGATGACAAGGATTAGGAAATGTAACTAGTAATCAATATGTTCATTGTTTTGTTAATCGAAAAAGGAACTAGTACCATTTTCGGAAACCGAAAATAGACCAGCATATACTAAGGATCATGCGATTGCATAAGGATTAAATATTTGATATAAGCAAAAATGGTACGCGGTGGATCACTATTGTCATTTATACTAACATATACTTACCTATGTCTGTAAGTGATGTTAATCAAATTAAGTTTCTAAATTGAAGCATGTTGTTTGTTTTTGAAGGGTTTTCATCTTATAGCTTAAACTATCTATGGGATTATAGAGTACACTAGCTGTGCCTGTGATTTCGTTCGCGTGAAATTCACTGATGATTATTGTTTAGAATAACTCTCATTGTTTTTACCTATGTGGGTTATTCTAAACAATAATCATTGACAATGGATGAAAGTTAGATGGATAAATACCGACACAACACAGATTTATTTAAAAAATCAACACATGCACTTCATTTCCTAGTGTATAACTTTCAAATAACTTTAATAGGTGACATTATCTGTACATTTATTTTGATAATATTATAAGTAAAAACCAGGTTAAAAATAACATCAGTGCCGTAATCACTATTATAAATCACACAAAGGAAAGTCAAAATCGACCGGAGGGACTTTTATCCATGTCTTCGGCGTATCTTGCACCAAGGCTAATCCAAGAGCTATTATGACTTATATTTTATTTATTTTTACAATACGTATGATCATAAATTTTAATAAAAACGTGTAGGAAGTACCAACATCGTAACTCAGATAAAAAGTGTCATATATATGACTCCGGGTATTAACTAGTATCATATTAAATTTCATCAAAATCCGTCTAGTAGATTTTGCGAGATCAAAAAACAAATTAGCACACTGACAGACAAACAGAGAATAATTCTAAAAACAGGTTTTCTGGCTTCTATTATCATTCTTTACACTAAATCAATCGCTCTTTTTAAACTATTTTCCACGTGCAGAATTCAATCTGTTACAATTTTATTATGTACATAATAATATATTTTTAGAACGTGAGAATTATGAGGTAATAACGGTTTAAGTATAGAGAGTGCAAGTGATTTTTGAGTTAAGATTTTAAATCACTTTAGTTATATATAGTAATAAAGTAAAACATCTATAATCTATAAAATTCTAGAAAATGTTTAAGGATGTATATAGACTTATTTTATATTTTTTAAGAATTTTAAGTGTTCCGTACCTTAAACGGGATATTTATATGATCACTCACGTGTTTGTCTGTTTGTTACAACCGTTTTCTTCAAAAACCATTTGACGTGGAAACTTAAAATTCGGCATAGTAAGAAAATATTGAAGTGCACATATCTCAATATATGGTAATTATGAGGGACAATATATGGTAATTTTGTGGGTCAATATATGATAATTTTAAGGGGTAAAATGAGCAGGTTTTTTTTAAATTTCATGCATTCTGTTGATATTGTTTGAAAGAACTAATAACGAGGGCTTTAAAAATACTTTTTTTCATCATTTTAGGTAGTATATCTTTAAATACATACTATAACAGTATGTATTTAAGAGTATGGTAGTATATCTTTATGGTAGTATATCTATAACGGTCTGGTAGTATATCTTTAATAATATACTATAAAAAATACGTTCTTCAACCTTATTTCCTTAACTACATAATTTAAAATTATGAAGTTGAAGGTTGTTAATATAATTTAAATTAGACTAAACTCATTAATAACAACTCAACACATAGGCACGATAAAATATAGTAAAGGAAAAACCAACGTCAACATTACCGTGACGCTTGATCTAAAAAAACTTCAGCAATTCTCAGTTCGTTAATTTTGCAACAAACGAATCGTATAAATAGCACAATGCGACGGTCGGCCATCACCGGGACCCCATCCCTTTATCTACTTTATTAAGTGCAGGAATATTTAAAGTGACAAACGGAGAAAGCTACGGTGTAAGTGCGGCGTAAAGCGAGGGACCTCTAATAGTTTATTAACGTCATTATCCCGGCGGACCCGCGAGCTCAATCATACAAACGGCGCGGGAGCCCCGATAAGCGCTTTTAAGACGCGCTCGCGTCGGTCCGTTTCGACCCATCGACGTCGATATGTCCTAACCCCTATCACGATATCGTCGCTTCGATCGTAAATGCGATACTGTTGGCGACTTGTCCAGTACTTTATTAACTTTTCAACTAAGTAAATACAGACACACTTAAGTATAGGGTGGACGCGACGCAACGCTCAGTAATTTAATAATAAATATGATTCAAACCCACCCTAATCGTTCCATTCCACCTAAGGCTTTGCGGCTATTGGTATGGGGCGATAAATAAGTAAGTCTCTATATCCGAAGCCGCACGAAATATTGACTCGCTTGCTCGCAGGAGATAGCGAGCTGCGGTACGACATACATTTTTTACCATGACAGGAGCCGCGAGGTAAAGTGTATGTGACCCCGAGGACAACGGGGCTATCGCGATTCTGTATAAATTGTTGACAAGATTTAGAAAGGTCCGTGTTATCATTATCGACTCGATGTTAATAATTTGTGAAACATTTAACGACAGCACCAACATTATGCCAGAGTCGTATATCAAACATTTTCGTTTATTTATGTGAGTAAAATTAATGTTACACGTCATAAAAGTTGAATAACAATGCATATAAGTAAAAATGACAGTTGCCTGTAACATGATTTAGGAAATATTGTAATAAATATTAATAATATATAATATGTAATATTATTGTAATAAATACTCGGAATGTAATAACTAGTTAAATAGGGATAAAGAAAATAAGAAAAAATAAGTTACAGTAAAATTTGCAATTTCTTTGTGGCTTATTTTTTTTAATTAGGTCACAATAAGGTTTAGGATTGATTATATATATGTACGTAACTGATTATTTTCTCCCGAAAAATTACCCTTTAATTTTACTTCATTTTTCTAGCTCAAAGCTATTAAAACTACCCTTTAACTTTACTTCACCTTTCTAATTTGAAGTTAGGTATTTTACGGTAAAACGTTTTTTTAAATAAAAGTCTGTTGGAAATGTCCATGATCTTTTAAATTATTGAATTTTTGACTTTTTAGTCTCATCCATAGCTACATATAATTGTGATTATACTATTTTCAGATAGTGGATTTGTTTCAGTTGGTGGAATAACATACAAAATAATATTCACAGTGTTTGTGATATTAATAAGTGTGTGTATTTATCAGTGTAATTAAAAAACACATATGCAAGTAATATTAATTGCCTATG
Source organism: Druceiella hillmani (assembly GCA_039881145.1). NCBI lineage: Eukaryota > Metazoa > Arthropoda > Insecta > Lepidoptera > Hepialidae > Druceiella > Druceiella hillmani. The sequence continues at coordinate 39,481,172 of JAYKKI010000003.1, read as the reverse complement.
ACAATAATTGGATTGAATAATATTGCCATGGGTGCATTATTGAAAGTGACTAAAAAGCTTGTTTATATATAATAAAGAATTTATATAATATCAGATTACAAAGAAAAACATGATATGAATTACGTATGGCCCAATGATAGAGAGGGACAGAGAGTCTACGCCGTAGCTAAAATAGCTTTTCTGTAAGATAATGAACTCGCTGTTTAAATCCTGTAAAATTTGCATTTAAATTTATTTTAATATTTTTTACATTTGCCGTTGTCGTTACACTGTCTCTGTCGTGATTCATTTAAATGTAATTACGTTAAAACTTGTTTTTTTTGGAAATTAATTCATGTGTTGATAGAAGAGCCGTCATTGTTTCGCTTTTTATCCGCAGCAAGCGCTGTTGTCGATATCTTTAACCCTATTCTTAAATCTGTACCGCGAGTATAGAGGAGTCTTATTGTGAAATCTCTATTTAAATATTGAAGTTAGAAGTATAAAAATTGAAGTTTTCCTTATTAATTTATAGTTAGTAGCGGTTCAATATTTCGGGTTAAAAACATATTGATAATTTGTCTATGTAGAATGATGCTAATAATTTTATTAATAGACTTGAAACTTCTATAACCACTTCTTAACTATTGCAACAGTGTGAACCACTGGAGTTACTAAATCTTGGTATTCGATATGAACCATCATTTAACGTTGTAAAATTTACCTTAATAAATACTAGTTTAAAATCTTGCTCTACTTTTAATTTCGAGTTAAACATATAGTTTATATTATTTTAGCTTTATAAATGGACATCATTGTACAAATTAAAATCTAACAGAAATAAGTTTTCTATTTACCATAATTTCCAAAGTGAACATAATACAAGGCTATGAATAGGAAATTAAATATACTTTTCATACATAAAAAGGTAAAACAATTTGAAAGAACCAGAAATATATATTTTTAATTAAGAATTTACAACACTTGAAATTTTTATTAATTAAATTACTGTGTGATTATTTAAGATCTGTTATATTTCTATTAATTATCTGTTACATTCACTTTTAGAACCAATCTTTTATATTCACTATTGGCTTGTGCGAAAGCAAGGGTTTGAGTCTAGCGTAAATTACAATTTTCTTAAACGCTACATTATTTTTATGATACGAATAAAGAGATATAATATTTTTTAAAAAAACTTTTCAAGCACGAGTAAAATTCACATTACGAGGGTTCTATATACCTCTAGGCACGTATAAAGATGTAGGGGTGCATAGTATTTCTATTAAACTAATTACAAATATTAATTTTTCAAACTAATTACAATATTAAACTAATTACGAATATTATTTTTAAAACGTGAATATATCGCCCTTATATCTTTCAAAGGCGTAAACAAATTATAAGACCTAGTATAATCACTCTACTTTTCATAAAAGTTTTGTGTAGGGTTAAAAAAATCACATTTTTTTAAGAATTCAGGTTTAGAAGTTTCGGAAAGAAGGATTATTAGGTATTTTTTAGATATTTTTCAGTTCAATTCTAAAGATACGCTATTTAAAATTATGAGAAAAATGTTTCTAAACCTTTACGTTTAATGTTTTCAAATGATATCCCTCACTACATATGGAATTCAAAAAATTAGACACCCGCTCCCTAAAATTTTCCCACAAATATTATTGAATGTTAGGTATTAAGGTAAATGTGGGTTAATATGTTTTATTACTGTGCCGTATTTCAAGTTTCTACTTTTCTGAGAAAAACCGTTATGAGAGAAAGAAACGAAAATTATATTTTAAGGGTTCCGTTGTACCTATTGAGATAAGGAATCTTAAAGTTACGTGCATCTAACGATTTTAAAGAAATTTACCGCCTTTTAACATGTGGTGACGATGGTCACCACGTTTTATGGCCAAAGAAAAACACAGCAGTCACAGATAAGCAGTAAATGGATCGTTACTAACTACATGCATATATATATATAGCACATACCTTATATTGTCTCTTACACATACACACACACACACACACACACACACACACACACATATATATATATATATATATATATATATATATATATATACACTCATAAGAGACAAACTTGGGCAATAAAACGCTGCCTTGCCAGTAATCGAGTAAAGATTTGTGGCCTCACTTGTACCTCCATGATATATGATATTTAATATGAACCTTTTATTATATATTGTATCTAGACGAATATAAAATATTACTGCATAACTCATTTACTTCAATTTATATTTCGCTACAAAGCAATATTAAATGAGACTTTTCCCTCCATATTACATTCGTTCAAATACGATGTAATATTTTGCGTTGCGTAGATGTTTCGTGAGTATATTAGGAAATTAATAAAAGATACCTACGACTATATACTTGTCAATATGCGGGGCATATGAAATTTATATTATTATATATGAATACGTATTATTTATCTTTCTTTTTCACCTTTTCAGATGATAGGAGGAAGCGAGACGACCACGTTATCATTTTTGATATCTGACACTGTGGGAGTGAAAAATATGAAATTGTATATTTCCGTTTAGCTAGTGTAAAGTTTTTATGAAACAAAGTTAAAAAATTATTTCGAATGTAAAATAGATTCATCTAGAGGTATAAAATTAAATGGTATATTAGTACAATGTTACATTGGTACTTGATTAAACTACATGAAAATATTTTATGCCTTAATGACTTTTTTTTTGGTTATTATCGCAGTCTACGCAAACAAAATATTCCTTGACCGCAAGAGTAGTCTTTTAAAACAAGTTCAAATTAAACATGATTTGTGTATGTGCTTAAGATGGACTTAATGTTTGGAAATTGAATTGGTTGATGGGTAGGAAATAACAAAATGAAACAGTTTTGCAGAGTTGTTCAGGCAAAAAACGTTTAAAACATTTAAAAACAAACGTATTTTAATTTTTTATTTTTAAAATGTATAGAATAAGTAAGAGATTAGATAATATACACAAACATATTTGATAAAGATACTTTGGTGATAATCTTTATCTTCATTTTGGCTATCAGTATCTTCATTTTGGTAAAGATCGATACAAAACAGGTTTATCCAATATGTGTACTTTACAATTTATGGTTGTTTTATCTGTTTGCACTCAACGGTTTTTCCTTTGGATATTGTCAGGTTTAATATGCTCGCATTAAACAGGTAGTTACATTATCTTAACACTTTTTAAAATTAATCGTATTTTAATTCGACGGTCAGTCCATTTTGTAATTAGAGATCATTTTTTGCCGATTGCTACTTTAGAGCAACAATGCATACTACGTTTAATCAATAATTTTCACAAATAAATTTCCCAAATGTATATGCAAGTATCAGTACATTAACTTGACTCAATTTGGTATTGATCATTACTTCGTATTTTGGTGTATTTTTTGTTCATTTCATTACTTCATGTACAGAATCGGGACATGTCTACAGGTATTGAATATATTTGGCGTTAATTTTGTAGTAATTCATTATTCACAATTAAATGAAATTAAGTGATGTAGTATTGTTCCTACTTTCTTTAAATTTTTTATCACGACCTAGATTTATTTTAATATATACATTACAATATCTTTAGGTCTTTGCTAATAGCCCACCTGAAGATGATGTAATACAACGACACCTAGGTCGTGGTAAAGAACTTAAAGAAAGTAGAAATAATACTACATTACGTAGTTTCATTTAATTGTGGACATGTCTACAGGTTAGGAAAATATATTTTTTATATAAATACATATTATAACGTAACTATAAAGAGTTGCATGTAAATCAATATATTTCATTAAAGTTTATGCTTGAATTTATGCGTATTACTATGAACGTTGCACCGGACGAAGTAATTGCATCTAAATTTTTTATTCAATTTGGGATAAATGTTCCAAAGTAATTGATATGTTAAGAAAAAACATACTTTGCGGCGATTAGAGAATATCCCCATTTAATATTAACGAAATATAATAGAATTGGAAAAGAGATCACAAAAAAATATTACGAAATACGTTTAATTAATTTTTGGCACGTTTATTGTGTTATATCTAGGTGTAACTTTTACCATAATTACGCACATGCGTTTTATTAACTTGTTATTATATGGAGTATACTATCTCAAGTTATCATACAGAAAAGGTATTACCATATATAGCAAAAGTATTTTCTAAATTTTTTATTTCAATTTTCCATATTCAAACAAGATTATGATCGGAATTTTAAATGTGTCTTTTTATTTTAATTATGTTTTTACTCGACTCGTAACAAGAACGTAGTCATGACGCGTTATATTATTTGGGCCCAGATTGATCATCTGATAGTTTTTCTTTATTGTTTTTTAATGAGGTTGTTTTTAATATAGTATGCCTACTTGCAACTTTATTTAAAATATGTTGGTTTTTGACATGTAGTTCGTCAGTCAGAGAATATTGGGTATTAATTAAAACTAATGGAACTTTATGCACAATTTGCTACTTTTATGTTTGCTTGCTTGCTTCCTATGCATATCAAAATTACTAGGTGTACTAATTACAGAAATATCATTACTGAAATTTCTGCAGTAAATTCTATATAGAATCTGCACGTGGCTCCTGATTGCAAATGAGAATTCCACAAATTTTTCTTTTAATATTTTTTTAATAAACTAAATAAAGTGTCTATATACGTTATTAATATGTAATAATTTTTATATAAGGCTTTTACACGTATATAAGAGATAAGTATATAAAAACATCAATTATATGGTGAGTACACTTAGATACCCGTTTTCATTTATTATGGAGAATATTGGTAGCATTATTGGTATATACAATACATACATATGCAATATCATTCGAATAAATCAAAACCAACTATCGAATATTTTATTTAAAGCAATGAACCCCGATCGCGCCATATTCATCGGAGCGGAGTTGGTCATAAAAATAAATCAAAGCACGCGGGCGGGCGGCGGTCAGCGCTGCCAACCGACCGCCCGCCCGTTCAATCTTCGACTCCGTTCACAGTTCAGTGCTCCACCGCTGGGTGGCGCTGTTTAAGACGACGTCCTAGGGAACTTGGTCAAGCGCAATGGGGGTGCGGGATCGGCTTTGCCCAATTTGTTGTTCCTCGCTTTTCGAGTTTGCGGGAAATTACCGCTGCTTATTGAAACTGTGAGTTGGAAATCGAAAGTTTCGGTTTGCCTTCATGGTAATGTTTTATCTATTTATAAGGGATATCAGATAGGGTATGTAAGTTAATGATGACATATGATCAGTAAATCAAATTTCCCTTTGGTTTGCCTGAGATATTTTTCAAATTTAATTCAGTGAAAATTTCTGAAAGGTTTACGAAGTTCAATGCATTTTTTGTACCTTTGATGAACGAAAATTGTCCAAACATTAATTTTCTAAAAGATTGACAGCTTTTAGATTTATTTTAACTTTGGAAATCGAATAAAATTTTTTGTTTTAATTGGGAGAAAATACTGGAAAACTTCAGGTTGCCTCTTATAGTGTTACGGCATAAGTCACGAGTTTTAATTGTAGTGAAGATGCTTGAAGATGTTGCCTTTTATTTAAATTACGGGCAATGAAACTGCTCTGAGAGCTTATGGAATAACCTATAAGAAGTAAAATAGCGCTTTAGCATTTATGTAGTCCAAGAACATAGCGCTTTAGCATTTATGTAGTACAGGTTTGTGTGAACCAAGAAGAGGCAATTGAAACTACACTTTGATGAATAAGTTTCTGTTCTTTTGACTAAGTAAAATCTCTGATAATTTTTTGGTCAGGAAATCATGGAATTAAAACAATGAGACGAGTAAATTTTTTTAAATATCTTGATTAATTTTTTTTAATATGTTGATTAAAGACATGTGCCCATTAGCCTGTGTATGATAGCACAATATCGGCCAATGTAGGTTAAGCAGTATTGCACGAAAACCATACCACCCGATTCTAATATACCACGCTTGATTTGAGACCCATGTTTTTGCTATTTTCTTTTTTTCACGAATTGGACCTAATCATATTTTAGAACCTAAAATACATGTGGATATCTATTTTTCCAATAATAATTTATTACGTATTCAAATAGTATCTTTTTTATATTCGTATTTTTCTTATTCTGTCTCGTAATATTTTTAGTTTTTTAATTATGTTAGTGTAGGAAATTAATGCTTCTAAAAAATAAAGGGTATACTTTTTATTTTTATGTTCAATATTCCTTAGCCAACTATAGTTTCATCCTTATAATTTCGTCACCACCGTCTGTCCATATATCTGTCTATCTATCTATCCATCTGTATGTTACAGTAGTTTCACAAATAGATTATTTGTGCCATAAAGTTGAAATTTGCGTGGTTATACATATTTGAAACGCCTAAAAACTTAAAAAATAAAATCTTTTAAGAAAGTTTTTTAGAATACTTTTTCTACCTGTAAATTGGTTCTAAAGCTTTTCTCGCATACCCTATTATGTAAGATATTATTGAATAGAACTTTCAAACAAGTTATTTGCACTTTTTTAATACAGAGATCCATTTAAAAATTATTAAGTTTTAAAGTGTTTATTTTTGTTGGGGTTATATATCTCTACAGGCTAAACCGCTATTTTTGAATATCTGAAAGTATTCATAATACTAGTATGTATAACAAAAATTAACTAAATAATTAACTAAATAACTAAAATAACTGCAAAAATAACTATGAATTTTAAAATGTATATTTTAAAATTTATTATTATATCATTCTAAAAACTTGTGTTTAAAATTTGTTATGTTTGTGAAAAATACGTCAAGCAATATATTTATACATTTACGTTGTGAAAAATTAACATTTTGTAAATAGTTTAATAGAAAGAGTATGTAATAAAAATTTAAGAGTAAATACTTATAAGTGTCTAAATTCCTACGGAACCCTCCAAATTTGAATGATTTTGTATTCAATAGATTTTTATTGAGTAATTCCATGTTAAACGAGAGTAATGTGGGACCAAAAATGTCAACAAAAATGTTGAATACATAAGTATGAAACATCCAACAAAAATAATTTCTTCATACACTACTACGTTACGAATTTACGAGAAAGCCGGAATATGAATATTTGTAGTAAATGGGAGTATGATCTCATTTACTACAAATATTCGTAGTCGTATTATATCCAATTCTGGCCAAAATGGTTTGATTTATTTTAACTTATATCTTCATAGATAAATTATAAATCATTTCTATATTCTTAGGGATTGGTAGTAAGCACTCATATAAACAAAATACATCAGCCGGCATTGCCAAATTCATGGCAAGTATCAGATTCCACTACAATAGATAGTTGATAAGCCCTTAATGATTCCATACAATATTTTTTATTGTCGGTAATAAAATACTGTAAGGATATCATCGTTCAACAAGTTCGTACCATAAAAATTGATAAGCAACGCAAAACATCAAAAATATATACTAGGGACCACATTTTTCCACTTATGAATCTATTTTCATGTATAACGCCCGGTATGAAATTTTATGAGGAGTAAAATCAGAGCGTTAAGAAAAGTGTAACCGCTAGGTGGCCTCCGCGCAATATTTCTGCGCATCTTTAGAGTAAGATATCAATATGTTTATATGGCATTTTCTTATGGCATAATCGCAATGACGGAGTGTGACACACATATCGTCATTTTCTTATGGCGTAATCGCAATGACAGTATGTGACACGCAAAATTTACTACCGTTCGCTTATATCAAGATATTTTCTATCCAACACAACTGAAAAGTTCTTTTAATTTTAATCTTTCAGTCTGACGTTACTTTAGTTATTTATAATGTTTATAATTATGTTTACTTGTTTATAATTATGTTGTCAGCATTTTTTTGTTAAAGAATTTTCCATTTACATTTAATGATATTGATATTTATATTTATTTGGGGTTTTACCTATCTTATAGATTCCAAAACTTATCAACAGTACCCTTGTTTTAACACTAAGACTTTTTACTACACGTACTTAAGGAGTAAACTGCAGTCGTGCGTCGGAGCTGATACGCACAATTTATTTTTGTTCGTTTTACATGGGTATAGTCTTTTGGGGCAGGTAGATTTAAATATATTAGATTAATGCATTATTTCATATCGGTAACTGGTTACATTAATTAGATTTAATCAATGTTAGAAATGGTTATTTTTTTTAGGATACATCAGAGTAAGGCCAGTTAATCTACCACCATTAAGTACAAACATGGTTTACACACACATATATTGTGATAGTATTTCCTTGCTTCATATACTTTTGAAGTTAGTTATCAAATATTTCTTGATACATTTTTAATTTCTTCAATATTTTTGTCTTGAAGGCGTTTAGCCCACGTGGAATAAAATGAACCGTGATATGAGTACATTTATAACTGTTGTAAATAAAGAAAATTATTAAAACAAGTGTACCGTTGATAATATTTTCCAGGAATCGTCTTATAAAGTACTTTCCTTATTTCCATGCCAGGTTTCATTTTCTTCATTGCTTGCCATATATTATTTTCTTATCTTCTTTCTTGTTAATTATATATCTACATCTTGTACTTCTATGTAAATGTAATTTGCTTTCATCATCATATTATTTTTCCTCTCTTTTTACATAGAACTAGCTTTTCATCCTACTTTGCCCGGGCAAAAATGGAATAGATGATTGTATACTATTGGATTGGCTAATAAGTAATGAGCGGTCATTAATGTTATAATTTTTTATTATATTTCCAATTTAAAATTAATTAATACAAACAATATAATAATCACCATCATTTTGTACTACATGTTTTCAACGGGCTGGCGGGGAGTGGATAACATATGGGAAAACTTTAAGGCGTGTCGGTTTGGCTATATGAGGACTGGGCTACGGCTACGGGCTAAGTTAATGTGGTACTCACGTACCGTATTCCAAACCTTTTCCCAGGCGGTGTAAATGATGCTCTATAGTTCCGTGGGAGCACCCGAACTCAGTTGCTTGCCAGCGGGTCTTTAATCGGATATCTTCTTTAATTAACAATTTTAACCTATCGCTATCCAATTCCACTGGTCGACCAGAGCGTAAAAACCATCGTTTTGCTGTATCTTTATATATTGTTTCAGGAGCTACGTGTTGGCATATGTTACGCGTAGTTTCGGCAGCAGAGTGATCAGATTGGTACTCGTAGAGTAGAGAGTATCTCACATGCGTCTTAAGTTGTCCATATTTTATGCGTGTTAACAGTGTAGCGTCTTAGTATCACTGTATTAGTGAGATGCTGCGTCCTTTATATAACTTCCCATAATGTTCCCATATTTTCTAGATAATTTTGGAAAAAACGCTCGTTACGTTTTAGCCAACTCAATATTTTTATCGGCGTTTAGGGTTGCGTACCCAAAGAATCCTCTTATTTTAGCAATTCGAACTCTATTATTATAGCAAAGCTGTCTATTTGTCCACCGTCCCTGATGCTACTAAACGAAATAAGGAAGCGACTTGTAATTTACACAGCATTTGACAGGCCTGGGGCAAAAACTAGAAATGGTACTTAAAAGGGTTTAAAATTATTTTTGAAGGGATCTCGTATATGTAAAGATGGAGACTGATTTTTTTATCTGTATGCACACATCGCTGTAACGGCTTCTTGATCAAAGCACAGACCTGCTTTTAATTTTTTTGAAAAGCAAAAATTTGCTGGATCATTTGTCGTTCGTATTCATCTTTTAAGTTGAAAGCAAAAATGTCATTACGTAGGAAGCTGTAATATGGCTCGAATATATGTTGAAACCTGTATTTAAATGACAACTAAGGAAAAGTCCTAAATAAATTTATAATTATATTTTACCTATGAAAGATGTACAATAAATTTATGGTAATATTATACCTATGAAAAATGTACCAGATAATATACTTATATGACAAAAATAATATTAATATTAGTAAATAGTTTATTAACAATGCAATACTAGGTACCTAAGTTAGTGCCTAAGTGTGTACGGAAACCAAAAGCTCATGCCAACAATGCGCGCTGTAAGCTCAATCATTTACGCTAATGTTCTACAGTGATTATTAGATAAACTCGGTCCATCATTAATTTCAATTACGCCGTCAGTGCTCACAACACAATATGCGGTTGGCCACCGGAGGGCGACGAATATGGGAGCTCAATAATCACATCCTTTTTATGTGAAACCGCCATTCGACCAATCTGTCTTATTCTAAACGCCAAATTGATGAAACGCGCGGCAGCGGAGGCGAGCCCGGCCGCCGCCTCTAAAGCGCCTATTGATTCGTCGCGATCGCGGATAAGAGGCGCGGGGCGGTGGCGCGGGGCGCGGCTTGAGGTATTAAGATTGATCGAAGACGGCGAAGTTATGGAGTATCAACCCAATTACCTACTGCTGTGTTTTTACGTCGTCAAATTTGATGGAAAATATCTGGATAGGAAAATGTTTACCGAGTTTCCCGGTCGCTGCGGGGGATTGCCGTCTCGCTCTGATTTGAGTGACGCGTTTCACCTTTATCTTTGAGTGAAAATAAGTTGTCGCTCTTAGACGAGTGTTTTTGATGTCAACGTGATCGTAAGTGTCGAAGTTTTATTTTTTATTTATAACTTTTTTCTTTTAATGGTGTAAAAATCGGTAGCAAAATAATTTCGCAACGTGGCGACACGTTACGCCATCACGACGCCATCTCTTATTCACTGTAAGAAATATTACTAGTCTATTTCGGTAACATCGTAATAGATGACTTACTGTTATATAATAAATTAACTTGATAGATGCCGTAAATTATTTAAAATCAATGCATGGGGTATACGTGAACCAACAATCAAGATATTGCATTCAGAATTTGAATAGGTGACTGTCTACGAATGTTGTGATACGTTGATTTCATTTCAAATTTGTTCACACACAACACAACGCTGTATGTATTTTATTTGAAGCATGAGTTTTCGTTTTAAAACATGGAATCTGAAGTCCTTTTATGTAAATGGTCATGTTCGTTACCTTATTCTTCATATATCAGTAAACTGTTATAAGTGTAAACTTCCGAATTTTAGGAAAAATTGTGTTTGTTTTATTAAACAATCAAAGCATTGAAGTGGCTCGTCATTTAAAATCATGGACCTTTAATTAAACAAGTAAATGGTTCTGAAAGTACAATCATGAATTCACGAGTATTTCTTAACCAAGTCTTTGGCAGAAAAAAGCTATAGATAGGACAAATATTGCGATAAAAATTGTCATATGTCAAAATTCAAATTAATTTATTTATTAAAGGAAAAGAGTAGAAACACTCGTTTGTTCATAAATTATTCTGAACTATTTCTTGAATGGTAGAAAAACAACTAGCATAGCAATTCCTCTCGTAATAACATATTATCTTTTCATCGTATTAAAAATATCAATTCACTTATTGAATGTTCCATGGATGTACCACAGATTCAAATCATGGTTAAAAACGAAATCGAAACGAAAGATTTTGACGTTCCAAAAAGTTTACGAACGGTTTTAATATAAACGGAAAATAAAATTGAAAATTAACTGCTATATATTTGGGTCGATTGTTGCAGTTTTGTAAATTGGTGATAAAACTAATTTTTCGATGTTTACAATATGTATAGGTTTTCCTTTTGAACTACAGTGGAATATTAAATGCTATTTTATAATTCGCGGATCAGTGTTTATAAATCTTAATTCAGTCGAAGATATTTAAATTAAGTATGAAAATCACATTAAGATGATCGAAATGCTATTTTGATTGATACTGTTAGAATAGCTGTTAATGTGGATTGAAATAGTATTATTTATGTTGTAGTTAATTTTTTATTACATAACGTTAAATTTGCGCTTCTCATAACAATTTTTAAGATAACGGAGGCGATTCTGGAATTAAATTTTTTATGGTGCACTTCAACATGGAAAAGTATAGGGATGGGAGTAAACTAGCGAGAGCAATACGGCCTAATATAACGAACGTGCTATTAGTGGTCAGGCGTCTCCGTGCGTCTAGGGTTGCTACAGCACTTTTTTTGTTATATATGCGTTTTCAACCATTCTCAATGCTACGAAAATGCACGATTATTATGAGTTTTGATTTTTGTTTGTTTCATACGTCGACTACGTTATTTTATTTCTCGTGAATCATTAACTTTATATCTTATCTTATGATACTACATTCAAAGTATATTTGTTTCACATAAAACTTAACAAGTTCCATAACTATCGTGCATACTCTGGCATATACCTTTTTGTCTATATTTGAAATTTTCACGTCGGCTGAATCTGCCACCTACAATCAAAGAAATAATTGCATAAAGGCTAGCTGTCCCCTAATCAGGGCGGTCCTTTGCAAATATACGCCGTCGGACATAAATTCGACTACACTTAGATATCAGGGCGCTACAGCGCAACGCGTGGGCGGGGCTGCCCAAGTTGCGTCCTGCCGTCGTCCGCCCTCGGCCTACTTAATGAGTTGAGTGCTAGTGATTTTACGTAATTGATAGTCGTGACCAACTCATCGCTTCACCTCATCTGCCTCTGTTTCCGTTTACCCCCGCAGCGTAACACGATTAGCCCCCCGTCTCGCGATCGAAGTTTATCTTTAGTTGCTTTGTGTACTGAGAGTTTGTTGTATTTTTTTCAATATGACATTAGTTAGAGTATGTTAAGTGGAAAAAGTTATTAAACATATTATAATTAAATGTTAAGGAAGTTCGTTGATTAAATAAATGTTTGCTCCTTTTATATTGAATCTCTATTTTAAATATTTTTATTTATTTTAAATAAATGGTTAATGAATACAAGTTCTATATTTTTGTGATATGCTTACTTATACTGTATTAACTCCAATGTAATACAGAATCAATTAATTTTTTTCGGAAAACTTAGCGAAATTTTAAATTTTGTAGGAAATTATTTTGTATTTAAGTGTCAATGAATTTTATTCTAGTTCTTTTATAATATTATTATATACGAAATACGTCTAAAGCTAAAAGAATATTTTTAGGCCCTCGCCTGTATACGATCTCTTTATAAGTACCATAAGAAATCTTAAAACTTGAAGAAATGTTAAACAAAAATGTTTTGTCGTCTATGGTCGTATAATCCATTTCAGCCTTATCGTCAAACCGCGCGGACGCACGTTTTAATTTTCACGCTTTGTTTAAATTTTCTGGGTCTTCACAGTGCTTTTCATTTTATCTTCGGTTAATTTGCTTTAGTTGCTCAAAAGTTTAGATTATGTCCAACGTCTTAAAGCTCCTTAATGTTTTTATTATAGATATATAAAAATAAAAAAAGAAAGAGGTTTTTACAACGTAGTCAATGTTGATAATTATTTTACTCTTGTTCAAAAACTAGTTTCTTTTGCATATATCGTAGTCACAAAATGAGATGTTACAATAAATGTGTTATTATCTATCATCATAAAATTTACATTCATGTCTACATTTAACATGAAATATGTATGGAAATTCTTTAAAACTTATTATATTATAACTTTGACATAATTTGTCTTTGAAAATATTATTGGTATATTAAAAATGATTTTAATATCTCATCTTGAGCTTTTTAATTGTTATGTGTGAAGTTAATTTTTCTATGAATATTTTTCAGAGTCAATTTGTTCCCATTATAGTATATTTTTGTTACAGACAAAAAATGCTTTGTTTCTAAAATTAAATTTACTTGTGATTAAATTTAATTTGTAATGAATGGCAAAGTGAACTGAAAACAAGAATATTTATTTTAATTATTTATATATAATTTTTTTTCTTTCTATTTATTTTTAATGAAATAAAAATGATAAATATCCGTGAAAGCATATTCTTTTTTGGTAGTATATGCGAATAAGGTTATTTTTCTACTGAGTTACTGCTTTAACTCGACAAAATACTCTACTATGAATCGAAATGAATTTCTTTTGTATGTCTATACAATATTTTCCCATTCTGTACAGGATATATTTTTAAGATAAAATTGAGGATACAAGATACAATTGAGAATCAGGAAGCATTGTTATATTTGTTTTACAAGCCTTTAGTATTATGAAAGTTAATAACATTATTGATGATTTGGATGTAGCAGCAAGTGTATAGGAGAATAAAATTGAAGTAAGGTCAAGCTCGTGGTGTTCCAAAACTCTAATGTAACTACTATTAAAATTTATGGCAGACGTTTTCACTGTCTAGTAAAATTACTAAGTACAAATATTCAGAACAGATTTTGCGTTGCCTACGTTTCTTTACTTTCATTTCGAGCCCGTTTCACGGCGATGCCCACGCTCACACGTACAGACGTATTGTACTTTAAACGCTGCGCCCGTATGAATTTGCAGACGGCACTTAAACGACTCGACCGAAATACGAGCTGCGAACGTCGGTAGGGCCGTGAATGGCGACTGCTATTACTAGGGCGAGTAATGGGGCTCTATCTTGATGTACGGGTGCGTAGTAAACTAATTTTGTTTAAGCTCCGAGCGAGCGAACGGCGCTTATGAAATAGTACACTTACTTGTGCAGGGCCGCTCAGGACCCACAGGCTAAGTCTGCGTCAGGCGGTTAGGGATGTCAGAGACTGGGTAGTTCATTTATTTTTCGATGTTTTACACATAATTCATTTCAAGTTTATGTGTATCGACGGCTGGATAACGTTTCAAATTTATTTTGTTCGTGTAAGAAAATGGATTGAATTAAAATAGCCGACAAATTACGCAGAAAATAAAAAAACAATTTTCGGGCACAAGTAGAAGTTATGCTATGAGGATTTCGTAGATATTTAGGCCCTTGTAAACGGTGAAGGGTACAGTTAAGGGTACGTACTTTTAGAGGCGTAAAAACAAACTAATTACAAAGTATATAATTTCATATAGAATTAGAAGTCGTCAATTTTCGGATATTTTAATTTTCTTGTGCTATAAGATCTCCCATTATGCATACTTTCAATATTATAGGTCGACCGGAAGTACTCTAAAGGTTTTGGTGATCAGTGAGTAACACTATTGTATGAATAAAAATAAATATGTTCTCAAGTGCCACATCTTTTTGTTGCGTGAACCAAACAATTTTTTTTTACAGTAATGTAAAGCTCAGAATACATTAACTTCAATTTCAAATCTCAAGCTATGTTCGTTTGAGAAAAAGGGCTTTGATAGACAAACGGAAGAACGGACGGAAAAAATATCTGATCCTATAATGTTTCTGTTATTTTTCATTTTTAGGGGTGAAACCCTAAAAATATTTTCTTTCGTTCATTTGGAGTCCACAAGTTTTAATTAAATTTAGACTACTTAAATAAAATATTTTTATGAAAAATTAATCGTAAGTCCATGGACTGTCTCATACATTACACGTTATAGGCAATATTACTTTTTCCTTTAAAAATTAAAATATATTTTGTTTCCTCCAAATGCACCTGAAGTATATTTCATAAAAATATGTATTGACATTTTCAGAAATCAATTAGTCTATTGTAATACATACAACTCATAACTTATTGTCACTGGAATGGCATATTTTGTGAATCTCTCTTCAATTTACTGGCTGATATTAAATACGATCTCCAGATAAATATATTTAGAAGAAAAGGTATACCAAATTTATAGACACGTAGAATATACCGTACAAATGTATAATTCCTTCTTTTTCTATTGATGAAAATACAAACGTCAAGAATTGTAAAAAATCACGTTGATTAGGTCTCGAGTATAAAACGTACTATTATATTTTATTATAGTATTATTATGTATACTGTTTTTCAAATTGAATGAAGGAAACAAGAAATTTTGTTTTTTATAATTAATGCTCGGTTTATTATGTACGTAAAGACTAAAGGTAAAAAACATTGAAAATTGATAATTTCGGTTTTAAAGATTAGATATTTAGTTTATAGAATATTATACTAGGGATTTTAAATAATAACATCAAGCTTCACGAAGATATTTTGATATTATGAAGCTAATAATACATAAGCATGTAAAATTAGGACAAAATTGAAATTTCATTCACTTAAACTTCAATTTTTTCCATATTGAACACCATATTATATTGAATTTAAAAATTGGTAAGAAAACATATATATATATATATATATATATATATATATATATATATATATATATACATACTTAAATAAATCTTGTGACTGTAGGTACTATGTAACAAACACACAAATTGATTATTGATAGAATTGTTAAAAATTAAACCTGATGGTTTAATATAAAATAAATAATATATACACATATATATATATATATATATATATATATATATATATATTTGATTTTTCCCAAAATAAAATGTATTCAGCATAGATATTACATCTAATGGAAATATCACCATAGTAAATGTTTTGTCATGTCATATAAATTAATACTAAAGCACAAGGATACGGATAACATATAGCATTAGCCATACCTATGATTTAAATATTATATGGATGTTATTCAGCGTTAGCAAATGCAATGCGTGCGTCCGTACTGAACACATATAAAATAAAGTCAACTTGATAGCATAAAATGTCATATAACCGAATTTCACACAAGTTTTAAACAATTGAAAGGCAAGTTTGTCTTTCAATTTGCCGGTAAAACAAAAACATTGCCGGAAAAACACACCCAAAGTTTGGAGAATGAAAATTTGTTTAAAATGAAAAACTTCACAGTTAAATCATAATTATAACGAACGTGGACATTGGTTCTTTTTTTAGAAAATGGAATTTCTGTAAATGAACAAAATATTGAAATAAGTAAAAAATTTCGTGAAAAGGAATTTAAAGTTAATTTCTTTGTTAATTTCTTGTAAATGCTTAATAAAACTCACTTTTACACGGACATTGTATTAAAGGAAATTTTCTTTTAAATTAAAACATTTTAAATAAAGAAATTAAAGTCAAAGAAACAAAAAATAAGCTCTAAAACTTTTTATTTGAGTACAAACATAGCTATAAATATTCATATCAAACAAATCTGACATATTCACATTATGCATCTTATTAAAAAAGTATGTTTAATACAATATAAATAAAACTTTGGCCAATTTAAAGACAAAAAGAAGCTTATTTTTCTAAATGTATGCATTATGTCATTTATCCATTATATTATTCAATTTCTTTGAAATAGTTTAAAAAATAGTAATTACCCTCCCGATTTAGCATTTTTTTACATTTAGTAGCACAAAATTAAAGTGTAATTGGCAATAACATTTTTTCTCTTTGTAAAGTGTGATTTCCATAGTGAGTGTTTTATTCATCTCATAGATTAATTACTAAATTGAAATAAAAAAGGCAAAAATTTTTTGTTACTAAGATATAGAATAAAGCTGTAAGTTATAGAATATTGATATTTTTTCACTATAAAGGTTACGAATTACTTATACCATAATCTAAATGTTGACTTAAATAAAAGATAAAAAATTACCTCACTCTTAGAGTCTTACTTTAAACTCTTATTTTAACTGTTAAAAACTCTTAGTTATAATACAGTAAAAAGTAAAAAGAGACTTAACAATTTATTAAATGAAAATTAATATTACAATTGAAAGTATCAGTATGTTATTGTAATGATTGAAGCTAGTTATCATTTCATCTTGATATGTAAAAATAAACACTCCGTATACAAGGACTCACGTTGCATACGCTCTGTTTAACCGAACTTTGTCCATTTTATTTGGTAGTTACAGGTTACGTTAAAATCACATCAAAATGGAGTATCACACGGCTGTTTTAGTCCCAGCGTGATATTTCTCTTCTCTAAAGTGACTTCTTTGTTTTTTATTTAAAATAATAAACTAAGATCAATTATCAGATAATGAATCAATTAATATTCTGGACGAGAGAAAACAATACTACAATAAATAAATATAAAAAAAGTGTAAAACTTTATCGAACACAATGGTGGAATGAATAAAGTTTTTTTTTCTTCTCTAAATTCTTCTGTACTTCGAATGCCTAATATAAAGTTTTGCTTACACAGTAACAAAGTATTCCTTGATTATTGTTTTATATCTATAGAGTTCAAGAAAGGTTTCAGAACATACATGGTCATACGTTACTAGCAATAATTTGGAGTGATTGTGAATATGAAAATTAAAAAAAATGAATTACAATGATTCTTACAAATACGGATTATATTGACAATATACCGACTTTGTTGTTCGGTGTACGTATGCCAGTTACTTAATGTTTTGTAAAATTTGAAAACGGGAACTCGGATTCGGCAGCCCTGAGCCGGCGCGAGCTAATTGTTACAGCGGTTGAGGCAGCATTGTACATCTTATTGTCTTTAATGACTCCATCAAGCTTCTGCGCCGGTTCATACTGAACGTACCTAATGTCTTATTATAATAATGGGCAAATATGTACCAGGCAGTCTTTTGAGAGCGTTATTGTTATTGTACGTCGTGCAAACAATACTGTACTCGGCGCAGACTGGAATTGTATTTGTATTTATCCCGACATTACTGTGCATTAAGGGCGTCCTCAATAGACCGTTGTGCTGTCTAAATAAACTAAAATACTCTAAAAATAAAGCTGCTAATAATAATATAAGTTTCATAGAAATATAAGTTAATAGAAATATAAGTTTCATATTTTTTCATATTTCTATTTATATTGTCATAGATACCATAAGTATTATGGGAAAAATTTAAGTGCGCAACATAACGAGGCAGATAGTATTATTTTTAGATGTCGACAAGAATATATTGTATCTGCTGAAGCCAAAACAAATGTGAGAATACAACCTTTTTTCTTATTTTGGTCAGAAGTTTATGAATAGAGGGATGGAACATTTAATTTTTTTTCTTTATTATCATGTTATATATACGTACTTAGTTATTTTTTATTATATTGTCCGTATTTTTGTATACCACCTCATAATATTTGGTAGAATATAATATCGCGAATTGTTTTCTACTTTCTAGTGACTTATTTAAGCAATAGTTAAGGGTATATAAAAAACACTGTAGCGTTTAACGATATAAATAAAAGTATCCCATATGAAGCTAAATTGAAGTAAGAAGGAAAATTAGTATGAGTATTAATTAGCGGGTTACAGGATGTAAAAAATTAAGGAAACGAAAAACCAAATAACTATGGTGTAGCACTGTAAAGATACATTTTGGAATGTTTGTTGCCTGCACCCTGGGATTAATGGTATCTGTAAACAATTCTCGTTGATGATAACGGTGTGTACCATAAGTTCTAAAATTCGTTAAGTAATTTTTTTATGTTTATGTTGTCTCTTATTATTTTTAGATCATATTTCAGAAGATGAAAACATATCCCTTATAGTAGAATTTCATTATTCAATCGTGGATATGATTTAAAATTATGATATATGGACCAAAATTGCATTGTATTTTTTTGCATTTTTTCAAATATATCTCTGAAGATATAGTACCTAAAATTATAAAAAAAATGTTTCGTAGATCTTACTACTGGCCTTTTAAAACGATTTCCCGTATTAGATGAAAATTTAAAAAAAAAATCTTCGAGTACTTAAATTAATTCTGCTAAAATTCCTATATAAATATTTTTAAGTATTAACTTTTGAGATATATGTGGGTTAATTAGATGCTTATAATTAGGAAAACCATTTTTTTTCGTTTTTTTTGTGTGTTGCTCCTGGGTAATATTATTACCATACAGAAATTTTATCAAAATCCATCCAGTAAATTTTGCATGACATCCGCTAAAATTACCACTCAGAAAAAAATTGAAGAAAGGTTTTTCTAGCTTCTATTATCATTCTATCCGCTAAATCAATCACTTTTTAACATATTTTAAATATAGAGTATTCACTCCGTTACAATTGTATTATGTGTATAGATACGTTATGGATAAGTATACTGATGAGTTAGGGACAACCTTCAGCCGATCGTAAACAAGTTATGGGTAACTTCAATTATGACGTGTTCACGACACTCGATAAAGCGAGTTTATTATGTTAGGAAATGATCTAAATTGAGTAAAACTTTAATAATAAATAGACCGTTTTAATTACCTCGATTTTGGCATTTAACAGCGATTATGGTTGTGTGTGATATTCTGAGTACTGTCGATGAATTCAGTTGATTGGTCAGAATTATGACTCTGCTATGGAAGTATATCATTTTTCTCTCTAATTATATATAATTCACTTTGTAAAGTTTAATTGCTGTTCTGCCAAATATTTCGAGTGAACTTCTTTTGACAAATTAATTCTCTAGATTTAACTTATTCACTCAATCAGATCTTATTTTTAGCATTTTCTTATTTACCTCTAATTTTTTAAGTTTAGATGTTTTAGAACCCATATCTTTTAACCCTCCACAATTTTTTGGAGTTACTGTCACATCACATTTTTGTCAAATCAATCGTTACTAAATTATCAATTACCTTAGTTTAATTACATTATTCCCATCATTTTCAACTGAAGAATGTGTCATTTACCCTGTGACTTTTACAGAGGGGGAAAATTGTGATGAATAGATTTTTCCATTTTCTAATTCCAGACGAAGGCCGCTGTTATCATTGATGTAAAGGAAATGTTAATTAAAAAAAATACACTTCTCGTCCTGGGCTCATGCTGACTTTTTTAATGCTATGTATATGTGGGTACATATTAATATAATACTATTATATTTTATATAAACTATTTATACATATACAAGCTATCGCAAATTTAAGTCTTCGACAAAAAATAGCTTTGATCGTGGTTTGATTGGCATTACTTTTCGTTTAATTGCAAAATATATATTTTTTTCTTAGTCAATTTCATAATAACTAAAATGAAATGATTGTATTTTGTTATTGTTATAGCAACAAAATACAATAATTGCCTTATGAGAACAATACGCAAATCATTTATAATTACAGATTATTGTTATAGTAACAAAATACAATAACTGCCCTATGAGAACAATACGAAAATCATTTATTATTACAGATGAATAATATTTTTCATCCAAATAATATTCGTTTTTTAAATCTTTCAAGACACCTTTTTATTGCGAAGTTTTTATTTTTCATCCAAATAATATTCGTTTTTTAAATCTTTCAAGACACCTTTTTATTGCGAAGTTTTTAATTTCATCCAAATAATATTAGTTTTTTAAATCTTTCAAGACACCTTTTTATTGCGAATTATTTATTTTTCATTCAAATAATAATCGTTTTTTAAATCTTTTAATACACGTTTTTATTAATGCACGTTTTTATGGCGAAGCCTGTTATAGCGAAACTATTATGATATGGAACAATCTGATAAAGTGAAACTTCTCGGTTGATTGGAAAAATTTTAAATTTTATAGATTTGAAATTTACCAGTATCTGTTCTCAGGAGGTTGTCTGTCCTATCCTTTCTCTTGTGACAGTGGTTACATTTATCTACAACTAGCTGCATTACCCAGTTTCGCCCAGGCACAGTTTTTTTCAAATGAATGGAATTTGAGTTCTTTTTTTCAATAAATTATTTTTTAGTTTATTATTTCATTATAATAACTTTTTAATATTTTTCTTACAACACTTGTTTACATATTTTATTCGCAGTCTTGTTTTTCGTGCTGTAAATTTATAAATTTTTCACTCTGTGTGAGAAACACGGTTCTTTCGTTTCCTCGCAATATCGAAATTTTTTACCTTGAGCTTTGTTGATAGTAATATTGTAAACTTACTTCACTGGAGATTACAATCGTTTAAAACTGAAGGGCAATGCGTTCGAAATTAAATGTACTCGCGGTGTAAATACGGTTTCCTCTTTTCCTTTCCCAGTCGTTTACAGACTCGCTTCGGTGATGTTATTCTGCAGACGTCTGATACAGAATTTTGTGTAATTATACAATTTTGGCGAATTCAGATTC
Organism: Druceiella hillmani; assembly: GCA_039881145.1. NCBI lineage: Eukaryota > Metazoa > Arthropoda > Insecta > Lepidoptera > Hepialidae > Druceiella > Druceiella hillmani. Next base: position 39,459,358 of record JAYKKI010000003.1, on the reverse strand, counting down.
CGCAGCAAAATAATTGGTGAGTTTATCTTCAGTTTGAGGCAGTTTAACAGCATTTCTGGCTCATTGAGGAATTGGTAGGAAAATTTACACTATGGTTTTCATCGATCATGGGATCAACGAAATATATTTTATTCTTCGCCAGGAATCATATCATGGACGGTTTGTTTGATGCGTATATATTTCCGTATTAACCAAAAAAATCATTTGCTTACAAATTTAAGAAAAACATGCAATAAAATGCTTCTAAGGCAATTTATCTTAAGAAAAGAGCTATTTGCAAGAAAAACTGAGTTAACTCGAACCAACACCTAACACATTTGATTTCTATGCAAACCTAAATATCATAATTTCTTTGGTTGAATTTTCAGGTAATTTTTTAGTTTATTCATTTTTATATGCCATAAACTCGCAGAAGTGAAATTAAGTGAGCATGATTTTGAATCTCATATTTCATTTCATTATCGGTTTAATACCATTAAATTCTTTAATTCATTTTCTGTTACTCACAAGATATATTAATTATCCAGCACTCAATCGTATGTACAGAATCTTTACCATTGAATTTTGTCACATAAAAGAAGGATCTTCATCAGTTAATGAAAAGCCCTATTGGCATGTAATTATTGTGTCACAGTGCTAGAGGGGTAGATAAACTTCCTCGATGGAAGATCGAGAGTAAAATTACCGATTCCGTTTCTACGTCTAATAAACTTCAAAGCAGTTGTATAATATATTTTAAAGTATATGACTGAGTAAAAATTTACCTTAAATAGCAAAGCTTGCGAATATTTATTTGTTGATATATATATATTCAGGTAAAGAAAAAAAATGACAAAATGCTCAAAAAAAGCTTTACTGCGCTCAGTGCTGTATGGCTGGCTGAAATATATCAAAATATATTAGTATTTTTATTCGTTATACTTCTTTGAAACGCAGCCTTCGATACAAAGGCAAGAAAAATAGTTCAAAGCTGTAGTCGGGCGACTAAACGCTACGCTGCCTGACGTCGACGCTGGGGCCTTATTCAAATCAAGCGTGCGATATTATAATATATTTATCCCGGAGGCTTCGGGGGTGAATTCAACTCTGGCACGGAAACCGTTTTTCAGAGCCTCTTTGCCGTTTACCCCAAACGGCTTTCTTTATGAGAGCTTGTGCAGTTATGAGATGCGTGCTCGTAGTTTTGTAACTCTTTTTTCGGGTTTAACCGACCGGAATATGGAATTGAAATATTTGTCCGCTGCATGTTCGTTTCGTATTTTATCTGCTTGTATATTTGTAAGCTGAGTTTAGTTAAATATCTACTTATATTCGGCTTTCTTTTTTGATGGGGTAATTCTGGGTGTGAAGAGATTTATTCCTAATTTTTAAACAGTTAATGTGAAAATAATTCTGCAATCGATTCATATTCATAGAATGAATACTAAAGTAAAGTATATGTATTTAATCCTTATTTTGCTTGAGCATAATTTATTATATCTAAGTTTTCTCAACTTTTGAATATGGGCGGGAGTATTTACAGATGAGGAGGTGAAGCAGTTTCAGAAATTATTATTATCGAGATGGTAATTCCCGAAACAAGTTAGAGAATATAATATCTGATAAAAATCTGTAAATTTTTGATTATTCAAAAATTGTGTAACCAATTGGTTGCTGGTTATATACAAAGTTCACAAAATTTTCCATATTTCCTGTTTAAAAGTTAAATTCATAAAAAAGTGAACAAGGCTGTGTCTGTGTAATCACGCAAAAACTACAAACGGATTTTTACGAAACTTTTACAATTTTTGACCTTAAAGATTTATCAGACATTTGCAACAGAATTCATTAAAATAATCCTACAGAATTATAATTTCTTTTTATGTTTGTTAGAGCAGTAGGAGAAGATTAGTGATTTAATTTGGCTGACATTTAAACGAAAATAATATTTAAAGGTCAGATTAAAATCCAGAATGGGTATCCTTCGATCAAACCTTAAAAAACTTTTATATCTTTGTTTTTTTCTGTTTGTTTGTTTAAATATCCTAGAACAAATACTTGAATGACTTGAATATAATTTTTGACTGGAACAATATACACAATAATGCTATAAACTCATATATAGTTTTCTATCTTTTGTTTTTATTCAATTCTAGTAATATACTTTTGTTTCGATCGAATATTACTTAATCAATTTGAATTCCAACTGTTACCACTCACGCAGTGAGAAACAAATGCGAGTATTTAAGAATTGGTAAATGGACGTCATTTATCGTATGAGTATAAAGCGTCGTGTACTTTCTGTCTTGATTAAATTCTAGTAATCTATCTTTGTTTCTATCTTTTGTTATCTAATCTTTTGTTTTGATCGAATGTTACTTAAGGCACTTGAAATTCAACTATTAGCACTCGCGCAGTAAAAAAAGAGCGCGTGGCTTGAAGAAGTGGTAAACGGACGTCATTTATCGTATTAAACGTTGTCTATCTTTTGTCTTGATTAAATTCTAGTAATTCACGTTTTATCTTGATCAGATGTCACTTAAGGAACTTGATATCAACTTTAGCATTCACGTGGTAACAAACGAACGTGCCTATTTAAGAACTGGTAAATGGACGTCGTTTGTCGTATAAAACGTCGTCTTTCTTTTGTCTTGATTAAATTCTAGTAATATACGTTTTGTTTTGATCGGATGTTACTTAAAGAACTTGATATCAATTTTAGCATTCACGTAGTAACAAGTGAACGCGCAGGTTTAAGAACTGGTAAACGGATGTCATTTATCGTATTAAACGTTGTCTATCTTTTGTCTTGATTAAATTTTAGTAATTTACGTTTTGTTACTTAAGAAACTCGTATTTAAACTGTAAGTCCTGACGGGGTATAAAACGAGCGCGTGGATAGAAAGATAAAGGAAAATTATTAAGAGTATTACAGTGGCTCCCAGTAAAGTTCAAACTAAGAAATAATAATGAGAACAAATTTATTTATGGCAAGGATATTTTTAAAACATATGTCTTTCAAGCTAAGATATAAGTATTTTTATTCCAATCAAATTTAAAGTACTTTGATAATAAGTAAATTACTGGTAAAAAAAAGTTATTACTGGTAAAAAAAACCCAGAGGGAAGCCGTAGAAAAAGGTTTATTTTATGTAATATTAACCGTGTCATGATGGTAATTACTTAAACATTAACGTTTTGGTAATTTCACGGAAAGTTGGTAAATTTGTTCTATTGAACACGATAGCGGGTGAAATCTTCTTGGACCGCAGTTATTGGAGATGAAGTTTTAGATAAATACAGATGTGCACCAATTTCAAATGATGATAGGAATTTTGGTAATAAAATGTGTAATCTACAGAAAAGTATACGATTTGAATATTTCATTTAAAATACTAATTAAATTATATAAAGATATTTTATTATCTCGTGCCTGGAAGTAAGTGGGCCGCAGTACTTTTTATTCCCTGAACGGTACAATGAAGTTATAGGATATAATGATTACAAGAATAAGACAATGGATTTATTTCACCACTATATAACCGGCTTCTAGAATGTTTTGTAGGTTACTGTAGGTACTTATTTAAATTATTATATGCATTTCAGCAAAAAGAATTAAAAAGAAAAATGCAAAAAAATCAACTGAAACGCAGCTCTCACTTGACATCTATCCTCATGTGAAGGTCGCGATCAATTCTAAAGATCGGTCCCGATCTTCAATAAAGCTGTAACTAGCGACAGATTCGCCCAGCGTCCGAGGCGCGCCCGCGCGTCGTCCTCGAAGGTATCCACAGGCGCCACACAAAGCCTTTGACGGTCCTTTGATGGTACCGCCCGTAGAAGGCGGTCGCTCGATTCCGGCTATTAAGAAACATGCTTCGTGTCAAAAGCTCCACGCACCTGCGTTCGGCGACCCTCCGACGACCACACGGATCCGGACTAACTATTCGGAGTGTATTGGAATTCCTGACGGAAATGCTGTTTGATGCGGAAGAAATAGGAGAAATTTGCTTAGTCAAATTTATATATCCAATTTAAAAAATGTGCTCTGTTAGTTGAGTCAGCCTATATGAAAGTTTATCTTAAAGGATAAGTACATTGTAACTACTTTTGATAACGATATACAGAATCCCATTTCATAATAATTATTGCATACTATTTCTTACTATAACTATATTTTGAAAAAAAAAACAGGCAGACTTGTTTTTAATGCCATTGATAAAGAAATTATCTAAACTTTTATAAAAAGCAAATGTCTTAGGATATAAAATGTCTCGTTAATTATTTCGGTATAATAATGTCTATTTATGGAGATAATGGATTCGTTTTATTAAAAACAGTATAAGTCTACAATACATGACACTTGGATACAGAATAGTAAAGGTGTTTTTAAGGTAACATCAGTTTTTGGATTATTTCTAACCAATTCTTTAATAAGATAAGTTATGGGCTCATAAAAACGATTTATTATGAAAAACAAAAACATTTATCATTGTATTTTCATGAAATTATTTTTGGGGTTCCTATCTCAAAAGGGGGAAAATGGAATCCTTACAAGGTCACTCATGTCTTTGCCAATTTCTCTGTCACCGCTCTTTTCCTTGACCGTAGAAACTTGTAAATTGAGACAATCGTGGAGCTTATGTGCGTATATATTTTATTATAACCATAGCCCAAAAATATTTTTCTGAGAATTTAGGACGGGGTAGTTTTGATGCAAAACATTTTTTTTTGTTTTCGCTCATAAAGATTCCAATATTTTTTTTATAATCTTGCGTAAATTTATAGATTGTTAAAGATGATCACAAAAATGTGTATAACTTAAAAAGGTGAAGTTTCGAAGCAAGGAGTTTAAAATTATGAAAAACAAATTGATAGAAGTTAATGTAAAATTTACTGGGACATTACGGCACTGATTCCAAATCTTGTAATTTTTTTCAAATTTCACGATAATTTGACACCTGTGAAGTTTATACTAGGCAATAAATTTACATGGAGAAATAACAGATAACTTTAAATATTTTAACTGAACTTAATAGGCACTATCACTACTAGACTTATACTAATAGTATAAGTTTAATTATAAAACTACACAAACCTAATGCCGCAGTAGGATGAAAAGAAGAATTCATTAACCTCTTGAGGCCCAAAGGATAAAAGATTCTTCAAGACTCTTTATTAACCCATAAATTTGAATTTCTATAAATTTAAATACTTGACATTGATGCCAAAGTAAAAATCAAAATGTTTCTTCCAAACCTTTAATTTCAAGAAAAAGAACTTCAATATATATATATATATATATATATATATATATATATGTATATATATATATATATATATATATATATATATATATATATATTTAAATAAGAATTTAAATATAAGAATTTTCGAAACAAAATGAAGTAGACATCCGTCCTTTAATAGTTTTAGATTTCCCATTCACTTTCTAGATTGAACAATGAAACAAATTAATTCAATATTCTTCTCGAAGACAAAACCATTTGAAAACATTTTCTTCGACTCTGATTTCACCTAAATAAAATTTCGTTCATCTCCTTACCTTTCAGAGCAATAAAAGGAATAAAGGTTCAAAATGCCTGCCCTTAAGATACGCGATGCTTATCTAAGCAAGTTTCATATTACTTATGTTTATATGTATACATAGGGCTCTTGACTTTATGCCAAATATATGAATGTACATACAGCGTAAGAAGTAAATGACTTTTAACGAGTTCTTTTCCTGCTTTGCACACATTTACGGCGTCTGAAAATAAAATTCGAGGTAAACATTTATTTATAGCAAAGAGTTATAACTCAAAGGCGTTAAAAACGATAGGATATAACGTGCTCCAGGTTATCTTTGGCAATATATTATGTATTTGTAAATAACTCTTATATAGGGCACGCGACCGGAGTGGTTGTTATGTGACGACCCAGTGGCAAGCCTACCTCCTTACGTGTGGGGTAATAAATTTATAAGTCGAGATGTCGCCCGCCTCGAGTCATATTGTCATAACTTTATAATTACTTCCTCTGCGTTCAGTTTTATATACTCATATATTTGCAATATAAAAATTGATAATAGCTAAGATTAGCTTGAATAGATTATCGAAAAAAATACGTTGAAAATTTAATTTGAACTTATGGATCAATTGCGGGGACATAATAAATGTGCCTGAGTTTAATTTGATAAAGTTTGCAGTTCATTTGTTTATTTTTTTAACGTAATATGGGCGTAAGGTAAATAAAAAAAAATAATTGTAAATTGTTCACGAATTTTTAAAAAAATATTAAACTATTAGAGCAAATAAAGGCAGACGTGGAAAGAATATAACGAAAAATGCTCTATAATTAAAATGACTCTAATGAAAAACGTGGCTTTCTTCAAAATTGAAATTAATATTACAAAGTCGACGTTAATGCAAATTCATATTACCTGCAGTATCCAGAAAAATTATTAAGAAATGTCTTCAAAAATAAAAGAAAAACAGTTATCACAAAGTTGAGAGGAAGAAATATAGATATCGTAAAGTAAAGGAGAAGGAATACAGATATAGTAAAGTGAAGGAGAAAAAATAGAGGTATAGCAAAGTGAAGAAAGTATCGCAGAATAAGTGAGAGTGCTTTAACCATAGACTTATAAATATTAAGATCGGTGAATTTAAAAGGTCTTGTTCTCAGATTAACTACTACTAAGTAATGAATGGTATATTTGTTTATATAGGACAGGAATTTCTCTATTAAAATGGTATTTATATACGTTCACAATGACATTAACTACTTTTTCTTAATGGGAAGTATGGAATCAAAAAATATCACGTAAAAAGAAACAAACTCGCTTTTCACATTAATAGAAAAGCCAAGCCAAACAAAAGCCCAAGCAAAGCTCAAGATTTTTATTCCTGGACTAATACAGGAAAGTATAAAAAAATAAGTCAAGTAGTTTTTTAGAATTTTCGTAAAATTGAACTTTTTTTTTACAGTTACCTTTTTCTTATATTTTTATTCTCCCATAATACGATGGTTTTTTGGGGATTGCCCTTTTTATATTGTTTAACTGATTGCAATTGAACACCCTTTTTTTAAAGATTTCGAAGTGTTAATAAAAGAAAAACCATAAAAAATTAAGTGAGTTTTCTTAGACATTTTAATAAATATTAAATAATCACCATATTATCACTATCACTAATTACTTAATTTAATGGTAGTTAATGCTGCTAAAAGTTGAAATATTGTAGTCGGTTTTTGAGCGTGATAAAAACGACTGGTTTTAATCAAAATGGAATCAGTGATATTTTCTTTTAATGTTAAACAAAAACTATGAACGAATTAAAAGAAGGATATATTACATGCATTAGAAAAAATACCATTAGTAATAACTAGATTTGGATCATTGTATAATTCTAAGGAGTTAAAAGCTTAAGCAACCTACCGTAACCAAATGTACGTTCTAAAGATGGAGGCCTATTGGAATATTCGAGCTATGTTCTATATTTAAAGTAACGTAATCATTAATCAACTGAAACGTCAAACTGACAGCTTTGATTAATGTCAAATTGAATGCTGGTTTGCGGTTTAGAAATTAGATTTGTTACAGGCGTAGATCCATAGACTAGACCTGTGGCAAAAAACAATGGAAAAGTCAACGAAAATTTGAATGGGCTTAATGAGCCTGCCAAATCCTAAGTTTTTAGCTCTAGATTTTTTAGACTTTGCATTGAGAATTGTGATAGTGAGATAAAGATATAATATTAGGTGTGGTTTATGAACATAGATCTAAAATGAACTCTATTTGAACGAAGCGGCCAACATTTAACGCAAAGGGAGGGAATACAACTAAACGATCATGTCAAGAGGCCACTCGTTGGTTTCTTTTCAGTCAAAGGCAAAATGTAATCAGAACGCGGATAGAGCTAGTACGACCGGTCAAGTGTGTTCCTTGGATGCATCGCTCAAAGAATTCATATTACCATAAAAAGAATGTCAAGATTGCTATGTTTACAGTCGATGTCTCGATAATGTTTGTTTTGTTAGTGTAAATGGGCTTTATCCGCTCGTTGCAAGCAAGTTAAAGTGTCTTACTTGTTTTGAGACAAATGTGTTACGCGTACTTGGCGACCGTACAGAGTGTTTATGCTTGCATATGTCATTTGGTATGGGCTGTCATCACGATGACTTATCATTGATTTATTTCAACACGTTTTTATTACTTTAACCTGTAACTTCACAACGTTGTGACTAAATATTATAACTCATTTTTCATTCAGTTCCATTTGTGGCGTCGATTTGAAAGTAATGAAATTCTGATAATTCTTCTTTCTGAATTCTTGACAATACAATAATATTCAATAGAGCTAATATGCTGATAAAGAAAGGGTGTAGTCATAAGAAATTGTTAATGACCCATCGAATTTGGAATCATTGGACTTCTTTCAATGAGTCCTTTAGTTACATAATGTAATCGAGAGGATCTGGTGATGAAGAGAAGTGATCAAGGGAACTTCTCAATAGCTAACAGTAAATCCATGGAGTTTGGGTTCATTTGACTTGCTTCAATAAGACCTTTGGCTGTACATTGTAAACAGAATAAGAGAGGGGGGTGTCTAATAGTGACCCCGTCGTGTTTGAGCTCAATGAGGACTTTGGTTAGGAAAGCATGTTTTCTAGTTTTTAACCAGTTTTTTATAAGTTTTATTATTAGTACGATAAGTTTTCTTATTAGCTTGTTGATTATATTTCGAGTACAGTTTTATAGTTATTTTGATTCAATAAATATAATAATTAAATGCTAATGTGAGTTTTCTTATTTCTTATTCGTGTCGCTTTTGCGCTTCAACTTATCAGTCGACTTTAAAGCCAGTATATTGCTTTATTACGAATTATGGATAATATAATATTGCCAAATAATGTTAAAAATATAAAAGTGAGTTTGTTTTTCTTGTTTTCACTTAATAAATTTTTGTGAAATTTTATATATATTTAATCTATATGGTGGAGATGTATGTATATAGAAAGCAATATTGATATTAAAATACATATAAAATTGATTTCGTCCAAAAATTGTGAAAAATAAATACAAGCTTTTTTTACCAAAAAATTATCATACGTCGAAAATTTGCGAACGATGCAATATACGGTGAAAATTAACTTGCAGCACTTATAAATGATTTGATAGAATGCCATAGGTGCCGTAGGGTGGAATCTTCGAACTTGAAAGATTTTTGAATGATATGAAGATCTAAGATAATTCTAATGCTTGATTGTATAAGTGTGGGGTGGAACATATGGTTACCGTGAAAAGTTATTTATTAAATGTTAAAGTTTGTGCTTTCCCAAATCACTAATTTATTTGGAAGAGAGGCGACAATTATTTTTATTTATATTTTTTCAGTGCAAGTAGCCAGTTTGTTATTGATGAATGATTCAAGCACAAAATAGTGTACAAAAAAATATAATTTTGTTACATAAACAAATCGTTTTTTGGAATCTGAAATATACATTATAAATTAACGTATTTATAAATAATACCCTAGGTACAATATATATTTGAATTTTTTTTGAAAATAATTTAATTTTGATTAAAACAAGCAGAGCTCTTTGAATTTCAATTTTTAAAAATTGAAGCCGATGAAACTAAAATCTATTTCCCACAAAGCATTCACTGCCATTACGTCACAATGTTGCCTGGGAGGATCGCTAGCTGAGAGAGAGAGAGTACTCCAACACGCTTCATTATGCAAATCTTCGCGGATGGCAAAAAATGAACAGTTGAAATTTTCAATCAGGACCGAGCGCCAAGTTCTTGCGAAAATACGGAGGGCGGGACGAACTGGCGTACTTTTCTCTTATATAATTCGAAAGAAAAATACAAATTAGACATTAATGAGAGGTGGGGGAGAGGTAACGAAATAAGGGAAAATGTATTGTGGGCTGGATTCTCCGTGCAAGTAGGCGGCGACCTCGCCGTAGGGACGATCAAACACGGCGTTATCGACGCCCGTCGCCGGCGTCGCGACGGCGCGCTGTACGAAAACGGCCCGGAGGGATTCTGCTTTCAAAATGAGAATTATTTTTACCTGGCTCCTTCTTGTGAAATTTGTTTTTATCACTATTAATATTAGCTTTATCGTGCTCCGGATGAGCTTTTCAGGTACCTGCGATGTAAATGTAATAAAGGTAGACATTGTGTAAGGCAGAAAATATTTTCTGTTTGAGACAATATCTAATTTTAAATTAAGACTGACATAAGATATTTATATCTACGCTAAAATATACTACTGACATGCAAAATTTGTATTAAACTTTTGCGTTACTCAATTTAAGTAGAGTTCAGAAGCAATTTTAATAGGTCAAACGGTATTTAAATAAAGAAATATTTATCATGTGATAATAAAACAATACGAGGATAAAATATTACGCCCAATATAACTTTTTATTAGATGATATAATAATTTTATCAGAAAAGTTAATTAAGAATTTGGCGCTTTCTTTTTCTGAAAATAGGATGTAAATTTATTTACGAGTACTTTGTAATCACGATTAAGTTTAAATATATACGGTTAACTGTATGTGACACAGGGTCTTTGTCGAATGGAGTATACGCAAATTGGAAAACAGAATCGATTCAGATTAGAAACGAACTACGATTTGAATACATAAATATTTTCTAACTGTTAAATAAATTTTATATACGCAAAAATTATCTTGACAAAGCCTAATATACGTACATATATGTAAAGCTGATTGACTAAACATTGTTTTTAATGTTTTGCAGTGAAAGTATACAAAATTTATTTACGTCTCAGCCTGATAATTTGGACAGATTAAGACTTACTTGTAGGAAATTTTTCAGATAAATACTTCATATCGATCTGATTTAATAAGTGGGAAAATATTTTAAAACAAAACTGGTTTCGATTTTAAATACATTTTCAAAATATTAAGCAGCAAAGTGGTCTTCAATTTATTTATTCCGCCCTCCCCCCCCGCCTCTTTCGGCCATATTTCACTGATGGGGAATGAAAAATAGGAAAATTGTAAGTACTAACATTTTATTAGAACTTTAAACTGACAATATTACGACTAATTTAGATCAAAAATTTCAAGAAATATAGACATGGAACATGGAATATGGAACTCAACGATATGCGAATTCCGACCCGCATGTAATCAGCTTTACAATAGATTATTTGAACAATTATAATAACCAAACAATAACATTCCTTAAATTCTCATTCTTCGTTTTGCACTGAAATTGACGCGAAATTTAAAATTGTGATTTTCTCACAGAACGTAGAAGAAGAGGAAATTTATGTCCTGATTAGCACAAAGAGGAGGCAGGCAGGCAGAGGATATAAAAAGAAATGTTGAAAATAGAATTTTATTCCATGAATGTTTTAATCCTCTTCCTGTAATTCAATTGAAAACAACGTTGTACCTTTTTTTGTCATAGATATCCATTACTTGTAATCTGTACATATTTTATTTAAAGAAATATTTTTTATCAAAAAAAATGCTCAAAAACTTCAAAAGTTTTATTTTAATTTTTTTTTATACTAAGAGCTTATCTCTTTTTTTCAGTGAAATGCTCAGTGCTACTCGCATAAAAAGTAAAATAAGCTTTTATTCAAGTAAAGGTTAACCTATTAATGCGAGCCGTATATTTGTAATACAATATACAGACATTTAAAATTTTTAACGCTCAATACGAAAACATTTACAAACTAAACGAAGATTATCTAATTTAAAAAACGAAGCCCAACTTACCGACTGGACTTTCCTCATTCCAGAATGAGTCGTCGAGTGTATAGTCGGCTTCTGAAATAATGAAACACAAAAGTATTTTCAAACGCGTGTATTAATTTCCATTAATTCGCTTAACCAATATGAAAAATGGTCGAATGTGATTTATGGTTGATGAACGGTGAAAAATTAGGTAAATGCGTTATGAAATTTCTATAGATGAACGAATGATTTAAACGTAAAGAAGTATCCACTCCTGCTAGTCTATGCAGTCATAAACAATACTCAGTATATTAGATGAAACAAAGAATATAATTGCATATTAGAAAAACTATAATAAGTAAATAACAATTATTCAAACAGACACGCATATCGATATCATGGAGTTACAAGCGTGAGAATTAAACGTACAAAAGTATCCACCCTTCGGAATCTATGCAGTTATAAACAAAACTCATTGTAGTAGATGCGAGAAAGAATATAATTGCATATTAGAAAAATCATAAAAAGTAATGAACAATTATTTATTTTATAAAGTCTTTTTCACCAAATTAATCACATTTTCAAAGCGATTCTAAACTTTGGTTCTAAACTAAAGTTGCCAGATTTTATTTAAACAATAGTTATTGAGAAGAAGTCGAACGATTTATGACTACATTAAAAGGTGAAATAATAAGGTCAAATAACTTTTTCAGTGTTATTAACCAGTGTAATTAAACTTCTTAAGTTTTTTTACACTGGTTAATAACACTTTTATTTTTGTGCGTAACCTCGTTCAATTTTTTTTTATTTAAAGTAAACAGCGTCATTTGATCTTTTGAGATGAATTCAGTAATACATTTTTAAAAAAATGAGTCCAGCCGTTGAAGGTGTACGAGTGGATAAAGGAACGGTAATACATATATACATGGATTAAAAAGCAATAGCCTTATTAGGGCTTGAATTTATCAGGTAAAAGTGGCATGTAGACATAATGCACGTCAAATTGAAATCATTTTCAGGTTCAGGTATTCAAACATCTTCTAGCTTAATTTTTTATTAAATTATTTTATTTTATTATATAGTTAAAACAAATAAGATATTGGTCACGAGATATATTCAAAGTTTATTTTCTTTTCATATTTGTATTACTTCTTTATTAATTTTTAATACGGTACTTCTTTCATTTATGGAAAGCTATATTCTTGTCCTAATTCTTTTTCGTATCTTTAAAGTAAATCCTTAACTAGCTTCATCTGTCGGTTTAACAATTAAATCATACTTTAACAATATTTTGCTTAAGTGCAAACAGATTCAAGAAATAAAATTAATAAAAGTGGTGAATTGTTTTTATATTCAAAACAAAAATAATTTTTTTTTTGACAATTTTTTGTCAATTTTTCAACAAATTTGGCAATATACTAATATAAAAAATAATATATTTTATTTAATCGATATTATTATATCTATTAATTCTATTACTGATAACTATTACAGTGAACTTTAAATGAAAGGCTGATTTCAATAATTTTAATATTTATTGCTTGTTTGTTAACAATATTACTTTATTTAAAATTTAATTTAATATTTTATAAAATTTCGAAATATTTAATGTATTATAGAAATATTTAGAAAATACTGAGGATATATGTACGTAGAATATTACTTTCATGTGGGAATGTTAGGATATAAGTTAACCTTATTGTTAAAAAACTCTTATTTTGTATATCATTATGACTTGTATCTGTTTTTTCTCCATAGGTGATAAATAAATAAATAAAAAAGGCAAATATTTTTAACACAAAAAACGTGTCAAGTGGGGATCGGGGCAGCACCAATTTATTCACACTCGTGAAATTGTTGACGGGTGTTAACCCAAAAATCATTTGGAAGTTCTAATAGATGCTAGTTTTTGAATGTTTTCAGATTTTTCAAACCAACGGTTTCAAAATTAAAGGGAGAGAGGGTACATTAAAACGCATATATCGTAATTTTGAAACCTAATATTTCGCAAACGGCGCTGAAAAATAAACAGTGATAAATGGAACTTAAGGGTCATTTTAAAATACTTTCCAACATGCCACACAAAGGGACACGTATATGCCACACAATGGGATACGCAATTTGTTTTCATCCTTGTTAACACACTTGTCAATAAGGGTCACATGTTAATAAGGGTAGGTACCTTAAAAGAGGAACTTTTTTGTACGCATTAACTAAGGTCTTTATTCGAGGCATATACTTAATTTTCATTAAATTCAACTCTCATGCAACGTAATTTTATGCAAGTAGGTTTAAAAGTGTGGAAAATGCGGTGGTGGGATGGGTGGACAGACACACATGGCGACATCATGAAATTATAAGGGTTTCGTGTTTTATTACAGATCCCTAAAAATGGTTCATTTGCAAAACCTTACAATAGAAAAATAAAAAAAATTTTAAAATTTAAGGCAAGTCTTTTAACTATAACATCTAAACGGTTATTTATTATACATGTGATTATTTATCGAGAACATCAATAAAAACGGAATATAAGACGCATAATGTCAATATACGCAGGACAATTTTTAAGCTTAGTGACATAAATCCCTGTTTCCAGATATTCAGTCCATTTTACCGATAATTTGCTTTATCCATGAACATTGAAGGTACGATTTTTACAAATATTTCAATATGGCTCTTTTAGTTTTTACTTACATTCTTAATTCTTTTCATTCTTTATTATTGTCATTTTTGCATCTAAAATTGATACTGTTCAATTCAAGTGTTTTTCCTCTTTTTTCCATTAAACGAAAATAAACTTTGTTAAATTTAGACAGTTAATTACCAATATTATTAAAGTCCGCCTAAGTAAAACAAAGTCAATTTTGTATACGACGGTTTAATTAATAAAGATATCCAATGTTTTTTAGTCTTTATATTATATATGTATTCAAAACGTGTTACAGGTGCTTTCGGTAAGGTATAATTTTATATAAGAGTATAATAATTAAATATAAATTGGTATTATTGGTTAACTAGAATATATAGCATATCAAACCGTTATAGTCTTTATATTATATATGCATTCAAAATGTGTTACAGGTGCTTTCGGTAAGGTATAATTCTATATAAGAGTATAATAATTAAATATAAATTGGTATTATTGGTTAACTAGAATATATCGCATATCAAAGCGTTATAGTCTTTATATTACATATGCATTCAAGACGTGTTACAGATGCTTTCGGTAAGGTATAATTTCATATAAGAGTATAATAGTTAAATATATATTGGTATTATTGGTTAACTAGAATATATTGCATATCAAAGCGTTATAGTCTTTATATTACATATGCATTCAAGACGTGTTGCAGATGCTTTCGGTAAGGTATAATTTCATATAAGAGTATAATAGTTAAATATATATTGGTATTATTGGTTAACTAGAATATATTGCATATCAAAGCGTTATAGTCTTTATATTACATATGCATTCAAAACGTGTTGCAGATGCTTGCGGTAAGGTATAATTTCATATAAGAGTATAATAGTTAAATATATATTGGTATTATTGGTTAACTAGAATATATTGCATATCAAAGCGTTATAGTCTTTATATTACATATGCATTCAAAACGTGTTGCAGATGCTTGCGGTAAGGTATAATTTCATATAAGAGTATAATAGTTAAATATATATTGGTATTATTGGTTAACTAAAATATATTGCATATCAAAGCGTTATAGTCTTTATATTACATATGCATTCAAAACGTGTTGCAGATGCTTGCGGTAAGGTATAATTTCATATAAGAGTATAATAGTTAAATATATATTGGTATTATTGGTTAACTAGAATATATTGCATATCAAAGCGTTATAGTCTTTATATTACATATGCATTCAAGACGTGTTGCAGATGCTTTCGGTAAGGTATAATTTCATATAAGAGTATAATAGTTAAATATATATTGGTATTATTGGTTAACTAAAATATATTGCATATCAAAGCGTTATAGTCTTTATATTACATATGCATTCAAGACGTGTTACAGATGCTTTCGGTAAGGTATAATTTCATATAAGAGTATAATAGTTAAATATATATTGGTATTATTGGTTAACTAAAATATATTGCATATCAAAGCGTTATAGTCTTTATATTACATATGCATTCAAGACGTGTTGCAGATGCTTGCGGTAAGGTATAATTTCATATAAGAGTATAATAATTAATTATTGCTTACCTAGAATATGTCGCGTTTTAAAGTGTTATAGTCTTTATATTACATATGCATTTAATATATGGTAAATTTCTTATTTTAATGTAAACTTTTTTACACATCTACTTATATGCTTATAATGTATAAATCATTGGGTTGGTGTTTATACCACACTCAATGGAATAGGTGATATTTTTACTCCCATTTTATGTATGGATATGCATATATAGGTATATATATATATATATATATATATATATATATATATATATATATGTGTGTGTCTGTGTAGGTATGTACATAAAAACGTGTATTTAAAATTGTTGAATTGCCTTACAATTCTTTAATATTTTCTAATGTTGGTTGAGGTGTCTATGAAATATCTAACTGCAAAATTAAAAAAGAATAAAAAATTATTTTCAACGCTGTAAACATAAAAACGAGTCAAAAAGACTAAAAAACGAAGATTATCAACCGACGAGCAACAGAATTTTTGGCGAAAAATATTGTCATTCCGACTAATAATTAACTTTCTGAAGTTATAACTTTCTGAAAAAATACATCATTTGTTTAATAACCATTTACCGGAATTCTTTTACTTGGACAAGCTAAAAAGCAGACTAATAACCTGTTCAGAAATTGTGCAGCAGGAGCTGTACGAACTATCGACGAGAGCGACCTGGGCGGAGCCCGCCTTCGTCCGTCGAACGTTCAACACTTCGAAATTAAATTTAAATTAAGGTTAAAACGGAAGTGGATTTTAATTACGTGCCGCCATATTGGAATGTCCCGAGATGTCTTTTTTCTATCGCCAGCTCTCGACGACAAATTTTCGTAGAGAGTGTTTTCTTTTCCGAGAATTTAAATATTACTTAACGTCCCATCGTAATAACTAATTGTTTAACGACCTATCCTAAAACTAATCCGTTAATTAAAATTGTTTACATTCAAAGCGCCTCTGTTGTTATGCTCAAGACCCTAATTTAATTTTGAAAGCAGAACGTATGCCTTCACAATTTTGTTATATTTTGAGATCATGTCCATTATGTGTACTTACCTACTGTGTCTACTGTTCGTGTTATAACACTATACCATTTGCGTATTTAGCCACATTATGTGGCAATAACAGAGTTATGTGTCAGCAACAATATATCGACACAGCTTTGAAATAAAAATTCCAGGAAGTGACTGCAATTAACAATATAAGTCAACATAAGTGTAATGAGCTTACTATGAGGGTAGGTGTATTCCAAAACTTGTATGGGTGAAGTTGAAACGATTTGGATTAATAAACGGTAATGATAAATTATCTAAACAAAAGAAAAAAGAAAAAAGTTTCCAAACCTTAAAAAAATATGAAAATATAATACTGAAATAGAAATATTCTATAGGTTCAGAAAGTTATCTGATTGCGTGGTTAGAAATGATGAGATAAATATTGTCTAATGCTTAAAGTATTCTTGAATTATAATCGGAGGTAAAATGTTGTTTCGAATTTTTCGAGAACGGTATTCGTTAATAGACTGGAAACAAGTATTTTTAACCCAAGAAATGAAATGTAACTTGTTATATGATCGTTACACAGCTCTGGCCACGTTCTGTAATTTAGCATAGTAGTTAAACCTCAAATACATAGAAAGTAACTAAATAATAACAATTATGGATTCGAAATCAATCCAATTATTTTCATGTTATAACTATATAAATAAAAAAGTAAAAAAGTCAGTTAACATATGTTAAAAAATAAATTTAACATCTTAAATGCATATGCGATATAAAGACTGTAAAACTTTGATATGTGACATATTTTAGTTAAACGGTAATAAAAACAGGTTTTTAATTATTATACCATTATATAAAATTACGCTTTACCGATAGCATCCAGTATCGTATAAAATATAACATAAATTTCTTTCGTTTTACTTAGACGGATTTAAATGACATTAGTTGTTAAATTTTTATGTTTAAGTAAGCTTATTTTCGCTCCATGGAAAAACAGAGGAAAAAACGGTAAGAATACTATACGCAAAAAATTGTAGAATAAATAATTTAAAGAAAAACTAAGAAGCTGTATTGAAATATTTGTACCAATCGCATCCTCAATGATCGTATTCTCAGATATTTGTAGCAATTGTATTCTCAATGGAAGATAGATCTGAAAATATCTCAAAAATTACTTTTTCTTAACATGTTTATGGTTAATGTGCATCAAAAACCTCAAAGATGTGGACAACTACGAAAAACTACTTTGTGCATACTCTGATATACATTTAGCCCCTTTTTGTTTTTATTAAATTTATCCGTTAAACTAATTACAAATTTGTAAGGATGCCTTCAAAACACTTAATAAGCATTGAGCCTACTACAACCAACAATTAATTAAAATAGCACTTCCTTTCATAATGCAAAGCCTTTAAAATAAAGGATTTTAAGGGAAACTTCAGATGCTTTTTAATAGATAAGAGCTTTCATAATATAGGAAAATTTCTAAACGAATGAAGTATATGTTTTTAGAAATTGTATTTCAGTTGATGACTTGAAATTAATAATGTTTAATGAATGTAACCAAATATTTATATCAGATAAATTGTAATTTAATTATTTGAGGTTTTGAATTAAAACCACCAATTTTAATTATTTTTGTTAACATTATTATTGTTATTAAATATATGGAATTATCTTTATTAATTATTGACTTTGACAATCCATAATATTTTTTTTATTTCTTAGCTAGAAATTAATTTCCTTCATAATCTCATTATTATACTGTTATATACGTACATAAACAAAACACTAGTAAAAAAGTCAACCGGTCTTAAAGAAACGCATTTCGTTGTTCTATTTTTGATTACTTCAGGAAAAAGTATTGTGTAGGGTCTTTAGCAGAGAGCCTGAAATATCGCCTAGTGAAGGCAAGTTATATGGTTATTTACGAAATACAGAAATTTACGTAGATGGATTTCCTACTTTAAACCTTAGTTCTTTGTACAAATAGACCGCGAAGGTAAGTTATATCGCTATTTATGGTATGCAGAAAGTTATGTAGATGAATTTCCTACTTTAAACCTTGGTTCCTCGTACAAATACACCACCGCGTTATTTGCATACAGAGTCGTGATAGTAATCAAAGATCCGTCGCTGTACGCGCCCATGCAAACAATTGTTAGATCGCGCCGCGCATCACGCTTGCTTCACGCTTGTTCCACCTCATGCACTGTCGACTGTGGATTGTTTATTTGAGGAAATATATCCGAAACGTGACGGGAGTTTTGTTTTGGGGCGAGCGCGTATGTAGTTTATGCAAATAAATCCTTTCCGCGCGTAACGTAAACCTAAAAAAAACAATCAAAATCTCGTTATATGTAATCGACATCGCAGGTGTAATTGATACGGTAAGTTTTCAAAATATAAATTATTCGAGTAATATTATCTGTCGTAGTTAAAATTAGGTTAGCCAGTTAGTTAGGTTATGATTAGGTAAGGTTAGTCTTTAACACAGATTAATTACAATAGTTCGCAGTATTAATGAGCGCACAAACTGTCGCGAAGAAAAAAATTCCCAGTTTTATTTGATTATAGGTACATACAACGAACTGTTAACTCTGAAACCAGTTTTGAACTCACACCTATCTCAAAACATATATATATATATATATATATATATATATATATATATATATATATATATATATATATATGTACATATATCTTTGCTGGTAAGTCTACAAACATAATTTAAATACCAAAAAAATGTTTAAATTCGTAATCGAGCATTATGAAAAGTGTTCTATAGAAATTGTTTGTAATTGTTCAAATTATCAGCAAAGAGAATGGGAAAAATACTACGATAGACAGACAAACATCGAGATGATTCTGTTTATTTACTTTTTTGAATTTTGTACATAACATTAAAAATTTAGTATGCTGAAGATGTAGAAGACCATTGGAGACTTGGATATGTGCGATATAAACTTTGATTCAACTGGTTTCGTAGGGTTATGAAAGGTAAAATACGAATATACAAAATGAATATAGTCGGAAGGGTTAGTTCTACCTCCGAAAAGATAATTGAACAGGTAGTTTTCTAGGCCAAACATATGATTATGGCCGGAATATGTATAAAGTAAGTTTTCATAGTTGTTCATTAATTGTTGTAAGTTAACTGAAAAACAGAAATTTCTAATAAAATACCAGAATTGTTATAGTAAAAATCTGGAAATAATAAATGTCTAAATGGTCTTTAAATTTAAAAAAAATATAGATATAATAAATATCTATGGAATTTACTTTGTTAATTATTGACTTTGACCAATAAATTAATCATATTTCGCTGACGGGGCTTGAAAATGAGCAATTTTAAATGTAATCCCATTCCATTTGAAATTCAATTTCATTCCATTCATTTCTAATTTGAAACAATACTATCAATTTTCTCTCGGCTAAAAAAATGTTAATTTAATATTTTGTTATATATTATTTGAGACCTCCATCTGAAACATCGCAAAATGTCCCGCAGATTATGATCGGCCAACGTAAGGACAAATTTAAGATGTAAATGTACCTTGTTTCACTACGGAATCCCGAAAATTTAGTATCTAACTATTTCGATTAATCAAAGAAACAATTTAAATTAAATAAAATAAAGAAACAAATAGGAAAAGGTTTTCTAAAAATCTATAACGCATGGAAAATAGAAAAACAAGATAACGAAATCAGTGGAGTACGATAAATTTCAAGTGATTTGGCTAACTTAAGGGAAAAAAAATTCGGGAAATAATTTTGATTACAAGTCGCAGAAGGAAATATTTGTATTTATTGGCTAATGTATGCTACAGTGTATACGTTATTTAGAAATATTCATATTCTTAAAAATCAGAGATGCGGTGATGGCATGGAAATATGCCTTTGTCCTAATTTTGAAAGGCATTTAATATTTTTTGTCTAGCCTTAATCTTTAATCTTGTTCCAAATTACTCCAAGATGCTTGTATATTTGAAGCGTTTTACAAAATAGCGCTGTATTTTATATATTAAAAGTGTAGATGTAAATTAAACTGACCATTGCAAAATGAGAGATTTCATAAACTTATGATACACACACATACACAAACACATATATGTATATCTATATCTATATATATGTATATATATATATATATATATATATATATATATATATATATGTATGTATGTTTGCACGCGTGTGTGTATATATGTGTATATGTGTATATTATATTTTTAAAATTATCCAGCTCCATAAATAATTGAACAAATTATTTTAAATGAGAACAATCGATCCAGTATTGATATATAATCATATAATTTTAAACTTTAAAAAAAAATTTTGCGTTTATTATTTATCAAGTGTTAAAGAAGAAATTAAAATGGTCAAATACGTACTTACGTACTTTACCATTATCATGTAATGAAAATTTTGTTGTTGTGGAGTGAATATGGCTACGAATAGATCTTCTAAACTTTTTATTGGAAATTATTAATGGTATCTTTCTTTTTGCTTCAATAGTACGGTTTTAGGGTTCCGTAGTAAAATGGAAAAAATGGAACCATTCGAATTTCCGCATGTATGTTCGTTCCTGTCTATCATAAACTGATATCGATGAAATTTGGCCAGTAGATGCTGCATGTGGAGATTTTAATAAGTACGTGTAAAATATTAAAATATTTTTTTGCCAACATGTAAAGTGCAAAGACATGTAAAGTTTTTTGCACATCCTATAGTGTATAGGTCTTTTAAAATGGTGTTAATGTTTTATTTACAATTCTTAATTTTTAAGCCTTTTTTTGTAAAATGTTAAGTTTCAAAATGATGCACAATGTGTCCTTCCCCCATTTGTTCAACCATGGGTTTGAAAAATATTGAATAATTCTAAATAATTGCATCCAAATACCAGAATTTTACTTAACTTCCATCAACAATATTAATTTATGTGTACTCTACAAAAAAATTGTCCAATAAATTATTATTAGTAAATTAGCGTTGTTAGGATTAACTATAATGTATCCAAATCATGAAAATCCAAATGTAAACTTCAACAAATTAAGCCAGTGAATTTAATTATGATGGCAGTTGATTTTGACAGAAGTGAACTAAAAAAATCGGATGTATTTTATAAACAAAAGTCCGGTAAAGAAAAGGGCTTTTGTTTCTTGTAACAAAGTAGTACATTAAATTTTTGTGAAGATACACCTATTTGACACTTCTGTTTTAGTTGCCAAGACTCGACTATTACAAGGAACTAGATAAAACGAACACACTTAATTTTACAACCGGGGCTTTATGGGACGCTCTTACCAATACTTTAATATTTGAAACCCTATTAAAGTTCCCAGCATTGTTTACTTTTCACCGTAAATTCGAAACTTTACGATAACGGGAACTCGAGCACTTAATTCGGCATGGCGAGGCGCACCTCAATCTTTAGAAAGTGTCTGAGAGGTAACTACGTAAACCTACCGGCAAAAGGTGCTGTTACCACGCCCAGATGCCTGCGAATAATTATTACCGGAGCTCGTTACGAGACTTATAACAACTTCGATAACAACGAATCAAAATAAATTAGCGAGCGGGCGTTGCGTCGAGTGTAATTAAACCATCCCAATTTTCCGAGCGAGCGGGCGTCGCCCCGCCGCGCAAACAGCACGTACGGCGCGCGACATTCGTTTGAAATGCAAATCGTATTATTATATTAAAGTATCGTTCACTTAGGGATTAATGATCAATTAAACGGTAGCCGGTGCTCTGGGTGAAGACATCTTCATAACGGAATGATTTCCGGTGGAACGGGCAGTAATTACCGGCTCACCCGCCCAGTCCGCTCGGCCGTCTTTGTATTGGACGGAAATGAAACAAGAAGCAATAATTAACTTTACCTGGCCGGCGGCCGATCGCCGACACCTGCTGCAACGGTAATGTGACGGCAACTTGTCGTAACTGCGCCTAATATGTCGTAGCTAATTCGGCTTAACGTCGGGGTCGAATTTGCTTTCACAACGTTGTTTATTGCCCGCTACGAAAACTACGTGACACCTTAGATTTACGTTGTTTTCACTATTAAGAGGATATTGTCGCACTCAAGATTTATAGATGTTGTGCGTATGAACTGAAAATTCGTTGTCATAAATACAGTAATAATGATTTGTGTTGATAGATTAGAACTAGAAAAACGTTACGATTCGTACTAATAAAAATATTTTATTGTTCATACAGGCAAGGTATATTATATCTAATTTTATTATCTTGTTTGACAAAAGAAATATGCGTCTATTTAAAGCAAATATTTATAACTGATTTATTATCTGATCGCTTCGATGTCAGAAATTCTGTTTTCTTTATTAACAAACGCTTCAAGTTCATTCACTCCTTGTAATGACATGTTTTTTTTCACTTTTCACGTCAACTGACAGATATTTTATTCCAGAATATACACACACCTGTACGCATATATTATTTTAAGTTTCTTTTATCTATATTCATTACATGTAGTCCTTATTTCTCAACATATTAGTTATTTTAAACGATTTTTTAAAATTTTTCTTGCCATATTCATTTGAATATAATTCAACGCGTAAGTTTACCTTTAAATTTCTTGTGTCCATTATCTTTGAACAGTTCTCAATTTGTTCCGACTGTATATTGTCGTTTTATTATACGCACTGTCCTACGTAGCATATTGTACGTGTATATATTCATGTGTTCTACTACTCCAACTGTAAACCAATAATGTCGATAAAGCTAAGCTTCTAGGAAATCCATTCTCTGCAAACTTTAGTACTATTTATATAAATGTTATGAAAGAAGTATTTCCTCGTTTTTTTTCTTGCTAGTATCATTTCATTCTTGTTACTCTTCAATTGATTTGAAAAACATTTTTACTTGACAAAAAGTCTGGTTTTCTTTTTTTAAAACTTGCTTTATTTATGTGTTTTACCATTTTTTTAGACTTAATTCGTAATGTTTAAACACACAAATTCTAAAAAATCTAATTCTATAAAATGTGTATAATAAATATGACATCGTAAAATTAACTCGTGTCTTATCATCAGGTTATTAGATATTAACGAGAGGATTATAATGAGTCTTACAAACAAATTCCGCGCCGTAATATTGCTGATTCTTTGCATGTTTCTAGATATATTATTATAATGAAAAACACTTTAATTTTTACTTTTCAATTATGCTTATTTGTAACAAAAATCTGGTTGTCAATATTCGCTCCAGCATGAGCTACAAGCTATGCTCGTATACAGCGTCAAACGGTGGTGACTAAGGGGCCGATGTTTACAGGCGACCAAAGCCTAAACAATGATTTGCATTTGCCGGCGGAAGCTAATTGCCTTTCAGAGGGCGCACGCCGCTCACATCAACTGTGTTTCCTGTGTCCCTGTTGGCGTGATACGTGCGATCTTAGATGTATTGTAGTCGTTCCAACGCTGCTTTCTTAATTATATTGCAATTGTCCCTTCGTTGAGTTTTTTAATTATATTGCAACTGCTCCTACGCTGCGATCTTAATTATGTTACAATTGTTCCAACGGTACATTCTTAATTACATAGCAATTGTTCCTAAGTTACCTTCTTAATTGTATTGCCATTATTTCTATGTTGCGTTTTTAATTATATTGCAATTGTCGCTATGCTACGTTCTTAATTATATTGAAATTATTCCTATGTTACGTTCGTAATTACATCGCAATCGTTCCTATGTAGCGTTCCTAATTATGTTGCATTTGTTGCAACGTTACTTTCTTAGTTATATTAAAATTATTCCTAAGTTACGTTCTTAATTATATTACAATTATTTCTACATTGCGTTTTGAATTATATTGCAACTGTTTCTATGTTACGTTCTTAATTATATTGCAATTTTTCTTACGTTGCGTTCTTAATTATATTGCAAATTAAAGTGGAGTACTAAATTAAAGTGGAGTTATTGTTTGTTTGGTAATTATATAACCATAACACTAGTTCTAGGTAATTAGGATAATAGATTTAATTAATACTGACAGTGTGATCGTTGAATAAAATTGGCCAATATACGGTGCTAATGTCTCTCATCACAACAGGCAAAGTAGCATTAGGCTGAATAGCTTGTTATTCATACCGTAAACGTATAATTTCTGATACTCGCACGCCTTGTGTAAATTATAGTTTGAGTTTCGTACCATGCGTGATAGAACGTATAAAATTAAATAGTACATGCTGCTTCTATGAAATTGTAGAGTTCCCTAGTGAAACAAGGAGCTATAATGACTTCAATAGTACCATAAATCCGTCTGTCTGTTTAACACAGTCTCACTATATATTGAGTCCATTTTAATAAATGCTTCTGAGGTACATTAAAAATATAGATGCTTCAGATTCGGCAGACGCATCCGAGATAGATTAGTTTTTTCTTTCTGTGTACTTGTACATTTCGGGTGATTGTTTTACAAACATGGTTAGCCTTTTGCAAGATTGATATATGCTTGACTGATTTGATTTAATACTAGCTGTACCAATGCGACTTCGTTTGAGTAGAATTTGGTATAAGAAAAGTTATTAGGAATGTTTTGTGTCTTTTTCTCTCAAAATTTTACGAACATAAAGTTTACTAAAAACGTTAATAGATGGCATTGGCAGTACAATATCGAAATATATTTATGAAAATAAAATTTACTAAAAACTCATGGCGTTGATAGAACTAATATCGCAATATTCACCAAATCAGGATGTTTTTTGTATCTGTAATATGCAGATAAAAAGTATTCTATATGTTGTCCGGGGGTATAAACTATTACCATACAAAATTTCATCAAAATCCGTGAAGTAGATTTCACGTGATTGAAGAACAAATTAACACGCAGCCAGATAGGCAGACAGAGAAAAACTAAAAAAACAGGGTTTCTGGCTTCTACTATCATTCTATACACTAAATAAATTACTCATTTTAAAATATTTTTCTTAACAGTAGTTATAGTTCCATTATATGTATAGGTATTTAATAAAGCCTTAGTGTCAATAACTTAAAAATAATGAAACAATAAAAAGGAATAAAGATATTTTCTTTCAAATATTTATCATCCATGTTACGTCCGAAAATTTACCGCAATTAGAAAATTCTCGGGTGAAAATGAGAAGCGGTAAAATCATTTACTGCATTGTTCAAAAATAATAGCGTTGTAATTTGCCATCTATTTTTGTAATTTATATCTTGATCAATCTACCTTTAATTGTTGCATGGATAAATATAATATGCCAACGTCAAAGTTTAAGTAGGCAAATGAAACCATTTTTTTTAAAATTTTTAATGCATATTTTATACATTAATATTACACCGTTTTTATTTACACGCTAACTCACACTAATAAGCACTAATAAATAAAGGTCCCTATTAACTTGAGAGAATGCCGTGTATCGAAATAGGTACGAATGACTATCTACTAAAGGTTATTATTATATACTAAACCATTTTGCCCCAAACATTGTTACTGTGTTACTATGGTGCTGAATTAAAACTGTAATTCGATGTATTATAGTAATAACGATGTTTTTTTGTTTGTAATACCAATATAAATTACCATAGAAATGTTTTAGGTGATATTTGAACTTAAGATCTTACAATTACCAGCGGAGAACTAACACCAGACAAATGTAATTAAAGTAATAAATAACCTAACTTAGATATAGTACGATTACCTAACATTAATCGATTTAAAATTAGATAACGTTTAAAGCTCACGCCAATTTTAGAACAACTACCTAAGAAACTGTAACTATAAAGACTTTCACAAATTTAATGAGCTTTCGTTTGTTTTGTAATGGAATATACTTATTTTTTATTTCACCCAAGTATTATATACTTTGAAAAGTATACAAATATATTACAGAATTTTTATACAACATTAAGGTAATTAATTTGTAAATCAATGAATTTCGTAATTGTTTACAGAGAAGAAAGCAATATAGCCAATATTTTAAACGATTTGCTTTTGAATGAAGGGAACAATAAGAACATAATGTCTTATAATCGCTATATTAATTCTGATTTATCATTAAGCTGTGTACATGATAAAATAAAATTAAACAATATCCAGTTTAATTTACACGTGGGCATAACCTTAATCACACGAAACTCTAAGTGGCCGCTAAATGGTATATCAAAAGTTTCTGATGAAGGTTTGTTTACTTAACTTTTGACCTTTTATGTCATGTAATTAGCGTGTAGTGATATTTCTAAGTGGTAATTATTATTTAGTTATTAATAACACAAGTTGCCATCGTAATTTAAGAACATATAAGTTGACATTTACTGTTAAAAATAAATAATGTCGATAGCAGTTCTCGTGAATAAAATTTTATGACAAACATACAGAATAATATGATTTCTATTTATAAATTGAGCGTGCATGAGCTGGCTGGTAGAGATGAAAAGTTATAGAGAAAATCTTAACAATCTTCAAAGAATTTCTATCATTAAAGTAGTATGTATTACTGTGAATCATTCATTCCATTGAGATAAGATATTCATTCTGTGGTTTTTATCGGAAATCCAGTTAATTGGGTTTATTATATATACTTGTGATATAACTACTTTATTAATAATATTAATTGTATACCAATGATTAATTTTTATTCTTCTTATTTGACTTCAGTATTAAAACTAAAATGGTTTCGCAATGACTATAATTTTGTGCGCAACATTTTCAGTTCTGAATTTTTGAAAACAAAAGGTCTTCTTTTTGTTTATTTATATTTTAAAACTAGATGTTTTAACATTTTTTAGATATCTATGATTAAAAAAAAAACAGAATATCAAAAAACAGAAGAGTCATTCATACAATCACGTAACTATCCGTTTGTGTGTCCATTTGACATTGGTGTAGAAACTCAAAATTTAGCAAAGTAATAACACATACTGACCTACACGTGTTTCAATAGTTTGCACTCAATATTGTTTAAAAATATTTAGAGAAGACAAATAAAGTAAGTAAAGAAATTTTTTTTAATTTCATGTGACGTGAAATCAATTGAAAGACATAGTTGTAAAAATTCTAAGACGTAAAAATTTTTAAAATGTTAGATTTTTGCGTACATTAATTCCAGAGAAATTGTTGAAAATTTCCACATAATTATCTACCCTTCAACCTCAATAATCGAAACTGCTGAGAAAATAACAGCGTTAGTACAAGTCCACTTAAAGTTTATCGGAAAACTATGACACTAAATCTTAGTGTTTTCCAGAAATTCACTGTTTTTACGCCTGTGATAAATAATTTTATTATTTGTGATAATTTAATAGAGGTACTATGCCCCGTTAACTAGTGTTCTCTGTGTCCAGTAATTTTCAATCTTTAGATGTTAATAGACAATAAATGTATAGTTACGATGTTACCTCTTGATTCGTTTTAGTCTAAATTTTAGATCATAATCTTCAATTTAAAACGTATGAGACCGTAATAAAAGGATATATGAATGGTGATTTATCATCATTTACTTTTAAGACCCGAAACCATAACGAAGTTCCCCTAAGACTCCAGGGTGTACATAACGTCAAGCTCGAGGTTTTCAACGTCAATCTTCCTTTAAAAGTAGCTGGCAACGGTGAACTACAAAACAAACGTGGCAGGTATTAAATCGAGACGGATCGGAGCGACGCGTCACTTCAGAGATCGACTCCGTCGTGTAATCACACGCACCGAACGGGAAAGGGAAATCAGAAATTAAGGAGGAAAAAAGAAAGCCCGCGTGAAAATCGCGAAAACGGTAACGTTATCTGTCGAACGAGATCGTTCGCCCAACGTTCGGATATTACCCAAATCCCTTGATCCGTGAAATTGCGAAGGAACTTCGACAATACAATTTCGTGAAATACCCTCAACCTTAGTGCAGCCTTCCTACCTCCGGCTGTGTACGGCGGCTGGCACGAGAGTCTCGCGTCAATAATCATGTATGTAGGTTTCGGATCTCGCACTCGAATCGTGTGTAATCTATATGTTCTTTCCTTTTGATACATTTATATCGCGTGTTAAATTTATATATTCCATTATAACGTATTGCGTAATTGCTGACATTTATATATTCCATTATAACGTATTGCGTAATTGCTGACATTTATTTATTCCATTATAACGTGTTGCGGAATTGCTGACATTTGTATATTCCATTATAACGTATTGCGTAATTGCGATTGATTTATGAAATACGTTCAAAGATAAAATGGTAAAATGATATTTGCTAAAAAAGACAATTTTCCGATGAACGTAGTCATTTCTCTAGTAATCTATTTTATTATTGTTTTGCTGTAGTCAGTTCCATCATAGTATTGTATTGATATACTATATTCGTAGATTGAGACATATTTCATAAGCCAAATTGAGGAGTTTTGGACTTAATTTTAATTACTTCATGCTGATAATTAGATTTATTAAAACATATATCATTAATTTGGTGGTCTAAAATGATTTATCCGCCAAAAAACGTGCGAAAAAGTTTGCTTTTCTGATTTCTAAATCCTTCATTTTTTTAAAATGTTCCTCGGTAATGTTAATGGATGAGCTTTTTAATTTTTAATTTTTTAGTCAGTCTGGATTTTTTTCCTACCAAACAACGAAATGTCATCATAAAATTGAGTCGATTCACATAAATAAATTTGTTAATTTTCTTTATTTTTATGGAAAACTCACACTTCAATAAAAAAATGACTATATCAAAATCGTTTCTATAAAAAAACACTTGATGTTACCTAAGACAGTTTTCACGTATCTGCTATAGTTTCGGACTTCCCATACTGTCCCAGTTAAAAACACATTGTGTGTATGTATATATATATATATATATATATATATATATATATATATATATATATATATATATATATATATATATATTCTCTTTGACATAAAAAACGGGCGGTTTTGATTTTGTCATATTATTAACTAAATATTATTTATTAAGAGGTTTTATTAATTGTAATTGTTACTGGCAGGTATAGTGTATTCTGGCACATAAAAATGAACGTTCTTTATTTGAAATTTATTCTTTTTGAATGAAAATTCTCTTTCATTGACAAAAATGTATTTTTTAGCTGTAAATGAAATCCAATTCTTATTAAGTTCTTTTTCATTTGTTACGTTTTTTATTTTAACGAATAAATTTTAATTAAATTTCTGCTGTTTGCTGCATTAGTTCATTTCTGTTTGCTGTTCTCAGTATGGTTGAAAAAACGATAAGAGCTAGTAAAATTATTGCGCTGTTTGAAGAAGGCTGTGGCCAATGTAATGTGTCTTAGCAGTATAATGTGAGCCATTCATCTGGCAACGATACCAAAAAACGGGCTCCGTTCGTACAAGGCCCGGTTCTGGAAGAAAACGGTGCACTGAGCCACGGGACGACCGCTTCATAGTCAGTCAAGCGCTATGAAATCATCAAGTTACGTACGTGGATCTCAAACAGAACCTCGAGGACGTCAGAGGTACACGAGTGAGCCTATGGACAGTCAGAAGGAGACTTCAGGCCGTCAATATACGTAGCTATCGCCCTGCTCGGGGCCCTACATTGCTCCGTGAGCATCGAGTTGCCAGATTTAGATTTGCTCAAAATTTTTCGTCATGGACTCAACAAGACTGGATACTATATTATTCTCCGATGAAGCTCGTACATCGATTAGTGGTAAGGATCGACGTCGGCGAGACTTACGAAGACCTGGAGAACGCTTCGCAGAAGTGTGCTTTGAGGAAATCACCCCTTACGGTGGAGGCTCCGTAATGTTTTGGGCTGGTATTAACTCAGATGACCATATCGAGTTAGTTTTTATTGAAAATGGCACCCTTAATGCGCAAAGGTACATAATAGATATTCTTATTCCTCATGCCCAACTCGCATTAACAGCAGTTGGAGGCGAGTCCATTTTTATGGACGACAACGCTCGCGCCCACCGTTGATGCGTATATGCAGGAGGCCGGAATTCGTCGGTTAGACTGTCCAGCTAGAAGTCCCGACCTCAATCCGATAGAACACATATGCGATAATATTTGTAAAAAATTTAATAGAAATAAGTTAATGTTTAAAATTTTTAAATGCGGAACGGCTTTACTTGTATTTAACTATTCTTGTCTCGTTTAACTTGTGTTTTCCTTTCATTCTACCACGACCATATTTCGAAAGTGACTCTATGCACACCTTAATAATTTGGCTTATGTTATGAGTATTAAGCTGTAGTTATGGGTATTATTTATTCCCAAGCAACGTTTACAAGGATGTGAATAAATTAAAGTGCCTAAAGATTGCCCTTTGGCTCGAAATTGGTCAAATTTTTTAACCACCCTCCTTTTCATCTAAAGCGCACTTATAAATAGATACTCTAAGTTTTGTTTTCAACAAATTTGTATCCTTTAAAAACGTTTCTATATACTATATATATATATGAAAGGTTTATATATTAACGTTATCACGTTTCTATATACTAAATATATTAAACGTTTATATATTAAAAACATTTCTATAAATAATACGCAATATCGCACATACGATCAAAGCCGAGGCAAATTTAAACGTCTTTCCAAACACAATGAGCGCTAAACGCTCCCGACCAAGTTACGCCAAGAGACCAATCATAAACAAAACAATTTGGCCCCAGCGGGAATAATAATAATTCACAAAAGAAATATGGAAAAATCGGTAAACATCGTTTGTTTCGGTACATTTTATCGACATCAAAGGGAGTCGGCGGCATGTCCGTGATTAAAACCGTAAAGCTGCTGTCACACGCACCGCCTAGGCTTTCTGAATCTCGACCGATTTTGATCTCGGATACGCGTGTATGTGTATGTCATACTTTTCACCTACGTCACTACCGACGGCGCGTGGAAAGAGAGTTTCGTGGAACTTCAAACTTTTTGAGAAAAAGCGACGTGACATTTAAGCCTTGATTAATATCCATTTTGCTTTAGTTATGCAGATTTAGAGAGACTTGTTTAAAATACTACACTCGGGCTGAACTTTGATATCTATAAGATTTCCTAACTAATTTATACAATTTGTGATTCAGACTACGATTTGAAAATATAATTTAATTTAGTATTAGACGCGTACAATTGTTATTATTTCTCTATAATTTCTACAAAGTTAATTAATTTTAAATTTGATTATTTCATTGGCATAAAAGAAAATTTTTAGTTGAAATTTTGCTAAAGCTCTATAGCATCTTAGTATAAAATACTAGTATAACATTATTACTCTCCTATATTTTTCGTATACTTGTTTGTCGTCCTTAGTTATTTATTGATCAACAAATCTATTCGTTTACTTGTTTTGGTTGTTATTTAAATATGTATAAGGTTTTATACTAATAGCAGTATAATTTAAAAAATATACAATTTTCTACTTATTTTCCAATAAATAAGAGTACTAAATTGATATTTCAATTTTCTAATTAAATTGAATTAAATGCGTTTTCGAATATTTTTTATTAAATTCAGGAATATCTTCAGGTTTGGCACGTATCAATGTATATATATATGTACCCATATTCATTTATTAAATTCGCTAATACGTTTCCAGCCACACATTTGAAATTTTCTTTGCTATAAAAAATTAAGTTTGGCCGATATTTTTTTGTTATGACAAAATAAAATTTGCCACCTAGAATACTACGGTTACTGATGCGGATTATTACACATCAAACTTATGACAGTTACATCATTATTGCCTAGTCAATAACTTAAGAATTACTCTAGAGGTATAGATAAACATATCATACATTAACTCCACTCACGGGTACGATAGAGATGTTGCCCATAAACAACGTAGCGGCAATGAAACGGTTTTATGTATTACCTCATCAGCTCAGATAATCTGTATGAATCTACCAAGTCAGCCCGAAGTAACAACATAATTTGGAAGGAAAACCACGTAAAAACAGAACTATACCAAAAACCAAACTGTAATATTTTGCATTAACGTAAGCGGATCATAAGTACTTCCATGACTAATTCAAATATCTAGAAAATATGGTTACAACTTGTTGTCCTCTTCCGAATAAACTACACTGAAACCTAACATTATATAATACTAGCTATGCCCCACTATTTCACTGGCATGAAATTCGTTATAAGAAAATTATTAGAATATTTTTTTATATATTGCTTTTGAGTACAAATTATTACTATACCATATGTCATCAAAATCCGTCCAGTAGATTTCGCGAAATCAACGAACACAGACAGAAAGACGAAAATTCTGAAAATAGGTTTTCTGGCTTCTATTTTCATTCTTTAAGCTAAATCAAACACTCTTCGTAAAATATTACCCATTTTCAGAATTTATTATTAGTAAAATAGATTAGGTAGTAGCAATTTAACTTCAAAGAACTTGAGAAGAATTATAGAATGTTTAGAAAAGATAGAAAATTAGAGATAACTCCAAAAGTATTTAAAACCAGACCATTATATAATACAATTTTAACCTTGACGAATAAATTGAAGAAAAAATTACTTCAACATACGCCTTACAGCCTTCAACGTATGTAAATTTTGTCAAGACTCGGTTACCAAATGATCAAGGGGCGAAGAAAACTTTTCATTTAGGGACGATCGCGACGACTGTCAAATATTCAAAAAGCTCCCTTCGCTCTTGAGCTTTTATATTTGCAACTTCGACACTGTTTGCATTGGCACAATATTCACCATTGCGACCTGTGTACCTATATCGCGGTGTGTTTTATAATATATTCCACCGGAGAACGATTAAATTCTTTTACTACGGTACTATAAGTATAGCTTGATGCCGGTTTCATTGTTTATATTGACATTTGATTTTCATTCGCTTGCCCGATTTATTTGATATTACAATTAATTAGAAATTAAGAATTTTCTTTTTTTGAAAAAGCGAAGTGAATTTAAGACTATGTATGATTATGATTATTTACGGTGTTCACCGGCATGGAAAAAAAGGTAAATTGACAAGGATGACACCATCGAGTTTCCCGACATATAGTCAGTTTTCCGTCTCTTTCTTATTATGTATGTGTTCTTAATCATTTTCAATGCTACGCAAAATAAATGACACTTGGGGGATATGCTATTTTTGAATTTTTATAATGTGACTTCAACATTTCATATCACAGGATTCGGTAATTAATTTATTATCTTGTAATACTATTTTTAAATTATATCTGTTTTACACAATGCGAAGAAAACATAATCAGTTTGTCTCTGTCGTGAGTCCACTGACACTTAAGTATTTTTAATACGATTTATTTTCTTTCTCGCTTATCTGTTTTTTTTCTCCCATTGAGATCCTTGACACTACAATGTCCTACTGCATCGGTTCACAAGGAGACCGACTCTCAGAAAAGTCTTAAATTCTGTTTTTTGTTTTTGTATGATGCGAATCTAAGTAAACAGATGTGTAGACCAAATTGACGTACAAAAACCCTAATGATTGTTTTATAACTATTTATTATCAATAGCGCGTAGTATAAAATTTAGTAGAAAAACTTTATATGATTTTCCTGGAATGTATAATTTGCTTATCTATCAGTATCGTGTGATATTTAATAGGGCTTCGTAAGTAAATATTCAAAGTCCAAATACTCGGAATCAAATGTTATCAATTAAATGCAGTTAAAAAGTGAAAATTAGGAGTTGTAAAAACATGTATTTGATTATTAAAAAAATTGTTTTTCTTTTAACCACACATCTTTTTTAAATTAAAAATCATATGGTACTGAAAATATATATAGATCTGCGCATAATACAGGTACGAGTATGTGGTTTAGGGTCGAATAATTATACAGATAAACTTATTTCTGAAATGATAACTTCAATTCGAATATGGTTACAATACTCTTCTTAAAATATTTGTTGCTTTTTTGACATTATCTCTTGTTAATCATACTCTACTTTTTGCTGAGAAATTATTACTGGAGATATATATGATTAACTAGCGATCTGCCCCGACTCCGTACGTTAGGGTAGTCAAATGCAGTGTCTAATATATTCTTTTATGATACAGTTAAGTGTATTTTACACTATTAATCCAAACACAGGTGTCAAAACAACCACCACGAATGCTTCATATAATCACCAATTAAATTATTTGAATAACATTTTTTAGGTGTATTGTCATTATGTGTAGTCCTGCATTTTATTTTAATTAA
Source organism: Druceiella hillmani (assembly GCA_039881145.1). Lineage (NCBI taxonomy): Eukaryota > Metazoa > Arthropoda > Insecta > Lepidoptera > Hepialidae > Druceiella > Druceiella hillmani. Next base: position 39,424,294 of record JAYKKI010000003.1, on the reverse strand, counting down.
GAAAAATATAATAATGTACCGTGATATGACATTCTTTTGACAGTTTCACCTCCGTACCTTTATCCTTACTACTTTTATTAATTTTAATAGCCTTTCTACTTTTATTTATTTAAAAAAAATGTTTTCATTTCTATTAACCTACTAATCCACATTATAAAGTTTGAATATATAAATTAGTGCATATATAAATTATGGCCAAACCAGTGACTTTTCCTTCGTTTTCTTTGACTAATTTACATTATAAACTATTTTGTTAGTTCGTAACTTAAAATTATACAATATATGGCCTATGGCAATCCGGAAACTATAAGCTATCATGCTACTAAAATTATATGTTAATTGGATTAATAGCCTGCATGGATCCCAAAAAAGGAACTAAAAACTTTTCTTTTCGTTTTATTAATGGGATTATTTCAATCGGGTAAGAAATAAAATATTTAGAAGGAATCTTATCTAATACGCTACAATTCCTAATTAAAAATATTAATATTATAATTAAATGGCTTGTGATCGGGGCAAATGCGGAATAGTTTTTAAATTTGAGAATAAATAAGGCGAAGAAGTTTTGCAATCCTAAAAATTATACAATAAAATTAATATTTTTTTTCTCAAAAATGCCCATCGATTTTCTTCAAACTTTTTAAATTATTAGTTTTTTATGAGCCAAATAATTTGTTGTAACTTGCGTTCCCGAAAAAATCTAATTACGGTTCGGCTCATTTAAAATTACAACGCTGGATGCGGCGGCGTAGATTGGAATGCGTGGGGGCCGTTTACGTAGTTTTGCACTGTTAAGTGGTGGCCATTGTCCTGACGATACAAATTCTTTGTTAACAACAATAACGTAAAACAATACTATTATGTCTATAAAAGATATATATATATATATATATATATATATATATATATATATAAATATATATATATAAATATACATATATTTATATATATATATATATATATATATATATATATATATATATATATATATATATATATATATATATATATATATATATATATATATATATATATATATAATACGCTAGGCTTTAAATTGTAATGGAGGGAACTAAAATATGGTATATTAGTAACGAATACAACTTAAGAAGAATAAAATCGGTCGTGTGGATTTTTGAAAGATCCAATCTCCAAATCTCCAGCCACTTTTATTATTTTACATGTGTGCTAAATAAAATTATTCTTGTGTTATGTCAAAGAAGTGTAACTTTTAAAACGCGTACATATGTACAAGCACAGTAATTTTTTAGAATATTTTTTTTAAATCCATTTAAAAAAAGGAATTAAATCACCTTCTCCATCTTTAATTCTTATATGAATATTTTCCAAAAAGTTATCTTGTACAAAATATGTGGGTTAAAAGACATATTACTATGCTAATACATCTAATTAATTTTGTGTTTTTGCGTCACGTTGTTTCTGAGAAAATCGACTGTGACAAACCGAATTACATACACGTTAGTGATATTATAAGAGTTCCGTTTTTCAGTTTAAGGTACGAAACCCTAAATATTAAAACAATATGCCTTTTTACCTTTTTAGTTTAGGAAATTTTGGACGGGAAACTGGTTATTTCATAATATATTATGATGTGTACTATATTTGTAACCTGTCAAACATTTGAATCTTCATTGCAAATTCGTCATTGCTTTTGAACGATAAATAAATAGTAGTAATATTCGTTTATTTTGTAATTTCAGCACACACACACACACACACACATACACACACACACACACACACATATATATATGTATATATATATATATATATATATATATATATATATATATGTTTCAATACAACAGCAAAACAATTTTAAAAGTTTATCTCAAAAATGCAGGCGGCCTGTTTTGATTCTCTTTACCTATATTTTAATTACTCATTGCCCAAAAAATTATAGTTTCGTACCAATTATATAAGTCGCTTTTGTATCAAACACTAAAAAACAAACTTTATCTTAAATAAAATTATAGAACTGGCATTAATTTCAATAAGTTTATAAACGGAGAAAACGATGTGTTAAAAATCGGGGTGGGGGAAATTTAATATGGACCATACGTCGATCAGGTAACTAACTAAACACAGCTGCTAGTCTTTGGGACTCGGCTTTTAATCACAGATATAATAAAGGCGTTTATTTAAAATGACCCATCAACATTAGCGCCACCACATAGTTGACTTAACAAAGTTAAAGGCTTCGACTCGACCTTAACCTGGTGGCGGCAGATCAAACGGCCGCACATTAATGGCCTTTCATATTTAATTCGGGATCATGAATTCTCCAGTCCTTCAGTGCAGGCCTCTCTTCATTTTTAGATTAAAATATTACGTCGGTAGCGGCGCAGTATAATAATTCGATATTAAGTATTCAGTGGCGGTAGCGCCGTGCGTCCCGGACGGGCCGCGTCCGGATAATAAATTATATCTTCGCGGCCTTTTGTGTTTTTATTTTATTTATCAGCCGCGTGGAGGACATTACCATTTCGTCCAGCCCTCCGCCTCAATTTGTAATACAGAATTGGGACACTTCATTTGTTTGATGCGCTCCGCGCCAGATTAAACGCCGTTTCGTTTCGCAAAATTTAACACGTTTCGCCGGGCCCACTATTTTTAGATCGTCGAGATGCGGAAACCTACGTACTTTAAAAATAAAATTAACTCCGTTTGTGTATAATGGTAGTACAATTTTTTTTATAATTATTTCAGATAAAAAGGTAATTATGAAAGAAGTAAGCAATATAGTAAAATAAGGAAGTATAATGAAACGCACAGGAAAGTTAATTGAATTTTTAGGAGGATAATATTGAACTTACCAGAAATTAGAACACTAAGTGATACAATGGAAATATTTTAGTTTGGACAGTAATTAGCACATTAATTTAAATAAAAGTCTTATAATTATATATATATATATATATATATATATATATATATATATATATATATACATAATTTTTATTAAAACTAGCTATATAACTAATTATTAATTTGTTTCTAAATTAAATTGTTAAGTACTGTCTAAACTAAGATATTTCCACTATATATCACTTAGTGTTCTAATATCTAGCAAGTTCAAGTGGTTTTAGCCTTTTGAGTCACTTAGTTATCACAGTTTTGCACATTTCAGAGTCTGGACGCTTCTACGCTAAATTTGGTTTTGAAGTCTGTTTTGAGGCGAACTAGCAAATCTACTAATAATGTCCTCTACCATCTTAATTTCAAGATCGTGATGGAGGTCACAGTTACAAACGTACCAAAGCGCGTTAACTGCATATTTAATAATTTTATTTTGAAATTTTCAAATCAAAAGCTCGTATCAAAAGGTATCCAAGAAATCTAAAAGTCTAGGGCCGAGCAAATGCGATAGGTAGAAAAGCGTTAAGACAAATTAAAAAAACGACGCAAAGTGATTACGTGGTCCAGTGAAAGTCCCTGTTATATTACTCATTATATTAAATTATATATTAAAGTAACGAAATTACATATTATTACGAAACAATCGTTAGGATTTTATCACGATGTTTTCATGACAAAATTAGTACGCGAATCTGAACTGCGCCTTTCCGTTTTTTGTTCTAATTTTACCCTTGTCAGTTACGGGGCGGGGGAATGGGGAGTGAATATATTTTTGGTAAATATCTTCTGAATTATAGTACACAAAAATAAAAGGTTTTGAAAACTATTTCCTTCATTTAATTCTTCACATCTTAAAACATTTACATGAATATTTTTGTGTAGTAACTATTAAAATATGTGCTTGTTAATACGCTTTACCACTGTGCATAGTTCCAAGTTTCGACATCAAATGTATCATAACATTCTAAAAAAAAATAAAAGGTTTTGAAAACTATCTCCTTCATTTAATTCCTCAGATCTTAAAACATCTATATAAATATTTTTGTGTAGTAACTATTAAAATATGTGCTCGTTAATACGGTTTACCACTGTGCATAGTTCCAAGTTTCGGCATCAAATGTATCATAACATTCTAAAAAAAAATAAAAGCTTTTGAAAACTATCTCCTTCATTTAATTCCTCAGATCTTAAAACATCTACATAAATATTTTTGTGTAGTAACTATTAAAATATGTGCTCGTTAATACTGTTTACCACTGTGCATAGTTCCAAGTTTCCGCATCAAATGTATCATAACATTCTAAAAAAAGTAAAAGGTTTTGAAAACTATCTGCTTCATTTAATTCCTCAGATCTTAAAACATCTACATAAATATTTTTGTGTAGTAACTATTAAAATATGTGCTCGTTAATACGCTTTACTACTGTGCATAGTTCCAAGTTTCCGCATCAAATGTATCATAACATTCTAAAAAAAAAATACATAAATATTTATAGAATCCTTGTTACTTGCTTTTTCAACTGATGTCCTACACAGCATAAAAAGTTAAAAATGAATCGATTATTTTATTTGTCCCCTCTAGCTATTAATATTTAGAGTTCAAGTTTGAAATGTTTATAAGGAGTGAGAGGGTGTGAATAATACATTGTGGATGATTTAAAAAAATCTATTGAACTATTGTATACAAAATTCTGAAAAATAAATGTTTTCGAAATTATTGAAAATAGTTTTGAAAACTGACTCCTATAATTGATTTCCGCGCCCTAACCCTTCCATATAAATGTTTTTACGTGATTACAATCGAAATGTATATAGATTAACATGGTTTGTAAATATGACAAATTTCATGTTTCCAAATCAAACGGTTTTTGAGAAAGAGCTATGACAGCTGAACAGATGGACGGACATACGAGTGATCTTCTGGCGGTCCCTTTTTTCTTTTCAAGGAACCTTAAAGAGTAGCTTTTTTAGTTATTGATATCTAAAATTCCTTACAAAGTTCATAATTTTTCATAAATATCATTTGGTTTTATCTTTTCACATCCAAGTATTTATATTTAAATACATATCTAATGAAATATTCTACATAAAATTAAATAAAATATTTAAGTAAACACGAACTAAGCTTTTTGTGTGAAAATTAATGTCGAAACAAAAAACAAACTTCAAAATAAACACTATGGAAAACTACCTTCCTAAACGCCAAAGCTCACCTCTCCCTGCAATCTAGCAAACAAATAACATATTCTCTGAATATGTGGGGAAAGTTTGATGACATTTAAGCGACGATTGGGGGGCACCCGACGATATCCACTGGAGGAGCACTCGCGACGCCAAATGAGTTATATCCGATGAAAATTTCATAATAAAACGTCAAAGGGACAGCGTAGGGCCGGATATGAGATGACGCCGCATGTATCCTTTAGGAAAATGTGGGAAAATGTGATGAATTCGGACCGGCCGAGTGCGTGCCGCTCGCCCGCCCTAGACGCGACCGCGCCCGCCCAACTTCTTGCAAAGTTGACGCACTTGCGGCGGATCGCTTATTATTATTATTAGGTGAACCATATTAGTTTTATGACTTTGGCAGGATGTCGGGAATGGGCGGTTCTCTGCGGATCGCGCTTTAGTGCTTCACTTCTGTCGCGTATATCGATACTTACAGAGGTAATGCTCGATGTTCGTTGTTGCGAGTGATAGTACTTGAAGTATATTGCCTTTTGGTAAATTAATCATGAGTTTGAGATATTAAATGTTAAATAATAGAAACTTACGGTACTTTGAAAATGTGTTGTTTTTGCGGTTATATTCATACAATATCAAGTGACATTAAATATCATTTTGGACAAAGTTCATATTTAAAGTATAATATTAAAATGTATTATACTTTATATATGAATAATAAAATATTATAAGATTACAAATTAAATTCATATTTTTACACATCGACTAAAAACATGAGTTTATAAAGTATATATGTCGGTAATGCATCAAAGAAAGATGATGGAAACTTAAAAAAGAGATAAAAATTTATTGTGATATGTATAGAAAACTGCTGGGAAAATATTTTGAAAATTGGAAACGAAAAAAAATTCTATAAACACACAAGGTCGTACATTAAAACTGTTCTACTCTAACAAACTTAAAAGGTTTTTTAAGATACAATTTTCAAGATAAAAATGCGATCAGCTCACCAATCACGTACAGTCGTATAGAATGGAGACTTGTAATCAATTATACAAATACTTGGGCGAGGTTCCTTTATTTATTTTCTGAAAAGCTGGCAAGCCCTGTTGACGCTCGATAAACGAGGTCGCGAATGAACTTATCTCCTGCCCGCTGTAGCGAACGGAGGTTGAGGCACTCAGGTACAGCCAAGCGCTCACGTAACGAAAACTTTTCCAATAAAGCAAATGCTCCATCACTTAAGGACTCAATGTCCTTAATTCGAAAGCTGCGTCCTACTGCCGACGCGAGGCCGCTAAATTATTGTTATTTGCCAAGTTCATAGGAAGAGAAAGAGTCGGGCTGTGTGCGGAGGAGTTTCGGTCGAGAACGATGATAGCGAGTGAGAGACAATGTGCAATTCGGGAATCGATGACGGTTGTGATTATTGAGAGAAAAATATTGTAATGAAATATGAAATTTAAGTGCATACATTGTGTTTATTTAAATGTCTTACTTAGTGCATCGTAATGTAACCGTATCTAGAAAGGTAAACATGCGAGCTTTAAGGGATGTATCAAATTGATTATTTTCAAGCGGTTCACATAAAAGACTTACATAAGTCACTTGATTTGAATACACAATCATTGACTTGAGTGGAAAAAAATCCTTGACTTGAATGGGAAAAAATATATAAATAAAAAAAAATTGTGCCTTTTAAGTGAATGTCAAAGTCGTTTTTTTTTCTGCATACATTCGATATGAATGTCAAACTAAATTGATCATACGCTAATTTCAAACGACTGTATTTTTCTGTATTTATCCTGATGAATTTAGAGCAAAAAAGTAGGTACTAAAAAAACGTACACTGACGAAAAGTATAAAGCTGCCCCTCCTTTAAAGCTGTCCTCCTTTTTAGGAAAGTTTCCTTTTTATTATTATTAACTTTAAAATGCTAAATTTGAATAATAATCATTTATTTGATGTACCATCTACGGCGACGTGAGAAATTCGGTATAAGGAAAGTTATTAGGAATTTTTTTTTCTTCCAAAAATGCATGAGCATAAAATTTACTTAAAATGCTAATAGATGGCGTTGGCAGTGCTAATATCGCAATATTCAGCGAGTTAGGGCGTTTTTGATATATGCAACATCCAAATAAAAAGTATTCTATATGCTGTTCGAGGATGTAAACTATTATCATACTAAATTTTATCAAAATCTGTGCAGTAGATTTCGCGTGATTAAAGAACAAATTAAAACACAGACAGACAAAAATACTAAAAATAGGTTTTGTGACTTCTACTATCATTCTATGCGCCGCATCAATTACTTTTTTTGAAATATTTTCCATGTACAGAGTTCATTCTGTTACAATTAGATATATAGCTTAAATTACGATAAACAGTAAATATACTTAGTTTTATTTAATTCGAGAAACTGACATTTTTATCTAGTTATAAAGGTTTGGTTTAAACTTGTATTTGATCACTGTTTATTTTTAAGAGACGCAAGGAGCAAATGAGGTACAATAATCGTTGAAAAATATGAACTACATTTTTTTACGGAAATCGATTATACTAAATTAAGAGACTCTAAACAAAGAATTGAAATGAAATATATAGTTTAAAAAAATATTTAATTTTTTAAAACTTGTATTTTGCATACTTTTTTAACCAAAGGACTCATTGAAATAAATCAAATGAATCCAAATTCGATAAGTGTACTCTTAGCGATTGAGAAGTCCTTGTTGAGTGACCACCTCTCTCCTCCATCATAATATTAGCTCTAAGGCATTACATAATATTGATATTTTAATATAATATTATTATTACCGTAATGTTGTCACAATTGCATATTTTTACAAAATTTCCAATCGATACGACAATTAAAAGTAGTCGATAAATTTGTTTACATATAAAAGTAGAAAATAAAAGCGTTTTAAAAATGTATATGCATTTGTGCGTGTAAATCTATAGCCTGATGGGATAAAATTTCATGTTTAGCAGCTCTTTACACAATTCCCAATCGTCCTTATCATTTTTGTTACCTCAAATTTTAGAATTGTTGAAAGGGAATATAAAAAAGAGTTTTTTAGCCAAAAACCAATACCATTTTTTTTTAAATTTTCAGTTATGAGCTCAACTACAATTAAGTAAAACAATAAAATTCCATTTCTAGATCTAAAAAAATAATATCTACAAGCCTTTTATTGTTTTCGGGGAAAACGACTGGCTATGTGGCTTATTCGTTAAGTAAAAATATAATTTTTTTTCATCGCCTCTTCAAACAATACGAGTAAGCCATTAAACCATTTAAATAACGTAAAATTTTCTGTTCTAGATAAAATTATTTTCACACAATACAATATTTATTTATCCGTCTACCAATATTGAACCGAGATCAAAAATATATAAAATCAATTCTTGACATTTTCTTTGGAAAGTAATTGTAACGAGGCGAGTAAGATAATCCTAACGTGTCAAGTTGTCGAAGTATATACGAAAAGTAACTTTATAAATTTTATTATAAAGTTTTTAATAATTTAAAACTCTTTCTTTAATATTATATATTAATATTTGACCTTTATATTCTGCATTGTAAATAGTCTTTTAATCTTTTATTTAATTAGCGGATAATTTTTATTATTCGTAAAATTACAAATTAATCATCGTGTCGGATTTTTAACATTTTTCCCCATACTCGCTTGAATTAATTAATATCAAGATAAGTTAGATAAAAATAGGTCGGCTCTCATTTTATCTTTTCTTTGTATAAATATTTCGGCATTTTTTAAATTGAATCTTTATTTGAAGTTTTTAAAAATAATTCGAATGATACAATGAAAACATTAATTCAATTAAAATTAGAGTGAGACTCGCAATGAAACGAATTGCCAATTGATAAATGAGTTGCCGATTCTACAATGTTTCGTAGCTACTACCAGACGTAGTGGTGCATCTCTGGGATCCGAATTTGATTCTCGGTCGCTCGCGATTGATCTCATAGCAATACGTCCGCCATATGAATCAATATGTATAAAAAAATAGATACATTAAAGTACATAAGTAAATAAATAGAAAAATAAAATTTGAGATTTCAGAGTGCGATATATGCCAGGAATATGCACACACTTAAGAATATAAAAGTTTTAAATATTTAAAAGGGCATATAATATTTCTAATAATCTATTTAAACACATTAAGTATTAATGTATATTTTTTACTTGATGAACTATGAGATACAGAATGTTTCACATAATTTTCTAATATATATGTATTTTAAGTAAGTTTACAGGAACTATCAAAAGAAACCTACTTTCTATACATTTTAGTACCAATAGTTTCGGTACCAGGGGAGGGGATGTATTTTGTGCGTGTCTTTTAGGACATATCTGGAGATATGCTATTTAAAATTAAAAAGAAATTTCGAAGTCATTATAATTAGCCTTTCAAACGATATCTAAAATTTAAAAAAATCTATTACTTACTTTGCCCCCCTTTAAAATGTTCATATATATTTCATTAACGAGATATATTCGGGTTAATACGTTTTATCACTATGTTAAATTTCACGCTATATACTTGTAATTTATAACTGAATTCACAAATTATTGGCTTGCGTAATTGGAGACTCAGCAGTATAACTTTGAAGCTTTTATGTACGTAACTTATTTATGCATTTACAAAATTTCAATTTAGGTCTTCTGTTGAAAAGTATCTTTGTATATGTATTGTTTAATCCCTTATTAAGGTTATAAAGCTTGGATACCATCACAGAAGTAATTAGATTGGCAACTTATAAACTTGCATCTTTTTTCAACCGATTTCTGGATTGTTGTAGAGACTTCTAGAATATTTCTCGTAGGGTATATAAAGAGTGCGGCATTCAAAGTTTTGTTCAGTTTGCAATTAAGTAATTGGTGAGCAAAGAATAAATTAAAAATGGAAGTATTTCGAAGTGAGCTTAGAGGACCCTTTCTTTAGATTAGGGCGAAAAATCAGCGAAGCATCACGCAATATATACACAACGATGAGTGAAAGTATGGCCTTACGACACGGCCAAGCACTGGTTCCAAAGATTCAAAGAAGGAAATTTTAACCTGTCCAATAAACCTCATCCAAAGTGAGCTCCTACGATTGATTTAGAAACATTTAAAAGATTTATTGAAATGGATCCCATATTAAGTTCGCGTTATTCGGCAGAGCTATCTTCACGCTCTTATACTGAAATGGAAAAACAACTTCATGCTTTGAGAAAGAAGTGGAAATATTCCGTTTGGCTACCACAAGAGCTAACACCATTTCAACATCAGAGGAGTGCTAATGTGTGTTTGGAGCTACTGAGTTCCCATCGTAATAACGAGTAGCTAAAGTATCTGGTTACAGAAGATGAAAAGTGGATGGTTTATGTTATTTTTTTATCATAAACGTCCGTGGCTAGGTGCTGGAGAAAAAGGTGTACCTAGATATAATATTGAACAAAATATACTTTTGTGTGGGTGGTGAGATATAAGTGGTGTTATTCATTGGGAACTTTTTTAAGCTAACAGTCCAATTACAGCTTAGATTTATTGTGAACAATTAAGCAAAGTCACCACTAAACTTTCTTTAAATCAAAGTAAAGTTTATTTTTTACATAATAATGCTCGACCCCACATAGCAAAAGTAACGCATGAAAAACTACTTTCACTTAAATAGTAGGTTGGAGTATGCTACTAATATATCACCCACCATACTCTCCAGATCATTCGCCATCTAATTACCATCTGTTTTGCTCTCTATCTAATAATTTAACTGGTAGAAAATTTAAAAATGAAAGTCATGTCAAAACCGGTTTTTCAATCAAATGGCTAAAGATTTCTACAAGGACCAACATTAGCTCTACCTACACGTTGGCGATAAGTGTTAGGTATCAGCGGTGCTTATATAATAAACCCCTTAAGAGGTAAGAAAACCCCGGCATCCAATTTTTAATGTCACTTGACAATTCATCTAATATTGTTACGAGTGCCACTCTCGTAACTCAATATAAAATAACGTTTATATTGATTTACGAGATCTTACCTCTTACAGGATAACTCTCATGTTTGATGGTCTACACATACGTATATAGATACGTCACAATTTTCTCAGAAATCGTTGTCAGAAACCGTTTGATGTAGAAATTTAAACGTTCTACGTTTACGTAGAAATTTGGCATCTTGATATAGCATAGTAATCTGCTCAAGAGACAATTTTAGAGTAGCAGAATAAAGTATTTGTTATTTTTTCAATGAGTGTGAAATTACTCACTATGTAGCAAAAATCTATAGAAAATCGACACCATGAAGTTGCTCACTAAACATATATTTACATAGTTTATTTCACAGATGAGTGTTCCACCGTTTTATTTTTCTGCTGGCTTTCTGTTGGAAGTTAGTCATCTATTAGACGGTTTCGAATTCAATGCGTATTTATTTGTATTATAAATTATAAATTGTTATTTTATCATTTATTAATGAATTACAATAAATTGTCAGCATATTAATTTATTTTCATTATTAACTACACTTTATTTAGATTATTTTAGTAAATTTAAAGATTAATTACATACATGTGTTTATATCAATTTGAACGTTGGGTATTCATTGACACTTTTAAAATAATTCAATTAAATTTAATTAATTTAATAAATATTAAAAATAATTAATAGTAATAATATTATTATATTAAATGATTGCAATTCTAGACAAAAAGATAAAATTGTTTATTATTTCTTATGAGACAATAATAAAGTGGAAGCGCAATAATTTGGAAAAGGTCTGGCAGATGACTGGGTTACAATTGAAAGCCAGCAAGAAATAAAATGGTGAACCAGTCATCTGTCAAGTAAATTTAAAATTAAAATTTTAATAATTATTTGATTCAATATAGATTTTATCAAGCATATATATCAGGCCCAAGTCCCTTTTTTATTTTATTTCCTTATAATTATTTATGTGCGAAATAAAGTTATTCTGGTACTATGCCAAAGAAGTATAAATTCTAACGCGCGTATATAAGTACACACATATTTTTTTTAATTTCACTTCTTGTAATACTGAAAATGAAAGATCAGTTGAAAGTTCAAGGATTATAGGGATTTCCAAAGTATTTTTTTACTATTTTATTTAAGATAATTTTAGAAACATTATTGGAAATATCCACAAAAATATCGCTTCTCCTTTCTATTTTGAATTATTCTTTGATCCACTTTTTAATGAACGTTATGCAATCTGTTCTAAAAAGTGAGACACAAAATACTAATTTGAAAGTAATCTTGAATAAAATGCGAGAAAAATAATTGGTCAAGTTGCAGAAACATACTATGCAACTTCATGGACGTAAAATGCATCACTTAACTTGCGGTGCATCCTCTTTTCAAATATCGACTGTGGAGAATAAACTTTTGCATAGAAGGGTCAAAGGGGTTGGCTGGTTAATATTCTGTACGATACATCGGCACAGGCATCATTCCGGGAGCGTGCGCCCGAGCGCCGCAGGTGCCCCAACTTTATCATAATTTTGATGCACATGCGATTGTGCGATGTAGTTATATATATATATATATATATATATATATATATATATATATATATATATATATATATATATATATATACGTAAATCCTGAGATACTACGGAAACGAATTTATATTGTGTTTATATGAGTAAATAATGTAATTTAGTTAACTATCTAAATATTGAGGTGAATCTATATTTCAATATTCTGAGTAAATGACAAAAATGGGGAAGTTGTCTCATCTGGTCGGCTGTGGGTGTTTTGAACGTAACAACGTCTGACCTATGATAAATGCAGTGAAACATATTACAATGCACTGTGTTTTATTTTGTTACACTGAACTTAACTCTAATATACGAATATAATTTGTTTTGTCATTGGAAATCTTGCTTAAATTTAGGATGGTGGTTTAAAAAATAAGGTATATTAGCATCTCTGCGGTCATTTGTAATTAATTTTTTTAGGGATAATTGCCGTTTAAAAACAAAAATACATAGTCATGATGTTTACAAAAACTTTAAATACTTAACAGAGAAGGAAGTGAATAGCATAGGAATCTTTGCCATATCACTTATAGTTTGTCAGAAACAGCCGAGGATACAGAGACTAATTTTCCTAATGTTTACTTTTTGTGTGAGACATTGCCATGTTAAAATTTAATGTTTTGAGAACATAAATTCCTTAAAATGCCTCCATTAAAATATTTTTCAGGTATTGGATAATAACTCTTGCATTTTGTAAAAGACATGCTTGTGGTCGTTATTTGTTATGTAAGTTGACATAATAATCAATCATAGTTTAGATTAATAATTTTAGAGTCTACAAAAATATGCCGCAGGAAATGTAAGTTAGAAAATAAAATAATTTCTATAATTTGCGCAAAAATATAAAAATCATGATAGTTAGGAGTGGGCATAAAATTTATGAGCTTATCAGATAAAATTTGGTTCTTTCAAGATTAATAATTTGTATGGAAAAGTTGATGAGTATAACTTCAAGGCATACAAATAAGAATTATTTCACGGGAAATAATAACTTTAAAATTAAAAACTTTCACTGTATTTTGGTGGGAAAATCAATGAAATGTAAAATTCTAAAGTATATAACCAAAGAAAACTATATTAATTTTACGCTTTATTTTACCGCTATCATTTTAATTATTTTTCCACCAAATGCGTGTATGATACACATAGTATAAATTGGAAAATTTATTTTATTGCAAAATAGTTGGCCATTTTCATCATCATGATAACATTTTCCAATATAGTACATTAATGTAGTAAAAATAAATGCAGTAAAAATTAAAGTATGTTGCCTTGTTGGTTAAAAAATAAACCTGTTAAATACGAGTAGAACTCGCACCACGAAACAATGTGGAGAATTTCAAATAATAATTGCGTTTTATTAAAATACATTTTTTTTCAAAACTCCCACATGCTTATGAAAACAAAAATTTAGCACCACTTTAACATTTTTGGAAGCCCATTGAAATATAATTTTAAGTAGGATTTTTAATTTTAGGCCAAGGAACTATATATAATATTATTAAATTTCTAGTTTCTATGTTATTTCGTTTAGAAGTTAAAAGCCTGTTACAGGCAGATAGGTAAATTAAAAACGGATAAACAGATCAACGTTGCCACAAATGAGTTTGGTTCGGACCCTTCCGGTTCGAAATCCTAAAATCCATTCAAATGAAATATGTAAATAACAATAAGATTTGCTTTGAAGTGGAATGTCGATTGCACTAATATCCTTAGAGAATAAAGCTTATTACCTAAAAGAAATTCTTTCTTTGTTTTATCTTAATCTTATTGTAATTTTAAAACCAATGGAAAGCTCCTTTACTTTTTTCTCAACTAACACGTGAATTGTTGCCGACATCCTGTTGACAATACTTGAGTTTTTGTTCCAGAATCCTTAAAATACCTTGAGAGGTCACTAATGAAGTCCATTACATGATTACATATCATTTTTTACACAAAATAGATTTAAATATGTTGAAAATAAAATAACTTATAAAATGTTTATTGCAATAAAAATATAAAATTAAAAATAACTCAAGAAAGAGTGGCGTGTTAGCGCCGAAGGCTTCGTAAGTTTGTTTATTCGATTAAAGAAAAAGTGGTCGTTAAAATAGAATGATAGAAAAACATCGAGAGATCAAAATAATATTCTCTAAAAATTATCGCAATATTTCCAGAATCTTCATGGATTTTGGGAACTTTTTCAGATTGTTCCCTCCAATAAGCTTGAAAACGGAGGGAACATTTCTTTAGAAACTCAGTTTGCGAGAAATCAAAGTTAAAAAGTTTTAAGCATATAATATTTCTTCATTTTTGGAATCGACAAGTTAATAACTTTTATTTGACATCTACTTCACGTTTATAGAAAAGATATTTCTAGTTTTTCCCATTTTATTTTCTATTATTTGTAGAATTTATATATTTTCAAAACATAATGAGCTTACGTCAAACGACCCGAAAGTTATGACCGGCGACAGGTGAATGGACGGTTAGGTTGACGTTAAATGATTCAATAAAGATATTGTTTTCCAATCTCGACGTAAGAAATCCTGAAAAAGAAAACCTTATGTCAATTTAATACGTGAATATGATGAATATACGATTGAAAATGGCTTATATGTATTGCATATTCTATTTGAGTATATTTTTTTCAATAACTTTGATGTTTTATTAATATTTAATGGTAAATTCGATTGAACTAAACGTGAATTTTTCCAAGTCTTGCCACAGTATGTCACACACAAGGTCGAGAATGATATATTATATTTATTATAATTAACCCAGGGGTTGACATGTGCCACCGGCGGTTGCTCCTAAATAATTAAATTCCAAAATTTCAAGAGATACATTTACTCGAAAGCCGGTCGAAACGTGTCTCGAAACTAATACAGATCTCTGAATATATTATATTATAACTGCCACGTTCGTGAATTTGGTTAAATGGAAATATGCTCTCGATCCAGAGATGTAGATATTACTAATGAAAATAAAGGTGTTTTCAAGAATTAACTGGTAACACAAATTAATCGGCCCCGGCTAAGTGGTCCTTTCAATGTTAACTACGAGTTAACACAATCTAGCCAGAATGAAAATGTAAGTTTTATTACGATATTGGTTTAGTGTAGGGCGGAGGAATCTTTTAATCGCAACCTTGCAACCCGATATTAATTCCTAATCATAACAAATGCTTTCGATGCGATATTGTATCTGTCCAGATTGTTAATATATTCTCCTCTCGTTACGAAAGCCGTATGTATATAAGTTGCTACGGATTATGAAAATACATCTAGTTAATATTTATTGTTTTAACTGTGATAGAGGTTGTTTTTGTTTTCATGCCTAACATTTATATTAATTATAAGCAATAGAAGACAATTTAAACTAACATTATTTGTCTCAATATATTCAGAATATTATCTAAATCAAAATAATTCATTGACAACAGATTATACCTACGTGCAAAATTTATGAATTTTAGAAGTGAATTGAAAGTCTGATAACTGACTTCATTAGAAATATATATATAATTCCTGATTATATATATATATATATATATATATATATATATATATATTCATGATAATTATAATTAACTACACTCTTGTTTTTACTTTCTTTCTCCTACTTAGTGTGATTGTCTATATAAAGTATTTAAAGACTATTTTAAAGATAACTTCGACATCGCTTTCGGCAAGCATATAAAAGAAAAAGCTAAAATATTAAAAACGACAATATGTATCCGTTCGTTAGCCACAAGAGTTGGAATATTAAAGAGAATATTTCGATTGACAAATTCGACAATTATTACTGTTATAAATTTTAATGATTACAGGGCAGTGCATTAATGATAGAAAACGTAGTGGTAAAAAAAATAAATTGTTTAATTTTCAATTACTGAATATATTTGGCGTCAATTTTGTAGAAATTCATTACCCACAATTAAATGAAACTACGTGATGTAGTATTATTTCTACATTCTTTAATTTCTTTACCACAACCTAGGTTTCGTTGTATTACAACATCTTCAGGTGGGCTATTAGCAAAGATCCTTATCTTATCTTTGCTAATATCCCACCTGAAGATGTTGTATTACAACGAAACCTAAGTCGTGGTAATTAATTGTGTTTAATTTTCAATAAACACTGCTGTGAGAGAAATCGTGAAGTAATATAGATACTTACACCACTATCATCATGAACATAATGTTTGATAAATAAGCATACATTTGTTTATTTATGTTGTAGAAAATAGAGTTAAGTTAATTACAAATATATTACGAAGGTTTACTAATATGGTATTACAAATGTTCAATAAAATATTACGAACTAAAATAGTAAAGTTACATAAAATTGGAAAACGACAAACGTGGATTGCATGTTGGCGTGAATTATTCAATATGAAAATTGCTGGGAAAAGTGGATATTTACGTTATTACAACCGACACCTCACTTCTTGCTTATATATAATATCAAATGATAAGTAATATCAAAGTGCGATGCAAAAACAGCACAGTCTCTAAGACTGATAATCGTCAATATAACGGAATACCACTTTATAAAAATTAAAAATAATTTTCTCAAATAGAGTTCTAAAATAATAAAAAAGTAGATATGAAAATGAGTTTAGACAATAATCTCTAAAGATAAAAAGCCTTGACATAATGCGATCATTGGAACTAATGCCGCATTTAGAAGTTGGCCTCATATTATACAAATATGAGGCCAACTTCTATATAGGTATAACTCCAAATAAGTACAAACAGTGAATGGAATTTAAAGTCGATCGATCAGTGAACAGCTAACAACTCTCGTCTGCTTTTATCGTTAGACGATTTGCTCGGACGATAAATAATTACTATCAGATAAACGAGGCGCGTCAACGACGACGTATTGAAAACGAAATTATTTATGCGCTCAGGCCAGGCAATTAGGGCAGCGCGCGGCTTTGGCAGGCTTAAAGTATTTTGCAGCGGGCGGGCGGATCGGCCCGGGATTTTCGGTTTGTAGTTTTCGAGGGCTTCCGGTCGGAGCCTAGGGCGGGACGGCTTTAAGAGGGTAACAAGGGGTCGACTCGAATTTCTTTATGTGATCTCATTAACCGCACAAAGAGTATCTCTATTTGGGTTATTTCATAATTCGGTTCCACTTCATCAATTATGAGCGCCATTTAGTTTCCACTGGATCCCTAAGCTTGAGTTTTTGCGAAATCTTGAATAACCTGTATAAATTCAGCTGAGGTTCTTGGTCTTCCTTGCATATAAAATATATGGCGGTTGCGTCAAAAACTGTAACCTTATGAATGATATTTTTTTCTATCTCTTTGACTGACCACGTTCTATCTTTATAATTATAAGCTAAGCCCAGGAAACCTGAGTATAGACTGTGAAATTATTATCACACTTAGGAAAAAGTAAAAAATTGTACAGGATAATTTTGCTACATTTTCTCGAAAGTTCCTAAATGATTTGTTTAATATTGCAACATTAATGCCAAAAAGATATTTATTATTACGCAAAAATATGCTGTAAGCCTAAAAATATGTGAAAAATAGAAGTTTTAGAAAAAATGATCATGTCCTTCGCGCTCATTGAATCATAATATTATGACACAATCACTAATAATTAAATAAATAGTCAGCAAAACATACGGGTAGAAATTTAAATTCATTGGAGTTAAATATTTCGTAGAAGTGAACATTTTTATTGCAAGATAATTTTTAGATTTTGACATTGACAAAACAATTGTATTTACACATTACAGCCTTTTCAAAAGGTTTTTCCTCTTTTTCTCACGTGATGGAAGACAGAGAAAAGTAAATATAACATTTCGAACAACTATTTAATTTTTGTCTAATGTTAGATACATCTTATAAGAAATTATAGTCCAACAGCGTATATAATACTGCCAATATAAATATATGGACGCTTTATTTTCAACGAGTGGGTATTTGTCCGCTATCTCGAATAAGTTCGCAAATATTGTAGCTTAGTCACATTAGCGTTTGCATTGTGACAAAAAGGATATGCATTTGAATCTCACGCTGACTAAATATTCGTTCAGATGGAACGAAATAATAAATATTAAATAAAAATAATGTTTTGTTTAATTTACTGGCCTGATGTCGACTAAATAGAAATGGCAAAAGATATCGTGTAGATCTCAATATTACCAACAAATCCTAAGCACGATCTCAAATAAACTTTAGCAGGCAATAAATTAAACAATTTCGAGAGCGGAGTGTTCTGTTTCGGTTCATTTCCAGTTCCCCTGTATTATAGTTGGCAGCAGGTCAGTGAGCCCTGTCATTGTCTGCTGCTGCCTACAGTAATTACGCGATCTCCGCTTCTATTGTGAGACGCCGCCTAACAACACGCGTTCATACAATACGCTCGTTATCCTGCGAGAATTTCACGTTTGTACCTGGATGTACCGAGCTTATTACAGAAGCTTAAGATACGGGTGAAATTTCAAGATAAACTGAATTTTTAAAAATATTTTTGAAGTGAGACTTTACTAGCAGTGGACGAGAATAAATAATTATGAAGTGAGTCAGGGTCGTGGGTGAAGAATTTACCTGATTATAGTGGAATCACCCAAGTTGAGTATAATTTACCAAGATCCGTAGTTAAATTGGTGATTGTACACACGGCATGACATTCTTTATGTGGGAAAATTTCAATGTATATAAGCGTACTTTGCACAAACAGTTTTCTTTAACTAATTCTTATAAATATTTTTTTAATAAAATCACAAATATTAGGCACTATTTTTTGTTACATTAGAGATATTTTAGATTATATTATCATCAAATGAGGGTAAAGACCGATAAATAATGCTACTGTATATCTATGACAATAGATTAATAAAAGAGTTTTAAAAACATTTAAATATTCAGATTTTATTTTAATATTTCGTATTTAAAATACGGATAATATATTTTGTCAACTTTTCCTTCTTTGTAACTTTTACATTTGAGTGTAATATCGAATTGATCTGAATATTTCTATGACCAAGTTTTTTATAATATACGTACATATAATAAATTAGAGGTAAGTTCCCGTTTTTAATAACATCATTTTAATTTAGTTTTCTATCAAAAGTTTAACTTATGATTACACATACGATCACACATTAAGGCATAAAGTTTTTTTTTTAATGTAACCTTAGTTATAGTTTCGTGAATTAAAAATGATTATTATATGTAACTTACGGTAAAATGGGTGAGTGCCGTTAGAAGAGAGCGGAATAGAGGTATATTTTCATTTTTAACATCGAGTAATTACGATGTACATTACAATTTATCTACCAATTTGTAAACGTATGAAATAAGCCATAAAATAATTAAACAACTAACATTGTATACCATACTTCTGGAGACGTTTAAATATATATATATACAACGACGTAAATATACTTATCTTTTCACGATTCATTGATTAGTGTAAATATATTAATGTGAAGATAGAGTAAGTTTTGATTCTTGTCTAGTCTCGTCTTTACTAGACTATTAGTTGTTAAAAAAGCAACAGCGATATATGTCATAGTCTTTCCATACCGAGTTTAACAACTACATTCATAACAACGATATAATGAGATACTAATATCAGAGTAAATATCATAATCATTAATATCAGAGTAATTCCGATGTGAAATTTTAATTTATTGTGAATGTTAAAATTTCACATCGGGATGATTTCATATAAGTTCATAATTATCAGAATTAAGAATACCAACTCAGACGATAGATATTTACTTAATGTTAACAAAAACCTTTCTTGCAAAAATAACGCCAAGTCTTGTGGTGGTTTAAGTATAAAAAAGTGTATGTGATCTCCTATGGAGACAAGTTTGCACTTTAGAGTAAGTAATGTTTACAATGTCTCAGAAAAAAAATATTTTCTCTCGGTCCATGAAGTTTTATTATAAAAATATCCACGTGTCGCAGCTTTTACTCGTGCACATATTTTTTCAATTATTTGTTTCGATACCCTCACCTTTGGGAGCTTAGAATGACAAAAGTCAGAGAAAGATTTCCCATTATTTGCTAAATGCGGCCTGTTTGCCAAAATTTAAGTTTCCAAAACTACAGAAAATATCCTAGAATTTTGATCATTGTTAGTCAGGTAAGATCTTCGTAACAGGTAATTTTGCACAAATATAAGCAATTTTGTCGTTTAACCATTACATGAGTGATATTTTTCGTTTCTGAGTTTGGATTTAAGCTAAGGCTGCTCATTTTAACGAAAAACTTGATTTTAACATCTGACTAGCAATTAAAAGCAAGGAAAGCGATTAGATGTTGACATAAACATTCATTCCTGAATTATTTTGTGACATCAAAACAAAAGATAGAATTCAAATGCAACGTCAAAGAACCTTTATGAAAAAAAATTTAATCAATTCACGAATGTGGAGTGGAATTTTTGAACTTGATGGGTGCACAGTATCAAATTTAAAGCCATTCTTTGGTCAAAAATATGTATAATCGCTTCTAGAAAAAGACAGTGCGCAACTATCGCTTTTTGACGTGGCTGAAGTTCTGCCGTGCCCTTAGATTTTAATGAGTTTTGGAGGTTGTTCTTCAACAATTTCTACATATATTTATATTTCCAATAAATATCCTTTTTTTGCAGATATAATAACTTATATGGGCTAGGATCACAGTCAAAAAACACGTTCATGCTTTTTTCAAAAAAAAATATTAGTATTTTCTCCGATAAGTTATTATCTATTCGAACTGAAAACTTTGGAATCAACTGGAAACTGATATTAAGAATTAATTTTAAATAAATGCTTTCAAGGATCGACTTGTCAGTTACACCACCCGTAATACTGTAAATTCTTTACCGTCCCTAGAAATAGTTTTGACAGAAATTTCTTTTTCTAGCGTCCTATTTTTTATTATTTATGTAAATTTATTTTTATATAGAAATAATTTATTCTGATGTGAAGTTTTTCACAAAATTAAATTTAGTTATTTATCTATTGTGGTTAATTGCTAGTGTTTTTTCGGCGAGAATTTTGTGCGATAGACATTTTCAAAATAGTTTAAAGGTCAATATTTGACCGATGCATTATTGCATGCCCTTCAGATATATGTTTACAGTGCAGGTATCTTAAAACATTTGAGTTAAGTTCGGCAATATCGATAGAAGTAAAAGCAAGCAAATTTACCAGCTCCGATAAACGGAAAACGTTTAATTTCACATCTTCATTCTAAAACAAAGTTCGCATTCAGCGAGCAGCGACAAATGCAATCAATTTAATGATAATATGATCATCACCCGAGGGTGAAAGTCAAAGAGATACAACCGACGAAGCGGCGCAGAGTAATGGAGAGAGAGTGAGTCATGCCCACGACATGACGCGCTAGACGTTTGACGCGCGGCTGTCAGTGCGCGCCACGCCACTCCTACTGGCATTGTTACAGACGCCGTCTAATGATTGATTAATTAATCATAGTCCCGGGGGCGCGCTTCGATAGCTCCATTGACAGGTTTTTGCACGGGTTCCTTCTTGCGAGCGGTTACTTCGATACAATGAAACGTGTGCTGGGGTCACACCGCAAGCAAATTTATATACTAGTAATGTATATATGGATATTTTGGTAGAGATTTTAGAATCTCGCAAAGTAAGATAAGGTGTGCTGTGCTATTGCTTAGCTTGTGGAGCCGGTGTTTTGTGAAACTGGCTAATTAGTTTATATATTCGTATTATATTATTCTTATTGTAATAATCAGGTGTTTTTATATTATAAAATCAATTAATTTGTGGATAGGATGTTCATTCAACTCTAAGTAAATCCATATGTAGATAAGAGAACCCTACAAGTCGCAACGTTTGATGGATTGACCTCCTTTTTAGGGTTTCTTAGTAAAACAAAAATTTCTATAATTTCATATTGTTAGTCCGTCTGTTCGTTTGCCACAGCCTCGCGATTTCTACTGTTTAAGACCTGTATGCGTAGAATTTTTAAATAGATGCAACAGGGTGGGATATTAATTAATGTTTAGCAAAATCTGAAAAAAATTCATGTACATACAGTATACATATAAAGTGAGAGGAATTTTATAATTTGCATATCTCATGAAGTGTGTCCACTTTTGAAATGAAAGTTTTAAAAACTATATTGCATTCATAAGTTTGTATTTCTCAGATACTGTGAAAAACGAAGTTATTTATGCGGGGGATACCGTAAATATCTAATATCTCAAAAGCTACAGAACATGTATTTAAATAAATGTTTGTTAAAAGTTTATTTAAATTTACTATCTTAATATTTATTTAATTTTAACTCCGTTTGCTTTAAAGCATCATTCAATGTGACCACTGCTCCTCTAAATTTTCTATTATATCTTTGAAAAACCTGAAAATATTGTAGCTGTATTTAATTAACACTTTCAAATTAAGTTATTCTAATTAAATTGTATCAACAATTCCAAAAAAATAGGCAATAATACTTTTGTGTGTATCGACACGCACTTTCTTAACCTTTTATAGTTATAATTTAATAATCATAATCGATTATTTGATACGATTAGCACTAAAACATGTTTATTGGCATGAATCCATAATCGAAGTCAGGTTTGCTACGAATATTATGAAAGTACTTATTATTATTATTACCATTAAAATATAGAAAAGTTTACTATTGCATGTAGCGATACATACTTTTTTAATATTTTATACTTTAGTAATCATAATCGACTATTTGACACGATTAGCACTAAAAACATGTTTACTGACGTGAGTCGATAAGCAAGGTCAGCTTTGCTATGACTATTATTAAAGGAATTATTATTAGTATTATCATTAAAATATAGAAAAATTTACTTTTGCGTGTATCGATATGTACTTTTCAAATCTTTCATAGTTATAGTTTAATAATCATAATCGATCATTTGTCATGATTAGTACTAAAAACATGTTTGCTAGCGTGAGTCCATTAGCAAAGTCAGCTTTGCTACTAATATTATTGAAGTAATTGTTAATATTATCATCAATTAAAAGAAATAGTAATAATATCAGCTTAATATTTAAATTTTTGTTATCAAAATTGAAATTGAAATTGAAAATTTGCATTTTGAAAACTTAATATTTTCATTGAATGAAGTAAATGTTTTCTTGATACAATGTAAACAGACGTATTTATTTTCAATGTACACTTTTCACTCGTCTTTTTATTACATAAATATACCGCATAAATCAGAGTCTTTATGAAAATGATATTATGTGTATTATTGACAATAATTCGTTCCTTATTTATTTACGGAGATTTGCACAAGTTACAATTCAAATTAAGATCTTGGAAATGTAGCTAACCATATTAAATACACAATAATGTAATGTTAAAACAATATATTCCAGATGTAAATATTGTGATAGAATTAGAAATAAAATAGAAATAGATATAGAAATAAAATTGAAATATAATTTAAAATTATCTCTCTCAGATATGACGGAGAATGTTTATACTGGATTACGATCTTGTCATTTTGGAAGAGTTTAGTTTTCGTGAACCGGTTAACCAAGAATTTATTCAAAATAAAAAAAAACTGGATATAAGTTTTTGGTCGATGGTCTGTGGTCTATAGTCCGTCATTTATTAAAAAATTTAATAAAAATATTTCTAATATAATAAAGAAAAAAGTTTTCTTTGTTTGTCTCTAGGGATCCATGCAAAAAATTCTGCTAATCCCATTGTTATACAACTTAAGGAATATGATTGTTTATAGTTTCCATATTACCGTAGACTACATAGAGTGTACATTTGTTGTTAAATTTTTGACATATAATAATGGCAACGTAGTCAAGAAAGTCATAAGTCTGGGTGCTTTTGTGACGAATGCTGGCAAAATAATTGCAGATATACTTATAATATATGTGGAAGAATTGTAGGTCTTAAAAAAGTGTAAAGAAAAGTTGCAGACAGAATTTTGATATCTTATAGATAAGCCATTGTAACTATGTTTACGTTAAAAACCAGCCAAGTACAAGTCGGGATCGTACATGAATGGTTCCATAGCACCAAACAATATTAAACTTATAGGTTTATATTTCTCAAAGGCACCGTGGATAGCAAAGTTATTGCTGTGGTCGACACAGAAAATATACCATATTTCAAAAACTACGCAACACATGTTATTCAAATAAATTTTCATTAAAAGTTTATTTTAAGTTGTACTATCTTAATTTTTTTCAGATTTTCACACGGATGAATGCCGACGGGTGAACGCAGAGGGAAAACGAGCAAGAGTGCCATGTTGTGGTACATTTTTATTTTTCTTAATTAAAATAAAATTTAGAAAAAAGAAAGAACATATGTAAAATAATCTTATTCAAATATCATAAATATAGCTACACAAAATCTTCTTACGGATAGTTTTGGCACTTGGAGAAAAACAAAGTGGTATACAAAGAAAAATTTTGGAAACTATCTTTATCTACCCTAAAATATACTTATGCAAAATCGGAGTAGATCAAGTTATCGCTCAAAAGTATTTGGCCCCGTGCATTATTCTTTATATTACTAAAACAACGCAAATATTACCATTTTCTTACGTTTGTTTGTTTGAATCCTGGTGCAAAATTCCTTTTTATACCAAAAACGTATATAACACCTTGTTATTTACCAACCTTTGGTTACATAAACAAAATAATATTATCAAAGGAATTTCTTTGAAGTTAAACTTTTAAGTGTAACTATTGTTTCAATAAAGCTATTGGACAGTAAACTTAAATAGTGTCTTGAAGAGTCCTCAAAAAGAATTTTGCATCACTTATGTAGTCGTTTGACTAGGAAACAGGATACTGTGGGCTGCCAAAGTTTAGTTCTAACAAAAACCAAAAGTTTTTATTTTCATTTTGTTTTGTACACCTTCTAAAGAGTCAAGAGAGATAATTATCGGCCTTCATAAATCTGTTAAAAGTAGTCATGAGATTTTAAGATTACAGAAGATACTGAGGCAAAATCTTAACTATATTGTCAAGAAATATGAGAATCAAGCCATAATTTCCAAGAAATGTCACCCAGGCAGACTAAGAGCGACAAGTTCTTTTGAAGATTTAAACATAGTTGTGAAGAGCAAACGTAATTGATATTTAACTGCACCCGAAAGAGATGCAAAATTCAATATACCTGTCAGTGCTTCAATAAACCTGCCAGTGTTTCACAGTCAAAAGAAGACATAGTAGTTTAAAACCCACTTCTTAAAGCTATAAATAAGAAAAAGAGACTTAATTGGGCCAGAAAACACGAAAACCTGGGAAAAGGTCCTCTGGAGCGACGAATCAAAGTTTGAAGTTTTTGGGTCTAAGGGAAGAGCCTTCGTCCGTCGACAGACTAGGTAGAAAGGGTAAAGGAAGCACCGTGGCTTCAATTAAGCACGTTTCAGGCTTTGTGATCGTTTAGAGCTACTTTGAAGGTTCTAGGGTGGGCGATCTTGTAAGAATACAAGAATTTCTGAAAAAAGGTTACAAAAACGTTTTGGCACGATAACGATCCCAAACACACATCATAGCTATGCACGAGCTTTTTAAAAGAAAAGGGATATTAAAAGATTTTGAAAGTTTTGACATAGCCCTCACAGTCACCGAACTTGGACCCGATGTAATTATTGTGGGATTAGCTTGACACGCAGGTATGACAACTTACTCAACGTCTTAGGAGTTCTTGTGGAAAGTACTGCAAGATGAATGGCAAAAAATGACCACGACAACATTAAAAAAATTAGTTGCTCTGTTGCTAAGATTAAGAAAAACAAAGGAAAGCACATTGATGATTCTAAAATTTGTTCTAATTGTTGCAAAAAAATGATTTAATTTACTATAAATTAGTTTTGTTTTTTTAATCTTCTATGAAATCCATTTTTTCTAACTTTGAGCGGTTTGTTCTTGGTTTGTTCCTATAATAATGGCAACCTGTTGTTTTGGTATATATGTAGATATGATATCACAATTGATAATCAGTGTTACGAATGTACAATCCTAGACTCATAAACCAAGTAAAGTAATATAATATTATAGAAATTAACCCTCTTTATCTAATAAATCAACTATACTCCCAAAACAAAACTTCCATTATTCGAAACTTTATATGAGCCGTATAGATTTTATTCGTAACGATCGGCCTCACCGTTTACATTTTATCTCTCAAATCGCCGCATACGACTTTGCCCGACAAAATAATGGCTCGTCGAACGAGTATACAGCATAGCTATGCCATCAAAACATCGTTACTTCGCCCGGATGCCATAATAAAATATATCATTTCTCGCAATCAAAACAAGGCGAGTCCGTGTGAACTGTCGCACGACCAACTTTAGCGACATCAATAGTCTTTGCGGGCAAACTTAGTCTTATTCTGGATCTAGGGTGGCCAAATGACTCCTTCTATCTGGAAAGTCTTGAGAAATCCATGATTATCAAATCTTAGCTGTTATCTCAAATAGTTTCTGATTCCTCCATAGAGTATAAAGTCCGAGGAAATATCGACGTTAACTAAATACTTCTATACGTTAACTATAATTTCTACACATTTACAGATTAATAACTTTAAATATATACCTTATTCGTTATACCTTATTCCATAATAGTTTTATCAATTTCCTTATGGGCTTCCATATATATATATATATATATACACACACACACACACATATATATATATATATATATATATATATATATATATATATATATATATATATATATTTAAAGGTACGTTCAATCTTGTTAGAATTTGATGGAATTAAATTTAAATTATAACCATTTCCCAGTTTTTAAAAAATACTTTGATAAGAAAAGTACAAGAATCCCAAGCCTTTCTACATGTCTCTTGTTGGGTCAATTAAAAAACGTAAAATTACTATCTATCAAAAACTTTACTTCAATAACTTATGTTTAATTTGATTTTAACTTTTTTAAGATCTCGTTTCTAGAATCGTTTTTTGTTTAAACCTCCAACTTTATTATATTTTTGGCATTTTTTATATGACTAATCATTTGCTAGCTACTTTTACCCGATGTTAGTTTAGTTTTGATTACTTTTGTGTTATATGTTAAACTTATCCAAATAAATTTAGGAAGAATATTGGTACTGCAATCTCTTCGGAAAATGTAGCTTTTTTGTCAACTTTATATGTGTGGATTATAAATTTATTCAGCCATATTAACGCATACATTAAACATGAACACTATAGCACTTTGGTAAATACAAGCAGTTGTTCTAATACCACATAGACACCTAAACTACGGCACGTTGTCGAAAATATTCTTTACGTACCTTAAACAGATAAACTCTTGAGCTAAGGTTAATAATTAAAAGAAAACATTCGCTGTTATTTCTATTAAGTAAACGTTTTCTTTTTTATGGTGAAAAATATCTTACATAAATGTATTTGAAATTTCTATGGAAATATATATATCATAAAATTTTTAATTTATATTGGCACGAATGACAAAATTTTTGGTAACCCTATTTAACAATGACAAAAGCGCTTCCCTTAATAATAAAATCTACTGCGAACGCGGGTGGATATGGCACGTAGGCGATACTTTTTAAATGTATTTAGTTTGTACAGGCTGTTAGGTTGTAATGGTACTGGCAATTAATGTTTACAACTTCTCATATAAATTAAGATAACACGTGAGTATCGCAAATGATGTATAATTCGTTATGAGCAAAATTGAATTTAATTACATTTTCTTTTGTGCCATTGAAACTTTCCGCTTACGAAATTTGAAGTGTTTGCAAGTTAAATATAATATTATTTGGAAATAATAGTTTGCATATATATCATGAATAGGACAAATTATATTGAGAGGGAAACTGAATGATTTAAGTTTTTTGGTTTTTGGAAAAAAATCAAAGTTAGTTAATGGAAAGGAAATTTAGAATTTAAAATTTCAATAATGCTCATTAAATTGTTAGATTATTTCAACAGATTGAATAAAGTTTAAATAATTTTTTTAACATTTTTGTCACCATAAAATTAACTTACAGCTATTTTTCTATTAATATTTCTTTAGACATTTCTGTTGCCACCCTTTCTAAAACTAAAGAAAATGGAAATGAATCAAACTGATATCAACTAGAAAAGACTTGAAATTCAATTTCCCTTACGAGCGTCCATCCATCTTTAATAATTCTTTACTTCAAAATTTCAAATTAACTTTTTTGACATTAATACCACTTAATCGCAATTAAATATTTAGGCAAAGCTAATAACTATGAAAGCGCTGTCAAGTTCATGACAGATTTTAACCTTAAGGTTTATTTAAATTAACTTCACAATTCGTAAAAAACATCTTTAAACTTCATTTAATATTAATTTTTAACTTTATTTCACAGATATAGGGACTGTTAGATCTTACAGCAAATAAAGATTGATGATATAACTTTCACTTTTCAATTCAATTAACTTTTGTAAAAGATGAAGTACGTTTCGTCAATCATTTTTAAATTTTTATGAAATCTATGTGCTGATATTGGAAACACGGTTTTCTTAAAATTTATAATGTATTCTATTTTTATAGCGCTTGTAGTTTAACTATGGATGTAAGATTAATGATTACATAATAGTTTCTTTGTTTTATAAAGTAAACTTTCTAATATTATTTATAATATGATGTGGCAACTAAGTAATTTGAAATTTCTTAAGTAATAAAATTCTGTCATCTTTAATGTTTAAAATAATAATAATGCATGGCATAGGTGTACAATTTTCTTTACATGTATATATTAAAGCTACGGATACCGTATGAGTTTTTCTTAAAAAGTTGACTGTTTTCCAATTCCATGATAATATTATCATTTTCGATCTTGAATATTCTATTTATCATAATTTTGAATATCTGATTGTTTGATTTCTTTTATATATATACATATATATATATATACATATATATATACATATATATATATATATATATACAGTATCTATTTCCTTGAGGTAATTTCAAAGTATTACGTAAAGGAAATACATTATTATTACATAATAAAGAAATTTCTGTTTAAATGCGTGGCTTTTCTGTTTCGTTTCAAGTTTGCAGAATGACATTGTGTCTCATTTTATTTGCATTTAATTTTATTAATTTCTTTACCTATTATTGTCAAGTAAAACACAACCGAGCTCTATAGCAGTAATTAATTACTAATAGACTATGATACTGAAATATTTAAATAAATAATATTAATAAGAAAATAGCCAAAAAGAGTAAAAAAAAACAAACATACCATTTGTTTTCTCTTAAATAAGTGTGGGTAGCAATAATCACATTGGTTACTTTTTATGAACTTTCCCATTATATCACCATGTCTAATTACCGTGCCAATTGAGGAAGTGGATACATTATCATTTAATTGTTTACCTCAACGAATAATTCCGGTTCGTAGAGGCAAACAATTAAATTCACCGCCTCAGGAAAAGAGTTTGATCCAAGTACCTCTTCATAATACTACCGGCGGTAAATTAAGTGGGAATTGTAATTATCCACTTTTATGTTTTTTACAGGTTACTTGTTCTCACAAGTAGGACGAAACACCATCCTTCCTATACATGTAAGTATTTCGTTAATAAGAAGGTACACTCGTACATAAAAGAAACAGACCCTCGAACTCTGACCTCGACTGCTCCGCAAAGCTCGAAGATAAAAATGAGTAATGGAAAAAGTTCGCCAGCGACTTTGTTCGGTACTTTAATCTAAAGACCACACAAATTAAAATACGGGAAATATATTTAATTATTAAGTAGAGCATTTTGCGAGTGGCGCGTTTGGATTTTTCTGGGGCGCGAAATTTTCCCGGATGCTAAAAGTCGGTGAACGTTCGTTTGAATTACAATGAAAATTACGTGAAAATGTCGTGAAAGTGGCTTGGTGCGTTAGTAATTTTTAGGTAATGTATTAATTTTTTTAAGTGGAAATTTAATTAGACTTATGTTATAAAGGAATATTTAATGCTTAACTGTAAACTGAACTGAAACTGAAACTGACTGAACTGAATCAGAAAATTGTCTAATAAATTGGAATCCAGTTAATATTAATTAAAAAAAATTATGATTTGAATTTTGTCAAGACAAATATATTTTATCCACCTCTATAGTTTACTGAAAAACTCTTCCTTAACTGCTATAACTTCATCCTACAAATACAAACGCTTTCAGCTTATAAACATTTAAAAATACCAAAAACACCACGAATGATTCTAAGTTTTTTTCTTAAATAATATTTATTTCCATAGAATAAATATAAGTGTAATTTTACGGAATCATCTATAAACTGCAATATTATCTTGAAAAATATAAAGCGTGTTTTATTTAAAAGAAACCTATACTTGAATAAATTTTTAATAACGAGCAACAATACGTTTGCAAGTAACAAATTAAGTGCAGCCTGTATTTGGCCATTGAATTTCAATTTGTACACTTTTTATCTTCCAAAGTGTCTTTATAAGTATAAAAAGATCAAAAAAAAACATTTTAGCCTCCCGTTCAAAGTTTTCCTAGTTAAAATTAATCTCTACGCAATTTCTGGATAAAATTTATCGCATATTTAATATTAACACAGGGCGGGCGGTCGGACCGCGCCCTGGACGATGTTTAAGGCGGCGCCCATCATCACCTTTATTACCTGACCTAATACACTCTCGGTCTAGTGGAAGTTACTGTGTCTTCTTTATTCACTCGATCTAACACAGTTCTCTTATATACTTTTTACCCTCGTATATGAGCATTTAAATAGGGGCCGTGTTTTATGGCGTAAAAAGATTTATTGACGTGTGTAAATGTAATGAAATGGTGAATTTATTTACATTTGCCTCCATGTAATTATATTGCATCATATTACACTTATATGTGGATAAATTTAACTGAAGCTACCTTTACTTTTATGCAGTAAAGTCTTTGCTATATAATATCTTATTACGCAAGTACAATGGTGTACGTAATTTCGCTGTGTAGGAATATTACAAGTAATTCCAGTTTTTCAAGTTTTAGCTTGATCAATAAATTGGCTGATAAATATATATTTTATCCTTCCACAATCCATTTTTTTCTCTTTTCTACTGCTGAGTGTAAGTATCTTTATGATAGTACCATTCTTGTCAGTGTTGAGCTTCTCTCGTTGATCTCTTGCCCAACTTTCTCTTGATGTCATCCGACCAATGAGCTTGAACCAGATGGTTGTTCACGTTTCTGCGTCCAGTCTTTAACCTCTATTATTGACCATTTCTGCCTCACCAACGGTCTTCTTTTTAACATTTATATCAAGCTCACTTCTATTTCCCCTCAGCCACTTATTGTGAGCTTTGTGCGAGTTCGCTTGTTGAGTCACTTGATATTGAGTTTATGCAGGATTATCCGAGATCTCGGCTCCATTTGCCATGATCGGTTGGATAAATTTTCAAAACCTCACTTGCTTTTTCAAAAGCTTTAACCGGATGCAGTTTCGGATTTCCCGAAATATATAGATACTGGATGAAAAATATTAATATTTGTGTCAATTTAAGTAGACGTGAAAGTTGGTTGCCGTAATATATTTATAATAGAGATTAACTTTTACATTACTATTTAAAAGTCCGCCCCGAGCCCAAAATATTGAGTTAAATTTCATCCGATCTAGATAGATTTTTAATATTTTAATATTTCAAGCTCATCCCACACTTTACCTTCAATAATTATTACTAAATAAAAATATTCCAATTACATTTAAAAATAAATCATTAAAGTTTTGCATATTTTTATTTATAGGCCACAATCATTCTCACGCCATTCTGATGGCTATATTAGACCTTTTCCATTGAATTTTGTGAATTGGTCAACATTTTGAAAAACTTGGTGAACCAAAAATAATTTTAAATTTATAGATACCAAAATTATATGTGTGAAAAGCCATATACATATCATTTATGTGCATGAGTTATTATTTGAACTTCCTATACTCTTATAATATTCTTAGGTTTAATTGGATTTTTTTGAGATTAGTATCTTATCATAGGGTATTGCTCATATTATAATTTGAGTTACGTAACAAAGTTGGAATCTTAGTACTTGCTTTTAGGACTTCCATTACGTACGTATAAGAAAATAAATTTATTTGACTTAATTTGTTTCTATGAATTTATTAGGCAAGCAGTGAAATCCGCAATAGGCATCGCTAACCCCCCACTCGACGTGTGGATGAATCGTTTCGAAAAACTCGATCGTGCGTTATGGTTTTCAACCATAAAAAGCTTAAGTATATGGTTAAATAGACGTAGATTTGAGTGAGCTAGTCGGCGCGTGAGTACCGGAGATACGTTTTGAATTCGACAACCGTATTATTGCAAGTTTGCTCCAACTTACCGTAGGACGGAGACGCCGGTGAAACTTTCAACTCGTTATTAGAAAACTCTTGAAAAAGCTCACTCCTCTTCGCAAATATTTCCGATAAAGTCGCGTGCGAATAAATTCAACTACTTTAGTTGGCGTAAGTTAATTGCCATTTAATTAACTTTCAGGAGAAAAAGAAAATTTTTGACGAAATGTAATCAACGTTATGCAAATTGTTTCATTCTGATTGAAGTTAATATGATAACGTTTCACAATATTTGTTACTATACGAGGCTTCTTGAATTATACAGTACAAGAATTTTAGTTTGATACTTGACACAAGAATTTTAAACTTCATTAAAAAAATATTTTCTTTATGTTGTAAAGTTTTATTATCGAAATCTTTTTACACGACTGAAAATTGTACAATTAAAACATGTATTTTACTCATAAACAGAACTGTGGAGTGTAAGGTAAATTTTATACACACTCCTGTCTAGCCACTAAGCTCTAAAAAAGTTACGATTATAATAATTGCGTGTTTATTCTGTTGATTATAAGCTAGGTAGCATAATAAGTACAACCTGGCTTGTAAACAATAGGACAAATCAGGGATTGATAAGTTGGTAGTACATGAAATTGAACAGAAATATATGGTAGTACATGAAACTGAACAAAAATGCTTTACTAAATTTAAACGATTTTTAAACAATAGGACAAATAGGGATTGATAAGTTGGTAGTACATGAAACTGAACAAAAATGCTTTACTAAATTTAAACGATTTTTAAATAATAGGCCAAATAGGGATTGATAAGTTGGTAGTACATGAAACTGAACAAAAATGCTTTACTAAATTTATACGATTTTTAAATAATAGGACAAATAGGGATTGATAAGTTGGTAGTACATGAAACTGAACAAAAATGCTTTACTAAATTTAAACGATTTTTAAACAATAGGACAAATAGGGATTGATAGTTGGTAGTACTTGAAACTGAACAAAAATATGATGGTAGTACATGAAACTGTACAAAAATGCTTTACTAATTTTAAACGATTTTTAACAACGAAATAATTTTAAAACGAATCTAATCTAGGCCCAACGTACATTTTGAAAAACTAAAAATTTGTTTGAAGGCGTGAGCCGGTAGGCTTCCCAGATTGAACAAAAGAATATTGTCAATAGCTTTAATAATAAATTCTTATTTTTAGATATATAATTATTGAATATATTTGGTAGAAATTCATTATTCACAATTGAATTATTTCTACTTTCTTTGAGTTCTTTACCACGACCTAGGTTGTATTACAACATCTTCAGATGGGCTATTAACAAAGATTCCAGATATATAATTGTTTTAAGTATTTTATATTCTATTTTAATAAATACATTGTCATCGTACTAATTCCCCAAAATAGGCTTACACTGGAATTGTTATAACCTCGAAATTATTTAGGAAATTTTTATAAATCAAATCATGCAGCAATTTTGCGGAAGTGTCGCTTTTCTTTTCACTTATTTTTAACATGAATTTTATTTTCGTATATCGACTGAATTAATACATTATTTATAATTTGTTCTTTTTGACCTTGTCTCTTAATTCATTACTCGAAGTCTTTCTGCATACATTTTTTTGACCATATTATTTCAATTAATTCCACTTCCATTACATCTATTTTCATAATTATCACTATATCACTACAAAGTCCTGTAATTTCACAAAGCTTTCTTTAATTATAATTTCTGAGACCATATTTTATTAATAATTAACTGAATTAGACCACTACGATGTAAAGAAAAACTAAAGTATATTTTTATTAGCTTATGCAGCGTACATGTTAAGTTCTTAAAGTAACTTTTAAATTTATATTTGAATTTGAAATATAGTTTTTCAAAATAAATTATAACTAATTTCCAAATTATCTTCTGTGTGATTACAGGCAATGTTTACTTTGATTGGGGTTCACCACGATAGTCCCTAAGAATAAAATTTTCAAAATATTTAAATAAAATTACACTCTTAACACTTACTTTTTTGTTCAGTTAACTTAAAAAAATATAACTGCAATTTATAACTCTTTTCAAAAATCGGACTACTCGTTTGATTTCAGCCTTAACGACATTCTTCATATCGTATTCTACCAAAGATAGATCTTTCAAAGAGAAGTCACAAACAAATATAGTTCTTATTCTGATTTTAAGCTGTCGACTGAAATTGTACTTGTCGTCTTATAGCTTAAAATTTAACAAAGAAATCTCCATAAAAATATCGAGTTGTAATATTACACAAACCAATCAATAGTTGTACCATCGTAGTACTCTATAAACGTACGGTCTATTGAATCAAGAGCCTAATTGCAGTAAAGTCAAATAAACGTATTTGAGGCCCCATCGAGCTAACATAATTTTCGGCTCGGACACGTTGAACGCATTTGGAACAAATAATGAAATTGTCCTGGCTGGACGGCGGCGCCCGCCCCTGTAGACGGGCGTAACTCAGGGGCGGGCGGATACCGTCATATAAGCGGACGATACGAATTTAACGAAGTTTATGCGCATGCAATCTCGCTTGCGAAGCAAGGTGATTAGCGTCCGTAAACGCATGAATGAACACATAAAGTTTAACTGGATTCGATGAGTGGTTAGACTCATATTCATATTAATTTGACTGGGGAATGACAGCTCGCGCGTATAACAACTTGCGTACAGAGTTAAATGATATTTCAAACTTGTTAATTGAATATTACAAAAAAATGCGGGGTAATAGTTTTTGTAAATTAAAACAAGTCGTATTCTATTGCTAGACTTTGGAAATGTGTGTTGTAAGACTCGTACTGAATATAAACTAACTGATTAAAAAAAACCATCAAAATCTGTGTACACGTACACATTTGACTGTGAAAAATCTACTAATTACATTTTTTAACACAAGGATCATACAATCCACGAAAGCAGTATTTACAACAACCTATAATTATGTCGTTTTTTCGTTAATTCCCTTTCCATATTTCTAATGTAAAAAAACGATATTTTTGAAATATAATTTTAAAAACCAACACAATCAACAAATCAATATCAGATAATAATATTTTTAACTGTGCACTTTTTTATTGTCGTAATTTTTGCAAGGTTTTTCCACCTTTAACTAAGGCTTGTTGCATTTTTGATAAAACATAATTATTTTTACTGTAACAGATTGAAGACATTTATTTGACTTGAAACAGTAAGTGAGTAATGAAAATAAATGAACAAATAGAAAACAAAATGTCAGATTAAGTTTATAAATACCATAATTTAAAAAAAAAACACATGTACTCTCTACCCATCTGATATTATCTCAATAAAGTTCTATTTCAAAAGTTCATTCCTACATAAGTTTTATTCTTTTCAATATTATAAACTATATGAATATTCTAACTTATAATTTACAATCATATATAATATCAAGACGACTGCAGTATTCTTATTGATAAATAACGTGAGTTAGTAATATTTACCTACGAGTATCGTATCGAGCGAAGCTACTGAGTCGTGCTATACTCGTACAATTCGATTAAACCAGCTAGCTGTGAACGTTGAAGCGACTGAAAACGCGTAAGGGAGAGTGCTAATGAGAGCTACTGTGCGTGTAATTGTATAAGAAATACCATTTCGCCAGAAACATAATTTCGTTTATTATTTTAAACGTACGTTATGGCAGTTTTATCCGTCTTTAATTAACTTTGTTAATTTTAGAACTCGGATTACATAAACAAAAACTTTACGCTTTATAAAGCCTTGCATTTAACAATATGCTTTTCTTGTCTTTTAACAATATGCTTTTCAATGAGCAAGAAATCTTATTATACTCGTTTATAAACATATATTATTTTACAATTATTTTATTTTAAATTAAAATCTTATAACCTGATAATCACTTTATGAATAAAAATAATGGTTATTAGTTTGCTTTAATAGTGTAAAATATTGCTAGGTACTATAGAAAAAGGAGTACGTTTGAAGTTAAATTTCTATATTGATTCTAAATTTAATATTTATTATGTGATATTTATATAAGTTATATCAATGAGTCATTATCGTGACTTAAACTAAGTTATGACGTAAAGAAAATTTTGTTGCATTCATTTTTACGTAAGAAGACATTCTTTTCATTACTTAACAATTTTACAGGGTTCTCGAGTTACCGTATCATAAATTTTATTGCGTTTGAACATATTTATTGCGACTGGTCTTCTTTGGGTCTTTTTCTGGTCTTCTAGATTGGCTTTGAATGGGGAATATTTGAAAATCGTGAGACTGTTTAGAAATATTTAATTATAAGTTAAGAAGCAAATATTTTCACAGACTATGGTAAGAATATAATTTTGGTACCTGGCAACAATACATTTTCAGTTAGCAGAGGTTAGCTTCATAGTTATAACTTACAACTTACGTACCTGCCACTTTTTCCTAAAATATTTTTTTACGAGATTACTAATGGTTGTCCTAGTGTTGCTTGACGTCAATATGATTATGAATCACATGACAAAATGGTTTAAATAATGATATTAATAACATTAAAAAAATTGGATTTGCTGTTTTCCATTATTTTTTTATTATTTCATTGATATAAATTTCAAACATCACAATCGGTATCTTTGAGACAATGAAATTCCAGTTCAGCAATAAATAAGTTTAAATATATTTTACTAAAACTATTTTATTATTTCTAAAACTATTTTACTTTTATTAGATTTTGTAACAATCTTTTGACTTCTTTCTACTCTAATTTTGTATCACACAGATCAGTTTATGATATCTAATTAAAAGTGTTGTAAGATTAAACGTCATTAGTTATTTGCAACAAGACATTTCATTGAACTTTTGGGCAAGAAGGCAACTCCAAATTTGTAACTTTATTAGAAATATCCAATAGGTTTTGATTATTGTCTATAATTGCGCAATCCACGTCAAGGGGCAATTATTAAATCGAAAAGCTTTATTATGCGAGTTAAATTACTTTTTTTCTTTTACGAATTCCAGCCTATATATATATATATATATATATATATATATATATATATATATTTATATTTATATATCTGCTTTAAATTTCAACTTTATCATAAGATTAAAGTATTTTACAAATGAAATATTATGAGTGGAAAGACACTTATTTTATGGGAGGAGGTTTTTATCTTATTTTCAATTTTGAGAAATTTTCTTTATTATGTCGTATATTTTAGCGTGTTTCATTTATCAGTCGTACATGTTTGAGAAAAGCTGTAATATAATTAAAAATATATCAAGTTAAAAAGGCACCAATTTCCATTTTCTGAAAAAGTTTTCCACTAATCCATCGGTCAATATTTTATAAGTAAGGAAACGGTACTTAAATGTACGTAATCACAAGAATCATACATATAGATTTCAAAGATATCACTATACGTATTTTAATGAAACTATGAAATGTTTATATCTTAGAGGTTTTATCAACAGTGTATATGGAAATTATCACATTATTTCTCATAGTGTTTGAGAAGAAGAAGCAATAGGTACATTAATTAACAGGATGTCGTATCCTTGTCTATTATGAGCATTGAAAAACCATCTATTATAAAATAACATGGTTTTTCAATGGATTACGTTTAAATAAATAAATATTTTTAATAACCCATTTAAGTTTTCATGTGAGTTATTACAGTTTCATCACAATCTTTTAAAATCCAGGGCCCCCATCTGAGTGCTTACTAAAGAGAGAAAGTTTGAAGATCTGAAAGTGTATATTGCGTTTACTTTGATGCTGGAAGAGTAGGCGGAATTTCTAGTTATTTCGTAAAAAAGAAAAGAAATCCAATTACGTTGGACGTATTAAACAAGATTACGGACCACTTTTCCATAATTAACGTCGAATATAAATAAATCTAACCTTCGTTACATTTAAAATATTTATAAAATTCAACCAAGCAATTCAGTTTGCATGTTTTTAAGTGTAAAGCCAAAATATTCAAGACATTTTCTAATTTTTACATAGACTTCACTACTTGCACGCAGCTCAATGAAATTTATAATTTATTTCGTATAAACTTTCAATGATATCCAAAAATGATATAACATATCCATAATTATACGAAAGGAGTTTTATAACGGCATGGTATTAAGTATGGTATTACAAGCCATTTTTAAATATTTTAAACGTCATTTTTTGTTTTTTTTTTTCAATTAAATCTAATTAAAGATAGAGTTTAAAAAAATTGTATTTTAATATTATTTGAATCATTTTTATCAAATTGTTACCTCAACGAAACCAACCCACCGATTTGCATTAATATGAAGCGACGGCTCGTTGATTGTTATTAAATTTTTTCATAGCCGCGACCCTCTTGCGACACACGGTTCGATATATCATTTTTACGGTGATAAATTAGTCATCAATTTTCATTGGAATTTGATGACGACGTGAAAGGGCACAAATCACCCACTCTTTCACCCTTCATCCTGGGACCTTGGCCGTCTAAATAATAAAACGTAAACCACGCGCTAGCCGCTCGCCCCGGTCAATCGAACAATTAAGCCGACAGCACAAATCGGAATGATTAATGCGCTTGGGTTCACACTCGACCGACTCGATTATTGCCTGCATTTGCATGCGATCCGTAGATGGCGTAGACAAATAGACATAACTCCTCTGTACACACCGATCATGCTTATCGTTACAATGGGACGCCATCAGCCAGATTTGCTTCAATTTGGTTCAGTTAATTTGGTTCAGTTAATCAAGCCCTACATCAAATATCGCTAAAGTATTTATTAATTATATACAATTATTATATATTGTATATCGTTTGAGAAGAATGAATACTATTTTTATGACATATTTTCAACAAATATTCGATGATTCGTGAGTGCACGTTAGTCTCATGATTGCAACGTTCCATACTCATATAAACGAAATCGATGAAAGGAATTTATTAGTGTTCTAAATAAAAGTATAAGATATTTTTTAAAATATTCACAACGCTATTTACAGAATAAATAGTCGATTGAAAAATTAAAATGGATATGAAAAATGAAAATGGTTATTGAATAATTAAGAAAAGAAAAACGGTGAAAAGTTTTAAAGAATTTAAATTAAAATAGCCAATTCATTCAAAGTGAAACTCAAGTTGGCTGTCCTTAAACTCGTTGCTGTGTAGGTACTATGTAGGTTTTATTGTTTTCTTTTTAGTCTAATTTAAATTTTAGTAGTAATAATAGAATTCATAATTATTATTTAACTTAACGTAATCATATATGATCCCCAATATAAGACATTTTGATCCTTCTAACCTTACCGTCCAAACAACTTATATTTTTGATAATTTATAAAATATGAAAGTAACCAAATTCTAAGGAATAGATTTGCAAAATATTATTAAAATCTGAATACAAAATTTTTGATAATGGTCCGAATAAAGTCATTTAAAAACACTGCAAATTGAATTCTCGAAGAACGGGAAAACATTTTTGATTCTGTGTTTTTTGTTTCTTTCTTTACATTATTATTTAGAAGGATTTTACTTGAAAGATGACCGCATATAGAGAAAATAGTTTCGCGGGTTTAAGGACGCCACGTTGACGACTGATGTGTAAAAAAGACGTTCAATGAAGTTGTAAACATCATTATTTTCAGTTTTAGATATTTTTCTATGCGAGCCGAAAATACGCAGAGAATAATAGAAAAAAAAAGACTATAAATAATTAATAGGAACTATTTATCTGGAAAATATACAGTTATCGATTTCAAAAGAGTAATGAAAATAATTTCTAATGAAAATAAATAGAAAGCTTTGAAATTTAGCAGAAATTGATAAAAAATATTTTTTTCGGTTTTTGTATTTTTTCAAGAAATTTTAAATGAAGTTGTCAATATTCAGTTTTTACTTATTACTGTAAAAGATAAAAAAAAACACTTTCAGCGGGAATTCGCCATTCGTACGTTTTCTGCGTATTTATCTAATTCAGTTTTATATTTATAAATTTTGAGTATATAGTTATGTTTATAATCGACGTACAGAACATTTGAAATGAATAATGAAAACAAATTAAAAAAGAACAGGTGAACATCGGTATTAGAGACTTTTTTCTTAATTCAGAATAACGTAAATTGTTGTCACCGTGATTTTTTTGTTTTAAAAATGAAAATAGACCGTACACTTGTTTTATTCAAAATGCTATTTGGAGAAAAAGCTAAGAAAAAGTGAAAAAATAGATGTTTCCTGCATTGAACATATGAATACAAAACTATCTAATAAGTCGAGTAACAAAATTATTGTATCATTATTAGAGTTATTACTAGACGGGAAACTTGTCATCGTCGTATTGCTTCTGAATGATATATTTAAATATGATATATTTGGTTGCATATAAAGGAGCAGACTCGACGAAGGAATATTGTTATACCTGTTATCGTAAAACGACTAAGTATAGGAGACCATGGTACTTTGAAATATATACGAAATAACTGTATTTTAATTGTGAATAACTTTTATATTAATGTAATAAATAATACAATCTAACGTATATATTGGGAAACAGCGTTTTAAGATTCACGCTTAATCGTTTTTATTACTTAAATTACTTTTACGTAGAATCTGTTTAATTAAACGAAGTCGAACGTACTAATATTACCAAGGCGAAGAAGGGTTCAACCAGACAGGACTTACGCAAACAACCGATATAAAAATCGGCATTCTTACGCGAAATATTCATTAAAGTCACGCTACCCCGTGGCTAGGCGGGCTGAGCTCAAAACAATCGTCCGGTCCTCTGTAAACATAAAAGTTAAGGCTTTTAGGGAAAATAATAGAGCGGATGTTGACTTAGGCAGTTCATATTCGGTAGTTTTATCACGTAGGCGCGTCTAAAACATGGGCGGAGGAGCGTTCTGTGGGCAGGTACGGACAGTACAATTACATGCTCGACATGAGGGCATGAACGCTTCCATCCAATTGTGTGCGAATATTTATGTGCAAACTGTACGTAGCTTAGGTCGGGATTGTGTTTGTCTAATCGTCGCGTGTGGCTCGTATTTGTACATTAAGGGGCTACTTCCTCATTCGGAATACAGTATTTTATTTGCGGTACTTTGCGCCTGTCACTACCTTGAAACTTTCCTTTTTGCGGACGCGTTAAGGTACGCGACGTACTTTGGTATCTGTTTCGGGTAAATTTGTTTTGCAAGAGTTTCAGAAGATTTTTATCATTGTTATTATTATAGAATCATTATTATCATTACTTTTTCAAATACAACTGTGTTTGAAAAAATAATGATAATAATGCTCTTTATTAAAATAATGCTGTATCTGTCATATCAGTTACTGTGTTCAATGTATTTACCATCAAATTTATAAATAAACTATATTTTTCCTTGTAGCTAAGATATTTAATTTGAGTTGTTATCTATCTGCATAGTAAAAAACTTTTATAATGTATGGCTCACGACGCTATGATTATAAAGAATCTTCGAAATACTTATATATATTTGAGTAGTACAGTGTAGTGCAAACAGTATTCTTCCAGTACTATGGTGATATCATTTTTTTCCTCCAGAATATGAGGGATAGGAAAACATTTTCTTTTGACGACATTTGCGGTCACGTATCAGTAAAATGTATTAAATCAAATCTTTTGTAAGATACCATAAAAGAAAAAGGATCTACCTTATTGTATCTCTTCAAAATCTGGGACATTAATAGATCTTTTAGTGTAAACGTTCGGCTTATGAGCTATGGTTTTATGACTCGAGTTTCTAAATTTTATAAGTAATAATTTTATGAA
Source organism: Druceiella hillmani (assembly GCA_039881145.1). Lineage (NCBI taxonomy): Eukaryota > Metazoa > Arthropoda > Insecta > Lepidoptera > Hepialidae > Druceiella > Druceiella hillmani. The sequence goes on along the minus strand of JAYKKI010000003.1, from coordinate 39,381,570 downwards.
AATTATACTTAATGTATTTTATGTGACAACATTCAAAATATATATCCACATATTTGTCCTTTGGTTTCGTTAAATCCTTACAGTTTAGATATTATCCGAGTAGGTCGGAATATGAGTGACATGTGCTTTGCTAGCTTTGACTATTGAATAAAAATGTACATATAACGTTACTTTTTCCATTTTATGTGCTTTGCATCTTGTTGATCGATCGAGATGCGCTCGAGTCGAGATGCGCAAACTACCGCTTCCATCGTATTTTTATGTGTGTTAATTTAGTGGGTTCGTAGTTTAATGTATTTTGCTATATTTAACATTAAATTCCCAAGAAATAATATGAAATCACAAAAAATGTTTGTTTCAGGTAAAATATGTAACTACTTCTTTTTATGACAATTTCGATCTCAAAAATTCCCAAAATTGAAGCCGGAATCACTATTTCAAATACTAACCATCCTGAGACTAATTCTTCAATACTCAATTGGTATTCTTATACAAATTAAAATCCAAAGGGATTTTCCTCTCCAAGATATTTCTGAAAATTAAGTCTAGATAAGGTGCGATTGTTTAATATAGGTAACTTTACTTTTCAACCAATAAATTAGACTCTTAATATTTAGATATATAATGCTTATAATATTCAGAATAAACATTTAAAATAATAATTAAATACTTTAAATAATAATTAATTTCCTAAACTATTAAATAGATTTTACTAAAATGTTCGCGGATACCTCTTTTCATTTCTTAAGTGTATTAAGGTAAAATTCGACAACGATTAAAAGGAAAAGTAATTAGAAAAAAATATGCCCTTTGTAGTATGATTGGTGGAACTAAGAAAAGTTTCTTTTCCAGATTTTTGTACATTCATCGATACTGCTCAGTGTTTGAGCTCCTTTTAAATGTAGCATGTTGATAAATGTTCAATAACTTTCCAGAATTAAGGTTCATCTCTATTTTATGTAAACTGATGCAGTAGTTCTGGAAAGAACCAACGACCAAAATTTCCTTTATTCATAATTATGTAGATAGCAAGAAATAAGTGGCTATTACAAAAATGTACACTGGTTCCTTTATTCATAATTATGTAGGTAGCAAGAAATAAGTGGCTATTACAAAAATGTACACTGGTTGACCCGTACAAACCTCTTTGTAGTGCATTGAAAATATTGCGAAATGCACATTTTTTTATGTACATACGTTTTTATGTAAATCGCAACATATGTGTTTTCCACCGGCCAGCTATTTCATTATATTGAAATAGTTTAAATTTTTTTGGATACTGTTTTGTAATCTGCACGTTGTTTTTTTTTTGAGCAACACCACGATGGAGGACATATTTTCGAATTCAATATACATCTTGATGTCGCCTCACACCCTGGATCTGTTGCCATAGAAGTGATGTCGACGCGAGTTAGGTACAACAATAAGAGGGCGGTTGGTAAGCGGGGTCAAGCGATGTGGGCCGGGAGTGCTTCGAGGGTCGCATCAGTGACGAGGGTCAGCCGCTGGCGGCGACGCACTAAAGGACCACCGGTGGCTTGTCATAACAACAACACTTTCTAATAACACCGATGAATTTAAGCATTAGTCCTATATTTATCTCTTGTTAGGCTCAAGTTTAAAATTGTTTGCGCCATATTTGGCATAATGGTTTTTGGAATAGACGTGACATGTCCGAATGTGATCGGCGATTTTTTAATAGCTTTGTACGACAAATGATACAAAACAGATATGTGATGTATGTTGAAAGCAAAAGTGGCTTGAAAATAATGAAGAACAAATTTCAAAATCTTAGAAAGTAGAAATTGTAAGCTTCCAACTATGTACTTTTTATTTATTTTTCAAATATATTATAATAATTAATATTGGTATCAATAATATTTGCATTTTATTTTTCAACATGTACTTTATTACGTAAAATATCTTTTTTAAATAAACTATTATACTTTCAGTTTTTATGGTATAATTTGACATAGTGTCTTCTTTTACAAAGTTCGAGTGTAATACCTGACTATAAGCCATAATGTTATTAATTCTAATTTCGTTACATTTGTTGTAATTTGCCTATTAATTACCTTATTTTATTTTCACATTGGAAAACTTTATTGAAATTTATAAGATGTTTTACAAACAATACACAAAGTTATCCGATTTTCCATTTCCAACATAAAATATTCAGAAAACATTTATATCTAAAGGAAACTTCATAGAGATCAATTTACATATGTAATGTCTCATAAATAGGCGAATACTTCACAATAAACCTGTAAAATTTTCTTCTGAAGTCCTTAAAAACCAAGGGATAGAACATAAGTGTGAAAACTTTTCTCTCGTACATGGTTTGAAATATTAACGATCATATTCAGTACGTTTAACGTCTTTCTATATAAAACATTTTGAATACCTAAAATAATCGAATAACTGTTAACGTACCTATGTACCTTCCACGATCAAAAATATGAAGTATAAACTACATAAATTGGGAAACCAAATTATTGTTTGATATTTTATCGGATCATTCTATCAGCTAAAACGCAATGAAGTCTAAAGGAATTGTGAAATGTGTCGAGATGAAAATATAGACCCGACAGGGTAAATTCAGTGATCGGTATCGATTGAATGAGGATCGCAAAAAATGTTATCCTTTGATGTTTATGAAGCAAAGGCGTGATTAAGAATCGAATGTTTCAAGTGGTCTCTTGGCTATCGATGTGAACAACCTTAGTGAACCACGGGTGATTGCTTACTGGAACATACATTACGTAGATGGTTGCTGTAACTCCTATGAGAGGTATTTCGAAAAAAGTTTTTGTTTTTTAAACAAGTAGATATTTGTAATTTTTATTCTAATTTTTAAACGATTCATAATTACTAACTATAGTTAGATATTAATACAGCATTGTGTATTCAAGTATTATTATTATTGCTATCGCCTTTGAAATATATGCTAGGCAATATATTTAAATGATGAAAAATAACATTAAACTTAGTAAATAGTTTAATAGAAAATAACTCAAACTAATATATAAAACTTTGAGTGTGTGCGGGCCCTCGTAGCTCGAGTTCTGCTCGTTTTTAAAACTTCCGATGGAACATTTAAAAATTTATTATTTACTAGATTAATTTTAAGAAAGTTTAAATATTCTATTTTACTGTATACTACAATATTTCTTGTAAACAATAGTCTTTCAATGTTTTAAATCATTTTATAAAAAAAGTCTATGCAGATGATTGCATGGTTATTTAAATGATTGCGGATATGGAGAGGAATTAAAGTAAATAACATTAATTAAAAGAAAAGAGAATAACATTAATTAAAGAAAAAAATATCAGCACAACTTTAACGGCCATGCAAATTTAATTCTAAGATGAAGTCATGACTTCTTTTATCTAATTTCTCTTATTCTATCTCCCTACAAAACATCATAAATATATTGATTTAAGAATTATTTGACATGTACATATATATATATATATATATATATATATATATATATATATATATATATATATATACATACGAATATATATATACATACCACACTTAATTATATCACTAACTCTCCAGTATTGAATTTATTTTCATAGCCACCCTAAAATAATAAATTACATTTATTTCGTTTTGTAGTTGAAATCATAACAATAAATTACACTATTTTAAACAATCGCTTCGAAATTTCTTTTTAAAAGTGATTTTACATTCAGTAACGAGATTTAAAAAAAACTCTTTTTTTTATTTTTTCAGATTACGTACTTCAAGGACAATTAAAGATTTTTCTTGGTTTCTATTACTTTTACAACATTGTTACATTAGAACAAAATGAGTGATAAAAGCAAGTCTTTGATACAAATGAAAACAGGTAATGAAACTGAGTATTTCGGGTACAAATGTTTAAAAAAATACACCAAAAATATAATTTTTACTATTTGCAAAAAAAATTTCAAACTCATCTTTAACATTACCTTGTACTACATTGTATTATTACACAGTCGCTTATATGAAGTTTAAAAAATTATATATGTAAAATGTTGTGTAATTTGTAAAATAAAGTGTATGAAATAAATTTTATCTAAATTTATACTAATGTCTGATCAATCCTTACTTATTACTTTTGCGTTATTTATCTAATTTATATGCAGACAAGATCGATAAACTTTAAGTATCTCACCGAACGCGCAAGTGCTGTTATCGGATCGACGTCTTTCTTCTTTGAGTGCAATTCAATAAGTTGGTTTCAGAATCCAAACGCTTTGCCTACTATCTTGGCAACGGTAAAGCGTAGGAATTCTAAAACAAACAGATTGCAAATGAGTCGCTGCGGTGCCTCTCTTCCGGAGCACGTTGTCTTGTTGGCGATGCAAATCACGTTGCTCGCTTCAATATCGACTTCTATATCGCTCGGTGTGCAGCTAGGCTGTATGGAGAACGATGCTGAGATGATCCTTACCTGTGAAGGAAGAGAAATATAAATTGAAATATTTTTGATTGTGTTTCTGTACGTATATGTCCTTATCAATACATTTTTAGGCACCCACTTGAGGTTAACCATAAATAATTACATTTAATGTTTGAAAAGTATTTATTAATATGAAACATACTCAACAAATGTACAACGAATCTATATATATAGTAAAACGGACCGTGTTTCTGCACGCGTCACCCAAAATTCACAACTTTACAGTTTCATACCATAGAAGCTAGATCAAAATATGCAATGGAAATTATCGATATTATTACTCGATAAGTAATTAATACAATACTATTTAAGTAATTGACAGCGACATCTATTGCTCTTGTAAGTAGTCGCTACAAATGTATAGTATTATAATTTTCCACTAGAAGGCAGTGTTTAATTAATTTGTAATACTTGATTTTTATTTAATTAAGTATTAATATTTATATATAGTGTCTACAGTATAATTAGTATTAATCGAATTCTTCTGCCCTCTGGGGTAAATTCAGTTGGGTTTTTGACGTCCCTCCAGATTTTGAAAGTTTTTCGCTAGAAAAGCGGATAAAATTACTTTTTTGCGACAATAACTGCAATAGATTAATAATTTTTATTCCCGGAGTAGATATAAGATATGAAAAATGAAACATTAATAATTTAAAAGAAATTTTAAAAAATATTCTCATCGATATTGCGGTATATATATTTCATTACTTTGTGATATTGACATGCGTCTTTTATTGCTAAATCAGAGGCTCTTAAATTTATATATAGGACTTAAATTTTCACGGCGTACGTAAATTATTAGAAGGGACAAAAGAAAATATAAATATATAGAGTTTTCTCTCTTTCGTGAGTTTTGCTCTGCAATTTTTTATAATTATTATGTTAGAAATGGCCTCGGAACAAGATTTTAACACTTTGACGCCCGTACCCGTGGTGAAGAATCTATTATTTGGGGCTTGTAAGATATGTGTATACTGTATAAAGCATCACCTAAAGGTACAGTGTATACACTTTGTATTGTAAAAAAAATTAAAATTTGAACCTTAAGGTTAGAAAGATATTTAATTACATTTTACTGCAATATTAACTGTAATCTAATAACAAAAAAAAATTAAGGAGCACACGCGCATCGAAACTATATTAACTATCGTGTACTTTCATATCGGGTTTTAGTTACTACAAAATAGAGTTACTACAAAATAAGTATTTCTTTTATTATAACTACTTTAGACTTTGTTTATAGTTTATTTGGGTTAAATGAGAATTTCTGATAGCATAATCGGTTAGTATCGTTAGCAGGTGTAAATCTGCTTCCGATTTTAAACCTTCAGTTTATATTTATGTTAATTGAATAATACCAGATAATGGTTTTTATTAACATTATAACAGTTTTCAATTTTTAACTAATATAAAAATACGCTCTAGATTTGATCTGTTAAGAACAGATAGGAATATTGAAAATGTAACTCACTAACTAGACGAAGGACAGTATCGCATTAATACGAGTTAATATTAAAAAATATTTAATAAAACAACTGTATTTATCATTTTATAGTGCAATTTCAAATGAATTGTGATTATTTCAAAAGATCAAAATAAGATTGAATATATTTGGCGTTAATTTTGTAGAAATTCAGTAAAAATTCGTTATTCATAATTAAATGAAACTATATGATATATTATTTCTACTTTCTTTTGAGTTTTTTACCACGACCTAGGATTCGTTGTATTACAACATCGTCAGGTGGGCTATTAGCAAAGATATTTGCACAGATCTGACGATGTTGTAATACAACGAAACCTAGGTCGTGGTAAAGAACTTAAAGAAAGTAGAAATGATACTACACCACGTTGTTTCATTTAATTGTGGATCGAAATAAGAAATAAATAAGTTTATGTATCTTGAGTTAAATAAGTGTATGTGTCTTGATTAAGAAATAAATAAGTTTATGTATCTTGAGTTAAATAAGTGTATGTGTCTTGATTAAGAAATAAATAAGTTTATGTATCTTGAGTTAAATAAGTCTTGATTAAGAAATAAATCGGTTTATGTATCTTGAGTTAAATAAGTGTATGTGTCTTGATTAAGAAATAAATAAGTTTATAATTGTTTGAAAAGAAATAAATAAGTTTATGTATCTTAAATTAAAGTCTAAAGTATTTATAATAAAAAAACATCTTTGCTAATAGCCCACTTGAAGGTGTTGTAATACAACGAAACCTAGGTCATGGTAAAGAAGTTAAAGAAAGTAGAAATAATACTACATCACGTAGTTTCATTTAATTGTGTTTATGTATCTTAACAAATGATTTACTTAGAACGAAGCAGGTGAAGAACGATATATGAAAATGTCTTGTCTAATAATATAAATAACAATATTTCGGAAGAGACACGACTGGCAAAATATAAGTTTAGACTGGTTATGCTAATTATTATATGTTGAAACAAAATTTATGAATTTTCTTTAAATTATACTGTGTGTGTGCAGTCCCTCAGTGTAAAAACACATTGATAAAATAACCTAAAAAACTATTTGTTTACATTCCAAACAAGAAAATAATTAGAGATAAGTGGTTAAAGCTCGCACGGCGAGAACCAGGAGTTATACCTGCGAATTCGTCAATTTATTTTTGTGAAGACCACTTTGATGTAAGTATTATTATAGATTGATAGGTGTATGACTAACAATTTTTGTTTGAAATAACAAGTGTTCGGTAGTAAGTAAATTATTGTCGAGATTATATTTAATTTGTCATCATTTTATGTTTGATTGTTTGATCGGTTATCATTATTTATCAATTTCAATGGACAACTTTATTCTCATTTCAGCCGCCAAATTATATGGAAAGTTATATGTGTGTGAGTGTTATTTGATGGGATCGATGTCACAAGTACTGATAATTAGAGTAATATACGAATACAAAACATGAGTGACAATATGTTTATTAATCTCAAAAAGTGACAATTGACATGATGTTACAAGGTAATCAAGAATAAACACAAATTAAACCTTTTGAGAGCTGGATCTATATTAGATGCAGACCTTTATTACAGATCTCCAGGCTCTCTCTCCCTCTAGTAAATATTATATTAAGTTGAATTTATAGGTATAGAAGCGTTTCGTGGACATATACATTTCCAGAGATGATATTCAGTCACTGGAGTAATCTAAAAACTACAAATCAATTAATTAAATGATACAAAAAACAATCGAATACGAAAGTACAAGTAACACGATAACGTTTACTTAAGTGTGACGTCAGTTAACATGGCTGATTGTAGTAGTTTATGCTTTTATTCTACTGAAAATCATGTTAATCTCATTGTTAATATAAAAATTTGTTTTGTTTTTAGAATCATTTGAAAAAATGTTTTTATCTAAAATCATTTTTTCTGTGCTTCTTTTATACTTTCATTACACATATTTTGAATATAATGTGTCGAAGCTGATTGAATACAACTAGATATAATTTTTTCCTTATAAAACGTCCGTTATAATTTATGCAAAAATTAGTGCAAATACTATAAATGATGTTAGAAATTTAGAAACGTCGTAACAAAATTGTCTTTCGTGTCTCGTAATATTTATATAAATATCATCAAATCTTAATTTACACTCGTTTCTTTTTTTAATGATTAATAACAATAAAAAATCATGTTTAAAGTAGTAAAATTGGTTTTTATCTTTTTATTATTAACTTTAATAAAATATATTATTATCAACGGTATTTTCAGTTATTTCTATCTAAGGAACGGTATCGTCAATGAATTAATAGGTAAGTATTGATTGTTTACTCAAAATCCTAATAAATATCAATGCGTGGTTTTATTTTAAACAATAATCAGTGCAACTATTGACGCATTGGGCAATTCGCACTTAGCGATTTGTTCTGCTTTTAAATAATATTCGAGGGCCGAAAATTATGAAACTGTTAATAAAACCGACGGTCCGATGCTTGAATCCCTAAGCCCATAAAACTATATAATTACCTACCCTTACTTAAGAGCGATCTATATCAAATTTCAAATGATTAATTACGATTACATTATTATAATTATAAGGCATAAGCCCAGTTACCTGATACTGCATTGTCACACACGTTTAGAAATATTACTTAATGAGATTGTTCTATATAAATATTTTGATCCTTTCTTCTTGTCTTGTAATAACCCAATACTTTGAGAACACAAAATACGTCTCCCTTTAATGTATGATACAAATTTTGTTTACCGATACCCTGTTAGTTCAGTGCTCCGCGCATCCCCTCGTCTCATTTCCACGAAGTGACATGGGTGTCTACGAAGCTTCTTGAGACGGCAGCTAGGCAACGCCCTCTCGGTATTAAAGTTTTCAAGAAAATTTTTCAACGCTCGTTTCATCTTCTTTGAATACGTTGTAATTAACGAGACACACAATTTCCTCGTTATATTTCTTTTTGTATCGAATTGCAAAATTTTATCACCGCGGGGTTTGTATTTGATATTATAATGTACAGGTTTCATTCACATGTTATTTAAAGTCTTTGTCATCGAATTTCATTCTTCCAAAAAATAGAAGGAGTACGAATCTGACTTACTGCTATTTTCTATGTTTTTCAAAGCATCCGTCTCAATAACATTCAACTCGTCTAACCTACTTTTATTAGGTTCTAAAATATAAATAGGCTTTTTTTGCTGGTTTACATTTATTACATTTTTTCATTGAAATTATATTTTCATGGCCTCCCTTACGTTCAGATTTGCAGGTCTTCAACAATTAAATATAAAATAAAGTAAGCAGTAAATAAATTACAATATTTAATTTCATATAATGCCTTAAAAATTTGCTTTTGTTTATGACAATAAATGTAACATAGATAAGGATACATTTATTGATTAAATCTCGAAAAAGTCCTCAAAACAAAAACCTTTCTGCCTACACCATAGCTTTATCAAATTTTCTTACTTACCACATCTTGTTTTATATATTATTTGTCAGACCTTGTATATTTCTCAAAAAGTTCATTTCAGTTCTATTATTGTAATACAATGAAACCTAGGGCGTGGTAAAGAAATTAAAGAAAGTAGAAATAATACTAAATCACGTAGTTTCATTTAATTGTATTCAATAATCATAAATCTAAGCCTTCTAAGATGAAGTTTTTGTAAATGGACTTCTGTATTATTTGTAATTATGATCATATTTACACACAATTATCTTGTTTGTAAAATCTTGTGTTAGCAAAGGTCTATAAATAAAAATTAAATACTCTAATACTACCTGTATGTAGAGTGCGTCATGAATAAAAGCAACGTCTAGGTTTATTGACTTTTTATGAATTAGAATTCAATTTTTACGTATAATTTATTATCTTTTTATAATTATCTGACAGTTATTATTAGATATGTTGTTCTTAGTATTATCTTATATTGATCATACAATGTACTATATTAGTTATGTTTTTTAATAAAATTTATATAAACTAACGTGTTTGTTCAGTATTTAAATTATTGATATACCAGCAGTACCCGCAACCTCGTTCGCGCTTGGGTATTTGGAAAATGTTGTTCAGTTATCTGTAAGATTAATAAACATACTGCCATCTATTATAATAATTATAAAAGTAAAGTTGTTTAAGAAAGTACACTTTGTGCTGCATATATATTCTTTTGAGCTACATTTTATTGCACTCGATTAAAGATTGCGACAAAGCATAGTTACACCATATCTGAAAGAATCCACCGCTAAAATTGACCGAAATTCTTGTTTACTGTTCTTGCGTGACGAACAACCGATAACAAGGCTCACAGAGAAACGTCTTAAAAATAACATTTTTCTGTGCTATTACTTTTGTTATGTTCCTGTAAATATTTTTTTCGTAAGTAACTTCATTGTGCAGAAGCGCCAATCCAACAGTTTTATAACATGTATATACCCTAATATTAAACCTACCAAAGTCATTAAATTACAAATGGTCATAACTGATTCACATTTTAAACAAATTGAGGAAACAAAATAAGTATATATCGCATACATATAACATGGAAACATTTATTTGCGCTAGAGGATTAACAACAACGTCTGATTTCTACATCACTCTAATCTTTAGTTCTGGTCGCGCCCATTTCGCCTAAATATGTCTGGCTGGAAAATTTTATTGTGATTTAAATTGCACGTAATGCCATCTATTGATGTACATAGATACACTATAAATTTTCGTAATTATTATGTGTCAAGTGTAATTATTATTTGGTTGCGTGAACTAATTCCTATGAAATAAGAATTAAATGTTACATCAAATCTTCCTCTTAATTGATTTAGTAGTTTTTACATGACGACTGTTTGAATAAATATCTAAACAAATGAACAGATAATAATTCCTAAATTGTATTTTGTGTTCCATCACTTTTATTATGTTCCTCTAAATTTTTTTCGTAAATATCTTCAATGTACAGACAACTCAATTATACAACTTTATTGCATGTATAGATAATAGCAAATGTTTAGTACTATATTTTATGTTAATAAAAAATACATATTATAATACGGAGTCTATATTTGTTAACTTCGAATTTCCGCACTGTTGTCGCTTGGGAACACTTAAGATCTAGACAAAATTAAATGAAAATCCAAGAAAATTTCAACAAATATCCCATTCTCTAAAGTAATCCGATCTAAACATTACAAATGCAACGAGATCCCCGGGGCGAGGGCTCGAGTGCCTCCGCTAAGTAAGGCAAAGTATGTTCATTGGCTTAGGGCGTTCCGCCAACGCCGCCCGCCCCGGACAAATCGACTTAGCCGCGGTTTTACTCGCGGCCCATCACCTTATATCTTTTACCTTTCCATATCATGTCATTCTTATATTTTACCTGCAAAAACAACGGAAACTTTTATAATACTTAAAACTCTCAGGCGACCCAATATAATATTCGCTTACAATTTTTACCTTTTGTCAACATGAGGCCGAAGTTTCCTGAAAACGGTTTTTTATTATTCACGCTGTAAAAAAGATGCATATGTTTTATGAATATATATGTGATGAACCATTATAACCCGTAATTGTGTAGTATATTTTTGTTACGATTTTGTAGATATCAAGGTTTTCACATGTCACTCTGATTTTTCTCATATCTCTTTCCTGTTTATCGTTATCTGTAGTTAACTATAATCTATAAATAAATATTGTCTGATCCCATCGACTATTGGAACAGCAGACACATATTGTAAGTTATTCCAAAATAGATGTGATCATTAAAAATAGCTAAATATCTTTGATCTTACTTTTAATGAATGCTAAAATTGCGGCACGCACAGTCTGCTAACACGTTTATAGATTCATATTTTGTGGCATCTTTCAAGACACCGTCACCACCACGTTCATTTTTATACACCCTTTTATAACTTTAAAATTCAAAACTAGTTAAGACCACGACCACATCGATAAGAAAATAGGGGGAAACGGGAATACGGAAGCATGTCTGGCATCGGTTATTAATGGTATGTTGTCATAATAAATGGAAACGGACGGCAGCATACGTCATCAAATCTTGCAGGGATCACAATTTTTTTTAATTTTGTCTCATTTCGGCTAAAGATAATTTGCAATTTTACATAAAAAAATGTATGCACATGAATGTATTCTAAGAATAGGGGAGGTCTCTAAGGTTAAGCTTGCTATATACTATGATCAGCTGGGAATTTATATCACATATCAAAAAGAGTGTAATTTTCTAGTCTAGATGGCATTGAAAAATATATTTTATTGATTTTGAATACTATACCCTAACATCTTGAATGATTACATCACTAAGCACTAACAAAGCGAAGAATTTATTACGCGTTAGGAAAATTAATAAAACTGATAAAAAACTTAACGTCTAATTATTACACAATAAAATTGCTTGTATTCCATTTGATTTCGTTATATAAAAGTATCGACTGTTATTTATTTGGAAAAGTTATGAAAATATTTTCTTTCATTTTCATATACTACACCGTTCTCTGAAAAGAAAGACGCTACGACGCTATGCCAATAGTGATGGTGTGTGACATCATCCAATATCAATACAGCTTGCTCGTTTCTGTTTGTGATAATTTTCTTTATTAGCCAGCGTAACAAATCAATTTAATTCAACAACTATATTCAATGTAATCTCTTGAATCGTCTCGCCGTCCATTCCCTCTACTTCTCTAAGTAACGATTAGGTACAGGATATATCCACGGAATCGACAGACGAGCAACGCCCCGTGTGCGTAACCTATCATGTAGTTCATAAAACATAGATTAACGCTATCATGTCAGGGTTACATAAGGTGGGATGATAAAAAATATATATCTCCGGAGAGAAAATGGAAGGAAAGGGTCGACTACGACCCGCCCGCGTCCAGTTAGACTCCAATATATTTGGCAAGGTAATAAATTCGAGAGACGTAGAGGTGGGTGACTTTTTATCTGGCGCGGTTTCATTACGTCGGCTCTGCCCGCGGACCCGGCGGCCACTAACAAGACGACAATGGGCAGGCTAGTGTAGCATTACTTGTGTATGTTCGCTCGTAAATTTATAGTTTTCATTTTGCGGTCGGCGGGCGGCATTATAGTTTAACAGATTCAACCTGTGTGTTCGCCAGAGTTATTTCGATCATTATCTTTTTCGCAATATTACCTGAAACGATAAAAAGAAAATTTATTCGTCTCGACTCGATTAGATAAAATAAATTGAATAATGAGGTATGGGCTAAAAATAAATGAAAATAATGGTTGCTTTAGATCCAGATTAAGTAACAGTTGACAAATTGGAACTAAGCAGTACAATAACATGGATTCAGCTAATGTCGCTAATTAACAGCGCAATTATAGTTTTCTTGATTGTTTATTTATGTACTTTGATACAGTGCAGTTGCAGTTGAAACATATGGCGGACTTATTGCTGTGAGAGCAATCTCTTACGGTAATCTCTTACATCGGATCCTCGCAGTGGGCTGCGCCCTCAAAGCTTGTAACCAATTCAACACACCACGGAGATGACCTATTTTTGTAATGCCACTTTTAGAGCCGATGTATGTCAGAAGTGATGATTATCGAAATTTGAAAACACAATGAAATAATAATCCCTGGAATACTCTAATACGTCATCATTTTGTACAATAAAAATTAGATGAAAGAGACGGATTGGGAAATGCGTGTGCATAATAGCATATCGACTTGACATTTAATAATTATTAATACACACATCACTACATCCGCTTCTGAGTGAGATACTTGTACTTCAACAGAGAATGTGTCAATATCTACATTTAGAAATAATTTAAATGTTATAAAATCTAGTTATCTTTCCATAGTTTAGGATTATTCAATAAAAAGAAGTTAATAATTTAAAAAATTAAAGAAAGTAGAAATAATAAACAAAACTAAACATTTTCATATTTTCTTTGAGGTTTTTATAAAATCTTAGTCATTTTAAAGAAGACAGTAATGGAGCCTGTGATGTACATACATAAAACATTAGTTTAATTATTCTAATTCATCTGGATCAAATTTATTTTATTTAAAATAATATGAAGATTTGTTAATTTTTTAATATTAAATTTATTTGACGAATTTATATCACGTGTGCTAAAAACTGTTTAAGTAAACAATATAAGAATGATAAAGTACAATACAGAAGCAATGTGATATAGGAACGAAACTCCCTAAAGTTACAAACACATTTTTAAAGGTATAACTTTCCTTATAATAAAGGTATAAGTAAAGATTCCTTTTAAAGGTGTAAACGCACTAATGTAAGGAAAAAATTACTTAGAAATAAATATCTTGGATTTATATACCATGGATATTAAGAATAACAACGTGTCTTGCCGTTAAATTGATGTCGTGGTCAAACATTTTACAAACTCCAGAATTCCATATTATCTACATTGCGGGCATCCATTGGTTCAATGTAGCAAAAAAAATAACCAAAGACTTATATTCGTGTTGCGTTTGAAACCAGGATGTTGGTTTCGATGTGTTTTTCCAATTAATTTCTTATATATGTTATCTTTAGTGCGAAGTAAGTTAGAAGTCAGCTACATAATTGGAGTTCATACGATAGATATAATCTGATAATAGCTCGTATCCAGAAGACGTTTCTTCGACATTTGTACGAGACGTTGTGTAGTTAATTATCTTTTCTGTCTTCTCTTGATTTTGTCTTATGTCGGTTGTGTTGCTATTCTTTAAGACAGAGAAGAGCAATTTGATTTATAAAATTTATTCTCGGGTTGTTAACTTTTTGATTTTGTGCCCTATTTTGTTGAAAAGACCGGTTTATATCTGATAATTTCCACCACTCGTGTGATTTATTGGAATTTCTCACTTTCTCATAGAGTATGGAACTGCATAATCATCTGAACGCGGTTGCACCAGAGTTAATTTGTTTGTGATGAATGAAAATAAACTCCTTACGATGTGTCATCGGTAAATAACGTAATGTCATTATATTTATTACAAGTTTCGATAATTATGAGCGTAGCTATTTTATCGTTAAAAAAAATTATAAATGCATAACTGTAATATTTCTGTAATTGTATGATAGTGTAAACAATGCTGCAATGTTAGATTTAGTATGTTATTGTTTAATACCCTCATTGGGGCTTATGTAACTTCAGCCAAGGTAAGCGTAAAAGTCCAAGATTCCACGTCACAAACTGGCAGCAAAGTTCAATGCACCTACTCGCAGTACGAATAGTTATCAACGCCCGTTTACTCTAGTTAACACGGG
The DNA here is from genome assembly GCA_039881145.1 of Druceiella hillmani. Taxonomy (NCBI): domain Eukaryota; kingdom Metazoa; phylum Arthropoda; class Insecta; order Lepidoptera; family Hepialidae; genus Druceiella; species Druceiella hillmani. Next base: position 39,366,369 of record JAYKKI010000003.1, on the reverse strand, counting down.
CCGCGCGCGGCAGAATGCACGACGTCTGTCCACGTAGGCAGCGATAACGCCGCGCCGCTGCCGCCGCCGCCGCTGCGGACGTGACGCGAATGCCGCGTCGACGTCGCCGCCCCACAATCGAGATGAGCTTTGTGAAAATTGCATTTTTCCACAAATGCTCTTTATGAATTGTTTGCCGTCTCATGGAATAAGGAGTCGATCCCTGGAGTACCGCCATCACGAACATATTGTTAGGCTTCTCTCTCGATAACGATATTTCTAGCTTCTAGAAACAATAGCGCTAACTAATCTAACTTTTATGGCACCGGGATAGGCTTCGTTTATAAATAATCATTCTGTCTCGTAGAACACAGGCTTGTTCCGGGAGTATTTCGAATAGACAAGTATTGTTGCGTACCTATCTTAGTAACAGTGTTATTGAGATACATGATTTTGTATATTATCTTCTAGATTATTTCTACTTTCTTTAATTTCTTTACCACCACATAGGTTTCGTTGTATTACAATATCTTCAGGTGCGCTATAAGCAAATATCTATTACCAAAAATCTTTGCTAATCGCCCACCTGAAGATATTGTAATACAACGAAACCTAGGTCGTGGTAAAGAAATTAAAGAAAGTAGAAATAATACTACATCACGTAGTTTTATTTAATTGTGAACAATGAATTTCTACAAAATTAATGCCAAATATATTCAATTCTAGATACATATAAAATCATATCAATTCGTAGCAAAGAATAACAAGTAGGCATCGCACTGATTGGTTTCAAATATCAAATAGTAAATTACATAATATACGATCAGAGAGACACCTCAGCATCCTTTCGATGAGGTCATTCATTCGGGAGTCAGATTTGATTCGTGATTGACGTTTTCTGGGTACATATCGAACGTAGCGGAAAAAATGTTTTAAGTACTTGAATTCGTGTTGCATACTTAAAAGGATTTTCAATGTGCGTCACAAAGTCACCTGCTGTACACGTCATTAGTGCAAAACCGGTTAGAGTTCGGCTCCATCATTTGGAACTCATACGAGCCAAAGTATAGTTTGATGACTGAACGTGTACAAAAGACGTTCTTATGATATTTGGGCATGAGACGGGACTCTTTATTCTGGGTTATTCTGGATTTTCTTTTGGGTTTGTTAAGTTTCCATTCTTTGTAACCCACTTTTCGGTATTAACTTGACCTGCGGTTGCACCACAGTGGAATTTCTTTATGATGAGTTTAAACAAATTTGTGAAAATTTGTGATCACTTTCTTTTATAATTAGTATATGATTATATGTTCAGATCTAATCTTTTGTTTTGAATTCCTCTTAGGTCCTTTAAATTGTCGTCTCTTTATTCAAAATATATGTTTGAATTTTGATAAGGAATGACTTCTTTATTGTTACGAATATATTACATAGAATATATCGATAGATGTGTAGTAAATAAATAAATAATTGACACGCTTTCCTCACTGGCGGCGGAGAGTTATAAAATAAATAAAATTGTATAAAGCATAAGACTATTGGAAGATTCCATATTCAAGTGAATATGGAACCGTCCGGATTGTTGTCATTACGTTGTTTGCCTAAATTTTTTGAAATTTACATATATATATATATATATAGAACCGTGGTGAACATCCAATAGGATTATCTCGATTTATTCAAGAATAGTTTTATAGTTATCATGATGTTTTATGTTGTCTCTTTAAAATACAGTGCAAAAAAATAAGTCGTACGTCTACTTTATGTTTGCATACTTTAAATAATATGCACCTATTGTATCAACCCTTATGAGACTTTAAATACTATAGGTACGGAAATCTCGTAGAGGAAGCCTTGTAGCGCAAATTTCGAAGCATAGCCTCGTCATTTTAGATTCCGGTAGTAAAATTAGAAATCCTAGTAATACAGTCCTGTTCGTTTGTTCTTCTGTCCATAACTCACCTTCACAGTTTCTACAGTTTTGTGCCTGAAATATCACACGTAAACGCTTCACATGTGTTTATTTTGTAAAGTTAAACGAGTTGAAGAACGATTTTTGTTTATGATAATATATTTGTCCATATCATTCCTTTCTTTCATACACAAATTATACTTTTACTTGTAAGTCACTCATACATAATATCCTCTTAAGTCTTAAAATATAATTAACAATACAAAATGAGATTAAAATTATATTAAAAATATGGAGATTTTAATTAATTGGAAGTAAAACAAAGTGTTATAATGGTATATCTCCCAATAGACTTAAAGAGGGGGCGAACATTGTTTTTCGCACATGTTATCTAGTAAAATATCATTGAATACATCATAGGAGTGAATTTAAATTTGAACGTAGATTTTTTGGGCTAAATTTAAGATGACTTTTAGGTCGCATTCAAGTTTTTTAATTTTTTAAGCTCCGTTGGTCAAATTTTAATCTTTATAGCGACGTGCAACGTATCCTCTTTGTAATTTTTTAATTACCAATTTGACAAATAGGAAAAAATTCTAGATAGTAGTATTTGATTCTAACTTTCAAATATAATTATTTCGGTTAAATCACATAAACAATTTCCTGAGATCTAAGCAACTACGGATACTCACTTTACATTTCTTAAAATAATTTATAAATTTTAAAAGAGAAAATGGTAAAGGCTCACAGATAATTGACTGAATTTTTAATTTTTAGAAATAGAAAATCTTTTAAAGTAAAGCAAATGAATAACACTTTATTAAAAAATATATATCTAAAGACAAGTAAGGATTATAATCAAAACAGAAATAAATACAATGATTTATATTTCTTTCTTAATTTTTCAAAAAATATGAGATTTCAAATCATTGTCTTAGTTTTCTGCTAAAAATTAAACAAATTCCTAGTAACGTTATTTTTTTTTTAATTTTGGCTTTAGAAGTTTCTGGGATATAGGTGGAGATACATTTTTCTTGATATTATTAACAATATCCAGAGAAATATTTTACATAAAATTTAAAAAAAATAGTTTTGGAGTTATTATAACTTGTTCTTTCAACTAATACCCCACATGATACTTGAAATAGAAAAAAAATTCGATTACTTCATATGCCACCGTAAGATTTCTACACAAATATTTTTGAATGTTAACTATTTAAATATATGGGTTATAGTTTGTCATTATACTAAGGTCAACTTTCAACGTCAAAAAGACAGACAAACAGATGGACACATAAGTCATCCAATAAAATTTCCGTTCCTTTCCTTTTCAGGTTCATACCTCGACCCTTGTAAAAATTATATATAAGGACGCAGTATATTGGAACGAGGGCCATGTGCAATATGAACAAATAATATCTCAAAATAGTGAATGATATTACGTAAGAAAAAATATATTACGTAACATAAACTTCTTTCAACTAACATTTGGACGTTCACATTACAATGTATCGCGGAAACCCCTAATTTTTTTTATCCGACGGTTTTTCCTTTCGCTACGGCGGTGAATAAAATGCATAACGGTTTAATATGTCCAGATATGATTTTTATATCTAATAGAGTTTATTTTTATTTACAAATATCCTATATATTCATATACCTCACGCAATAATTTGAGGTAACTCTTTACAATTTGCTGTACTAAAACTGAACACATTAGAAATACGTTTTTATTTGCATGATTATATGGAGTGAAATAAAACATTTTACTTTTCACGTCGTTTGAATTTGTTTTGAATTGCCGTTAATACACTTGTGCATCACAATTAAATGAAACTACGTGATGTAGTATTATTTCTACTATCTCTAATTTCTTTACCATGACCTGGGTTTCGTTGTATTATAACATTTTCAGGTGGGCTATTAGCAAAGATATTAGAAATCTTTGCTAAAAGCCCACCTGAAGATGTTGTAATACAACGAAACCTAGGTCGTGGTAAATAACTTAAAGAAAGTAGAAATAATACCACAACACGTAGTTTCATTTAATTGTGAACAATGAATTTTTACAAAATGAACGCCAAATATATTCAATACTTGTGCATCGCTCCAAAGGGTATGTCTGTAGGTCTATATGATGTAAAAAATGAGTTTTTAGTCTAATTAAAAATGAATTCTTTCAATTTTTAAAATGTCAAACGTGAGGGTATAATGCGTAAAGCTATTAATCGAGATCAGTCTAAAAATTTTATTCACCGGATAATAGTAAAGTAATAACACAATTTTTTTTTCAAGTACATAATACTTTTGTCACAATATTAAGAAGTGATAATATTTATAAAAATTCTCAATTTTCCAATATGAACAATGCGGGAGGTATTTAAAAAGATATTTAGAAGGTAAAGAAATTCCATTTAAAAAATGTTTTATATTTTGGTTTGCAAATTCATCTCACTTTTTTTTATGTAAAGCTAATATATCTATAAACGATTGTGAGAAATAAAGTGAAAAATCAATTACAATATTTGATTTATTTAAACAAATAAATGAAGAAAATAAAGATATAATGTATTTGTATAAATACATGAACCCTTATTTTCTTTATATAGAAATAGTCAGAGTAAAGGATGTAACTTGAATAAAGTTAAAAGAAGACTGCAATATTTATATATGAAACTATATAGTTACTTCGTCATAAACGTCTTTTAATTTTTTATTTAATTAGCGGATAACTTTTATTACTGCTAAAATTAGAAATTAATTTAGTCACCGTTTCGGATTTTTAACATTTTTCCCTATATTCACTTGAATTAATTAATATCAAGATCAGTTAGATAAAAATAGGTCGGCTCTCATTTTATCTTATTTTTGTACAAATATCTCGGCATTGTTTAAATTGAAGCTTCATTTGAAGTTTTTAAAAATAATTCGAATGATACAATGAAAGTATTAATTCAATTAAAGTTAGAGTGAGACTCGCAATGAAACGAATTGCCAATTGATAAATGAGTTACCGATACTACAAGATTTCGTGGATCGATACTACCAGACACCGTGGTACACCTTTGGGATCCGAATTTGATTCCCGGTCGCTTGCGATTGATCTCGTAGCAATACTTCCACTATATGTATAAAACAATTAGATATATTAAAGTACATAAATAAATAAATAGAAAAATAAGATTTGCGATTTTACAATATCGCATTGTATGCTAGTTGCCATGAATATGCACACTTAAGCGTATAAAAGTTTTATATATTTAAAAGGGTATATAATATTTCTAATATTCCATTTAAACACATTATGTATTAACGTATATTTCTTACTTGATTGACTATGAGATACAGAATCTTTCATATAGTTTTCTAATATATATGTATTTTAAGTATGTTTACAGAAACTATGTTTTGTTTTAGAACTATTTCCAGATGGAAACTGGAAGCAATCACACATTTATATATATATATATATATATATATATATATATATATATATATATATATATATATATAATTTACTCGGAGACCTCTGGCACTATACAGACATGAAATTTGGATGGTAAGTATCTACGAATTGCTATACATTGAAAACGTGGAATTATGAAAAACAATCAGATGTGGAATTCGATACATGTAACTGAGCGATAAAAAAGCGCTTTTAAAGTCTTAATAAGTGTATTGCCCTCTCTAATTTTTCAACTAACGTGTGTAAAATTCTGAAAAAAATTAAGGTAGTAGACTTAAAATTACATTTCAATGAAAATTAGTTCCAATAACAAATGTTTTGTAGTTTTTAAGATTTGGGGTTTTTCGTTACATATTACAGCAATATCTAATATATATATATATATATATATATATATATATATATATATACACACACGCGCACGTTTGCACACTCACATATTTGTATATAACATAGATAGAGCTACCGTGACCATTTTAGTCCGTACAGTTAAACAGTTTGTTGTTTGAAAAGTTGTCAACAATATACCTATCTCTAGCTACAAATTGATTCCTATTATATTACTTCCGCCGCACCCCACGCGTAACCCCGTTCGAGTTTTACCGGCGCGCCCCGGGGAGGCAACCGCGCGACCTTTGCGCCCACGCCCCGTTCACTTACAGATTAAACTATTCCAAATCAATCGCGGAGCCGGAAATCGTTTTAATTGACATCGTTTGGGCAGAAATGCGAAATAAGCGTGCGACTTCAAAGCCTCAGAATAAATTTTGTCGCTTTGAATACCGAGAATTAAATTGCGTTCGTCTGACACATCCAATTAATTTTGAATTAAACTCCTTTCACCTTCACAGATTCGGGCTGCGATTAGGCGAGGATGTCTCCCGCCTAATTACTTCTGGAGTTTTCGCCGGAAATTCGCGCTCTGACTTGATTCACAGTGCGTTTGTAATGTGATTATTCGTGTTTTCCGTCTCGGTGACATCGCTTTGCGGAGGCGATGTGAAGCACCGTCCCAATTGCGTCTTTATGAAATAAAAATTGTCTTTATACACACTTAAACAGTATTTGAGTCAAACAAATCGAGCCAATTTAATTCTTAAGTACTTACAAAATAATCAAGGCTTAGCGACGTAAAATTACTGGAACTAATTGAGAGGTCACAGATTCCGCATTAGATATTTTATTGTTTATATAGTTAAAAGCTTAAAATCATCTATTATTATCGTCAAAACTACATTTGCTTAAAGTATATGTAAACAAAATAAAAAATGGACTGTTGAAACTATATTTTATTGAACTACATAAAAGTGTAAAGAAAAATGTTTATTGTTAATGTTTACTTGATATAAAATTCTCGTCGTCGTATTGTTTACACTATCTTGATATACACAGGGTAAAATAACTTTCTAAGTTGTATAGATAATGAGCAATCAGAAGTAAAAAAAAACATTACGAATTAATTTGTTAGTTATAATGGTCGATATTTACCTTAAAATAGCATTTCAAGAAATTACATCCGACTTAAAATACTACAAATAAGTTGTAAGGCGTACAATATGTAACTAAATATTACATAAAAGTTGTTTGTTATAATTGTTATTATTTTACAAAATTCTGGATGTTGTGGCTTTATAATTATATAGAGTTTAGAATAAATTATTAAATCGCCGAGAATATCGATGAAAATCAAACCGTTTGTAATTATCATCGTTAAAAAAATATCAAATCTTTAGGCTTAGTTAAGATCACTTTTTTGTCTGGGTGAAGCCGAGATGGACATTTAGTGCCTAATGAAACAGAAACTGCATTATTGTAAAATGATCTATTTCATATAATTTAGTATAGAGTAAATAAATAAACAAGACAAGAAATTTCCGGAAAAAGACAAGAATTTTTATAAGTTTTGGAATATTAAGTGTGTAGACTTTAGAAATGGGTATAAAATATTAAAATGATTTAAATGGATCAAGTTGAAGTATGGAAAAATGATGAAAGTTGCATGGTACATGATATTTTTTCTTATATAATACACACACAAAGAACCATAATATATAATTTATGTATGTTTAAAACAAATAACTGACGAAAGGGCATAAACTTATTTAAAACTGCAGTGCCGGTAATTGCGTACAGACTGCATAAAAAGTTCACCAAATTACGCAGTTAACTTGCCGTAAAACAGAATCTCCGCTTAACAAGATGCACACGCCGAGGTGAAAGAAATTTTTTTATCAAACGCGGTAGTGGAGCGGGCTTCCGCCGCGCTTGCAATATCCATTTGCACTCGAGAAACGTGGGCGGCGCCCTAGCTAAAGAACCACCCGCCCTACCAGAACCATTCGTGTTTACACTAGAGGAAGTGCGGATACAGACTTCGTAATAAATTAAATTCAACGTTGCGAGAATTTGTTGGTTTTGCATTCGTGGTTTGACGCCGAATTTCTGGATAAATGAATTTTTTTAAAGTACATGTACAAGCTTTAATGACATTTGGAATAATTCTATTAAAATATGGTCTCATTAGCGCAAAGCTGGTTAGAGTTCAACTCCATTGTTTAAAACGCGAGACTAAATACAGCATTACTTAATTTTTATCCACAACTACATGAAACTACATTATGTACTATTATATCTATTTTATTTAAATTATTAGCCACGACCTAGGTTTCGTTGCGTGACAACACTTTCAGGTGGGCAATTTGAAGAGGTTCCTTTCTTTTTTTTATTTAATTTTAAGAGATTCTTATTTGAATCTCTTTAAATCGCTCACCTGAAAATGTCAAAAAACGAAACCTAGGTCGTGGTTAAGAATTTAAATAAAGTAGATGAAATACTACATCACGTAGTTCCATTTAGTTGTGAATAAAAATTAAGTGATACTGAATTCCTACAAAATTAACCATAATAACTGCATTAAGTAAACAAAGAAATTTTTTTAATCTACAAAACTGTAAACAATATTATTCCAAAAGATATATTTAAAATTATCAAACGTAGATGTGGGTAATTGAGGCTAAAATAAACGGTTTTTACTTTGTGTCAATACATGTATCCGTCTTTAAAAACCGCCTTCATTCAATTAATTGATAATTACTGTATCAAGTTTTTAAAACAACCAAAAACTACATTTGCAACATTGTTTAACTGTGTATATGATTCGTACTTGTGAGTAACACCGTAAAGGTTGAAACTTTTGCAAACTCTATTAGTTCATATTTAATTCAAATCCTCGCCGAATCGGCATGCAATAATGTTTTGTTGTATTATTAAGTAATGTTAATAACGATTTAAAAATTATCTCTAAAAACTGAAGAGAATGTTTCATCAGACCTTAGTATTATTTAAAGCTTTCAATTATATATATGTGTATATATATATACACACACATATATATATATATATATATATATATATATATATATATATATATATATATATTAAATTAAGAATGTTCGTAAAAATTATTTTTAAACAAACCATACAGTATTTATACCAATATTCCTAAGGAAGAACAAGCTAACTCATTTTCCAGCGGTTATGAGTTTCAATCATGCTTTTGTTGTTCATTTTTTCGTTAGTATTTCTTTATGATGTATTAAATTTCATAATGCTCTCCCATAAAAGTGTAGAAAGTTATTTAGAATGAATGTTCCTTGGTGGTGTCGAGGCTTAAACTGACTCATCTGTAAATTGTTGACATAAAATATAACCCATATAATTATTTTTCTTAATAAAAGTCTTTTAAACTTAACTCAAATTCAAATTAATTATTTAATAAAGTTTCAGTTAGCCATATCTACTAGTAAAATAGATAATACATAATTAGGTACTCTACATTTATTAAATTATCCTCTCCTTTTTGTATACTAAAATGAAACTTAATATCACTAGATTTCGATATGGATTTTTCATACTTGTCATGGTACTCTAGTTATCTCCCTAAAAATCATGAACGTTAATATTTATATTTGATTTTCCAACACCCATTTTATAATACTATTATAAAATTTGAACAACTATCAACTAGTTTATTGTATATCATTATCTTTATTGTTTTAGTAGTAGCATTAGATTATTTAAGCACAAAATAACATAAAATGAGTCTAAAGTCGTCCCTTATTTGAATCGGATACGTTCTTATAAATATCTGAAAACCCCATTCTCAGTCTTATTTATCTATAGTATTATTAAACAGTGATTAAATTAACAAAATATTCTGGGAAGGGAATTATTACACGCATTTTAAATTTATCTGAGGCGCCTATAAATACTTCACAAAAAGTCTGTTATAAAATTTTTATTTAATAATTGTAATTAAACTCAAATAATTCTTCTTAGGAACGCGTCTGTGTTACGACATCAATTAGTGTTCGCTTGTCAAAGTATTTTCGATTAAGTAATTAAGCGATTCTAACTTAAAATACTTGTATAATCTCGCCATTAAATTGCTTTATCGGTAATTCCAGGATTTAAGAAAATAATATCGCACGTCATTTAATGGGAAATATAATCATAATAATTAAGTAATTGAGACAAATTGTGTCCTTCTGTTTATAATTATGTTAATAACCAACACTTAAAAGCAAATAATTAAATATTTCTATTACAATCATTTTACTTCTTTCATTAATGGTTTATATTTAATTAATGGTTAATATAGAAGAAATGCGCAGTTAATAGCATTATATAAAAGGAGCATAAGGAGAAATATATATTTTTTAATTAATTCAATTTAAAAATAAAGATATATCTTAGAGAAATTTTTTTAAATTTTCTACAAAAAGAAACGGAGTCCGAAATAATCATAACGGAATCATAAGAATACGTATTAGAATTATATCTACGAACAAAAACAAAATTTAATATTAAGAAAATTGTTTATAAAGTTAATGGCATTGGTCTGTCAAGTCTAGATTTGATTTTGATTTACCATAAATATCATAGCTTTTTCGATACTATTTTTAGATGAAAAACATTTTATAACTTGAAATAGATACCTTTTTTAATTCCAAAAAAACTATCCTCAAAAATCATATTTACAGCGTGCCTGATGTGTTTATAAAAGAACTATGTTGTTTCAATCATTCTGGGCGGGCGGGTATGTTAATTCTAATTTAAAAAAAACTGTTAAAACCCAATAAGCCCAGATATGTCAACTAGCCACTGTATATTAAATCTGACTTTAGTGGAGTATTTATATGCATACTAAAGGATTTTCTTCCATTACAAACTTTTTTTGAGCTAAACTTTGAAAGAATAATCTCTTTCGAATTACGTCGTGTATTTCAGTACATAAATATGTGACAATTATATTAATATTTGTACTAGTATCTTTTAATGTTTCTCCTAAATATTTGAAAAGTAATTCCATGAATTAACAAATATAGCTACATGTATTTATTGACACCTTTTATCAATATACATCGTTAACCGAATCTCATAACGTGCTTTTACTCTGATCGATTTCATGACTTTACCATAGAGTTGAGTTCATGAAACTCGGTAACCAGTCTTTCAGATACCATAGAGAAACTTTTTATAATCTAAACTGTCTTCCGGCATATATCTAAATTGTAGTTGTAATGCATACATTATAATACAAATTTATTGAGATTTGAAAGTGATCATCTGAAAATAATATTTTCTGTGACGTTCAGTAAGCATGAGCTTCAGTTTCAGTTAATGATACGAGATATTTCCATGAAAAATTCATTAAAAAATGATAAATCATAATCATGACAAGAAAAATCTGACAATTTCTAACAAGAAAAATCAAATCATAGCAAGTTAAAACTTGTCAAGTATGAGTAAAACTCGCAGTACGAGGATTATGTACACCTTTAGATAATTGTAAATATTTATTTATTTCTGTTAAACTATTTACAAATATTAATTTTACGCAAAGTAAATAAATTGCCTACTATATATTTCACATTAGTAAAAACATGGGGCATATATAAATAATACTATTTATCATTACAAGCATATAAAAATATTGCTTAGTACGACTTTTACGGACAAAAAATATATATTTTACAAAGTTATTTAAGTTTATTTAAGTCACTTGTATGGAGTTTCTATGAACTTTTTACACACATGTCTATATGTCATGTGTCGGTCGACTGTTACTCGTAAAGTAATATAGCCTACTTAGTTGTGATTTTAATTTTGTTATGAATACTTCTATTGTGAATACATTTCAGATATTCAAAAATAGCTAAATCGATAAAAGGCGAAAAGAAACAGTTTTTCCATTTAACATGTTTTATGTAAAATGTTTAGAGCTGCGTATCCGAAAGGATGAATTTAAAGTCATGCAACATATCCGATACATTACGTATTGAATAGTTAAAATGAATTTAGGATTTCAATCTACTTATATATGATATACTTGTTCATAGATAAATTCGTCTAAAACAAAACGCAAATATTCATCACAGCCGCAGTGTTTGATTTAAACTCGTGTTCCCAAAAGACACTCCCCGCAAAACTTAGCACTCTAGAATTCTCTGAACATACGTTTCCAAAGATTTTAGTTGCAACTCGCTCATTTTCGAACCGCATTTCTTGAGTAAACCAGTTATGTTTGCTCAGGCGGTATCCGATGGTAGCACAGTAGCGGCGATGCATTTATCGCAGCCAGTGAATTGTCTACCGTCGTCGGATGCTGACTCAAACTCACGTCTCTTGCATGTGCAGCGTGCCGGCGAGATGAGGAAGTGCATTCCACTTAGACTGAGCACTTAAATTGCAGCGAATGCATTTTGTGCTCGAATTGAATCGATTGTTTTTGGAGTCGACGCAATGAGACTCTTCCAGTGATGTATTTTTAAATAAGATTTGAAAATAAATATTAAAGTTACTAATAAAAGTTTACTATGTGTTTTGTTAATAACAAAATTGAGTAGTTGTTGTTTCGTATCTTTGTTGCAATCTTAAGGTAAATAATATGCAGGATTTTTTAGTAATATCCAGTTTTTGTCTGTTGTGACATGAGTTGGCGTAAATAAACTCTAGGAATGGCCAATTTAAAATATAAAAATTTTTGAAAAATAATCTAAAGTTCACTTTATATCAAAATGTCATGCGAATAAAAAATATATTTTTGTTATTCGTTATTTCTAACGTATTTGTTTAAAAATCAACTGGCTTGCTGACTTAATTGTTTCGGAGAGTAAAACATGGAACAGGTGTTGGGCCCACAACCAATATATTTTATAGCGTTACTTATAATCGATTACCCGTGATAATTTACATAACAAGAAATTAACTAACAATAAGTTATTTATGAATCCTAAAATACCTGTTACTTCGTACAAAAATATGATTTCTTTTGATATACGATTTTATTAAGCACACAGTAATCCTTTCAATTCTTAAGATAAGAAGCGATCTTTAATTTATTTCATTTATATGTTAATATTTTAAAATTTATTTTCAATTCAACCTGTCAAAATTACCTAAGAGATTTTCCGGTTTCTTTTCTTATATTTTGGACGCTTTTTCCAAATTAGCTTATCACTTTAGAAATCAGCGTGCTACAGAATTCTCGGTGTTCAATTTTTAATACACATTAATTTTCAACTAATTTAACATTCCTATTGCTAGGCATCTTCTTCCTATAAAGTCCATCTACCTTATGTCCTTGTAATTCTTAAAAGTTACCTTTTTAAGCGCCCAAGGACGACCATTCCATCTTCTTATAATTACAAACATTTCTCTTGAGTTCCCCTCGCTGTCCGCGTGCTATCTCCCTCTCCCCCCCAGTGTGAGCGTCCCAAATAAGTCTCGGCGTTCAATTTGCTCGCGCAACGATCATATCATTAGGGCGGCTCGCGTGCGTCCCGACGGCGGTCACGCACGCGACGCCCGCGCTCGCTTCTCCCTCGGCCGCCCTCCTCCAATCTCCGACGCGGAATTGTGTGAACAAATTTATGTGCTGTTCTACGATTGCGTGCGGCCGAAATAACTTTATTGAAACGTAAATACGACGCATTTCGGCGATTAGCATGGAATTTAATTAATGATACTGTAATATCAAATTGCCGTTTCGGGAAATTTCATACTCCATTTCGTCGAGTGTATTATTGTGCACGCTATTTGATGGAGCATGCCGGAGGGGCGGAAGCGAAGTCGCTTTCCGGTAGCGAGTGTGTTGTACAGTAAATTGACGTATTTATTTATTCATTAACACAGGTTACCAACGCGATAGCGATAAAGCTGTAAGCGGTAATTAAACATAGAAATATATTACCGTGCAAAAGGTCTCACCGCGCGATAATGATCGAAAACAATAAGATGCACGTCAAAACCGTTATGGTTAAAAATAAATTAGCGATAGAGGAATAATGAAATATGACGATTATTTTTGAAAACTTTTATCGTATAAATTCTCTTTTTATCGTATAAATTTTCTTTATATACGTAGTAATTCGTAGGTTACCTGTACTTTTCGCTCTAAATTTCCTTATTGACAGAAAATATAGTTACGATCTTTGTTATCCATTAATACTTTTTATTAATTAGAACATAAGTATTTTGTCGTAATTAGTACTCACTTGTTATCTAATTAATAATTTTGCTACCTGTTATCCGTGACTTCGTCTGCGTAACAAATGACTTACGGTCCAATTTGATTATACATAATTAGTATTTTACAATTATTAGAATTATGTTGTGAAAATATAAATATCATAAAAAGTAACTGATTTGCTTACTTGGCATAGTGTTGATAAAGTTGTATAGTTAACGTCGTGGTATTCACACATTTCAAGAAATATTTTTTTATTCCCTGAGAGAATTGCTAGTGATTGCTAGAATAAAAATGATTGCAGTGAATAACAGTGATTGCTAGAATAAAAAAAAATAGAATTTAAACCACATATTAATGCGCAAAATTTGGTAAAAATCGGGTCATTTCTTAAAAGTTATTAAATGAAAAGTACGTAGTTAAAATGTTTTTCCATTAATAATATTAGTTAAGATTCCTAAAATTACATCTACTTCTGTTTTTTCACATTGAAACACGAAACCCTTATAACTTCCATTTAGAACCGTTTTTGACATACGTAAATAAAGTTTTGTAGGTTCTTCAGTTAAAATCTAAATTTATACTCTGCACTCTCCTTATAAATTTAAGACAGATTTAAATGAAATTGGTATTTCATATACCGTTTTTTAGATATACCATTTCATATATTGTTTTTATTTTTAAATCCAATTTGTGAAAAATTAAGGAAGGGAGTATGATAGATACGCACGGACACGTCATTATGTCATATGACTGTTTAGCTCTTGGATCATCTCTATATCAATTGATATTAAAGTCACCTAGTGATAAGTAGTTAATGTTATGGGTTTAGACATTTACATAGTATACTTAATAATGTGGTCATACTATTGTGTAAACCGAAATAACATGACAGTTAAAAATACGATGATGTGATATGATGAGATTAAACTGCATATTTAAAACACACATATATTTTTAAGTATACATAATTTCCCTATAATTATAAATGATGGTGTAATACGATAAATGTTATCATATTATACGCTAATGGGCCAATTTTTCGTTTCGCTAATAAACTTTTCATAATTAATTAACGAATAAAGCTAATAAACTTTCAGATGAAAATCATCGATACTTGTGTTTTCAAGCAATTTAGATAATAAATTAAATATTTTCTTTTTGCCTACGTGATTTTAATTTAATATATCAATACAAAATAATTTTACATTAAATTGTTTACTAAATATCACTATCTTGATTTATTTTAGTTCTTTGACACACATGGATAAAATTCAGAAAGGAATATTGAACAATTTGGAGACTGATATCTGGCGAAAGAGGTGCCGCAACACAGTTTATTACGAGACATATTCCATTCCATTTAAAGACATTTTCAATGACGTCTTAGGTTTTATTTGTTTAAATTTGTAGAGATGACAACACATGTACACTATTTACTTATTTTACGTAAATATTGTTTACTTTTGTATACTATATTGTATATTAAATATTATCAAATAAATTATTGCCAGCAGATTTGGACATAATTTATACTATTTTTATAATAGTTTTTATACTTTTTTTCTGAATATTTAATACTTTTTTATAAAATATACTAAAAACTGAATGAATTGTTGCAAAGTACAAGATATAGCTTCCCTTATTCTAATAAATTTAATCAATAATCAATCAGTTCAAAAATTCTGCGTGTCAGTTGGGTTTATTGGTAACTACCAACTTAATCTTATGGTTTTTGACTATATCTTTTAAGGTAAATTATTACGTCATGTTTTAATTGTGTAGCATTTCATTTCTTAAAGATTAAATGTTTAAATGTGGTGGCTTTAATTACATTACTACGATTTTTTTTCTAAACTATCATTATATTAGTTTTTGAGGTCATAAGCAAATCTTCAGTTGTACAGATTTTAGGATAATGACTTTTACAAATGTATTTTATTGAGAATAGAAAAAAATCAGCATAAAGTTTTAAACAAAAGTAGAAACTAAGAAGTAACACAAAAATCGCTCATTGTGTGTTTGAAATATTACTACCCTACTTCCATACCAAATTTCATATTATTTCGTTGAATAGTTTTCGTGAAAGATTTTATGTGCTAAATAATGAATTATTTTTAGTAAATTAAATGTGCTTTGCGTGAAAGATTTTATAAATTTTTAACTATTGATTTTCGCGGAACTTTTTTAAATAACTTGTCACGATGTTCTCTAGCCAAAAAAACCTTTTTCGACCGCTGTAAACGGGCCATTTGTATAACAAAAGGTTCCCCTCCTCCATAGTTATAACCTCCATAGTAACGGTTGCAATCATAATTAAATATTCCTTTAACCGTAACGCTGTCATTCGCAGCCAACATTAAAAACAACTGTATTACTCAAATACCGTGAACGTAACACACGTATGTACATAAATATACGTACAACAACTCAAGTATCGATAATATGTAAAAGCACGCGTATATAAGCGCGTTATAGCGAACCCGTGTCCACGCACAAACAAGGCTAAAGTAAATACTAATAATGAACATTCGAGCGCTCTCCGGGGGTTGTTATTTTCATATCGGCGCTAGTACAATGATATCAGTGAGAGGTCCCTCGTTCTGTATCTATAGATAGTATTGTCCGTGGGAGCGCATAATCAGACGGCGGCCAGGAGACGGTTGCGCGTCTAGTCGGGCACGGCGGTATTATCATAGATATGAGCCGCTATCGCCCTTCGGGGCCATCGGTCAGTGCGGGAACAAATAAATTCCGTCCGTAGATCTTCTGTCGTTGAATCTCTCGTGCGAGAGCTGGCTTAAGATACACATTGAATGTCGTACCCAAATAAACATAACACACACAGTACGGTGTTACTGTGTGTAATAAGTTATGGTCTTAGGGTTTGGTTATCTTTTCATAAAACTCAATTTTTAACATGCTTGTATTAGTTTTATTTGTATATATATATTTATGAATGTAACGGAATATTTCAATTAAATTTTAACCCTTTTCCAGATATCAGAATAATGTATTATCTATTTAGCTTTCTAGACTGTAATATATTTTGTTAATTCAAGAGTTCTCAACGTTCCCTTGCATTTATATATGCGTTACTGATGATGAAAAATTGTTTATTAATAGTTTTTATAGCTGTTCTGATTTTGTTTCATTTTGCCACTAAATAAATATTTAAGGGTACTTTATTTCATTATTACCTAATATTGTATCATACGTTGTTGTCTTTATTTACTTTTAGTATTAGTTTTTCAATTAATAAAGATCAAAGGTTGATGATATCCAGATACTGTAATGGTGGCGACGATAATTTTAGTTTTTTACAGCCATTTTATAATACCACACTTTATATCATCATTTATTATATGTCAGATAAGATATCAGATACTATGGGTACCTGTAATAAAAATATTTACCTCAATCAAATTTTATTTTTTTACATAATTTTAACTTTACTTTTTCTGTTTATTCTATTAAAAAGAAAACGATTTGAAAATTATGAAATGTACCTATAGTATTAAATAAAATCTGATATGTATTTCTTGTTACAATGCATTGTTTATTTAATCTTAAAAGTAATTCTGGAAGTGTTTCCAAGAATCCATTTCATGTTCAACTCTTTATTTAAATCGGTAAACCTTTGCACTGAAGTCAAAAGTGCATGTTACAATTATCCTAAAAAATTTTTTAAAAATGTCTGGTTTGAAATATATAGAATTATAGCTATATAAAACCCACAAGCAAGAAATTTAGGACATGTTCAAATGCTTTGCTTAATTCTCAGATTTAATTTCATTTTAAATCATTATTTTTATTTGAATTGACAATAGTTTTTTTTAATAGTGCAATTAAATTAAATATTTCATTGTTAAAATAAATCTTTGGACATTGAGAAAACAAAAATAATTTTCATATGAATATTTTCAACAAAAAAAAATCATGGAGATATATATATCATACCCACGTTAGAAACTTTTTCTTATCTATTGACAATACACAATTTAGTTCTTACCATAAAACTAATTGGATTTTACTTTGCCTGTGCTATAAAACAATTGACGGTTTAAATAGAACTTGTATACTCTGTTGATAAGTTTTAGTAACACGTTAACAATGTTTAATAGTTATTTATCAAGAAATATTTAAATATCTATTAAATTTAACATTTTTATTACGTTTATCGTAGAAAAGTGTTTAAAGCCAATCGAATAATATGATTTTGATCAAAGACGCGAGTATATTCCGAATCGTTTCAAAGACGATCTGAAGACAATGAAAACTTCGCAGTTGAAGAATTGTTTCGATTCCAAACAATGGAAAATGGTTTATGTGCAAATCATATAATTTATGCGCGATCACGAACGTACTCCGCAAAATATAATAAACTCTTTTTCAAGCATCTGTTTTAAACTTTGTTTTTGCATTTGTTTAATAAATTATTTAGAATATCTGTACGTCTAAGTTTAAATTGTCAATTAGCTAAATTTAATAACGATTTGATAGATTCCATCTCTACGATAGTACTGTTTTATGGTTCACTCTCTTATTGTTGACTGATCCGGATATCAATTTAAAAAAGCGTATTTACTTAAACATAATATCTTGCAAAATTACTTTTCGATACATGCGCTTTAACACTCATTGCTCAAAAAAATTACTTTATTTGTTACTGCTAAAAAAACGAAACATGAACAAAGAACTTGCAAATATGTATGTGAATTTCATCATTTATTTCTTTTCAAGAATATTTTAAAAATTGTATGTTTTGATAATAAATCGTTCAAAGAGTTAACGGGTGCAAATCCATTGTACATAAATTCAAGGCACATTATTGTTATTATGATTTACCATTTTATAATATTTCAAGAGGTATGAGACATTATTGCTTTTTATGCTGGTTTCTAATAAAGGCATATCACAGTTCGCCAGTGTTAGCTTACGCGGCAGCCAAGCGCAATTTTTTATATTTTTTTTTAAATGATGAAGCAGTTTTATTACTTCAGTATAAAATTATGAGAGTAGCTGCTATTTGACATAAACTTAATCTGGGACCCGTTTTAATAAACCTTTTATTTTTTTTAATTTAAAATTATCCAAGAATGAGGATTATTCAAGGGATAAAAATGTCCGTCTTTAAATCTTTAAAAACAATACTTGTCTTTGTTATAGGGTTGTACATCATGACCAAACAATGTCCATACATTCCA
Organism: Druceiella hillmani; assembly: GCA_039881145.1. Classification (NCBI taxonomy): domain Eukaryota; kingdom Metazoa; phylum Arthropoda; class Insecta; order Lepidoptera; family Hepialidae; genus Druceiella; species Druceiella hillmani. The sequence continues at coordinate 39,347,275 of JAYKKI010000003.1, read as the reverse complement.
CGTTAGAAAAGCAACATATAATTTATGGTTTTGAACTTAAACAGAAATCATGAACTAAGAACACTTTTAAGTTTTCCATATTTTCTCTCTTCTTTACTTTTTGAAACTCAGTTGCTAAGTGAACAGAAGATCAAGAGCCGCTCTTTGAATATATCTGTCGAAAATATTCGAGAAATGCCTTTAATATCCAGGAACTGAGTAGAAAAATTAGTAGGTGGGCTCATTAATAGCCAACTAAATATTATATGTAATAGGATATATAGTTTTCACGCTTATTTCTTAAGTTTTAATCGTAATTAATCTTTAGCATTCAAACATGGATAAACATTTATATTAAGACTGTGTTCTATGGTGGAATTAAATGAACACTTAATGAAAGCGTATCGGTGGCCATTTTAATCGCTGTCGGCGAATTGCTTCCTGCAAATATTAAATGCGTCTTATACAAACGCTTTTGAAGATTTGTGAAGAATATTTTCGAACAAGAAATAATTAAGCAATAATTAAAAAAACGGAGTAATTAATGCAAAGGCTATCTTCGCCTAATCGTTGTGTTTTTTGCCATTTTGTCTTTTTATTTTTTTTTGCTTACAACTGTACAAGAACCAACGGCGTGGTTTCTTTCATTAGGTCAAGCTCATGATTGAAAATTTTTCGTTGTCTTTATCGAGTGTAGGAAGGAGCTTTAGGCTTTCGGAGTGCTGCGTGCGAGAAGGGTGTGTGCATTTTATTGGTGGTATTGTGCGTAGCTTTAAAATATTTAGGATATTTTGATTATATTTTGGAGATTTGGTGTTACTTACATTATGAAGGGCGTGTTGCGGAATAAAAGTAATGAATTTCTGGTAAAAGACAGTAAGGCAAAAAGTTATATTTTTAACAATTCAAAATTATGTGCTGATACGGAGTGAAATCGTGAATTTAACTCTAGAAAAAAAATCAGCATTTAGTTACCTAAATAACTGAATGACAAATGAAAATTAGCTTTCGAAAAGAAAGATGGAAATGAAACTGCTCCTTTGTTATTCCTTGAAAAATACATTGCATTTTTGGTTGAAAAATATATTTTTGCAAAAAAAAATCATAAAATATTTTATAAAAATAACAAGCAACTAATCAAGTAAGTCCTAATATGGAAATATGCTTGGAATTAAGTGCGGAAAACATAACTTTTAGCTTTGTCCAGATAAATGATGTATTTGTAACAGAAAATGGCATATCTACGTCGTATGTGTTTACCTAAATAAATCATTGTGATTTTTATTTTGTCATTTTCAGTTATATCTTTTTTAATTTTTTGCTATTTATTTCATGTTGTCATGCATTTTAATATAATGCTTTAATTCTAAACAATTAACGTGTTATGTATAAATGATATGAACCTTAAAATTTTCCTTGAAATAAGCGTAAATATTATTTAAATATGAAGAAATTAAGACAATTATTTTTTTACGTATCGTTGCACTATTTTTACAGGAGAATTTTTCTTTGGACAACAACGTCCTTAAGGAAACAAGAATAAAATACTGGTTATGTCATAAGTGATATTGAGAAATATCACATAACTTTTTTATCTTTCACGTCACATCAGTTACGTTCGGTACGTAATGAACTTACCGTAAATGAAACTGCCATAAACGTAATCATATTTTTAATATTTCACAGAATATCAGTCTCATTCACAAATTTCCTATCAAGATTAACGGCAATAACTACTCGTCTAAATTATTCTCTTGTGCAAAGTCAAATTTAAAACACGTTATTTAATCCACATAAAATTATGTAAATATCACGGCAAGAGCAAATAAAATGGTTAGTAAGAGCAAATAAAATGGTTAGTAAGAGCAAATAAATGGTTAGTAAAAGCAAGGTAAGCAAGTTTGCATTATGTTTATAAATTGGAAATTTCTTCAGTTTCCACCACGAGTGGTAAATTAATAATCGCGATAACGACAGTTTCGATTTCTGTCATTGGATTATGGCGACATTTGCATGGGCGAATATATGCATTGACCTTAAATATATATGATACATATTTGTAGCACTAAATTTTAGTGAATTTAGCGAGTACTGAGTTATTGACAATTTTGAAAATTTTGTTTATGTGGAACTTGAAAACATCTTCTGCAAGCGTCAAGCATATGCAGTACATTAATCGTCGTTTATTTTTATAACAGTATACGAAACTATAGGCGAGTTTGCGCATAGTGGTTTTCTCTTTTAATTTATTGTAAAAAATGGATACCGCGCCGTTTATCTCCAACGTCAATATAGTTCCTTTTGCAATGTCTTTATTTCATTTGGAAAAATAAAATAAAAACGAAAAGCGGCAATAATCTTGATTTACCCAGTATGTTGGTAAAGTTTTTCATTTTCTATAATTCAATATGGAATATTCTTGAGGCTTTCGGTGTTTCGCGTCTTATCTATGAAAATAAAAACCACTTATTTTCATGTACCAGAGTCGTACTTAGCTTCATGGACATGAATCGCATGTTAGTATTTTGCTAAGTTTTGCATTATCATTGAAGAGTGGAAAGTGATGGAAAGTAATTTATATGAAGATGAAACTAAAACTAAGAAGAAATAAATATTATTTTAAAATTACCACTTGAAACTAGTTACTTGAGGTCATGTTTAGTTTAAACCGATATGAAATTGACAAAGTGAATATGGTCAGATACCTATATAAATATTACTTGATTGGCAATGCTCTTTGCCAATTTCAATTTAGTATATCATACGTATGGAATTTTTTTCAAATCATACTAGCGCAATCATTCGCGAAGGCTATCAGAGAGTCTAGCTTTATTAGCAAGTGTTTTACAAGTTTTTGAAACTTCCCATAGGTTCTAACAACAATATTTTTTTTGGTAATTAATTTGTACAAGTTCTTTTGTTTTGTCACGTTATTTGATGAGGTAAATTTGGATGGCTAAGTAATACAAATTGACATAGTCTACAGATATGAAGTGGAGTCCTTCAATTTAATTGCGTATTTTCGGACAATCAAATTTTACTCGATATCACGACCGCAGTATTTAATATTAATTCAAATGTTTTAGTTTAATTATAATCAGCGATTTGCTATTGGAAAAATCAAAGAGCCGCAAACTGTAAGGGTTTTAAGTGTCCTAGAGCATATTTACGAACGTCAAATGATTAAGAAGCAATGGTGTAATTTATGCGCGGGCACGAACGCAAGATACGTAAACAACGCCGTTGCTTTTCGTAATTGACGGCGAGCAGAAGCGGACAGCGCGACGCCGCGCCGTTTATCTCCGACGCACCGATATGACGCTGATTTCCCAATGCGCCAATCGGCCGCCCCGCACGCGCCCGCTCTCTCTCTAACTTTTCATTTCGCCATCTTGTTTTCTTTTTATTTTTCGTTATTTGTAACTGTTAATGAAAAAAAGGAGAGAGGAGGCGCGGCCCGCTCCATTCGGCCGTGCCCGCGATTGGCAACTTTTTTTTCATTTCTTTTGTTGAGTGCAGAAAGAAGCTTTGGGCTTTCGGAGGGCTGCGTGCGAGACGCGCGAGATTTTCAGCGGACTGCTTCGGCATTGTGGATGGCTTCAAAGGAGTTTAGCGAATTGTGGGTTATTACTTTGCCGTATTGTACATTGGTATGTTGCGGCAGGGGGATTGTGACGTGTACATTATTATTATTATAGCTAAAGTGATGTAGAATATAAAAATATATATTTTTAAATTATTTCTATCAGTTATGTACTATAGAGTGCAAACTCCAAATTATGTCTTGCCATTTGTCTAAGTAAATTTTATCGCATGGGGAATGACAGTATTCTAGGGTGTGCGTTATAATGTAATTCATGACTAAATTATGCATTTTTGAAGAATAGGTTAATAGTAAATTAGTGGGATTACTTAGTATTGTATAAAATATTTCAAATTATTTACTTCGAGAAAAAAATGAATCAAAATCACTTTAGTTATAATTATTTGTTTATGGTATTTAATAGCTCAGAATAATTGAAGAGCTGTATAATTAAATACAAGTTTATTTTCAGTCATTTTTTTTCTATTTACCATTCTCATTTGGATGCTAAAAACGTTTTTAAGTTTTCATTTTCTAGCTTGGAAAATATGGTGGTAATAATTATGAACATTACTTTATGTCTAAATATAAATATAAATGTTTGTTTTATGTTTAATAAATAAAAAGCATATCACAGTACCTAATTTGCTAATTGTCCAACCAGTTTGGAAGATGCATAATTTAAAAGATTTTGCGAATAGAAGTAAGACAATTACTTTTATTTATTTACTGATAAAATTTCCTTAGAATGATAGTCTTTGAAGGAGCTAATTGTCTAGAAGCTAACATAATTCGTGTTAAAACGTAAAAATGGGCCCAAAAATATTTGTTATTTCACTTACATTTCATATCTTACTTTTTGAAGTATTTGAAATGTCTTCTTTAGCCATGTTCTACTGCATTTGTGTAGCTCTCCTTCAATCTAACCCTTCCTCTCCATCTTGTGCTTTCTCTAACCATTTCACTCTAGCTATTCTTTTAATATCATCGTACTGACACATATTTGACATTCCTTGTGGGCATTTTTGGCACGATGGTCTCCGTTCCACGAGCGCTTTGCACCGCGTGTCCTGCTTTCTGGCGACGTAGTCAGCCCGCTGTCATTTCAGTTTTGCGACATGTTTGATAACGTCCGCGACCCCGCTCTTTTCTCCAAACCACTCTTTTCTCTTTTGATCTCTCAGCGTGACCAATAACAGTTTCATTTCAATTGCCCTCTGAGCCACTCTGAGCCACTCTGAGTGACAATTTCTTTTGTAAAAACCCAGTTTTCAGCTCCATAGGTGTGCTGGTAGGATACACTGGTCACGTATGCAAGCTTTCTGTTCAGCTGTAATTTTTATTTTGAAGGCGAATCCAATTTTGGAGTAGGCTACCCATCTAATCTTACGCGCCGGTTTATTTCATCGGTTTGGTTTTATTTACAAAAATAACAAAGTCTTGACCAAGCTATACGCTTTTTTGTACCTTTTATTTGTTCATTTATTTATCATCTTCTATGTATATTACATATGGCGTACTTATTGCTATATGAACAATATATTCCAGTCAACCATAACAATTGGTATTGAAATTTAGTTAGTAGACTGTAAGAGAACTACAATGAAAATTCTTTATAGCACTTTAGACGAAACATACAGCACATTAGACGAAAAATTTAAAAAAATACAAAAGTAGAAGTAAAAAAAACTATTGACATGATTTTGGGATGAGAAAGACAGGAAAGGACAAAGACACAAAGGAAAAGGTTTCAGGAGAGGTAGGACTTTTTCACTCGATCTTTGAAAATATTTAGGGAGATATATTAAGTGATTTTCCTGATGTCAGGATCCAGGTGATTCCAAATGTTTGCTGCCTGAATAGTGAAGGATTTTTCTTAAGTGGTAGAGGTATGTTTAGGAATAAGTAGGGTGAGTGAACTTTCAGATCGTAGCCTAAGGCCGTGAGTAGACAAATCTTTAAATTTACCACTAAGATAATTTGCACTATGAGGATTTTTTAATATATTAAAAAGAAGAGAATTTTCCGAGGCAGAAGATATTTACATTTTGATAAAAGTCTATTCTAACATTTTATAAAGACTAAATCACTGCCCAGGGCCCCATGCCATCAACAGCTTTTTGTAATCAATAAATGCAAGCTATGAAGTCATTCGATATTCTGTAGCCTATTCATTGATAATTATCAGAACCAGTAAGTGGTTCATGGTGCTTAATCCACTTGCTTATGTGGTGTTTAACCTACCGGTCTAACTAGTTGATTAAAGTCCACTTTTTTGTTCATCGATTTGAAATGTATGTGCAACAAAAGTATTTTTTTGTTTTAGAAAAAAAATATTTTTGTAGCTTATGATTTTTATTAAAATTACAGAGAGTTATGTAGTAGCAAGAAAAAGTTTATATTAACCTCCAGTTAGTTTCGCGGATGTATCTCGCCTGTAAAATTTCGGGATAAGGTATGATATAGTATATAGTAATAATTTTTCTTGTAACACATAAAACTAAATGAAATCTCGTCAAAGTTTTCCAAACACTTGGCAATGATTCAAAGAAATCTATCTGGTTGAGTTCATATACACTAAACTTTCGTGAAATTTCTGTAACACTCAGAAAAAAGGTTTAATAATTCGGAACTTCATATTATAAAATAAATTTGCTTTATATTGAGTGTTATATTATTCCTTTATTGGATTGGTAAATTTAATATTGCAAGTTGAGTTTATATTGAGTGTTATATTATTTCTTAATTGGATTGGTAAATTTAATATTCGTATATGAAAAATTGTTTTCCAAAAATAGTTATAAATTTACTTTTAATATTTGATTCTAGGCCACAATACAAATCGATATGATTTAATATCTCGAGGCATATTCCATAATTACCTAATAATTTTGCATTACCTGCAACTTTAGTTAATCAAAGTAAATTAAAAAACATGCAAGAAGCGTATTATTCAATATTTTAGGGTTGATATTGTCAGTTGACGATTCAGAAATTCGAGTGAAGTAATACTTGCAGTGAAGTAAGCCTTTTTGAATTTGACGTTATGAATTTAAAAATTTGCACTTTATATTTTTTGAAACAATATTTAATTTGTGAACATTTTTGAGCAATGCGCAAGATGCATATTTTTCAATACTTTTGCTTGTTTATAGAGTGTCGACGATTCAAAAATGCGAATGAAATATATCTTGTGGACAAACTGGAGAATGATCGCTAAAACCTAAAAAGCTTATGGGCCGTTTTGAATCCGACAATTTGAGTTTTTAAAATTGCATTAGCTCCTGTATGCAAAACAATATAACTTCCACTCTTTATTTGTAATAATTTACATTTATTATAACATAAGGGGTTAAAAGCGACGTCCACTAGCTATACGTCAGAATCGCATTGTGGTAATTTCAAAAAGTGCAAAATGTGTCATTTGTTCAATTAAGTAAATGTCTTCGTAAAAACGTATCAAAGAACAAAAGAAATATATCAGTACTCAATTTGCTTATATGATGAGAATTTCGCCAGTACACATCGTGACTGTAATAACATCACCGTACTCCGGACACGATTCCATCAGCAAATAGCTTCGTGCACGTTAAACCAGTATTAAGCGGTTCAGTTGAGCTAGCTGTGCCAGATCGAGAGACGCATGTACGAACATTCCATTGGCCCCTCTCTCTGCCAGTTTCAATTTGGCGCATTATCAGATTGGAAATTGATTCCCATCACATCGATGCGGCTGCCCATGAAGGATTTCCTCTAACCAGGCGCCTCTGATATTCTAAGTATAATGATGTTAGTTAAATTTAAATGTTGTATATTATCATTTGTAACTTAGAGGTACGTATTTGAAATGTGTCGTTTAAAAGTAACTGTTGCCAGCCCAGGATGTAATGGGTGTAAATTTGTAAATATTTTTAGTGTAAATTGCACATCATTACATCATTCAACGTACTTGCCATGTGGTTTAATTATAATACCTAATTTTCAATATTACGCTTTAAAAAAGAAGAGTTACCCTTTTTCTCCTAATGGTTAATCAGAGTTAAAGGTCACAATCATTTTGACAACGATTTGAAGTTATTTCTGAGAAGCAGTAATTGTGATTGTGAACTTTAACCATTAAAAGAGTTTAACTAACAAGTTTTGTTTTAATCAAAGTAACTTCACAATGACAATCCTTGTATCTATGTCTGGACAGCGTACAGAAGAACAAAACGGCAAAATAGATCTTGGTAAATGAGGTATTGATATAATATTATGTTACGACCTGAAAAACAATATGACAATCATAAAATTTAATAACGTGGCGTGTACACACCTTTAGCCAAGTTTGTCATGTGGTATATAAAATTGAAGAGGAAGACGTATATATTTCGAAAATTTATGATGTTGGTCAATAAGTTTTCAACCAGGAGTTCGGAGCTTTCTCAGAAAGGTTATAGAGAATACTAGAATATTTAATTATGAGCAATAAATAAGCCGAACTGCGCTCGGTTAATAAAAGTTAAAGCCAAGACTTTGACGTAAATTAAATAAAACAAAATAGATTCAGATTGACAAGTCCAAACTCTTACATTTAATGGGTTAATATTTGTCAAAAATGGTATGCATCAAAACTTCAATTGTCTGAAGCAATTAGTAACTGGTAATGGTATGTGGATATTATATACCTTAATCACACACGTAATACCAATGGCTTAGTGTAGGGCGAATAATATTCTTACCACTTAAACTTGAACTGAATACTAAAAAGGTAATGTTGAGTTGCTGGTACAATATCAGGGGTGTTGTGAGTCATTCATTGTCTGTTGCATCCAAAAGTATGTATGGTGAATGCTATCTGAATTCGCATTTATTGTCAACAATTGAATCGACAGGCAAACAGAGTAAGTAATGAAGGAGACGGAGTTTACATTCTACACGATAACGTTAGACTACATTCTGCAAAACATACTTGTCAAAAGTTACAAGAGTTACACTTTATTCACCCAACATTGTCATCTGAGTATTAATTACTCAGTGCTTTGAGCAATAATTTATAGAATAAAAAAAACAACAAAAGGAAACCTCCATTAAAAATACTTTGCCAATTTTTAGGGTTGCGTAACCAAACTAGGAAACCTTATATTTTCTACACATAAAGCGGGAGAGATTTTTTTTCACATATAGCACTGTGTAGGGTAACATTGAATAGGTCTATTAAAATATTGGGGATACAATGTTTTTAAAGGACCCATTTGACGACACCTTACACGCTTTACTATTCAGGGATTAAGTTTTAAAGTTCTTTAAAACTTTCGTTTTGTTAGAGATGCGTGTCCGTACCCCTACTAGCTAAAACGATATTTTTGAATATCTGAAAAGTATTCAAAATAGTAGTATGTGTAAAGAAATTAAAAAGAACACAGCTGAATAGGCTTTACCAGTTTACCATAACCTGTTGTGCAATGTAGTTGAGTCTGTAAAAAGTTCATAGAAACTCCGTACCAGTGACTTGAATCACCTGCGAAATATATACATATATATATAAATATATATATATATATATAAATATATATATATATATATATATATATATATATATATATATATATATATATATATATATATAATATACTTACGTTATGGAAAATTATTATAATTTGAAAAAAGGTTTGGCGGAAATACTAAGCACCCTTAAATGTTTATAACTGTCTAAACATGTACGGAACCCTAGTACTGCGAGTTCTATTCGTAATTGACAAGTTTTTTTGGATTGTTACAGAATTGTTGAGTATTTTTGTAGTTTACTGCTCATTTGTACTTTCTCAGTCTATTTGTTTCGATAATTATTTCCGTTTAATGCCTGTTATTTTCTTTTCAGAGGAATATTTTATTATTTTATTACAACTTGGTAATGTCAAAAGTTGTATAAGAATTTGATATTGAAAGTGTCACGGAATAAAAATAAAATGTCTAGTCTGAATAAGGTCGAAATTCATGCATTCCATTCGCATACTTATACTAGGCAGTTGCGATTACAAATACCTATTAAGGCGGCATAGACAACGCAATTCGCAAATGTACATACGTATGAGATGTAATCTACATTATCGCGCAACGATTACAAAACGATCGTGCGTTAAATTCCATATTTAAATCTAAACGTCAATTGACGCGATCTGCAGACGCGCCGCGTCGGGCGCCCGCGGGAACGGGACGAACTTCCGCCGCCCCATTTGCCCCGTGTCGCGCGCCGGATATTGCTCGCGATTGTGCGACGACTGAATTTAGCCTCAAGGCGACATGCCTCCGCGATGTCGCGTATGTATGTTTTGCGTTATTGCATAATGCACATAAACGTTTTGCGAAGCGACGCCTTCGGGCCGTGCACTGTCAAAATGATTTTTATTTGGCCTCTTATTCGTTCCACGGCAGGAAAATGGCGGGGATGGTTGTTGAATAATTTTTTTTATTACTTTTCCAATGTCCATTTTTATTTGAGGTGTAAACCATACATTTGATCGAAAACACTTCCTAGTATTACGGGTTATTCTGAACTTAAGATTTGGTACTCATTTTCAACTATATATATAATAAAATTGTAACGGACTAAATTATGTACATAGAAAATATTATTTTGAACAATATTGAGAAATATAGAAATAATATTTATTATATCTTATATAGAATGACAATGGAAGCCAAAAAAAACTTTTTTCAGAATTTTTGTCTGCCAGTCTGTAGTTAATTTGAGGGGGTGTCACCCAAAATCTACTGGACGGATTTTGATACAATATGGTATGGTAATAGTGTATATCCAAGAGCAACATAAAAGAGGATAGAAAATAAAAAGAATTCCTAGTTACATGCGTACGAAGTTATAGGTACAGCTAGTACAAATATATTACATAATATTTGAATGGATGAAATACTATTCGTGGATAACTAATAAGAGTTCAATTAAAATGTTTGCTAATAAACGTCACATTTGGAATTATTGTTATTTTTGTACTTTGTTTTAATTATAATATTTTACAATTCTACCACATTCTTTAACGAGAAGAATATAAATTACACACGATTTATTCGCGACTTTTCATTGCAAATGAGCAGGTCAAGATTGTGTAGTTCGTACGCCTTCTAAGAGTCGCTTTCGTAGCACCCGTCGGCAATTTCCTGGCTGCACCCACCCACCCATCAATCGCGATTAGCTTTCTATCCAATTTGGCCACGCAGCACAACAAACAAACCGACACGGACGTTCCGCTTTCATCCCTCGCCGCCGCCAATACTGTGGCGTTTATTGGTCCGCGCGGACGCACACAGTAGTTCAGTTGGCTGCAGTGATTTCCAATAGTAAACTGTATTTGAAATGGATTATTGGGTTCCGGCACGTTCAGGGTGTCGGCGGCTTTATAACGAGGAATAATCGTTGAACAGACTAACTATATCGTAGTTTCATAGGCGTTTTATGGAATCTAAATGATTATACCATATGATATATAATATATAATATATAATATATAGAGATATATAATATATAGAGTCTATAATAGAGATATATAATATATTGAGTCTAAATGATTATACAATGTATGATTATGTACGTGATATTTCAGTAACCTTCTGGTGGAGAAATTGATATCAAATTATATAAGCGGATTTATAATTTGTTGAATTGCTATTTGGAAGCGTAATTTATGTATATAAATATATTATATAAGACTTTATAATAGATTGATTTATTTTACATTATTTGGACCTTATACATATGTCTTATTATAAAAATCTTATCTGCAAAATTCATCACTTTATACAATACGACTTCGTTTTTATATCTAATCGCGAGATTATAAACTTTTGTTATTATTAGTTTTTTATCCTTAATTTGTGTATACTGTTTATTTCTTCAGGTTTTAATGACAATAATCAATAGTTAACCACATAAGGATAGTCAGCAAACGGATATTTTTAAAAATTATTGAATCGTTAATAACTTATTATATTACTAAAAAATAAATTAAAAGTAGTAAAATTTATTTTCTAGACTCTAAATAATACAAGAAATATCAGTAATATAATAAATATTACATTTTTTTGCCTTAGTATTTTAGTGATATGATATTAAGTAAGATATAATAAATATTATTTCTAAATTTCTCAATATTGTTCAAAATAATACTCCCGGGACCTCAAATTACTCCCGGGACCTTAATTTACACGAAATAGTAAAACACATGAAAATCCGATTAGTTGTTTTAGCGTTAGAGACGTACAAAAAAGAAATACATATACAGACGAAATTAAAAAAAATAGTCGATTTCTGTCCTATAACTAATTAGTCATCCAAAATGATTTATTCAAAAATATTTTTAATGGACTAAATTGAATGAAAATTTTTTTAATGAAATTTTAATTGATTTTATGTTTTTCTTTATTCTGTGTCTTACACACATTTGTATGAGATATAACTGCAGATCTTAATGCGTACATTTTGGAAACTAATTATCACCTATCGTAATTACCATTAACTAATTACAAAAATTTAGAGGCTTACATAGTTTTCCCACGAGTTCTCATACATCCGTTCTTGTTATTTTGTACATTGATTAAATATTCGCATATTGGACACAAGATTAATTTTGCAAACCTCTTTGGGATACCGTAGCTAAATGACAAAAACGAAAACCTTGTAATTTTGTTATTTCTTCTGTCTGTCCGTACGTCATGGCAAGTCGATAAAATAAATTAAGAAAAAAAAATAAAATAATTAGCCTTTCAAATAAAATGGAAAGAAATAAGAAATAAACATACTACGTAAACTCACAAACAAATTGTAATGTGAATTAAAAAGTATCCAATAGTAGCAAAGAAGCCGAATGACGGAGATATAGCATTTCTTCTTAGTGCATAATCTACTCCACAGAAGGCGGCTTAAAGGCATGGAAAGATGAATATGGAAGACGATGCGCTTATCTCGATTTTTCGAATCGCCTTCGGCCATTTGGAAAGTTGCTTTCAGACCAAAAAACGAGAGACACACGACAGATACCCATCACCGCAAGCCGGGGATTTATCTCGTGCCGGCTAGTTTACAAATGTGCGGCGGCGGGTCGCGCAGTTGTTAATGCGCGCCGCTCTCTGAGGATATCGCTCACGGGATGCTGCGGCTTGGCTCGGGTCTGACCCCGCGCCGGGGATAATGAGTTCAACCCTTATTTTTTTCCACAAAGCCCTTCGTCTCTTTCCTGTGCAGATAACCACATTTATCGGCCTAAATTTAAATTATTCATAGATTCATTGCAATGATTCGATATAAGTGAAGTGTGAGTTGAATCTAGGTTTTCATAGAAATAAATATTTAACAATATTCCATATAAATAATATAATGTAATAAATATATACGTCGTTACATATATTGCGTTATATATATGTGTGTTTGCTTTTTAACTTATATATCTTATTACACGTATGTATTTCTTTTTATTTGTTATTAATTACTAAACTAATAATAATTTGAATATTATTTCAATACATATTTGAAATATTGTCGCGTTGCTTTTGTCTCAGATAAGGTGCTCTCCTAGAAATAAAACCACTTTTTATGTACCTAATTTATAAATGTTTTTTTTTTAAATTACGCTTTTCCATTGAAATATTTATCGACTATATATGTGTTATTTATCTAATATAATATGTCTAATTTATACATATGACGCACTTATTGCTACGAGAGCAATCCCTTACAGCCAACCATAACACCAATCCAGCCCCATTCGACGAAAGGCCGGGAATCGAACCAGGGTCTGCTTTGTGATCAACCCAACACACTACAGCCACGACATGTCTCATAAAATGTACCAAAATTAACATCCACAAAAATATATCTAAACACATTAAAAATTCACTGAAGAGATGCCATTTCTTCAAAGACAATATAATTCTAGTTACGCGTCAAACATAACTAATTTTGAGTTCACATAATGGAGAATGTGCACATCAATTTTCTGGAAGTAATTATCGGCTTGATCCATAAATGTCGGATCTACGGATGGACACAACTATCTCTACCGACATCCGCCCAAGTAGTCCATGTGACAAATTCATTACGCGAAGGGAGCTCGGAGTGGGCGAGCGACCGGCGTTCCGCCCGACTTAGCCTTTCATCGTCGACGCCTTGGGCAGTTCAATCTCACGTGTTGAGTTAACCCACTTCCTCTTCCATACCTTCTTTTCTTCCTTTTTGAGTTTATGCTTGAAACAGGAGTCGGCTTTATTTCGCTTCATGAGTTTCGCCGACAAATAAGTCGGAGAGTGTAACGCTTTGTAACATAACATGCTTAAAGAGTTCGGTGTTCCTAGTAACGAAACGTGCTGTTCAAGTTTTATGTATTTATTAACTTCCTACCCTATAATGTCTGTCAATTTTTAGGATTATCAATAATTTAGATCTTATATCAAAATTGGTTTACCCAAAGCTAACCCGGTAATGTTAGGTGTTATAATGACAGTTGCAGAAGTGTTGTGTCCACAAAATAGTCAAGTCGTTGCTGTTTTAATAATGAAGACCATCTGCCACTTATGAACTCGGCTAAAAGTTCCAAAGAAGCTGAATATAAAAGTACTTTGCGTTAATGACATTTAAGTAATTCAGTTTATATTTTGTGGAGTTACATAGAGTAACTGATGATTTGGATTAGTTCAAACCAGCGTCCGTTAAGTATTACACACTAAAATCAAAAATATTTTTAGAATTAAATATATATCTCATTTGGCTACTAGACATAAAGAAAAATATTTCATGTAATAAGAGTGCAAAAGATATAAAATGTAACCTAGGAGATTATCCTACTTTATTTATAACTATGTGGACGCGACCAAAAAAATAATGTGTGCTAAAAAAAGGAATATATTAAAAATCAAAACTTTTTGCAGAAATTAAAAGTTGCTCTCAAGTGAACTTAATAGATATGCAGCCTCACTCTGACGATGATTATAAGTCCATAATGGTGTGTAATATAGACTTGTGTAGCTAAGTGATTTAAATCCAAATGTATTGTGGAAGTTGCCAGTAATATTACTTTCATATTTTTTAAATTTTTGGTGCATCTTCAATAAGTCAAGTGAATTTTCTAATCATATAATGATCTAATTATGTTTTAGAAGAATTTTGTCGTAGAAGGGATTAAAATTAGTCCACGGAAATTCTTACCATATTAAATCCTAAGGAAGCGTAGAAAAGGGAAATATGTGTAAACTATGTTAACGAATTGGATAATTAATGAAAATTGTCAATGACGGTCAGAGAGTTCAAGATTCGTAAAAATTATAATAGAACATTTCATGATGGCACAAAAATGGTTCATTACGTAGCCAGGTCCGGACATGACTTGAAAGTCGGTTTATTATCGTTTTCTTTTTCACAAAAAAATATTGGCGGTCTTGCAACTGAAGAAGGAATCCAAAGGCATGTTTAAGAATTTAAAACCGAACCACAAGCTGATTTTCATAACGAAAGTGGCTGTGACAGACACAATGAAGGCTGACGCTCAGCTACGGCTCAAAATAATAATGAAAAAGCTTTAGAGAAGGAATATAAAGAGTAAAAGAATTGTGGTAAATATATTCTTAGAATATATATATAGCACTAGAAACCACCAAGAACAATGAAGAACCACGTACTGAACTAGACATTAAAGTCTGTTACTAGACATTAAATCAAGCAGAAGTAATATTTCGTTGTGTGAAATTTTGTATAACAAAAAGATGTACAGGTTAAAACAGAAAAAAGTTCGGCATTGTAACAAAAATGCATTGACTATTTATTTCAGTCATATTTTTATTACAGTCGGATTTTAACCAGCAATCCTGGATAGTCTTAAGTGTACCAGAATAAACTAGATTTACCAGCGCTTCAAACATCACCCGTAGTATATATATATATATATATATATATATATATATATAAGTACATATATATATATATAAATATATATAAATATATATATATATATATATATTTATATATATATATATATATATATATATATATATATAAGTGCATGTGCATGTTTGTGAATTTGCTTATTGCTTCGTGGAAATCGAACAGCAGAACAAATTTTGACAAATGAGAGATCATAGTAATCTTTATGATGTGCCTATTTTATGACGTTATAAGGTATATAGAAAGATGCGCCAATATACAATATTGTAAAACCGAAACAATAAAACTTCGACAAAATATGCTATGCGGCGTATCAAGGTATAGATTTCGAAAGTAGATGTACTAGGTCACAACATTTTGAGAAAAACCTCCAACTGCGAAGATGTGCTAAATGTCGAACCTCATTCTGACTGAAAATTAAATACGATATTTTTAGTAAAATTGCCTAAAACGGGATCACCAGAAAGATGAATTATAGAGAATTATAAGGTATGATAAATTAAATGTTTAAGTAATTTGTACTTTGTGGTTAATATTGTCTGGTTTCAATTTTGAGAGATCACATTTTTTGTGTGTTGATGTTTTAAGCAGTCGTGTTTTTTGCTTTTTCGTTCCTTTTTTATTTTCTTAATATATTTTTAATCTTTATATATCTTGTTTCTGTTTCTTCATATATCAAATTATATATTAATAGTTTTTAATTTATCTTAACATCTGATTTTCATTAAACGTTCCTTATATAATTTAAACATTTTTACGCCTCAAACAGTTTATTCAGTTTCGAATATTGACAGAATATATAGCTGATCAGAATAGTAATCCATTTCACGGAAAGGCAAAGGACTTTTCATCAATTGCTGATTATGAGAGGTGCTCATTTTTTGCCAAGACTGTTTATAAATGTAGGCAGTCCCAATCTGAGGTGTTTTCTATTTAAGCGATGAACTAAATTTTCCTGTAAGTGTCCTATGATAATTTGTGTCGTGACGGATTCAAGAGATAAATTATCATATCTCTAATATATTTAAAAGACGAATGATTTTCACCTGGTTTGTGTCATTTCTGTGGAAAATGTCGCTGTAATTATGATGAACGTACTGTGATATTTTAGGATTATATTACAATTATAAGTAAGACTACGGAATTTATTATTTCATACGCCATCTGCCGAAAGTTGGCTTAAAATTTGTGCATTGAAAATGTCGTTTAACTTATTCCTTTGAATTGTCTTTAGTAATATTCAACAACTTTTACGTTAAACATGATTTCATGAAGTATGTTTCTATTAAAAAAAGTATTTGGTTAATTTTTTTAAATTTATACTATTTTGTATTTATTTTTCTCTATAAGACATTGTGTTTTTTTTAAATAGATTTTTAGTTTTTCTTTTTCTTGACTTTTAATCGTAATTGTCTGTATCATGTATTTATTAATTACTTAAAATTTTTGCTTAAAAAGGAAAATTAATTAATTTCCACATTAAGAAGTAAGTATATACAATAAAATGTCTTCTTTAAAACTATTCTACAATAAATTCAGCATTCAATTTAGTTTTATAATGATTACAATGATTTTATGAATATTTAAAAGTTTCTTTAAAAGTAATGTTCCTAAATACCTACATATATTATTAAGAGCAACTACCTACATCAAAACTTGTGTTTAAATTATATATATTCAGTATTAACTAATAAAATTTCACACAAGAATGAAAAATTTTAAATTATTTGCGAAAAATGTTGTTCATTGGGTACTAGTTTCTCTTGATTAGCATTTAACGTAATTTAATATTTTATTCAATTTCAATTTCGATGTCAATAGTCTTGTTAAAATAAAGTATTATTTAGCTAGTACTATTTTAATAACTTACAGATTAATCTAAGTGGTAATTTACATTAAAATAATACATTCAATATCCAAGATATTCCGTGGTTTACAGCTCCCATTAAGAATGTGGTTTCATACAACAACTAAACTAACATAATACTTCTATTTCTATTTAGGAGAAACAAAACATCCGTGTCATTCTTCATAAAAAAATTCCTTAAAACAATGTAATTAATTTTTGCACAAAGCTTTCTGGCAAGTTTTAAAACTCATTCAAAACTTTTCGGTAAGTTCTAGAGAAATTGAATAAAAGATTGCCAAAGAACAGTACCGGCGTTCGGGCGGCGATTTGGTGAATTAGGCGGTCCTGGGCGCCCACCGCATCGCGCTTCATATTTAATGATACGTCGCAGCCGTCCGGCCGCCCGCCTACTTTTCGACGAGTCACTTAGCTAATTAAGCGCCAGTTCGACGCCCCGTTTGAGGCTAACGCAAAAAGATCGCACGTACTTAACAAGCAGGTGAGTAATGTAACTGCGTAGGGAACACGGCATAAAGCGACAAGTGTTTAATGTAGCCGAAATCAAATTTATTTCCTACTAAATAATTAGGTCGAGATGTAAAGGTGAAAATCGAAGTAACTTCTTTCGGTGTGGGATTTTGGTGACCGGGAGTCAAGTATTATTGGCCGTTTGTGAATTACTAAATTCCATGTGCAATATATTCCTATATTTTTGGAAATACATTACTTATTTTGACATTTCTTTGTCAAAACAAGATTAAAATAGAAATAAATCAAATTTATACAAACTTTCGATGTAAGAGCTTCGTAAGAAAAAATCGACATAAGAGCTTTCGACGGAAAAGCTTCGTACGAAAAAATTGTCATAAGATCTTTCCGTATTGGACTTTGGTGCCTGGGAGTCAAGTAATGTGGCCCATTTGTAAATTCCTGAATTCCATGTGCAATATATTCGTAATATTTTGGTAATGCATTGCTTATATATCCGTATAGTTTAAATAATATTTTATTTTGACAATTACATTGCAACACTATCTCAAATTAGAAATAAAACAAATCTAAGGAGATTTTCTGCCTACATCATAATGAATTATAACAGTTGTTCTCGTTTCTACATACATTTTTGGTTTTCGGGCATAATTTTAAACATATATAACATTAGAAAACAGACATATCTTATAAAATATTTCTTTTAACTAGTTTTAACTTTTAAGTTTCGTAACATGCATTACTTAATACTTAATTTGAACATTTGGCGAACTTTGCCTTCAAGGAAGCTTTTGCTACTATTGAATCTTGAAAAAAAACTACATAATGTCAACATAAAAAAATTATATGCGCAACAACCCCAACTATTGAGAAGAAATAGTTTTCAGTTATTTCTTAAAGACGTAATAAATTGTATTAAAAACCTATAAATTATTAAATGACACACGTATATGTACAAGATATAATCATATTTTTGTTGGATTATTCAGTAAGAAACGAACTGACACATTTTGGTATTTATAATATTACTAATTGTTTTTCACGGCATTGGTCATATAGAATTCTTTAAAATAAACGTATTATATATATATATATATATATATATATATATATATATATATATATATATATATATATATATCTCAATAGAATATAAATCTCAAATAGAATGTGTGGGAGAAGCAGCGTTAATTTCATACTGAAGAGTTCTAATATGCCCTCCGTTCTTACTAACAAAATGTTTTAGTATAGATAAATAGATATATATTCTGTCACTCATCGAAGAGGAAGCAACGACGAAGTGGAAGACCACCCACAGGTGGTCTCCCTCTTCGTAGTCGTTTTCCCTCTATTTTTGAAAAAAAATTTTTTTTTTTCTTTTTTGGGAATGATGGTTGGGTTATATATTACATCTAAACATATGACCCAACCATCTAATACGAGATGTTTTGGCGATTTTGACGATGATATATGGTTATATGAAATTCTTCGTACATTGTTTTGTGTTACTGTACCAAAGATTTTCCTCAATTTTTTTTAAAGATTAGTAGAATGTTTTCATCTGCTTTGTTTAATGTTCAGCATTCACTCCCATACATGGCGATAGGTCTTATCATGTCACCTGAGGTTGAACTTTTTAAGATATCCATACGAATTTGAGTGGTTTATTATTAAAAAAAATATACTTATAAATATATATATATATATATATATATATATATATATATATATATATATATATATATATATATATGTATATATATATATATATAAATATATATATATATATATATATATATATATATGTGTGTGTGTTTGTGTGTGTGTGTGTATAGACAGATAGTTAATTTTTCATATTTTAAAATATAGTTGTAACGATAATTTTTTTCTGCCACATCTGGTAGCACCGATATACTACTCTCTTATATTATATAAAAGTGAACAGCTTTATGCTTAGGTATAAGCAAAGCCAACATTTTACTGCTCTTATATTTATATTCTGCGCATAAATTATATGTATTGTGTTATAAAAACCTTACTTTCAGCATTTGTAAAAATATTTTGAGCAAAAATTATAAAACCTAAAACTGCGACATTAAAACATTTTTTATGACGACATAAAATCACAGCATAAAAGTAAGGGTATATCATTCGGTACCTTCCAACGACCCCCGATACACAGTAGTGCCTGTTCTCTTACGAGTAACAAATAGGCTGTCTCGATTCAAAACAAAAAAAAATACAGCCGCACACGTCGCCGCCGCCGCATGCTAAACTTAATATTCGGAGGTCGTATTAAGCTCGGAATATTTCATATGAAATTACGTTTAAGAACACTTGCCATGATCTACGTGGCGTAATAACGTTAATGCGCCGGGATCCCGCAGGTTTCGCGGGCGGCGCGTTGTCGTAAAATTACCGTAAAATTGATGGTCGACGGAGTCGTGGTGCCGCCGCCGCCCCCGCGGGCGCGCACTTCGAGGCCAATTTCCCGCCGCGGATCTGTGTACACGGCGTAATGACAACAATAAAAGAAATGATCCGTTAAATAAAGCCGGTAGAAGTCCTGGGCCTGCGAATCCTTGCATACGCGCCAAGAAGCACGGTTATGAGTTAATTGCGGCATCGCGTTGCCATTTTTTATATTTATATTTATAGAGAGTCTCAGCGCGGTTGCGTTGTGTTACGCAAGTCGAGTTGTGTGGCTGCGGTATAAAATTGTTGTTTTGTTTGTGTTTGCGAATCGTCACTTTGTATGTTAACGATACAGAGATACAATATGTTTAGTGAAGCTTTTACCTCGTTTATTGGCACACGGCAAAATTTGGAGTTTGGCGTCTGTCTACTACTAATTTAATAAATTAATTTACTCTTGGTAGTCATTATATATTATTTATATTTGTTTATATTTTTTTCACATATAAACGAATACATGGAGACTAAACACATAACTTTGTTATTAAAAGCGAAAATGTAAGTCTTTAAAATTAAAGTTAGCCAAAGGTAAAACATTATTCCTTTCGATAAATTGATAAAAAGTTCTGTCACTTTGCCATTAATACCATTGATGACGGAGCTGTCGAATCGAGGTTAGACAAGAGAAAAAAGAGATGAAGGTATTTAGTAGACTGAATCTAGTTTCAAATTATGGAACCATGTAGATAGAGCCTCAGATCACGTCCCCGACTCTATATTATCGAACATATTAAATTGTCTATACTATTTTATACGTACTCGCATATCCGTGTCATATCTTAATGTAGGGCTGCCTGCAGCGTGCAGGTAAAGAATATTTACTATTACTACATATCGGTCTCGATTGTTGTGGGCATTCGCGCCTATCGAGCGACTTGACGCTATACCTAAGCAACATAGCTGTTTCTCTTTCTAACGAATAGCGTCTATCGAATGACTGTCTCGGTAGCACGCCGGCGTAGTAATTTCGTATTGGATTATTTCATTATTACATAATGGTAAAAATGTAATTATATTATAATAATATTAAGATTGAATTTGAAAAAGTACTTAGTATGGATATTTAAAACTAAATAAAAACTTAAAAATATGTTTTGTTTATTTATAAATGTGATACATTGAAATATTTTTTTTATTATACTTTTAACTTGATTAGATTTACTTCATGTAAAAGATCTCTTAATACATAATATAATAAACCTATAATTGACATTACAAGCATACGTCCACAACCAACCAACCAACCATTCCAACCACATCGTGTTCAAACAAAATAATGACTTTTAAGAACAGTTTGAAATTGAAAACTGCTCAGTGATGTGTTTGTATACATATAATTATAGGTACTAACCAAATGAGTTGGTGATGTAACACAAAATTATTTACAACAAACAAAAAAAGCGAGACAAAACAATTTCCTGTCCTTGTTGTCCTTATTGCTTTCTAAGCACTCGTAAACAGCGCAATAACGGACCATTATATTGAATTATTATAAACAGTTATCAATTAAGACTGAATTACATAAGTTAAACTCAACGAAACATCGCAAAATTGAACAAATCATACACGCACATAGCAAGCGATACCTAGGAATCCTTATTTGCTGGTGACGTTGAAATGACGGGAAGAGATGAGTGTCGCTTCTTTAAGCAGTAAAATTTAGTATTCATTGCTCAGATATTGGGTGTAATGTTAAATCAACAATAAGTTGGGTTGTTGTTACATGTTTATAATCACGTAAGCAACATGCTATGGTATAGAAAAATAATGGTTATAAATAATTATGTCGTAACATAATTGTATTTTTTTATCATTTAACGTAAATATAAAAGGGTAGGGTAGTAAACGTAAATATAAATATAAGAAGCCGGTACATAATATCTTGCTGTGTAAATGGTTAGTGAAATTTTTCCTTAATTATTTTCTCGTGAAACGTAATGTCTTTATAACGGCCACTAATTTAATATTATGAAGGTGGATAATGTCGTAGGATATACCATAACATTAATCATATTATAATTCGTTTCTTGTATATTTAACAAAAGAAATACATTTATCAATATATATTGCGTACCATTTAAGAGAAGGAAAATTATAAAGTCACCTGTACATTAAATCATTTACACGTAATATAAAATATTCGCTATAATTTTTGAATTTTATGCGTTATTTTTCGGTTAGAACCATCTCTCCAGTTAGGGGAAGGTGGTACAAAATGATCCCCCTAAGGAAAATAATCTGTAAAACGAGTGTATACAGCTTTTTCTTAAATTTAAAGTACTTAATAGGTAGCTATTCAATCGAACTACAAATTTAATAAGCATTGAATCGCATTAGCCATTAGGAATAATTTTTATCAACGTTTTTGTGAAAGTCTATTAAAGGATCATTTTGTACATCCCTGTGTCCAAAATGATCCCCAGGGTGCGGGTAAAATGATCCCCAAATAATTATACAAAATTCAAGCAAGAAATAAAATATTCAATAGTATTTATAGTGGTTTTATTGTAGATTCACTCTCAAAAATAACTGTTTGATTAATTATATAGTAAATTCTTAATTCTCATAAATCTCTGTAATTGTAATAGCACTTATATTAGTATTATTGATGCTTCTAAACAATTTTTACAATAACACTTATTGTAACTAGTATCATTGGCTTATCAGATATAATTATTTTCAAATAAAATATTTATCAAAAACGCTTTCTTAATATGTAATATCACTGGTTTTACAGCCTTAATAATGTTTCTAAATAAAATCTTAAACAAACAACTCTCTTAAAGAACTACTATCATTGACCTTACAGTATTATTATTATCACAATCAAGCAATGCTCTCTTATTAACTAGGGCGATTGGTTTTACAGTCTTAATTGTTTCAAAAGACATTATTAATCAAATAAAGCTCTCTTCATAGCTAGTATCATTTATTTTGCAGTCTTCGTTGTTTTCAAATAGTTTAAGCTACGCTCTCTTGAGTATATGGTATCTAGTTTTACAGTCTCAATTGTTTCCGAACAGAAGCGAAACGATCATTGGCACAAAAGTCACATGTGAACTCGTCAGCGTCATCAGGATTAACACCAGCGCAAGCGTCGTGGCCCCATCTTAAGCAAACACAACACTTGATCCGCCCTTCCCCTTTATTATTATTCAAAAACATCTCATTACAGAACAAACACTCAGCATCATTTTCGTCTTCTGAAGATGATTCACTTACTGCACATTTGCTCCTTTTAGGTTTTGGTCTTTTGCATTTTTCGGCAACGTTTTCTTTTTCCTTTCTTTTTCCTCTTTTCTCTTTCGTTGTTTTGGAATTTATCTTAGTTAAAGACTTTTTATTGTCATTGCGTCTATTTTTCGTGGATTCTTTCTCAATTTTTTTATTCATTTCTTCTTCTAAAAAATTTTTATAAGGTGTGCTTGTAAGAATCGTTGTTGAAATCCGAGCTTTGATAATTTTTTTACGTTCACCTGTCAATTTAGGCATAGGTCGAATCTGACGCGGAGGAATGCTAAAAGATGTGGATGCAATTGGTGATTTAGAGGGATCTACGTCCGAAGTATCACAAGAAGCCAATTGGGCAGTTGTTGGAAGAGATGGCATTACAGTTTTTTCACAATCTGCTTGAGATGATTTTCTCATACCTTCATCGGAAACCTGAATCGTAATAGATGCTACACTTCCGGAAGGAAGCGTTTCCAAATATTCGTTGTTCTCTCCTTGTCCACAGGGTGCACAGATTGGTAAGATAAAAGGTGACACAGTACGAGGGATGGTTGGTTCCTCAACTGGAACACATGTCGATAAATCGGCACGAAGAACAGGAGTCCTGGGAGTACTTGGTCGCTGTACGTTGTCATCGAAAACTTGAATTCTATCAGATGCTGTATTTATTAATGGGCGGGGCTCCAAGATTTCATTTCTTCTTTCTTGATTAGTCGTATTAGCAGCAACGAAATCTACGTCAGTAAAAACATCAGGATTGAGCGGCCATATTCCACATTTTTGAAATCCTTTTATAATATTTAAAGGTACAGCAGCTTTTAAATACGCTTCTCCAAAAATTTTACCTATTTGAAAAACTGTGACTACTCGACCAGCATTATTATTCATCCACTTTTCTAAAGCCTGGTTGTGGTACACACTTAGCGGAAACATTACAGCAACATCAAGTGGTTGAAGTTTGTGCGTGCAGTGTGGGGGTAAGCACAAAATTGTGACGTGATTTTCTTTTGCTTTTATTATGACGCCTAAATTTATTGTATGAGAAAGATGGCCATCTAGTACCAGAAGAATGGGATCTTCTGCTGATGGTTTAGTATAGGCCAAAAAATGGTCAAACCATAGAGAGAAGACCTCAATATTCATCCAGCCGGACGGATTGCAAGCGTACACGGAGCCTGGTGGAGTCCCATCCATTAATTCTAATTTCATTCGCAAACGGCGAAAAATTAACATTGGTGGTATGAAGTTTCCTCCAGCTGATCCGCAAATAACCGCTGTAGTTGATTCACCTCTCTCAGCAGACGTTATTCTTGCTACTTGCTTGCGCCCTTTTTTGGCAAAAATTTTCGTATTTTTAGTTGGGACGGTGTTTAAACTAGTCTCATCGACATTAAAAATGCGATGAGGAGGAAATGAATGCTTCTCATGAATTTTTTGTAAATTATTGTAAAATTTATCAACAATCGGCTTATTAAAAGCCCGAGCTCGTGCCGCTGACGTTGACTCCGGAGCTCGTAGAGTAATATCGGGATGTGTTTGTCGAAACCCTCTTAGCCAGTCTTTACCAGCTTTACGAGACGTAGTAGAAAACGGATGTTTGATTCGGTTTCTTTCAGCTATCTCAAAAGCAAATTTAAGAACGTCATCAACTGTAAAACCGTACATAGTCTCTTCATTATCTTTAATATGTTGTACAAGTTCCAACTCCTGGTCATCTGTGAATACCTTTTTTATACTCCCCAACATTTTGGTACCTCCCACAGCGTGAATGTTTTTTCCTTTCACTCTTCTTTTGAGTGCCATAAGTGGAACTGAGAATTGTTTGGAGGCGGTTTTATATGGCATACCCTGTTTTACGGCATCTATGGCTTTAATCATAGTGTTTTCATCCCAGTTCTGGCGTGTGGTTTTTCGAATGTAATTTCGTGGCATGACTTCTAAAAGTAAAAAAAACATTAACGACTATCGCACATTTTAAGATGCAAAATAAAGATAAATTTAATAATATTATAAATTTATGGATTATAAAAACTTATTCTAACATTATATTCTGACACAATATGTGGATTATATTCATTCATTTAAGTTATAATTACGCATACAATACATAATATTTAAAAAATCCAAGAATATGTGTATTAAAAGTTAATTGAACATGATTGGAAGTAGATAGGCATGGAGCAAAATGATCCTGGGATCATTTTGCCCACTCCATACAGGGATCATTTTGCCCCAAATGCCTTATTAACGAAAAACATCGGAACATAACCTATGTTGTTCGATTATTGTAATGAACGACGGTTAATTCTACTGCTAATTGATAACAGAAACTGAGACAAACACACATGTCACATCATATACGTAGACTAAAGCTACATAAGGTCAAATAATGGCTTACCTTAGATTGAGCACATTAATTTTAAATATTTTGTGGTCAAATCTTTTCTACTGCAAATGACGCCACAACACTGACAGAGAATGTATGGCTTAACCATACGAACACGAAATTCTCTTAAAATATTCTAGATGGCGCTATAAAATCGATATAATAGCCGGGGATCATTTTACCTTGAGGGATCATTTTGTACCACCTTCCCCTATATATTTTTTTTAGTTTCCAAATGCCAGTGTAAGTGGACAATATCATATCAAGGATTACCTACTATCATCTACATTTTAAATTTCATGCGTATAAACGAAATAATTCAAAAACTCCCGTAGCAGACAGATGGATGAAGGAGTTTTACAGTAACGAGTTCCGTAGCCTAATGGTATAAATAAAACTCTCAAAGTTTCAGTATACCTTCTGGCCACAGCGTAATCGTAGGTCTTTCAGAGTAATACTGTAATGGAATTCGGGAGGTAAGCGTAGTTAAATTATGGTAATAAATGGAAATAAACAAAATTATTTTTCGAAGTTTCTTTGAAAATTTTTTTCCTAAATATTTTGTTAGAAAACGTGTCATTGAAGAGGTAATTTAAAACGCAACATAATATTTTCTTATGCGGCTTTTCCTTCGCGAGATATGAACCTCCGAAACGTTTTTCAGTGTATCTTTCCCTTTCTTACTCATAACCATATGCGTCAAAAATATAAAAAAAAACTAATAATGGCATTTATTTATTACATCAATTCAAAATTATTCGGCAAAATAGCATGAAAAAATGAAAGGCAACCGAGTAACTTGCTTTACGCCTACGACAGACATTTATTGGATTATATAATATATTTTTGTAGATAAAAATAATGTCAATTTTAATGAATATAAATGCAATAATTTAATAAATATTTTTTAATATATTTTCAACCTAGCCCTCATAGTGCTTATTCTATACGTATTTGAAAGGTCATTATTTTTTATATAGAAGATATAGAATAATTTGTTGAAAAAAGAATAATTTCTCAAAATAATTTGAAATAAAAATGAAACTAATAGTCATTAAAATATACCTTATGGCATAAAATTCATAGTGAGAACATAAATGTAAATTCACATAAAGAATGAAGCACAAATATGTGTAAAAAAGTGTATGTATATATACATATATATATATATATATATATATATATGATATATATATATATATATATATATATATATATATATGATATATATATATATATATGGTATATCCCTAAATAAATCACCTATGTCGACGTACATACGTATGTACAAGCATTTATATACACCATATTGTGACTTGGTAAATAAGACTGCCAGCCTTGAACAGCTTTTTTCTTGATTACATAATGACTCCTCCTCCCTAATTGAGAAGTAAAGATTCATTTAAAATAATTGAGAGAGGGCTGACACTCATCACCGGAATAGTTTTATCGGCGAAAGGAATAGTAACAGTGGCGCGCTAACGAAAAACAATATAATCGCATTGTTACTAAATTGAATTTTATTATTTTCCCGAGGAAAATTGTGATGAAGAAAAGATATTAAGAAAAGTGAACAGAAGATAACGAGAGAAATGTTTTCGAGTCCTTTGTTACTAAATTGCACACGTAAAAGTTAAAGTTAACTACTACATTGTCCTAATATGAGATCATTATGATAGAAGGTATTCATTTTAAGGCGCTTATATGTGTTCAATAAGAGAAATATAAGTATTTTTTGCTATTTATTTTTTATGTCGATGAAAATATGTAATTAAATTATAACTGAAATAGTTTTGAGGGAATTAAGAAATTAATTTGGGTTTGTTAAAGTTTTCACACAATTGTAGGCTCATTATGAGTAAATATTTCTTGTTTGCAAATAGTCTGTACTTGTAAAACTTAATGATTCTGTTAATTAACATAATGTTATTTTAATAATTCAATAGGCCGTTATTACAAACGAAAATTTATACTAAGCAAGAACGTTCAATTATGGCGTGTAAATGTTTAGTAAGATTTTCCGAATTTTTTTTTCAGACTCACGTCCAATTTGAACGTGGTGAATTCGAGTAATAATATTATAAAACTTCAAATAAATTGACTTATAATAATATTAGCTTGTTGAAATCGGTATTGTTTGGCCAAGTATTACTATTTTTTTAATATTGACGCTGTGAAATACTCGTAAATATAGAAAATGTAGAGATTTACTTTAAAGTAAGTGAAAACATGATAAAAAATATTATGAGCGAAGGGAGGGGTAGAAGTTCCGTTATTAAGAATTAATACATATATCGCAAAAATTCTTCCCAATATTATCCTCTTCGGATCTTTGTGGTTGGTTATTCACACAAATCGTGGATACCTATAATGAAGTTTGTTTTATAAGGTGATATAGGGAATTCTTAAATTAAATTTTCTGTGCTAAATTAAAATTTTTTTTAAATAAAACTTAGAAATTTTATGAGATGAAGGCTGTTAAAATATAGAAACATGCGGCGTAGTTGTCGTAATATGGAAATGTCAGAAATATTGGAATATTGAATGCTATATTCAAATGTTGTTATCAGTTTCTTTGTGTGTATAGTAATATGTCAAAGCGTCATAAATTTTTAATATTTAGAAATTGGTATATGACAATTGACCCAAATATGAGTAGATGAAACATTATTTACCCCGGAAAGTAAATTGAATAAACTATCGACGTATTTTGTTTGGCCCTCAACTGTGACATAAACAACTACCAGTCGTATTTTTTTAATTTTCTTTTACTCATGTAAGTCATTCTTTATATAAATTTAAGTCGAGTAACTTTTCTCAAGTATTGTAATGAAATAAAGATCGATACTTAACTGAAATAATATCTTATTGGCAAAGCAAATTACTAATTATTGAGCATATTATATTATGATATAATTATTCTGTATAAAAGCAAAACAATAAAAATATTGATATTTAGAGATTAAAAACAAAAAATACTTGTATTTATATGTATTGATATACTCAATGTCATCGACAATAATGAATTGATTGTTATA
Source organism: Druceiella hillmani (assembly GCA_039881145.1). Lineage (NCBI taxonomy): Eukaryota > Metazoa > Arthropoda > Insecta > Lepidoptera > Hepialidae > Druceiella > Druceiella hillmani. The sequence continues at coordinate 39,318,322 of JAYKKI010000003.1, read as the reverse complement.
ATATAAAATTATAGTAATTAAATGATTATTATAATGAAAAATACGCGTTTACTATAAAATACTAAAAGAAAAAGTTGAAAGACAACTATCTCTGAACTTAGCGAGTGAAAATATTCAGAAATAACGATTTTTATAGGTGTCTATTATACATTTCAGATAGATAATAGTATCTCTATTCTTTCAATAAATTCACAATGGGACTCATTGCTTTTGTTTTCACTGAGAAATCTCAAAAGTTAATACAAAACTATTAACAATCTCACTGCGAACCACGAAGACATTCCAACCACTGGCCATCTTTCCTTATACAAGCAATTACTTTCATTTCCTACTAAAATCGAATTAGAGATCAGTGCCGCTATTCCGCCACATTGAATTCGACGTTTGATTTAAGAAGACGACCTTCAGCGCCGGTTACCTGGGCGGGGGTTCCAAGGCGGCAGCCCGCCCTTGATCCGATAACTTTGGGCGAATTAAATCTGACGCTCAACTTGCTAGGATGTTCAAACTTGGAGAAAATATCATTGGTTATTCCGTCGTCGCTTGGATACGTTTCTTTGCGTCTTCATTCCTCCGGTCGTGCTCGGACAGTCGAAACAAAGCAAGAAAGACGTAAGAAGCTGTTAACTAATGTTAGTTAAGTAAATACGGTCACTTCTTTGATTCATACAGATGAATCTGAATTTAATTTATAAGACGTTTTCAGTTTTTTATATATGAATGGAGAAAATAGATACTTGACACTACTCAAATTAAAACAATGTGTTTCCATCTATGTACCGCTGTCTTCCAACTTGTAAAGTGATATTTGGTACAATCATAATAAACAGTCTCAATATTAGATGAAGAAATATTATAAAATTATGGTTTTATACATAGTTTGCGTTATATATCCGCTACTCTTGGTAACGTAAATATAAGTGGCAAAAGAGCGGAAAAATATTGCACATATTTATCGATATCTTGCATATATTTATCGATATCTAGTTATATTATTAAGTATTCATAAGTTTATGGGAGAAACAGTTGATGAAAAGGAATCGAAATTATTATAGTTATGGAAATATCTAAAAAAAATGGCGAAAATTCGACGTGATAAAATATAACCTGAATTACTAGATCGAAATTATATACAATCGATATAAAAACTAAGTATCTATACACCTAGTTGGTATAGGTGAAACAATAAAATCTGTTAAGCCTGATTAAAACTATCGCTACAAGAATTCCGTACATATTTCGGCATTTATAAACATTTAAGTGTACATAATATTTCTATTAAACTAATTATAAATTATAATCTGAATAACTAGATCGAAAATATATACAATCGATATAAAAACTAAGTATCTATACACCCAGTTGGTATAGGTCAAACAATAATAAAATATGTTAAGCATGATTAAAACTATCGCTACGAGAGTTCCGTACATATTTCGGCATTTATAAACATTTAAGTGTACATAATATTTCTATTAAACTACTTATAAATTATAATCTGAATAACTAGATCGAAAATATATATAAACGATATAAAAACTAAGTACCTACATTGGTATAGGTGAAACAATAATAAAACCTGTTAAGCATGATTACAACTCGCGCTACAAAAGTTCTATACTTATTTCGGCACTTATAAACATTTAAGTCTACATAATATTTCTATTTCAAACAAGAGTCCTGAAGCTCACTTTTTGTTGGTACGCTTAACGCTCGATTCTTAGGGTATCATGCTACTTTTCCACTTTAGACATATATTCTCCGGTAACATCAAAACGAATCTTCGAATAATTCCACTTAATGTTATTGTATTAACATAATCGTCCTCTTAACTGACAAGTCTAAAACACTTGTCCTTTTAGTTGTTACTTAGTTTACATTATGATAATTTATCACTTATACAGAAGCCACTAGGGAGAGGGAGGGAATTTATTATTTTAAAGGAGACAACGAAACATGAATTTTTAATTTTCTTGCTAGTTTTTTTTTATAATTAACGAACAGTTTCCCGCAAATATACAAAATTGTAGTAGAGAAGGTGCTTCCAGTGATATAATTAATTATTAGATAAGTACTTCTCAACAATTGTTCATGAATTTTTCAATACACAATAACATTCAAATATTTTCTACTCTATTATTTATTGATAACGATTCTGTTTGTTCAATTTAGGGGAAGTCCTATCCATATCTAGTATAAACAATTTACAGCGATAAATTAACAATTTTCAAGAAATTGTGTAAATTTCGTCACCACTGTGGTATGTGGGTTTATCACTAGGCTCATGGCCTTTGATGGCATTGCGCACCGTCAGAACCCAGGTACGATTCCCGGCCATTCGTCGAGCAAAGCTGGACTGGTGTTCTGGTTGGCTGCATAAATATTCAATTTACTTTCGTAACACTAAGTCCACCATATGCATCACTTGTACATATTGAAGCACGTAAATAAATAAACAAATCTTACAGTATATAATATTGATACGTAAAACTATAGAACGTTTCTATTAGGTATATAAACACAAATAACTGCCTTTTATTCAAGAAAATAGTTTAGAGAATTTCGTTTGTAATTTAAGTAAAGTTCAAGATTATATATTAAATAATGATAAACACTGGATTTTGAAAATGTTTAAATGTTTATATAATATTACTTTCTATAATTTATGTTACCATGATTATTTGAATAATATTGAGTATTAGTAAATTTTTTTCAATTAAAGATTTTCACAGCTCATACAGCTACGCTATATTATTACGTATATAATGTTGTACAATAATAAAATAAAAGAAGAATAAAACATCCACGGAAGCTGGAGTTTCAAATGAAAAGTCCTCATAACCCATGGGATAATATTTAAAATTTGTATTTCTTGTATTAAATATTTTGTTACATATGAATATTGTATTATAATTCGTTTATTTTATAAAGCAATTTGGTATTACACCATTATCTATTGATTTAGCACAATAAATAGCAACGAAAAAACTTTTCTTTTAATTTCAAATCACAATGAACATATTAATTTTAAAGTTATAAGGAAAAAAACAAACAATATCTCAGTCCAAATGTTCGCGTCCCTTTTAGTTCCGTCGAGGGTAATAAAGAAGCTTTCAACTCCAGACAAATAGCGCGGGGTGGGTCGACCAACGCTGCAATGAGATCTATTGTTAGGCCTGAAAAGCTCAGACTAATCGACAATAAATCTCATCGTTACATCGCCTATTTAAAATAAATTTACTGTTTCATTTTACTACGCAAATATAAGCATAAGTCACTAGGTTTATTGACATAACTGCAATCTTATTATATATATATATATATATATATTTGAATCGGTTTCTTTCACAACTGCAGAAATATATTTTTTATAAAATTCCAAAAAATTTGCTACGCAAGTCTTAACCCGTTAATTGTAACATCGACTACCTCTTACGTTAAAAGTAATTTATTGAACTCTATTAATTCTCGAGCAACGAATCTTTACAAGAACAATATTTATAACACGAATTGTTAAAAATATAATATCACCACAGTGACGACAATAACACTATAGCCACATCCCACTGCATGGTGCGGTTTTATCGGGTATATTTTAATTTTGAACGAATTGCATTTTAGAGAAAATTTCCGAATATTCTTGAATTGTCATTCGCCGCCATATATCCACTTACACATTATTTAAGATGAAATATGTATTTGCCTGTAAAGTAATAACAAATATTACTCAATACAGAATTATATAATCATAATAATATCAGTACAGAATAATGACTAAAAACCACAAAATAATGTCACCACAAAATAATGTTCGTTTCATTTCTCGATAGGTAAAAACAATTCTTTTAGTGCCAAAATTATTTTTGCATTAATAAAATTTGTACACAAAATTCCATAGTTACAAATATATTTGTCTTTAGGTTGCAGATACCGCTATAATACAACTTAACAGATATTTATTATAAATTAGCTGTGCCCGTGATTTCTTTCGCGTGGAATTCGGAGTAAGAAAAGTTTTATGAATTTTTTGTTTCCTTATCCTATGAGCATAATATTTACTACAAACTCTAATAGATGGTGTTGGCAGCCAATCGGTTTCGCTAGTTGTGATATTAACGTGCAGAATGAACGTCAGTTAAAGTTTGACGTATCTTTTTTATTTGTGAATCGATTGAAATTAAAATAAGCCTAAATGTTAGCCTGAGCTAATCTAAATACATCACTGATAATCGCATTCAAATCGATTAGTGGATAACGGAGTTACGCACAAACAGACAAACCGACTAACAGACAAAAATTCTAAAAACGATTGCAAGTGTAGTGGCTTATCTTTAGTAAGTAACCCATAGTTTCACTCAAAAATATTTAATGTACAAACTCAGTTTTTCACAATTTTTTTTATGATAAATTATGCGCATTCCAGAGAATGTTAAGCTAATACCGACTTGAGGTGGATTATAATGTGATTCATGATTATAATTACTGAAGGTTCGCATAAGAATAAAGACATTTATTTAAATCTTATGGTGCTCGTATTGAGTCTTGTGTTATTGTTCCTATTATTTTAGAATGGATTTATTAAAAATTTACAAGTAAATCTTATCTTGAATCTAAAAGAAAATTTAAAACAGGTTAGATTATGTTTATTCGGGGGTAATAAATAACTACATATTTCTGCTTGTATCTATGATTATACATACAGTAACATAAAGTAATACCATCTTTATAGTAACACTATATTGAGGATTTACAAATGTTTATGGAAAAACAGCTCTCTAAACTTGTTAATAACTTCCGCTAGTTTTACGGTTTAAATTTTGATAAATAAACGCCAGAGAGCCATAATAAGTGAAAGACGTTATGAGATTGTTTGTATATAAACCTGAAAGTGAATAGAAAGGTTTATGTACAGTTGCATAAGTAATTTCAGTTCTGACTTTACCTTATTACCCATATTTTATTACCATTTTTATTACTTTTAATACACAAGCAATTGAAAGTAATTTTCCTTTGACGTCATTATTGTTTTTATTATGGCGTTGTGCTTTCTCACTATAAAAAAGTTCAAAGGTTTTTCTTTTCAGGGCCTGATTATTTGCGGAAATATTCAAGTGAATTATTTATCTTTTGTCTCTTGAATCAGTCCTATTTTTGTCTTGGGAAATTCTCATATTTCTGATATATTTCATTGCCTTGATTTAGCTGCACTGCCTTCCGGGAAATACTTCTTAGCCTATTTTAAATTTTTCTTATTATTTTGACTGCCAACTTGGTGTAATGTACAAAGGATGCTTATATTCGAATATAAACAATTGAATTTATTCTTTAGATGCTGTTTATACTTAGAAAAAGAGATTTGTTGTGATAATAACCCTTGAGATAAATACTTTTTTATGGGTCAAACACGAGCACAAATATTTTCGATGATAATGGTTTGATATTTGGCGAGTAATTGGAAGTTTCATTCGGCTTTGTTAATGTTGTAATTGGAATTGTAGAGAGATTTATTGAAAGTTAGTCCGGGAGTAACGGGTGCACTATATTGCACCCTTAATTAATATATATATATATATATATACACACATGTATATATATTATATATATATATATATATATATATATATATAAATATATATATTATATATATATATATATATATATATATATATATATATATATATATATATATATATATATATATATATATATATACGTCTTGGATTTGCTACGCATAATTCGGAAACCCTATGTCAGTTAGCATGTCCCGTATTTGAAATGGAAGAACAAAACGTTTATCAGAAGTCTACGATGTCTGTCTGTTAGTCTGTAACACGCGGTTCTAATTTATACATATGGCTGAGAAACTTGTTATATAGCATAGCAGTGATTTATTAGCTATCTAAAATACAAGTTCTCTTAATCCAATTTTTTTCACAAATTTTATGAGTAACCCATTGTTGAAATGTAACATCAAGAGGATTATGAAATATATGTACGTCTATTTTCCTTCTCGAGATACCGACAGAAAAATAAACCCAAGCTATAGTATCTCCTCTTAATATCACAACTGAGCTTCATGTAGCTGTATAATATATTTTACATAATTTTAATTAGATGTGGTGTTTACTGAAATAAAGTGAAAATGTAGCAAAAATTGCGACCCTAATTTATTTTACAATCTACTCTAAATCTAAATCTGATTTAGCATGATAATTTAAAATATTAAATTGGAAATACATTTTCTATTACGTGAATTTTATTTTATTAAGCTAAAAATTCTGCTTGATTTTAAAGTATAGATATGGAAATGTCAGTACACAGAAGTAACTCTATTGGACGATAAACCTTCTACGATAAACCTTTCTCTGAGTACATACGGCAAATAAAAACAACGAAATATTTTACAGTTTTGTATCAAGATTACCCTGATTGATTTTTTTAAATTTAATCAAGCCATGTCTCTCTCGGTTACATAGTTTTTTGTCATTTTAAATTAAGATTCAAATTGAGGATACAATCCTAATCTTAGGGATGAGTTATTACTTGACCCGTGAAATGTTCAATTTACATACTCGTTCAAAATTAAGCCCAAAAGGCTATACACGAATCTCATAATTCCTTGTTACTTTTTCCTCCTTTTGTCTGTATAACAACTTTCCCCCCTTCCATTTCCCATAATATATATATACATATATATATATATATATATATATATATATATATATATATATATATATATATATATATATTTACATGTGTCTATTATTCATCAACATTTTTTTTATTCAACTATCTCTTTGTGTCGTGAGGATTTTCATATACTTACTGACTGCTCATCTCCCTAGTAGAAATCACCTCACTTAATTTTTTTCCTTTTTTTCATTCCATTTCACCTTCTTATTTTGAAACTATAATTTTTAATCTGTTATTTATGGAATTTTAAGTTTTATTTAATTACTGCTTCTAATCAAGAGGATTTTTATTTACGTACTGACCACTTAAATGATTAGTAGAGGTCATCTCACTATATCTTTTTTATTAGTAGATTCACATTCCATTTCATTGCACCATTCTATTTTAAAACTATAATTTTTACTCTGTTATTTACACAATTAAATGAAACTACGTGATGTAGTATTATTTCTACTTTCTTTAATTTCTTTACCACGACCTAGGTTTCGTTGTATTACAACATCTTCAGGTGGGATATTAGCAAAGATATATATATATATATATATATATATATATATATATATATATATATATGTAAATATCTTTGCTAATATCCCACCTGAAGATGTTGTAATACAACGAAACCTAGGTCGTGGTAAAGAAATTAAAGAAAGTAGAAATAATACTACATCAGGTAGTCATTACATCAGGTAGTCAAAGTAGAAATAATACTACATCATTTAATTGTGAAAAATGAATTTCTACAAAATTAACGCCAAATATATTCAACTGTTATTTACAGTTTTCTGTATATATTTCTTTATGGTTGGTGTCGATATCTTACTTTACATACGTTTTTACTAGGTATTCAGAGTTTCATAACTGACTATCTCCAATGACGCTTGATTTTACCACCGTCGACTGCAAATCATTTTACATTAAAATCTCATTTCCCATACTATTGCTTATATTATCTAAAATATTTAATTAAGATATATACCGAAAAGGTATTTCTTTATTTTGCATCTCAACTGCAATCTTATAATTAACAGCTAATCGCGTACATATTCGCAAGTAATTTTTTATTGTCTATTTATCTACACCATCTATCATAGTATATTTAATTTAGATATGTATCGAAATGACACCTGGTTATCTCGCATTTCACTACAGCTTCTTATTCGTAAAACATGATACAGATTATAGTCAGCCTTTCTACACTTACCTTTGGCATATACCTCATTTACGACTAATGTATCCCATAAATAGCAGTGATACTAATCCAAAATAGTAATCGGTTCATATAGTTCAATCGTTTATAATTTTATTGAATTTTTTACATATGCTATTTATGCTTCACTATAGAAAAGGTTCTACGTGAGTTTCAAACCTTTCCTCACACGACTATTATGTCACATGGCCGTTAGCTAAAGCCTCGCACGTTACCTAGGTCACAGCCACAACTGTCAGCTATAATATGAAATATATGCTTGCGACACGTAACTACGCTGCATAATTGTATCCTAATATTTGATAATTTGGGCCTCCGGACCACCACAAACACGGGTTAGTCAACCGCATCACAAAGCACCCTTATATAATGCCACTTTATGAATTCGCTTATGTGTTACGCCTTCCATTAAATGTAAATTGAGGATACGTGGAAAACAGTAGCTACCGTAAAATCAAAGTACGGACTTTGACGTGAAACGATAGTTATTTTATGTATCGTTTCTCACCCATCTCTCATACTCATATAAGCGTCACATTGAAGGTTAATTTGAAAATATCTTGACATTGTTATAGTTAAATGGTAAATTTGTAATAGAATAATAGACATAACAAAATCAAAATATCTATACAGGGAAATGGTTGTTAAGTCAAAATCTTGGACGAATTAACAACTTAAAAACCAATTAAATGCCAGTAGAACTACAAGGGTTCCTTACACACTATCTGACATTTGATTGTCTAAAGGCACATAGTATTCCTTTTCAAGTAACTACGTTTAGTAATACATAGTAATTACAAATAGTAATATATACTTTACAATTTAAATGTTACCTAATATAAATTTCAGATGAGTAAAAATATCAAGACTTTCTCAAAATTAAGAAATATTCAATTATCATTATAATTTTTATATAAACTTTAAGCAACCTTCTAAAAACTTTGTCATTTTCATAATTTTCGGTTCAATAATTTCGGGAATGAGATTAGATTGCACCATGTGTTATTGTCAATTCATTAGTATTGAAAATAGGGTACTACTACACCTTTTGTTACATTATTTTCAGTTCAATAGTATTGGAATTAGGATCCGATTGCACCTTTTGCCATTTTCATAATTTTCAGTTCAAAAATGTCGGTAACGGAATCAGATTGCACATATTGTTATTTTTTAGTTTACTTTTGGTTTCATCCGCTTTTTGTCATTTTCATTACTTTTGGTTTCATCCGCTTTTTGTCATTTTCATAGCTTTCGGTTTCATCCACTTTTTGTCATTTTCATAACTTTTGGTTTCATCCGCTTTTTGTCATTTTGATAACTTTTGGTTTCATCCGCTTTTTGTCATTTTCATAACTTTTGGTATCAGAAATTGAATACTTTTACAACATTTTTAATTTTTATAATTTTCTGCTCAGTAGTATTAGAATAGAATTGAATTTCATATTTTCTACGTTTTACAATTTTCAAGGAAATAGGATATTATTACACTTTTGTCATTTTCATAATTATTGATTCAGTATTATTGGAAATAGGATCCGATTGGTGCTTTTGTCATTTTTATAAGCCTTTTGTTATTTTTGTAATTTCCAGTTTAGCGTTGTATTTGAAATAAGTGAAGGGGGGTTCATATATTTTTTTAATATTTTTCAGAATATATGGTACTTAGAAATATGAATACGACAAGTGAAAATAAAAACAAAGTCGCATGTTTATTTGGTCGTTCTAAAATTACTGTATAAATTATTTCAAGTCTAAAATACGGAGATATATGCTTTACCACGAATCAAATTTCAAGTTTCTATGTCCAATGGTTTCTGATAAGAACGGCTATGACAGCCATAATGACACGAGTTATTTTATAAAGGTATCGTTTTTCCTGATGCAGTTCATAACTCTAAAAATAATGACCTAATTAAAGTACTCTGCTCAATAAAAAATTAAAAAGATATATGTATTTGAATTTATGTTTCAATATTATTAACATTTTTAGAAATATTCGTTCGCACTAGGTTTTCGGAACCATCACATGGTTCTACTCAAATATGTTTTCATTGTAAAGAGATTTTGCTAAATTGGGAAACGTCTTTTAGAATTAAACTTTTAAACTATCTCAAAATACTCAGTACCAAAAAAGTGGCAATTACCTAAGTTTAATACTGGGTACAAATTCTATCAATGAGTGCGAATGAAAGAAAGAATTGAACCACAATCAAAGGACACTAAAGTATTTCAATATTCAGAAATTTGAGTCAGTATTTTCAAATTAGAGATTAAATTTTTGGGGTTCCGTGCTTCAAAAAGGATAAAGTGAAATTTTTTTGAGGTTGCTCATGTCCTTTCTTAAAAGTTAACATTTAAAAAAAATTACGCGGTAATTTTAGAGGAGACAAACAAACTAGTCGAACTATTTTTTTAAAAACGTGTGGAGTATTGTTTAAAATTTTAGAGGAGACAAATTAAGTAGTCGAACTATTTTTTGAAAACGTGTTCACTGTATACTGTGTATCACAATCTAAAAAATACTTTTTCAGCGTTTCAAGTATCTAGAGAAAGGTTAAAAAGAAAAAAAAAACAAAAAAATATATTTCCTCTGCATTGCTAATACCAAAATTGCAAAACTTGAAACTATGAAAATATAAGTTATAAAAATCTTGTCTTAAGTTTTTAATAAAACTATAGTGCTAATTCCACATCTTATAATTTCAAGAAATTCGCCATATTATTACGTCTATCGATAGGCAATGACATAGGCAATCCCAAAGAAGTATAATTAATATCTATATTGCATATATTATTAGTTTCATGATTATATTTTAAGGTTATATTAAACATAGAAAATTTATATATCCTAAGAATGTATGGAACCCCCGCACTGCGATTAATCGTACTCGAAAGATTTTTTCTCCTACCATACACATATCGCGGAAAACCTCACTGTAAATTATTATAATCGACCAATTCCAAAAGTTACTCAACGTTAATGATGAAACTTAACACATATGGAATACTTATACTTTTTTTCAATCTCCAAACGGCTAACTCCGTAAGCACTGCTGTTAAACAAGCGACCTCATAGTCACAAATGCAAGTAAAGCATTCGCTCATTAATCGATTCAGTAACAATCCAGATATTAAGCCGCGAATGGGGGTGCGGCGGCGATTATGTGAAGAAAATTATGATTTAGGTTAAAATATGAGGTCGTCGTTCGCCGCCGTCGGAGTAAATGCTCAGAGGAGCAATTATCGTAATGACTGCTAGGAGCCGCGTCCCCGCCCCGCCCCAGCCCTGCCGCGCCCCATCGCCCTGCGCCCCCTCACAAAGCCACTCGAGACTTCGCTCGCTCGTCTCCGCCTGTAATTATTGCCCTACATTCTTAATACTTGCGTTTCTTTTGCCGAGTCGTGTATCAAGCCAGCTCCTCGTGTATAATTTTGTTAAACACCTAAGAACGATTTCATTTGTGCCCGCCCTCTCATTACGGGAAGGGCCACCGTAAAGCTTGCAGCTTTTTATTTGGAAAGCTGCGTCTGACGTCTTGTATTATCGAGAGAATAAAATTTAAACACCGCCCGTAAGTATTAACTATACTGCTTAAAGTTTACAAGTTGTGATTTTTAAGCTAACCGCTAGCTTATACCTGTCTGCAAATGCTTTTTACATATTGTAAATATAACCCAGAATTTATATGTGGTATATAACCCAGAATTACGGCCCGTCCGAAAAGAAACTGACTTTTTTATACAACCGAGTTGGTAGATCGAATATGGCGAATACGAGTTTTTACAAAAAAGAAAAAGAATTTTGAAATTCAACGTACTAATATATATGTGAGACAAATAATACACAAAGAGACAGTCAGAAACTTGATATTCAAAGTTTTGAAAAAGAGATAAAAATTATTTCGTGAAGTAAGAAAGGAAAAGTCCTTGAAGATATTTCGGTTAGTAATAAAAAAAACTGATAAATAATAATAAATCAATAAATCCCATATTTTTATGAAAATATTTTATCACTTCTTACAAAAATATTGTTTTTTAATATGATTTATAACTTACGTGCTGAAGCTATCATAATTCTATTATTATTTCTAATGCTTGATGGTCACCAAATTTTTGGTACCTCATATGATATCTATGGCTGGTATCTTCAGGGAATTAATTTATAGGGTCGTAATTAAGCTAAGAAACTTGAAAATTGTAAATTACTTAAAATGAAAGACTATTAATTATAATTTATGAGAAGAAGGTACAAATTGGTATTTTTTAAAATGTAATAGTCGCTATGTTTTTCATTTTATGTTCACTGTGATCCTGTATAGACTGCTGATCCTAGTCTATTGATTGAATTGTGAATGCTCGTAATGTAAAGAATATGACATGTTCAAAACTTGCATGTATTAGTGAAAACAAATCAACGCAGTAACTCAAGGTCCTAGTAGTAATCTAAGTCAATCGAATGCGCATCGTTCTCCACAACTTTTATGGTACTCTATGGAATATTCCTCGTAAAGATTTGCATTTGAAGACGTATAAAATATAGTTCACTTTAGAACGGGGTGCTAAGAAATATTGTTGATTGGACTTTAGAGCAGATTGAATTTGATTCATTGTTTCCCCAAAAATATCTTTAGTCAAGAGGCTAATTTTTGGTTGGATGACTTCGGAAATAAGCAAACTTTTTGCATTGGGGTGATGAAAACACACATGCCAAGTTTAAGACAACCGTAATGCAATGGAATATAATGAAAAAAAGTGTATTTTGTGTATATTATCTGGTGTCATCATTGTGCTGTGTTTTTTTCGAATTTCGACTGTATTTTAGAATGCTATTCGTTTGTGTGGATGGGGAATGCCATAGAAAATGATTACAATTTCTTTAATGTGAATTAGATGATTCTCATATGGAAAACGTATGGTTTTCCAGATAAAAATCATCTAATATAGAAGAGAGTGCAACATGTAATGTCCGTAAAAAATCAACTTATTAACTGATAAGTTTCTAAATCACGAAATTTCTCATTTTGATGATGTTAATTAGCCACCATGATCATGTAACCTTATGGCAAACTAAATCATATGATTTATTGAAATAATCTGCTGTCATTAAATTATTTGAAAAGCTATATTATTCGTGTCATTTATAAAATTAGCGTCCATTTATGAAAAACTGATTAAAAATGTCTGTTCTTAAAAAGATCTCGAGTCATATAAGTGAAGTAATTTTAAATCATAATGTCATGTTATTGTCTTCAAATAAAAAAAATTGAGTAAAAGTCTTGATAATATTTAGAAATTTAAATTTGGTTAATATTTTAATTACATATAACATTTTAAAAGGAATATAATGCGGTTAAAAATTAAATACTATATATCCATTTATAAATAAAGTAAATCCGAAAATCGGTTTTTATATCACAATTTTATTAGTCCAAAAAAGTATGGGAATGATTGTTACATTGTTTCTCAAAATTCAATACATACATTTTAAGCAAGACTAAGTTATTTTTCTCTTAAAAGCAGTTCTCCTCTATTAAAAAAAATTGTCATTATTGCTTACTAACTATGTATTACTTCACGGAATAAATTATTTTATTGTTATATTAATTAATATATGTTAATATATGTTAGTTATTTGAGTAAGCTCGTATCGTGGTAAAAGTTTATATTTAGAAAAAAATCCAACTAAGTTCATCGTTTGTAAAACAATTTCACGTTTTGTGTTAAGGTTTTTGTGCTAATACATGAAAAGTAGTAGAAAAACAAGGAAAATTAGATGTAAAATTAAAATTTATAAATATCTAGATTCCTGTAGAAAGTGAATAAAATTAGTTTTACTTTTTGTAGGGATGTAGTAATTTAATTAAGTAAGTTTCACATTTAATTAAGTCTTCAATACATTATGTTCAAGCCTTGGCATAAAGAAGTCGATAAAACAATATATGAAAAACAAAAAAAAAATCAATAAATACATAAATGTACAAGAGTACACGCACACAAGTTTCGTCGTCATTTAATAACTTCGCGCACACACAATACAACGTTAAACCAAGAACACAAAGAGTAACGTTGCATAATACGCCAGCGGCGGACGTAACGGCGGTTCCGGCAGCCCGCCCGCCCATCACACGTGCCAAAATTCCGCCCACCCACGCAACATAAATCAAAATATTTTTTTCACTTGGCCGAGTTGATTCATCAATACTACGCGCTAACAACACAATGGGTAATTTATATCCATCTGGAGAGCGGCCGCTCGCATTATGTCACTCATTGACCGTGATCGATAGCGCCGCGTGACTTTCACATAGCGGCGGGGCCCACGTCGCTCCGCTATTCTTCCGAGCACGTCACTAACCGGCCAGAACCTGTACTTGTTATATCATAGATTTCATAATAGCTTCACTAAGGTAGAGGTGAAAAAACTTAAACCGCGACCTTCAGTTAAATCCATAAAGCCCCAGCTTTTCAAAGACTGACTTCGAAATGAATATAATTAAAAATATTTAAATTTTGCCACAAATGATGCAGGTAATTTCATATAACTTTAGATAATGAAGTTTTCATCATCGTATTTTACACTCAATCTGATTTGATGCACACAATGTGATCTACACTCAAGAATAGAGTTAATATGACAGAGACATAGAGAATATAGGCTCTATGTTAAGTTCAGCTTATAACGATGATTGGAAATTTTGAAAAAGGTAATTAAAATTCGAATGGCTATTTTGTCATTAAAATACTTTAATATAATAACGATAAACGATATCTCAGGTATTGGTTATTTGGTACGCACACACATATTTGTATACATATATATATATATATATATATATATATATATATATATATATATATATATATATATATATATATATATATATATATATATATATATATATATATACACATATACACATTGGAAACGTAACGTAGATTTGATACAAGTTATATAGAAAACATTGGCAAATATTACATCAAATAGTCGAAAACGGATTGACATGGGGCATGTTGTGTTTTTGCAGGAGCAAACAAAGTTTCATCGCCACGGGAGCATGTGGAGTGAGAATATTTTGTTTCATTTTCACTTTTGCTATTTGCCCCGTCCAAACATTAAACTGTTTTGAATTTATGTATCACTATTTTATGGACACCCAAGTAACCTATACTGATGGTTATATACATACAAATTACCTGTGACTTACTAAATTAATGCTTCGTAATTTAGTGATAGACAAGAAAATTCGAAAATGAATACCTATTTTAAACGAATATTTGTAGTGCTAATAAAAATCTTACTACGTGGTATTTTTCACGCCAATATTTATATAAAATAAATAAGTAGATGATTGGTATAAAAACTTAGTAATTGTTAAACAGTTTTTGAAAAATGCGACTTTTTACATTGAAGTCTTCTTATCGTTGAATCTTGAAATTTTTGGTTGTGTAGTTAATTTTACATTGTAATATTTGAACTTAACTGTGAAACTTTTTTTAAAATCATAAAACTTGTAAGTTTATTTTTACAAAACTCGTAAAACCTTCTGCAAAATATGCTTATTTAAATGCGCGCAAAAACTACGTAGAAAAGCACGTGTCACTTAAAAATTGAAAGGGACGAAAGAAATATAATACAATCCCTCAAAGCTCTTTAAAAGTTACGTCTTCAACTAAGACAACTCCAAAATCAATAAATATTTTAAAACTAAATATCAAATCTTAAAATATTACATTATTTGCGAATAATATTAGTATCTAAAATGGAAAAAAGTAAAGAAGAAAAATTATTGAAAAAACTTTAAAACAGTAAAACACAACAATATGCTAGATTATGAATATATTTTCTAATAGAAAAAATACGTAAACAAATAATTTTATATGTTACATATCGACGAAATCGTAAAACATAACATTTTTTAAAATTAAAGCTATAACACCGTGGTCCAAAAATTATAAATGTAAAAAGAAAACTGCTTTGAAAAAAATTTACTTAATTTTCCAAGAAAAAAATTATCTAAAACGGTTTACAAATTTGTCATACAAAAATAAATCATAACGCAAACGTTACTTGTCTCAATAAAGTTATATTAACGTTATATTGTACGAAAACAAAGACAATTATACATATGCATACACTCGGATTGGCAGTGGCAGTCGATCTCTAGGTCTACGTATGGCAAAGTAGGTCAGCCCGTGAATGCTATGATTGATTAATATTATATTTCGTACAGATAAAAGCATACGCCGGATATTGTCGGCGGAAGTTATTGATGTATTGAACAAATAAATATCCTCCTCAAACGATTTCCTCCCCCGGGCGGAAGGAGTTAGGGATAATCGATGTTATTCAGCTTCGCGCCCAGCAGCTCGTGATTCGCTTCCTGCCGCCTTAAAGATCGCCTTATCTCCTGTTAACCGAATTGTGTATCATCCGGCAACACGAAAAATCAATATTTTCGACGAAAAATTAAACATATAAAAAAAATATTTACACTATCATTCGATACTTTCGTTAGCATGAGATTTGTTGTTTTGAAAACATAAATTCGGTGCGAATCATCTAACAGGAAAACACATCATTTCCTGACTATAATTCATAAGCTTAGTGCGGTGCGTTTTTCCACCTTGATCGAGCAAAAAAAAACAGCAATGATATTTTTTCCGCATACGCCCTGCTCACGGACGTTGAACTGTGGCATGTTTCGGTTTTTATGCCATCTCACATCAGAGGAATTTTTCGCTCTATTTTTACCTATCTCCGATACATTTTCTTTCGCCAGTTACTTTTTCCTTCCATATATTTTCTACAATGATTAATCAAATAATAATTACGTAGCCATTTTTGGCTCATGTAGTGAACAGTGCCCTTATGAAAGTGGTAAAATAAAAAAATAAAAGTAAGTAATATACCTAGTACAGAATAGCCTGTATAAAATGCATCTGAAAGTTAGAGTGACGTGAATAGAAAATTGAAACTTGAATATGCTGTGTCATTATAGAATAAATTACATACATATTAATAATAAAACATACATATTAATAAGGTTTAATCATAAGGAATATGAAACGTAGAGTATGTATTAGATTACTCACTACTTAAGAAAGATTTCTTTGAAAGAATTAAGCAGAAATATATTGGTGTATTTGAAATATACGCACATAAAGTCGAATAGAAGGAAAGCAAACAATCATATAGAATTCATTAACGTGTAAAGTGTAGAATTATGAGTAACTGTAATAAAAATATTAACTTCTAATAAATTTAGGGATTTAGGATAATTTTACTTTTTTTCTCAGACTGCACTGGGGAGTACAGTTCGTTGTTAAAGATCGCCTTATCTCCTGTTAACCGAATTATGTTTCATCCGGTGGTATTAAAGGAAATCGCTTTTGTGTTTGACTATTTTCAAATTAAATCATCGTGTCGTCATTGAGTAAAGAGTAAGTTTTCCTATTTAAGTCTTGCTTAAGAAATGGAGATTTGGTATGTTCATGTAAATTAGTTACATTGAATTATTGGTCCTTGAAGTTTTTTATTGTTAACTCATGAACAGCCTTAAAAATCTAAACTATTTTTTCTTGGCATACTTTTAATAGCGACATTGTTCATAATAGACAGTTGATATTATTTTGTAAATACAGAAATAGATGTTCTTTTAGTACTCATCACTTTGCTTCAATTTTGTAAGATAATTAGACTCTCTGAGAAGGATGACAAGATTTTCTATTAAACATCAGGTATACAACATAAATAACTTGTTCGATAGAAGTAACTATAGTATTTGTCGTTGATCCAAACAGATGTCACAAACAATGTCACGAGAATAGCAAGTACCTACTCTATAACGCAGTACCTTCAAAATTCGATTAGAACAACTCACAAGATATAACTGAACCAATTTAACCCCGCTCGATGTAGCCAAGTGGAGGACGAAATATAATGACGAAGCCACAGCGGACAACCGGCCCGACTTGATACACAAACGTCGTTAACCTGAACGCTGATGGTTCTATTAAAGGTTAGGTTCAATTAAACTTGTCATAGTTTCCTAAACTTGACTCGGCAAACTTTGCTTTTGAGAAATTTTAGTCGACGAAATACCACTGACATTGTAATATATACTTACCAAGAGTTTATCCGATACCCGTATACCGATAATGATATGTGTTTAATTGATACTTCAAGTCATGCGTGCCTGTGTAGCAGTTATGGTTTAATTAGGCAACTTCTCCTTCGAATGTACTCGCTTGTAACAGTTGGAATTGAATAATTAAGGTATAAATCTCGGTGATTTCCTGCTTATGGTTATTTAGATCCCTCCACCAAAGTTATCGAAACATATATACGTTTTCAATCACAATTAAAATTTTGGGCGACAGATAGGAATTAAAAATGTAACTTAGGCAAAAAATTAAAACAAGCAAATATTATTGTTTTATAACTCAAAATTATATCAAATAGAATAAGCGTGTTTTTTTATAAAGTATATTCAATAGTACTTTTAATTGGTTTGAATTTGTTTAAAAAGTTTTGTTTTATTACTTCCTACACTGGAATTGTTCGGACGTAAATAGCAACAGATAAACATTAAAAATTTTCTGGAGAGATGGTGTAGTAATGTGTATGTGTATAAATACTAAAACAATCGGTGTTACAATATCGACAACGTCTTCAAGATATTTCTGAGTAACTTATGATGAAAGTCAAAGCGCGGACTTTCTGACATAGTAGTTTAATACCGTTTGTAGCTATAGCATTAAGAGGTGTCCTTTAAACTTATACGCCCTCTTATTTCCTCTAAAACTTGGTGTATTCCAAGAATAAGATGAATGCTTTTTCCTCAAAATTCTTAGTATTTCATTTCTTGATTTGTTAATATAATGAATTCAAAAATATTATTTTTATTTTTGAATTATATTAAGAAAATACTTTTTAAAATTGATGTTATTGGTGTACACAGTACACAATAGTTCTATTTCGGAACAAGGTTCTATATAAATCCATTTAATGAAAGGATATTATTGTGTACTAAATGGTTACAAAATAGCTAATATTATATCTAATATTCAGCGATTATATTAATTTTATTTTAACATTCATTTCATTTTCCCTTTCAAACAGTCCTATTCCGAATATAATATTTACTTTATAGAAAATAGGTTTCATGCAACTAGAATTTTATGCCAATTTCGAATGAACTGATTAAACGTAATCATAGTAGACTGACATTTCTTGTTTAAGTAATGAGTTTAGGTTAAGAATTAAGTATTCTAGATTTTATATTATTATCTTATGATGCTACAAGGACTGATTTGCTTTTAAGTGCGATATAATTATAACAATAAATTTTTGCTCCAATTTGCATTCGTTAACTTGAAATAAAAGATAGTAATTACTAAATTAATTCAAAAAATAATTAACCAATAACTAACGAATCAATCGATTTGATATAAGTTCTTGATAACCAAATATAATTTTGATTTCACTGTATGTGTGTTTTTGCCAGTTTTTTATCGAGTTTGTTATCAAGTCTTTTCTAAATTTACTACGTTTGACACATACATATAGTCACACATTGTTTGTAATTGTGTAAATTTAGATCCTGTTTGATTACGTATAGCATTGGATTCACCGTAAATATCTCTGTTTAAGTTTAAAAACATCATGCGTTTTCTTATTTTTTAATTTTTTTTCTTCTTGATGCCGTCGTCCAAGTTTGCGAAGGCAGTAGACAAACCTTTGCCAAGTGAAATATTTTGTATCTCCATATCGACTCCGTTCTCTTTGCGGAGTTTTTCCTTTTAACTTAGATCAATATCTCTTTTTATCAATGATAAACATAAATTTTGTACATGTTGTCTCAAGCTGAAAGTTTAAGTACAACAGCGTTTTATCATCAATATTATTATTTTCTCATCATAACATTCATATCAAAACCTTAAGGCGATGATGGAGTGACTGAATTTAATCATAACATCATTAGGGCTTAAATCTACAGTTAGAAGTAATAATTTGTTTGTTCCAAGATTGAATATTTACATTATAGTTACTATTATTTTCTAACATAAAAAAATTAAGAAAATGGGGAGATTTCGAAAATTATCACAAATTTTAAGTCATTACAAAAATTATTTTTCCATTGAATAATGTTTTGTGTTATCCAATGACTTGTTGGCTAATTTATAAAAAGCCTTATATGATATTGGAATAGATTACTTTTTATTCAATAAATACAATAATACTAGTTTATTGGAGAAACCGTTTTTATATCTACTTAGTTAACCTATTATTTTTAATAAACCTTAACCTCGCTTTAAGGAAAATGGTAAAAGAATGGAACGTTATTTAATCTATTCTGAACATACTAAGAAAACAAGTAACGCAATTATGGAAATCTTAAAAAAATTACAAATACAAAAAATATGCAAAATGTTCGATGCCAACCAGGTTTTTGTTTTTACAAAAGAAAATAGACGACGAAAAAAGCAAAAAAGAAAAAAAATTCATGTAGCTTTTCCTGGAGTGTGACAAAAAAGTTATTTTCATTTGAACTCGTTTGGAGAAAATTAATTTTGGCATTCAAAATTATCGTATATAATTATATATAACAAAATAAGATTTAAATGCACAGCATAAAATAAGCAGTTCTTTAGAGTAACCTAACAAAATTGGTGGTGACTTAAAAAAATATTGCATTAAAAAAGATTAGAAAAAATTTTAAATATATTTTTAATATATATCGCACGACTATTTTGAACGATATTGCGAAAATTATTTACTTTTTATAATTTAATCTTATAATATATAGATGTGAAATTTACTATATCGTTATAAATTGACACAAAATCTATCTACAGTTTATCGTATAAGTTTTAATGAAGCAAAATTAATTCCATCTTATGTCCCGAAGTCGACCGTCGTATCGCGATGCCGCGTCGATCACGACTGTCGTCGAAGTAAACAAACTCACAAAAATATCAATTAAACGCCGCGTCGCTACTTCCGCTCGGCCCCTAGTTTCTCTCCTCTTTCCCGGGATTGAAAATCGAACATGAAGGGGACGCGTGCGCCGCACTAATTGGAGCGTGAGGGCCCGCGAAGCCAGATTGACAGCTGCGGCCTGCTTTCGTCTTCCGTGCGGGAAAAAATGCTCCTCAGCGACGCGCCGAACTGGACCAAACCAAATCTGACACACTGTTGAAGCTCATCAAGCGTGTTATCTGTCATCCATCACTTGGGCCGTTGAGACTTTTGAAGTGCGGACTCGCGCCTAATCGTTCGAGTTTAACGCTTGGCGCGTCAGGCGAATTGGCGCAGACCGGTTCGGTTGGACGCGCCTCTTTAGGGAGATTTTGCAGTCATTAATCTGTTACTTATCTTTGGTGGAGAAAAAAAAGTCAATAACAATAATGCGGTTTAGACCTACCTTCCCGCGTTACCTTCTCTTTCTTAACTTGGACAGGGTTTTCTTCCATAGCACATAGAATATCTTAATGAAGTTGTACATTTCTGACGTTATGTACATGTAATATCCAATTTACGTCAAATAAGACATTGTAAGTTTAATGTTTCTTGTAACAAAATTTTAAATAGATTATAATGTTATAAGTTTATTAATTTTTTTGTGCAATATTCGAAAAAGTCTTTACTTAATTTTTCTACTGCGTGATGCAGAACAGGTTGCAGCATTTTAATATTAACTATTTGTTTGAAACAAGTGTACAATTTGTAGGAGTCGCTTTTATCAGTAGATCTTTATAGTTATTTTTTAAATTGCACTGAAGACTATTAACGAATTGTAGAAAATTAGTTTATTAATACTTTTGTATATTACAAGCGTATTATAAATTTTGCTGATGTAATTAATTCAGTTAATTGATAATCTTTATACATGATGCAAACGTAAAGTATACAGTGGCAGGCAAATATATTTTTTTAAATCTTTGGTTTGGTAACTATTAATTAGATGTACCAGTCAAATAACCAACCATAGCAATTATTTTTATAAAAAACGCTCAAGTGTGAGTAGGACTTGCACATTGAGGATTTTTACCCTTATATCCCGTTACCATGAAACTTAATAATTAGGTACTTTAAAAATACATAAAGAAGGCAAGAAGAGAAAAATCTTAAAAATGAAGTTTGGTATGTAATAATTCTATGTAGAAAGAGAAATTAACGATTTAAGATTTTTCTTTGCTCATTTTGAGTTATTTAATGGGCGTATCATAGCATTTTGCCACGTTCGTATTGATGTCATCTACTAGAATGAAAATAATTTAACTGTGGTTTATGACAGTTTTGAGAGTAATCTAGAGTTTTACGCTTATATGAAAGGCGGAGAAGTCTATCCTTCAGGTTTGAATAAATTTAAGTTTCTCTTTTAAGTATGATTTTTAAAACATATATTTTAATAAGAAAATATATGTTTGTTTGGTCTAAGTGGACGCAAAGTAAAAATTTAACAAATACACGTCGAAATACATACCGATTAGGTTTATATTATCGTTGATTCTATTAAAATTATCGTTATAAATTAACCGAAATAATTTTATTATAAAATCCTAATCAAATATAAAGTAAAACACGTAAGTTAAATATTTTGCTATTCGATCTAGAAAATGATAATTGAAATCTCTATTTCATTTTAAAAGATCGAGCCAACGACCTATTCGTCCCCAGTGAACATGAAAGGGAAGGTACTATTTTAATATTGTGCTACACATTTACTGAGATCTTCCATATGAAGCCTCCATTTGCAAAATTATATACGTAATGGTCTAAAACTACAGAAACTGTGACGCAGATACGACGAATAGATATGACAACATTTTATATGTCCTATTTTTCATTACGGATCATCAGTCTACCGTGATTATTAGACTTAAGTAACTAAGATGGTAGTTAAGATATTGCTTATAAATCGAATACTGTTTAACTAAACTTTGTAATTAAGTAGATATTAGAAAAGCAGAGTTACATAATAAATTAATACGGGCCTCAAAGTAAAAAATAAGAACATCTTGTTTAATTAAATCTAGTAAATAAAAGTGACATTGGAGGCGTTATAAAAACAGGCGATTTTGGAGGCGTTATAAAAACAGGCGATACGTCTTACGTAGAGTGTTAAATTTCTATGAAACATTGATTCGATGGCACCACATATCTAATTACTTTACAAAATTAATAGTCTTAATAGGCTGATGCTTGCCTTGTACAGTTGAGTTTTCTCACGATAAATATAAGAGCTACATTTAAAACTCGTCTCAGCAGAGTTTTCCTTACGTTGAACATTATAAGATTTACTTACACTAAACATAAAAAATGCAATTTCTTAATATGTAGTAAGATAGCATTTATTAAAATACTTTTATAACTTAATTTTAAAGATAGACTCATGTATCAAGAACGTACCTACGTTATTTATATTATTATATATATATATAACGTATTCTCCGTTATTTCTTATTTTTATGAATGTTTTTCTGACATATAAGGTATCAGTGGAAAGGTACATATACGTAGATATATATGTACTAGGCTTTTTAACTCACTAAATGACGAGTTTTATTCGTAAAACACCAGTCGATATTCTTACACTTTCAATTCAGGTAATGGAACTTAGTAAGGCGTAATGGAACTTAGTGTTTTCACATATATTTATTTTGCTTTGTTCATCCTTACTCATAAATGTTCTTCTATTTACTACAATTTTTATGCTACGTGTTTTAAATATTCCTCGATCGAGTTCTTGTGAATCAACAAACAATAATTCTCATCAATTTTTGTTTGCTGGAAATTTAATATATTTAACATGCAGGTTAAAAAAATTAGCGCCTAATATTTGTAAATAGTGGATTTCCATGAAAATTGTAAATTGTAATTGAAAATATAAGAAAATCGAAATTCACAAGTCAGACAATTCCAAAGAAGTAATATTTTTTTGGACCACGTTTTATTTTAAATTCCACGTAATGACTGTGGTAATTTTTCGAATTTTATCTATAGTATTTTTAAAAAATTTTTAAAACAGTTTTGATATGAAGAAATTATTTCTTGTTAAAAAAGACTTTTCAAACACAAGTAGAACTCGCACTACGAAGGTTTCATACATATTTAGGAACTTATAAATATTTAAGGTTACATAGTGTTTTTATTAAAATATTTACAAATATTAATTTTTAACGAAGTAAATATATTGCCTATTGTCTCTTTCACATGCGTAAAAACATGGTGCATATTTAAAGAAATATAAAATATAGAAAAATCGCTACAGCTATCCTGTAATCTTCTAGTCAGATTTTATCAACAACGTTTTCGAACGAAAGAAGAGGGGGAGGGTTTGCTCTATTTTTTCATATTTTTTTGGAAAATATTATAAAAAATAAAATTTAAGAAAAAAGTGTTTTTGTTTTCTTCATAACATACCCTTTCTAAGCGATATCCTATTTGATATATAAAATTTTTAAGACTTTTCTTTACCCCTTCTTTATTTTTTACTTGAATATTTAGAAAAGGTTAGCTAATGCTATAAATAATACATGGTTTAAAAAGAGGTATAACTATACCAAACAAGTGTCTATGCCCCATAGTTTCAATGAAAATTGGCTGTCAATATAGAAAAAAACGGATATATATATATATATATATAGGAATATGTATAAATAAAAAAAAATCGAGTATTTAATTTGCCCCACTTTCAATTTATCTAATTGAAATACTTGCAGATTAATATGTTTTATTACTATATTAAATTTTAAGTTCCTACGTCAAGTGGTTTCTGAGAAAAAAACGGTTGGGGAGGAAGGACGGGTAGACACGTGAGTGATCTTATAAAGCTTCTGTTTTCCCTCTTGATGTAGGGAACCCTTTTTGGGTTTTCTAGCTCTTTGATTAATATCTAATAGTCATATAATCATGGTTATAAAATCATATTGAAATGCCCCCCTAAAATAACCCCCTAAAATGGGTGTCTGAAAATTATTCAGCAGTGTATTTATTTCATTTGATCATAGTTGCAAAAGTATACCCTTGAAATTAGAAGTCTGCTTATCTTCGAGCAGACTCAGACCCAGAAACATGAATCAGGCTACAACATATTTGGTGTAGTTTGAATAGTAGCAGGAGTCCTATGTCCTTTTATTGAGCCCTTTTATATTTTACCATAGTAGTTTTAAGACATCTTAATGTGACTTGAAATTTTTAACTAATTTATTTCCCTATTCCGTATTTATAGCCATATACTATGTGATACAACCAATGAAAACTCTTCGCAACAAAAAAGCAACAGGAGCAAATTTTTCTCTTTAAAAAATCATAAACCGTGACCGACTACCCGCAAGAAAGCCCTAACTTGAACAATGGCAAAAGCCGCTGTAGCGTGCACCTCCATATTTCCCTCTCCTCTCGACGACGGGCGAACGCATCAAGAATGCAACACAAAGAGAAATGACGGACAAATATTCCTTTCACCGCGTATCATCTCCGGCGATAGTCTCTTTCACAAAAAAAACCTGAATAATTTGTTGTAAAGCCATTTTCCAATCCCATTTCTTAGCGTACCTCTTCGTGAAGCAGCAGGTATATGCATTTGATACAACCATAATAAAGCAAAAAGAAAATCTAAGCAAGTAGTAACAACTGAGGCAAGATATACGTAGAGTAAATGATTTCCTCGGATCGGGAAACCGAAGGAAAGCCAGTTGCGATACGATCATGGAAGGGGACGAGAGTTTTTGTATAGCCCTAGTAGAATAATTGTTTATATTGAAATCTTGTTCCTATTATTGCTTTGTTATTTTATTTTCTGGCTCCTCTTTCTCTCTCTCTCTCTCTCTCTCTCTTTCTATTCTATTTTACGCATATTATTTATTCATTAATGAAATTTATTTAATTTTATAAGCAGTTCAGAGAAAAATTTATTCATATCCAACCACAATTTTGACATAGTTCAGTTCACTCATATAGCTCAGTTTTGTCTTGGTATCTACACAAAAATCCAAAAAAAATTTTAAGGCAACTAAGTAAGTTTATAAATTGTATTTACCACAAACAAGGATAAAAATAAAATATTTGATGTAAGGATCACATAGGGTGAAAAATAGAAAAAAAACTATAGTTTTTTTTCTAATAATCACGACATAATTAGCCTTCGACCATCTGCTGTTCCTATTAACTGAGTGATCATGTATTCCCCAACTTCTCGTGTCCTAAACTAAGTACAGGAGAAGAAAACTGATTATTATTAGTCGGGTTAATCTAATTTTATTTTTGCTACTATATAATAAGCTGATCTATTGAAACTTATGAAATCTTGAAAGAATTTCAATACTTCTAGTTTATCGTCAACAATTGATGCAACTACGAATCTAAGCTATATCAACGTATAGCAATGGCCAAATTGGCGATTATATGATGAACTAGAATATAGGAAAATTGAAATTAACCAAAGAAATCTACAAACTTTCCGCTCGCTCGTTTTTCCAATATTTATTTATGGGTCAAAATTTTGTTGAATCCTGAAAGCTACGGAGTGGAACAGGATTGACGTGTTTGTCCCGAATAATCCAAGATGCAGTGTTGGTACCAAATAATCCAAATCTCTCAGACAACATATCGCACCAACGTCTCGATTCTTTACGATTTGCATCTCCAATTCAAATCTAGTCTATCTGCAGTCTAATCACATCGAATGCTCGAATATTTAATCCATATATCATGTATAACTGCCGACACTTAGCCGACATGTAGAGGGTAAAAGACCAGAAGGTCCCAGCGAAAACGAAGATCAGGTATGCATATGAGTGCGGTACTATATAATGCCTATGTACAGCATCGCACTCATTGGTATGTCGCCCATATTGGCTGACCATGATTGATGGAAAAAAATCATTGACAATGCAGGGAGGAGTATCAATTCTAAGGAATAAGGGTATGGTTAGAGAGAAAGTTCCTTTTTACTTACATCATTTTAACCGCTATAAATTAACAAATTACTGGACATTTTTTATAAACATTTTATCGCATTTCCTCTTTTTTAGATTTAAAAAAAATAATACTAAAAAATTGATAATATCGATAAAATCATTCTCATCATAATTATAAGATATAATTTATAGTACGGTTTTCATCAAATAGGCATTTGAGTTACTTAAATAAAATTACGATCAAGAAACATATCAGTGATAAGGCTACATGCCGTTTAAGCAAAAGGTTAGTCAAATCAATTATCAGAAATTAACTTCACTATACTAAAAATAAATATTAATAGAAAAAGTACAGGAGCATAAGATCAAAATCGACTGACAAGTTTTTTTCATGACATGAAATGGTGCTTAAACACAACATAATAATACAGCATTTCAAAGACGAAGACATAATAATACACTCATTATCCGTGAATTAACTTTAAAGAAGATATTTAGGTTGACTTTTGTATCACTTATATACTTATAATATTCCTTTGTCTGTTTTCTAGTAATTTTCTTTTTATGTCTTCAGTCATGACGTTCTTCAAATATTTATCCTTTATATAATTTAGAATATGTTCTTTTATTACGAAAAGTGTTCATCAAGTTCCAAGTGCAGAAATTTTATACAATATTTTTTTGAACACTGAAAAATCTCGTTTACCGAACCAATAGTTGTTTGTTATCGCGCAGCCACCGCGTTTGCAATAATACTATTCAAAATAAAATACTGAAATTCTTGATTTTCCAATGACATATTCCTGTTTACTCTCAACAGATTGCATAATAGCAATTGCACTAAAAAGTGGTTTGTGTGAGGGATGTTGACAGTTATACACTGTCATTTATATCAATTACAAACAGATTCTTTCATTGTTACGTATTACAAAAAATTATAAGTTTATATTATTACATCGCTTTAACGACAATAAAAAATAAATTAACGACAATAAAAATTTAAAATATTTCCAAATAAAGTGATTTTTCCTAATTTCTTCGTTTTTCTGGAGACGTATTTATCTTCCGCAAATATAGCATAACGTAAAACATTAAGGATACAGCCCGAAAAAAAGACGTAGACAACGATTTCCCCGAATCAGGAGAGCGAAAGGAACCCGCCTGCGATACAATAATGGAAGAGGCACAAGGCTATTTCCAGGTTAAGCTCGAAAGCTCTTTGTTAAGTCCGAGGTGAACAATTTTTGTTCGTTACGACAGGGAGACTCTGTTATTGCTTTGTGATTATATCTCCTGATGCGCCCTCTCTTTATGGATATTATCTTATTTCAATAATTGAATTTAGTCGATTCAATGTCGTATTTTCTTGGTTTTACCGGTGTCATTTCCATTCGCTTTTCACGTTTTTACTAACAGCATTATGACAATAGTTTAAATATTTTAGGCAAGTTCAGTGAAAAATTAAGTTTAATTTAAGAAATCTATGTTTTTTTAGTTTTATTGTATTCATTCTACCTAGCACACTATTAAAAGCTATCAAAAAACTCAAAAAATACTTTCATTAGTTTGTTGCTGATACTAGTTTTAAAGTTCTCGTTTCTCGTCGGTATTGATAAATATTGCGTACATAAAATTTGTTTGCAAATAAAAGAATCAAATTAGAATGTTCTTTCTTAAAAAAATACTCTTGTCTCAGCATTATATGAGTATGTTGAGTTTTATATGAAATGTGTCAACTGCATGGAAAACTGTGAAAATAATTATTTTTAAATTGATTAATATTACCAGTTTATTTGAGTATTCAACGCTGATATTTTCTTCATTGGCTTCTCCCTTAGCATTTGTGCACTTATGTTTAAATAAGAATTTTCACAGCTACTCACCGATTGGAATTAAGACAATGTTTATTTTTCCACAAATTTGTAAGTGGAAAATCACAATATCTACTATTCACTATTAAATTATTAAAATATGTCCCTGGATGGATAAACTAACCTCTCGTAAAGCTGAATTCGAAACATAATCACTTTGCACCCTGCCGAATACTGGACTCCTCATGATAAAATACCCGAACAAAAACTAGCACACATTTTTCATCATAACTCGCCAATTCGAATTTCCGTGCAACGTTTGTTTTTCCATGCATTCGTAAGCGGGAAATGACAATTTGCGGCGACGGCGCGACTACAATGGACATCCACAGCACCGCGCCATCGTCACCGCTGCACATAAATTGCATCGGCCACAGCTCTCGCCCCGTTGCACTCTCGCCATTAACGCCTGCACTATTTAAATTTCAAATCGCAGATGCATGCAGCGAACATTCGTATGTAGATGTAATTCTAGATTGTACTCGTTTTCATATTCAACACGTGCCACAGTCGGGTCTGACCAACGCGCTTACTTCAGGAACATGAGTGTGCTTGTCCTCTTTTCTACTTGCTTATTCCAAGACGAAGCCTGCAGGCTGCAGGCAATATTCATGAGCGACAACATATTTTCTTCGTTTTGTTTTTACTAACTATATTCTGTTTTCGTGAGAATTCCAAACTTGTTTTGTGTATGCATCTTCATTTTTGAATCGAGATCGATTGGGTTTATCAATGGTCTGGTTTAAATTCACAAAAAATTAGGAGTTATAACCCTTTTTTAATTTTTTCATGGCAACAAAATGAAGACTTCTGATTCACAAAACCACTCACCTTTACTTCTTAGTTATCATTTTTGAGTCACTACAAAACTGTAAGACCTTTAAATTGATTTATAAAAAAGATGCAATTAAAATTTCCAAGAAAATTGTTTTCTCATTCACATTTAGCTGATTATTTGCATTTATCAGGAAAGATTGATTATTAAAGAATTTGCAAATAATTATGCTTTGTCGCCAAAAATCTTTAGCAGTAGCAGTATTTTGCAAATTTATTTAGGTTTAGAAACAATATTGTACCGCAAAAGTTCCAATTAAGACGCCTATTTTCATTATTTATCTTCCAGAGTGCTTCTTATGGTTATTTGAAGTCAGCCCAATTTTTTATAAAAATGTTTTATTTTTCCATTTTTAGTGTCTATGCTATGCTACTAAGAATGTGACGAACTTAAGATAAACTCAATAAAAATAAATCTCATTTCCCTTTTGGCTACACCGTAGTAATGATCCAAGCCTTCATATCAATTTACATCCTATGTATATCCGCCTACTAATGATCTAATTTCTACATGTCTTTATACACATCTGTGCATATATTATTTCCTACCTACGTGCGTAGCAATGTTTATATAATTCATGAATTTGTTCCTATTTGAGCTTATCTACCTACCAATTGTTGCTTTAGTTCATTCATGCCTTTGTATGTACCTCTATATACTTACCTACCTATTTACTTTGCTATTTTTTTTCTTTACGTCAACATAAGTGAAATGAATCCATATTCGATAAGTTTACTCCTCATAGAAAATTTTCGGTACCACCTCCCGGCTCCATTATTGTGCCCGACTTTTGCTAAAGGAAAGATTTATCCACTCTTAGTTGTATCAAAATTTCGGGCAGTTTGTTATTACATTATTATGAAACTTACATAATACAAACTCGGTTATGGTACTTGTGCTGTATATAGTTGATGAATTATATGGTGTACCTTCAATTCCCATGAAATACAAAACAAGCCGTACCACTGCAGCATCTGTCTAATTAGAACCCAGAGTTTAATAACAGAGTCTCTGTTTGAAAACTAAAACACCAATTTAAAAATAGTAGCTCTACGGGTCTCATGGTTTAAGCAGGCAGTAACCCTGCAGCAGGAGAACTGAGGAGTTCAAGTAGTGACTGTGACATTGACACAGTCACTACTTGAGACCCAATGTACTCATTCATAACTAATGTTAAGTTGAAACACGTTCAAGCGCACAGTTTTCCCACAGCGTCAAGTTTGATGAATTGGAACATTAGAACACGTAGTTTGGTGGTGAAAGCTTAGCTTTTGCAAAACAATAATTTCAAAACAACAGATCTTCAAGTCTCACGGTTTAGGCAGGCAGTACTCCTGCAGAATCAGGACCTAGGCATTGCAACTCGGAATTCAATTTCCATAGTTACATTCCTAACCAAATTTATACAACCTCTAGTTACAATTACAATCAAATACAATCTCTAGTTATACTGACAATACAATAATAAAAGAATCGTCCAAATTGGTTGGATTTATTTCATCCAAAACTCGATCACAGAATCATTTGTGCTGTTCGATCTTGGGGAATTGTATGGTACTACTTCAATATATATATGATCAGTTTCAAGCCAAATTTTCACGAAGTCGTACTGGCAGTATAGTCTTTCATATAAAAATATAAGCGACCAAATTAACTGCGCAATGTTTGACATATGAGGTAACATATATAAAAAAATACAGTCGAAATGAAAACCTCCCTCTTTTTCGAAGTCGATTAAAAAATAACAATTTGGAGCCTTTTCCATATTGTACGAAATAGAGTTTTCTTTTTCTGTACGCACCACACATATTATAATTTATAGACTTATGATAATAAAAATATTGCGAGACCTTTCTGAACACAGCGGACACGTACAGGTATCGAACCACATCTAAAGAGCCTAAAATTTGCGTTTGATGTGTGTGTAATATTCGAATTTATAACGTTCGAATAAACTATGACACAGTTTATGTTAGGTACAATGTTGTAATTAATTGATAATTAATTAAAACAGTGGATGTTTACAGGTTTCGAAACATATCTGAAGGGTGTACTAGCCGCGTGTAAAGCGCGCAATGTTTGGTTTCATAGCGTTTGAATGAATTTTGGCACAGTTTTTATTAACGGGAAGTTGTAATTAATTTTATTTTTTTTAAGTTGTAATTATTGGATAATTAATTAAAACAGTGAGCATGTACAGATTTCAAAGTACATCTGAAAGATGTAGCAGTTGCGTATAATGCCACGTAATATTTCAATTCATAACGTTAGAATAAACTGTGACAAGTTTATATTAATGGTAACGTTATAATTTATTGATAATTCATTCGAACATTATACCTTTATAAGTTTCGAAGTACATCACGATAATTGAAACTGTAACGTTCGAATAACTATAGGATGTTTGTGTTAACCGTGACGTTGTAATTAATTGATAATTAAAAGAGCACGTAGAGATTTCGAAGCACATCTGAAGGGTGTACAAAACGCGTGAGAGACGCGGGCAGTATTTGGATCCATAACGTGCGAATAAACTGTCAGACTTTTTATATAAACGGTAATGTTGTATTAATTGATAATTAATAAAAACAGTCGACATCTGAAGCACGCACCACTTGCATGTAATGTGCGCGCAACTTTGGACCTACAACGTTCGAATAAACTTTAACACAGTATATGTTAAAATTAACGTCGTTGTAATTACTTGATAATTATTTAAAATATTGAAACATTATAAACATTTTTTTCATAAACAAAGTGAGCATTGACTTCATTATAAGTTTACAACAATTTTATCTGAGTTTTCGGGATAAGGTCTTATGTGTAATGGCTTTTGCATTTTTCGACTTCTCAAACATTTCGCCTTTAAGCTGAAATATACTAGTGTTTATGTTTAATTTTCGAAAGCTACTAATGATAATTGATTTTTGTTGAATACTTTGTAAACTCGGTAAAATTTTTCCACATTTGATTGCATTTCCAATCTGGAAAAATAAAAAAGGCGAATAAATATAATCGGGTCTTATCGTCTATCTGCTTTAAATTATATGAAGTAAACCGCATATTTATAAAATTAAAAAAAAATTGTTTTTAGGTAAGTTAAGGGTAAGGCATTGGTATCGAATGGATCTTGATAATATAGTGATTTGAAAAATATGTGATGAAGAGGAAGTGGAAATCCTTTATGTCATTATCTTTTCAATGTATTCGACTTCTAGATAACAATCTAGTAATTACTTAATATTTGTCATCATTAGTCTTCTCTAGTCTTGTTATAATCTACAAATACCCATTTCGTTGTTTTATGAAAAAAAAATAAGTTATTTATAAATGTTGCATTAACCACAAGATCTCCCGCAGTAACAATGACGGCATTTAAATGGGTACAGAAAGTCTGCAGCAGACTCAGGCAAGGCAGACTCTCGCCGGAACAAAATAAATGAAACGCTCCCTCGAACTACATTAGCGAGGCAAGTTTCCATAATTCTTTTGTCTTATCGCCAGAGTGGCACAATGATGTACGACGGCGTCGGCGGGACAAACACCTGACGGCGGCCGCCTCCTAATGGACCCCAGCGCTGACTAAGCACTTCCGGGGCCCCCGCGCGCCATTGCTCTTTCAAATAACGAACCAGTCCGTAATTAATTACTCCGCCAACAAATATCACGGCGAAGCCAATAAAATATCACTCGCGAATATATTTCAGTGTACTTGCACACGGTCATAGCCAGCCCGCGGGCGTATCGCGTTTCACAAAACGCAATTTAATTATAGCACAGTGCAAGTTATGCTGATGTATGAGTTCGATGGCTAATTTGATTACTTGTTGGTACTCGAACAAATAGAGAAACCTATTTGCATGCTGTAAAGGAAAATCGAAATGAAATGCAGCAGAGACTAATTAAATAATCCGTTTCATTCACATATTCATGTCGAAAGCCATTATTGTTAATTTATAATTACGTAAAATATGAAATTGCAGAAGAATTGGCTACACATCATAATATGAGAGTGACTGGATCTTAGAGGAAAATTTGAAGTGGAACTATACAAATATATTCCATTTCATTTTCAATTACGGGTATATAAAGAGCACGGTATTCGATCCTCTGTTCAGTTTCGGAAAGCAAATAAGAAAAAAATACATAAACAATTTACATCAGAACTCAGAGCACTCTTTCTTCATGAATTCCACTTAAGATGAAAAGGGAGCTATGCAATAAGGAATATATGCACAACGACCTTATCTTCTATGACACATTCAAGCATTAGTTCCTAACATTTAAACAAGGATTTGGATCTCTTCGATAGTTTTCATCTAGGGGGATCTCCAACATTAAGTATCCAAAAATTAAAAAGTTTTACTGAAACAGATTCCAGGTTAAGTACGCTCTATTTAACTCTCGTGCTTTTATGCCGCATTAGAAAAATTACTTTATTCTTTGGGGAAAAAGTGGAAATATTCTGATTGGTCACCAAATTATTTTAACGCAATATTAAACACTATTTAAAGAATAAGAAAACTTGAATATTTGTACACTTACAAAGAATTTTAGTATCAGAATTAGTTGCAAGGTCGATCATCATATTACGAAGTTTCCATGTATTAAAGTCCTTATTTTAAATATTTTACATTATTTGACATGGAACATAATTTAAATGTAATTACTTGTTTGTAATGCTATATGTAGGCCAATGGTTATTATAATGTAATGCTATATGTAGGCCAATGGTTATTATAATGTAATGCTATATGTAGGCCAATGGTTATTATATTTATTTATTACGAGCATTTATTTACTTATTTATTGAATCTTTAATATATAATACGAGCAGATGTACATATGGCGGCTTGCAATTAAAATATCGACATATTGTTTTCCACCATTTCGAAGTAATTCCAATAATAACTTCTGAGGAGTAATTGTAGTTATTATACGATTAACGATAAACTCCTTGAATAAAATAAAACAATACAAAGCAATAGAGTTAGTAGAGGCATAGTTTTTTCAGAAAATTTTGGAAAGTATATATGGAAGATGTATTTTTAAAAGAGTAATTTAATGGAGTCCGTAATTTGCTGCCCTTAAAAAAAAACGATTATTTACAATATGATAAACATTATTTAGAAATGGAAATAGAGTTTTTGAATATAGACTCAGACATTAGGTGAAACATTTTGTGAATCTAGGGCCAAATAAGTAAATCTGCTTAGATTGTGTAAAATATTTCAAAACAGCCTTATAATACGAACATAGCGCCGATCATGAGTTGCCATCAAGCTGAACGGTGATCTGAATGCAGTAATACGATTTTATTTTTGGAGGTAATATTTCTAACGGACATAAAAACGAAAGTTTTCAATATAAAAACAATCAAGTAAGGGTAACAAAAAAGTTTCACAGAGGTCGGCTTTAGTTTTAAAGCAAATACAATTTTGAATACGTCGACAGAGAATCGACGAACAGAAAATCGAATTATTAATCTGGAACTGCTAATTAAATTTTTTATAGGGCATTAGGCCATTTTATGGCGTAACTTTTTATGTATCGTTTTACGATTTAAGTTTCTGTAATCGATATATATTTTCTATTAAAATATACCTTTATGCTGATATCGTCTTCCGTTAATTGAAATGCGGCAGTAATCACAGGATTAACTTTCATTGTAACTTAAATAGTCCAATTTACTTTACTTACGTTAGTAAATCCTGACAATATCTGGCGTTTGAAGTTATTTTGAAGTAAAAACGAGATCCTTACCTGAAACAAAAGAAAAATCACGGTCAAGAAAATTAAGGTACACTTTAAATGAAATGCTAAAATACAGGTGCAAAAATTGTGTGAATACATGAGTGGTGATTGATAGTCATTTTAACTATTTATAAAAGAACAAAATTAATGTGTGTCATTCGAGCGAGATATTGCTTATTTCTTAAGAGAAAAAATTAAGTCAAATATTAATAACTTTTAATAACGTTTTATGAACATCACATAATTGAATAGGTTTTTCTTGAATAGTTGCTGTACTTTATTATTGGTGCACGTCTACTGTTTTTTTTCTTTGAAAATTTAACAAATATTTTCAGTAACTTTAAAGCTAAGTGATCCCAATTTTCATTCGGTCTTAGATTGAGTCTCTTGAATATTATTTCAGAATGATACTTCTCTTCTGAATGATCTTCTTCCTAAAGTGTCTAATGGATCAGATTATCTAGAAATATGTTAATGTGCGAACCTGGACCATGTTAATCGAGCTTAAGTGCTGTTATTCGAATATTTAGTTTATTGGTATTTACCCTCAGTGTAGAAAAAAACTCCGTTTTGTTATGTTGACTTAAAAAATTAAAGTTTATTTTATAGATTTTTACTAAATCCTCTTATAGAAATATCGGCTATTTCTATATAATCGGCTATTTAATAATAGCAGCAAATTCATACAGATTAGTCAAATAATTATGGTTACCTGTTGGAAAATCTTTACTATTATTATGGTAAAAAATGTGCTATAAAAACAATTTTGGAACGATAAATCAAGAAACATTTTTGTATTCCTTATTAGAAAATATTAGTTTCATAAAATATGTGGACATTCCGTAAAACATAGACCAAAAGAAGATTATTTTACCCATTCGTTTTAATAAAGGCATGAACAATTTAAATTAGACCAGAAAGTTCAGCCAAATTCATTCCTAGCCAACATGTAGCCATCATTTCCTTGTTTACCTTAGATTCTTATGTTAATATACAACTCTACGGTTTACTGATTGTAAACTTTGTACTAAACTAACATTTAAATTATTGTCCTTTTGTAAAATCAAATAAACAAAAAAAAAACAAACTCGATCAGGGGTTCTGCCAAGCAGTCCGCATCGTTATACTGTAATTACAAAAACAGCATAATGCGAAGTGGCCGGGTACATTTCACCATTCTCCTCGGTTAATTCCCGATGTCTTTGTTCGCTCCCGCAAAGCTCGCTTAAACTTCGCAATATTCAAGTTTATTCAGCGGCGGGAGCTTTTGTTCGGATTTGCACCGAAGTTTTACACGAGAGTAACTAAAAAACGGCAACCGCAGCGAGCCAGTCCCGCCGAAGGTACCCTCGAACCTCGTCTGCGTTCCAAGTTAATATTTTACAACACGCGAACATGTGGAAAACCTCCCGTAATTTATTCAAATAATATGGGGGCTGTTGGGGTATGGCGCGGGTAAAGTTCGGAATATATGATCGACTTATTGAAAATGTTAACTAATGGTATTACTTTGTGAATGAGAATAGAATGGAAATTATTGTGGACGTGTTGCCGTTGGCGCCAGGTGTTTTGGGGAAATTGTTGTTGCGAAAATGCTGTCGTAATGGTCATCTCTAGTTATCTACACTAGTAGAATAAACAAAATAACGTAGACTAGAGATATATACTTATATTTGCTTACAGACTTATTTAAGTAATAATATCAATTTGAGCAAGTACAAAAATCAATATATCTACACAACCTATGACAGTTTCTGCAACTTGCTATTTTAATTGGTAATAGATGGATACGCGAGCCCGAATTTGAAACTAAAGCGAGACATAAATTGAATGAGTGGTGACTAATTTATTTTATAAACATAAGACATAGGAATTATGAAACTGTCTATCACCACGCTGCTGTAGAAATTCAACTTGTGACATATTTAATATAAATCACATGCTTGAATTGAAGTGGAAATTTGGCATCCCTACGCAAGGTGTCCCACAAAAAGCAGAACTTTGACAATTTTGTTTTTGTTAATTATAATTTTATACACTACTCATAGAAATAGGGACTAAATATTTGACTCTAAATTTTTCTTTTGTTTCAAAATACTTTGGAAATTATATATAATTTGTTGAAAGGAAAAACCTAGTTTAAAACACCCTACTGCAAAAGACATCATGAATAAATTTTTTAATACATAGACTTATATTACTTGGTAAGGAGAGGTTCATAGCAACCGAAAAATGTCTCACTAGAAACGGTGCTAAATGGCAAAATTAGCAGCGTTTCGTTTCAGTTGACATTTCGATTCTCGTGAGTATGTTTAATTACAGTTCGAGAATTTGGAAAAGTCGTTTTTCCCATATATTTTTTATTATTTATTGTAAATAAATCTTGTATTTTTAGTACGTATATAAAGACCGACAACGCTGGGATTGTAAGATTGGATTATAAGGACGTATTTTCACACAATATTTTTTTTTACAGTCTTTTTTCTTTGCTTTGGTGTCTGAAAATCTATTGAAGAGTACGGTGACGGAAAAGTCCTAAAAGGAAAATGAATTAGTATTTAACCATCTATCTGTCACTTCAATAACTCAAAAACTTCTAAATCGATAAACTTAAAACTGGAAATGTAAGTATAAAATGTTAATAAATTTGAGTCCTTTAGTGATTAAATATAGCCAACCCATATACGTTTTGACAAAGCCTACACATGAAAGACATACATACTTACACACACGTGTTTTTATTTATTGAGAGCAATTTTTCTATGTGTAGGTTGTTGAGAGCAATTTTTCAATGTTGCAGGTTGTTAAAATCATTTTCCAGTTTATCAAGCATAAGTAAAAAAGCATTTCGGAGACTAAAGAAAACAGCAGTATCTTATCAGTTGAAATTTATGTATATATATATATATATACATATACAGATATATATATATATATATATATATATATATATATATATAAATGTGTGTCTCGTAGGTACGAGGAGTATTAATTTAACAAATTTTAGAAACCACTGGTTTTCGTTAGAAAACAAATTAAAACTGATTGGTACAGTATCAAGTTTAGATAATTAAACCACTTTGATTTTGAACACTTGTGTAGTGTAGTGTCTTTGTATTTATCTATTATTATTGCCTTTTGTTTTATAAAAATAACTTTTTTCATTACTTTAAGTAAATTTCATGCTATTTACGCATTGTACTATCAGTATACATATATTGAAAACCAATCTTTTTTTAATTTGGTTAAAAAATAATAAAATAAGGTGACATCATCATAAGATTATATCTACGGTCGCATGTATTCGGCCATGTAACTGAAGAATTAGTTTCGTTTAATTGCAATAGATGGCGCACATGAATTGATGTTTTCATTTTCTATTTGGTTTAATGTTCCTTTGACCGTATCTTGATATTTAGATCAATGATTTAATAAATAAAACAATAAACATGATTATACGAGCCGTCTTATGAACGTAATATCTTACTAATTTCTTTAATGTAATTATTATATGATTACCTGAAAAATAATTGCAATTTAAACAATTTTATTTGTTCGATTTATAAGTTAACGAATTTTCAATTTAATTGAATTGTAATAAAGTAATAATACTTTGGTTAAAATAAATTATAATGTGTTGTTGGTATAAAACATTATTTGTACGAGACTCTCATTCTATTGTTTATTTTCAATGAAAATGTTCTTCCCGAGAGGTTTTGTATATTATTTAATCTCAATATTTGTTCGATATATTTAAATTGGCGAGTTAAATTTATTCGAAAATAATTAGATGAAAGTAAATTTGATTTTAAGCAGAAGGGTTGGCACTGAGCTTAGAGAAAAGTTATTTTAATAAAAAAAAAATAACTTTTCTTTCGTAACATCTTGTTTAAATTATTATAATATTAATATGGGAGATATCACAATAACAATATCATTGGCTTAGTATCTATACTCATATCTAAAAATAATGATAAATGACTTCCTCAATATTTAATTTCAATTTCAGAGGTTTCGATGTCCAATACGATAGAGAAGGCGGTAAAATAATTTTCTTCTTCTATGTTTTCAATAGTCCCTTAACAGTTATTTAAACTTTGTTGAGTGTATTGAATGTCTACGAAATGTTGTCGACACATTTTAAACTTGATACTTATGCTCCTCTTGGCTTTCAGACGCTCGCTAAGAAAGCTTTTCGAAATTCAACCTTTACAGTGTAAAAATAAGGGTTGAAGATTGTACGGGAATTTTGAAATAAATAGTAAATATAGACAGAAAAATTTTTTTAGACTCTCAGACAGAAACACAGAAACACTTATTTTACGGGTTTTTGGAGAATTGTCGAAAATAAATAACTATTATATGAAAAAGACAAATGCAGTCATGGTATCCTTTTGCCTGGATAACCGGAACGGATAGCTTATTAAGAATAAAGAAAAAGAGAAAAAGACATTGGATTTTCACCTCACTATTCATGAAAGAGTTTTGCCAGGAAGAAATAATGTAGTAAACGTAGGTGTGAGGTGAGCGCGTCATTGTTTCTTGGCGGTTTACAAATTCCGTTAAATATAAATAGAATTTGCATTGCAAGTAAACTTCGAGCCGCAAGAAGTGAAACCCCGTTGTAAGGCAACTCCGCCATCATTCCGGCGTACAGAGTCGGATAAAGCGAGGCACCGCCCAGCCTAATTGCTCTCAGTACTCATCTACGGTTTAAGTGGGCTCTGTACATTACAAGGGGGTTGTATTTACGAAGTAGTAGTGCTCCCGACTCCCGGCATTAGCGCCGATGGGTAATTGCGTGCCGCGAGAGGCTTGCTCGCGCCGACACGCCCCCTTACTTCAGGAAAATGGCTTTTTTCGGCTGCACCCTTCCTCGTCACTATTAAACCTCGCGCGCTGAAATGGCCAAACGTGGAAAATTAACCGTCTTAATTGGTAATTGTATAAAATACATGTATATGTACATATGTGTATGTATATTTGTTTACTACTCAATTATAACAAATATATATATATATATATATAATTAAATTCTCCCAAGGTATTTTATCTACATAATGTGGTGTGAGCTATTATAAACAAATACAAGATTTTTGACATTTATTAGAAAGACGCATAAGTTATAAATAAAAGATAATAGCTCCAAGAGACGGTAACTTGTAGATTATTCGATGTAATTGTCATAAAATGGAATTATGGAACAAAAAAATAGCACGTTATACTTGTTTTTTTTTTATTAAACTCTCCTACATAATTTCGTCTGCATAATATGCGGTAAATTAAAACTTAATTTTTCATCTTTATTAAGTGAAGACGCAATTTAGAAATAACCGATACGGTTGGTGGACTTTCACTTTTTTTACATTGATTTAACGAATGTGTTACTATTTTTAAACAGTAAATTGTTAAAGCAATATAGAAAATGTAGTCAAAAACTTTTTGTTTCTGGATGAGGTTTAAAATAGAACAGGTGAACGCCGACTTCAGTACATATGAGTTTATCATTAAAAAAATGGTAACGAGACGGTGTGTGCGCACTTATGTGAAAACACTTGATAGATTCTAATGAAATTTTTCAGTTTTATATCTTAGATTCTTGATCAACATCTGCAAAAGAAATCGCCCATATTATTACCCAACCCTACTTCTACGTAATTAATTGACAGCCATTAAAAATGTGAACCATTAAAATGTGTAGCGTCATAATTCTCCACCAGATGGTGTAATTTATTCTATTCATTAATTATTCCACACAGCTGTTTTTAGTTTAATAATATTTTAATATTTACGTAGTAATCACGTAATATTATGTACATAAGTCATATTTACAAAAAAGTCACTAAAACTACAGTATTATCACTACTTAGGATGCTCTGCTAGATATACCCCAGAGTGAGAAATATGATGATCTAGAAATTTGAAATTTACGAACAGCATGGCTGGAAAAAGTGTTACACATTGTTAGGGATGCCAAATATTAATAAATCAAATAAAAAATACAAATAACTAAAATTCTGTAGTTCGTAGTTCGTCGTTTAATGTTCGTAGAGCGTCGTAACCGATTTGATCACGTTATTTCCGTCACGTATTTTTGTAATGCTTATTGCACCGATCACTCCATCTATAGAAGCAGATTTTACATTAAAAAATGCTATTTGAAACTTCATCATTTTCTCGAAACAAAATTATCATTCGAACCAAGTCGGGTTACTGCGCTTGTAATTTGCGTACAGATGCGGTCACATCCACGAACATGGCCGTTAAAAATTATGCGACCGTCCCAAAAACAGCGCTACACATGCGCCCTTATATTATTAAAAATGTCGCTGCGAATTTTATCTCAATTAGGACGGTGAAATTTGCACGAATTTTGACGCTAATTGAGACAGGAACAGCGCCTGCGGGTAAAACCCATTAGTGAGCGGTCGTGGCGGTCAAATTTAAGCCGGACTTGTTTTAAACTCAGCCCATAGTTTGTTTGCCAATGCCGCGCAATACCGCTGAAAATTTTCATGCGATTTTTCGCAAAAGGGCACTCTACGAGCATTTAATATCAGAGTTGGCTCGTTTCTCTTGTTTTTTTCTTTTTTGTATGTTGCTTTCCATATGTGCTGATGCTTTCCATATGTGCTGATGCTTTATGGCTGAAATATGCTTACGTGGCTGGTCGTTGTGATTGGATTATTGCTGTACTTCACATTAGTTTACCTATTGTTTTAAATCCATCTGCCATCAGGGGGATGTCACACTTTAGCGATATACTGGACGAGATGATTTTACACCAATGTGTTCCATGTCTTGCTGTTGTCTGATAATGGTAAGATCCATAATTTTAACATTAAATGATCTATTTTCCTTACAAGAAAAAAAGTTAAAAAGGATTGCAATTCAAAAAATTTCTTCTTAGCAAGCACTTACAAACCAAGAAAAATATACCTACTAACTTTTCAATTTATAAACTTAATAGTTTTGAAAATCTCTTTATTGACCTGTTAGTGAATGGTATTTAGTTTTTATATAGATAATAAACATGGTAGTTTTAAAAGAGACATTCTCTTAATTCTTAAGAGGTAAAAATGAAAAACACAAAAAGAGGGATAAATTTAATGTGTGTATATATATATATATATATATATATATATATATATATATATATATATATACACATGCCCAAACTAAAAGTATTTACTTCGCTAAAGCTTAGAAAACTTCATTTCTTGCATTAATATTACTTTATAATTTTATTCACATCTTATCGAAATCAGCTTTAAAAATACGTTTGTTTATATTTTTTATTAGTTTACGTTTTTACTTATTTTACCTACAATAAAATCGCTTTTGTATTACAAGTATTCAAGATAGATTGCTATTAATATATCATTTGAAAAGTATTTGTTTTAAAACAGGTTTTCAAAAACATTGTCGTTTCTTTATACAAACACGACTACTTACATAAAATCATCAAACTTGTTGTATTTGAAAGTATCTCTAATACTAAACAAAAACTAAAGACGAATAAATTGCAACAGTAATTGTTCTACAATGTTGGTAACATTGGTTGATGCCTCTAATCCATACTATTTTAAACAGAAAGTCAGTTTATTAATTAGGTTGTTAGTTACTAAATAATATTAGACATAACAGCTAGATTTATTTTTATGCTGCTAAGTATAGATATAGCTCAAATCGAATTACTATAAAAGTTGCTTTTTAACTAAAAAATTGCATAATTTTAAATTGCATAATTTTAACATAATTTTAACTCCGGGAATATCAAAATGTATGTAGAAAGAAATTAGTTATTTTTCACGAAAAAATGATTAACGCTACTAAAGATCGACAGATGATGCAATATGAAAGTGTAATAAATAAATCGCCCACTTGTCAGACTTTTGTTTTTATAATTAATACAATGAGGAACATATCAGTAGGTATACCTACTTATTTATCTCTGTTTGAGTTCATATTTATATAAAGAAATAGCAGAATGTTTTAAAAACAACGTTATTAATAATTAATTTATCTGTTTTACGTTAGTTCTCCAACATGCCACTAAGGATTCTACCCGTTGCCAATAGTTTGTATTTATTTCGACTGATAGCATTTAATTAGAATTTAAGCAATTATATGAACAATGAGGCTGGAGCTTTTAAAAAAATTGATTATTAATTTAAATACTATACTACAAATATCATAAAAGCAATTATTAGGGGAGCGTAATAAACCCATATACTCTACACTGAATTGAGTACGACAAATATTTAAATATTATTTATAGACAGGTATTTGTTAAGAAATCATCGTCTCAAAAAATCCACATGGATGAAGCTTTGCACAAAAACTAGTAATAAACAAAAAATTTCCAATCACTTATTAAAATATTTTCTCATTTTAGATCTCTAATTGCCATTCTATATATACATAAATAAATACAAATGTTGCCACTCGACAATAAACCTATAGAACGTACCGAAGCATTTTGTAGTAAATAAATTAATAAATAATAAACTGCTTGCTTACATATACATCGATAAACATAAATGTTGCCACTCTGTAATAAATCCATAGAACGTACCGAGGCATTATATAGTAAATAAATTAATAAATAATAAACTGCTTGCTTACATATACATCGATAAACATAAATGTTGCCACTCGGCAATAAATCCATAGAACGTACCGAGGCATTATATAGTAAATAAATTAATAAAT
Organism: Druceiella hillmani; assembly: GCA_039881145.1. Classification (NCBI taxonomy): domain Eukaryota; kingdom Metazoa; phylum Arthropoda; class Insecta; order Lepidoptera; family Hepialidae; genus Druceiella; species Druceiella hillmani. The sequence goes on along the minus strand of JAYKKI010000003.1, from coordinate 39,274,317 downwards.
AATAAAAACGAGCCTAAAGTTCCGAAGAGCATTCCTTCGATGCCGAATCCCATATCAATATTCAATCATCCCCTCTCAACGATTCCCCTCCAAACCTTGACCCAGTTTCGTAGGCCAGCGGGGACATAGCGTTATGCTTCGATAAAGCGCTGAACAAAACAGCGACGTAACGAGAATAAGATATTCAAAGGGAAAATGATTGAGTGCAAAAACCTAGTACGAAAAAAGCTATTAGCGGAGGTGCGCGCGTCTGCTGGACTCGATCCAACTGTCGTAATCCTTTCACTTAGCGTCCGCTTCCAGTATTCAATTAGAGAGAACATTGTCGTTGCTGCGGACGCTGACAACTTGCAAGGTAGGTATGCAATGTGTTGCGGTTAATATTTATAAGATTATTAGTACGCTCGTATGGTACCATTTTCCTCTGAACTAATGTATGAAAAATACTAACGAAAACATATAGACCTCAATTTTGACATAACGGATACGATGGACAATAAAAAGTTCACTCTTTATAATTAGGAATGTTAGTGCTGAGAACAAAAATGACGTTACAGGTTATCTGCTTATAAATTTGAAGTCCCGTACTCTTGATCACTATGCTTTATTTCAATCTTAATTTCCATTGTTTTGAAATAAAAAATATTGAGAAAATAATGACAAGTATATCTAAATTAGATATGATTAAGAAAAAAAGAAGGTATGGAAGAGTTCATACATAGTTGGCTAAGATAATGTAATGTCCGAAATCTTCATAACAGCAAAATTAAGGTATAAGCATAGGTTTTCAAAGAAAATAAGTGACGTTTATAAAAAAAAATTAATAGTTTTACACCTAAATACGAGCAATTAATTTAGGATAAACTGAAAAAGACGTTTGAGTGATGAAATAATTTTGTAGCAGCTTTAGGTTTTGAAATTACTTTTTTTTAAAAATTAGATCGCTTTTCTACAAAAGTAGATACATATCAGTGCAGTAAAAGAAATTAAAATACGTAATTAAAGTAGGATGGCCGTCTTATTTTGATAAATACACATTCGAATGAAGGCGTCAATTTGGTAAAACTTGGTAAAATTAAATACGAACTTGGAAAATTTTTATTTACTGAATTTAATTCAATAAAGTTAAATAATTTAACCAAATATATATATATATATATATATATATATATATATATATATATATATATATATATATATATATATATATACATACACACACACACACACACATATATATATATATATATACATACGTGTGTGTGTACATACTCTGTCACTCATTTTGTCTTGGGAATATAAATAAATCGAATGCTTTTACAGTGCTTTTTATTTTTGATCTAAACAATGAGACGGTCTACTTATAATACCATATTTTTTTTACCATTTTAGGGACGGTGCCTTATTAAATTATCGTTACTGAAGAAAAATAATCCTGAAAATGTTTCGGAAATATAATACAATGATGAGAAAAACTATTAGGATGCAAAGAGACGTGATAGTAAAATTGGTCAATTAAATAACTAATCTGATCCTACCAACTAACGTTGTCAATGAACGACAAATGAACAGATATTAGTCAGTAAAATCAAACGACGTATGTATTTGATCATATTGAAATCTATATTTTATGAGTATAAACACAGAAATCTCTTCGTTTGAATACGCTTTAAATACGAGCTTTCTGTTTAACAGTTTAAATCTTTATACTGAGTACAACATAGAAGCGACTAAATTCAAAAGCTTTGTCAACACCGATGTAGTCATAATAATAAAGAGCTTCACTGCCATAATGAACGTATGAATATTGACAGTTTCCTTTATGCGTGTAACACAGTCGAGCTGTTGTATTCTCGGCGACATAAATATGTCGCTTGTTGGGGGAAAATTTTATGGGCATTCGCGTATGATGGAGCTCGATACTGACTCCGGTTTACGACAGTGTGCGAAACGCCGCTGCCGTGACTCGCGACCCCGCTCGTCACTCAATAACGTTGTCTGACATAGCTACGTTTGACGGTTATTGTGCGGAGCGGCGCCGGGACAAAGCAAAGAAAATATGAATTTGAATATTGTCTTCGTGGTTTCTGTACCATACTCACGATGGTTTAGTGTCCATCTAGTATCAAATGCTAATTTATAATGTGTCCATTTATATTTTTTCCATGTTGCGTCATTTTTAATTTTAATTTTGTTTTGAAAATTATTTTCACAAATGTATTTAATATCACTAAAGAATCGGAGCTTGAAGAGTGGAGAAAATTATTTAGTATTGACTAGGAACTTAACGTATTAAATATTTATTTCAAATATTCCTTTATTTATTCTTTTTTTACTCCGAAAACTATTTAATTTAAATGAGGTTTTTGATATTTGATAACTTATTTTCATAGAAAAGAACTGAACTGTATATATATATCGCCGATTTATGATACTAGTAAGTTGAGCAGTGATTGTTTGAAAATAGTGTTATGACTAATAAGTAAATCGCTCGCGGTTGGCTAATTGCCGTGATAATATTTATGGATAGAACTATCTATAAATATTAATCTCCTCACAATTAAACAAACGAATTAGATTACATAGCTTTGACCAAATAAATAAGACAATAGTCCGATTATGAACCAGAAATTTGAGAAAACCTTTTATCAATATCTGGCATAAATATAACACGACCGATTTTGTCCAATTCTGAGAAATTTTTTTCTATATCAAACATTTATAAATTTTCAAAGCTTCTATTTCTCTGGTGCACAGAGGAGAGTGACCTAGACTTTGGTAAATATATCTCAGTTAAATATCTTCTTAAATTAAAAACACTTATTTAAAAAAATAAATGCTGTCGTCTAGTGGAGAATTATAAAACTACGCATATATGATGTTAGGTTACAAAAGAAGTAGACGGCGTTGTCAATTAATAATGTAGTAATATATCAAATTACAACTAACAGTAATAAAGTTAAGTAATAATCTTGGTAATTCTGATTACAGGTGTTGAATAAGCTTCCAAGGTAGAAAACTACAGATTTTCATTAAAATCTGTCTAGTAGTTTTTGCGTGATGCTCACAGAGACGCAGCCTCATTACTTTTATATTAAATATACGTATTAATATCTAATTAATACGTACGCATATTACGTTGATTTAACTTTATCAGAGAGATACTCAAATACCAACCACACAGTAAAGATGTTTATTGTTTGGTAGAAACCTTTATTAGAATCAAGGGTCATAAAACACAAACCATTCCGTAACTTCATCTACAGCGTAAATAAATAAAAAAAAGAATTGTTAAAGTATCGATTTACAGTTGAAGAATATATATAAAGGAACACGAATAAAGACCAAGAAATATTTAGAACTGTATAGCTAAAATATTTAAGTACGGAACAAAACATTTGAAAATGACTAAAAAATGAATAACGAGACACTATAACGGAGTTAAATATTAATCAAGAGGCTATTTAGGCAACTTTACCTTTTTCTACCTAAAGAAGGTGAGATATTTAGGCACAACGAATTTGTTTTGTTGCTTGACAGGTCATTGCGCTTGTCAAGAAAGGTTAATTTATCAGAGTTACCTTTAATAATGAAACTTGAATAAACAAATTACTACTTTCATTACGTTTAACCGTGTTATGAAAATTAAAGTCTCTTCAACTTATGAGTATAATTTGTTCATTTAAAATTTTACCTGATGAAAAAGTATGAAAATATATACATATTAATTACAGAAAGAATTTATTTGATAAGATTAATAAAAAAGAAATTAAAATGATTTGCGCGTTCGAAAGTGTATACAACACGACCTTCACATGCGAAACTCTGTATCATATCGCTTATATTTAGGGTGTCGTAATAAAGAAGAGATTTTTACAATTCCTTTATGGCCGTTGGTATGTTAGTCGAAACTTCATAGTTTCGGTTTTGGACCCGTGTGCATGAAATTTGCCAAGTCGATAGAGACTTTATTTCGTGTGCGAAAATATTTAAAAAAATGTACCTCCGCATACATTTCAATTGGGGATGAGATTTTTTTTCCATAGCAATGGACGAATGGAGTAGTACAATTGAACAATTATTTTAAAATGAAATATGACATAATTTTACTATTAACTGTTTTTTTTAAGTTCCAATAGGGTAATATTACGCTTTAAAGTGAGGACAGCATTTTACCGGGGATTTGAAAAATGTCACTAACAAAAATAAAAATGTATTATTTTATTTTAATTAGAACTTTCAAATTATATTATTTACGTTAATTTATGGCAACAATTTTTCAATATGCAGACTCTATTTTGTGGGTGTTTTTACAAACACTGTAGCACTGTGACACTACACGGTGTTTTGTATGAATAAATAGATAGATATATAAAAAAAAGTATTTTAGGAAGATACCATATCAAAATCTTCAATATATTGATATCTTGCAAGTGCTTATTACGTTCAAAAGTTACGTATATAGGAACATACATAAAAATAATATAAATGTGAAAAATGGGACAATTTCATATTATTCATGCTATTTCAAAAAATGCCGAACTTTAAGTTTCTACAAGTGAAATTAAAAGAAAAAATTAGTTTGAAAGACAAAAAACAATTTTAAGAACTAAGAAAAGTTATATATTTGAACTCAGGAGTTTTTAAAATCAAGTGACACATGTTGTAGGAGGAAACAAAACTATTATATGTAATAAAAATGATGTGAATTTGGAGACATACGATCAGAAGTTAATTTTGAAGCTTGTACTTTTTAAACATGATAAGAGGAAAGAAAATTAATAAAATATTTCTATTCAAGAAATGTGGAAAAGTTCTGAATATGAGATATCTATTTGATGACAAATTATATTCCAGTGTGAAAGTGAATTATGTCATTTATTCAATAACGTTGACAAAAACCGTACAAAAAAGTGTGCAAACTAATTCTTTAATTTTACATAAATATCATGTAATAATAATTGAATTTCGATGGCGCTTCCCATTAAATCCTATTGCGCTAATAACCACCAACCATGAAAATCTCTAACTTCGAGTTATTAATTTTCCTTAAATTACAAACGATGAACCGTAATTGCAAAGTAGTTTACAACGGTTGCCACAAAACTATTCATAATAACAGAATTTTGTAAATAACAGTTATTCGCCCGACTGCTCCGCCTAACTACGTTAACCACAATAAACTGCCCGCCCTCGCTAAAAATGCAAACATAACTATATTTCACTGTCAGGTAATTCGAAATGTAGGGAGAAAGGGAGGAGGCACTACCCTCGCCTAATAATTTAAAAGTGTTAGTGGGGCGAAGTGATTTCTTCTTCTTCTTCGAGGAAGTTGTTCCCTCGCAAAGAATACGAGAGATTCATAAAGCTGTCGTACTCCGGCTGGTTGAATAATAAATAATTTTAAATTCTACCGGGCTGTCCAGGTGGAGCGACGTTTACTCGCTCGCGCGATTTGATTACGAGTTTATTAAAAATGGTAATACTTGCGCAAGAGGATGGAAAATATTAATTTCGTTGGATGAACTATGTAACATACATAGACAGGTCTCTGTAATGTGAAAATCTAATGAGGTCGTTGTCTTTGGCCCGCCTCGGTTGGATATTATGGGAAAATTTAGATGAAAATTAAGGATGTATTCCGTTCAGTTGTGGTTTCCTTAAATACAGTGGAATATTTGGTTGGATGGCTATCTTGCAACATAATCAAATTTTAAAATAATATTTCAATTTACTACGGTTCACATTTAAAAACGTAAATACTAATGAAATATTAATCTATTAATAAATAATCCATAACTTAAAAAAATATTTTTTTATATTTCGTGTAAGCTTTTTCAAGGAAGTTTTTCAAGATTTATGAATTTATCACCCATTTTTTTTTAATTATAAAGACTTTACTGATTTGATTAATTTTCTTATTTTTAAAAAGAAACTATATCCTGAATAGTTCTTAAATAACCATTTTGTCAACGCTTAATATGTTAATTTTACTAATTATCCCCATACTAATAAAACATTAACAAACACAGTAAAATTCCTCAAAGTACACATCTCCCTAGTTGCGTTATAAAGGTGTTTAAGTGAAAAATCTTAACCGAAACGAAGGAAGTATTACGTTTTCATTTAATTCCGGTACAAGAACTAAGCGCCAACTACGTAAAAACATAAATTAAAAGTTTATTTTGATATATCATCCGAGCGGTTCTCGTTGGCGGTTCCACCTGGGCGGGGGGTGTAGGAGGACGGCGTATTTAAATTTGACGCCCAAGAAAATTTTCCGCCATTGAAATAGTAAACTTTGTTCTAAATGTTTTCGAGCATTCATTTGAATTGGTTAAATCTAAACGGGAAGAAAGGAAAATATTTTGCTTTGCGGAAGAAACTCACTCATCTTAATTATCCGTATTGAGGTTATTTTAGGCGGTACTGTATTGTGTAACGATATTTAAGTTGATTTATGATAAACGTGGCGTCTGTTCTGTAATCGCGCACCTATTCATCTGTGATCAACGTTTTCCGGTGTAAAGTTTATTTAATAATTTTCTAATACTTTGTAGCATTCCATTGTGTACTTTAAATTGAATTTTAAGGAGAGCTAAATGGTACCAATAATGGGTGTTAAAACTGCCCCTTAAATATTGCCTTTAACACATAAATATTTTCTGGGTGGGTGGTTATCAAGGAAAACTTTATCTAATTTTATTTTGAACAATTTTTTTAGAATATATATATATACTTTTATTTTATTATTATATTCCATGTACCGGTAACGAGATTGTGAGAGGGTTGCATTTTTATACTCAGTATGAAGTATATAAAATTAATAAAAGTATTTCTACGCTCAACTGCTAGTTTTTAAATTTTTCTATTGGTTTCAAGAAAAATGGTTGGTTTTTGGTCACGTCAAGGAAAATATTTTAAGAGTTAGAAGTGTGCCAAATAAACTCGAACTGCGAGTTTTTATTAATGTTCTGTACCAAAATCGTCAAACCTCTTGTGTCTGACTACTTTTATTAAGCAATGTGCGTTTTCTATTCCGCGTAACGATTTTGAGAGGCGAAAGAAAAAGTTATTTTCAATGATATTTTATATCAAATGACGCGAAAGTTTATTAAAATGTGAGTTCAAAAATATGTACTTAGATTTTTAATACAATATTTTGTCTCAGAAAGTTTCCAAAAGTCCTTGAAAAATCGCTGTTCAGCCTCACCTAAATTATAGTAAATTATCGATCAGACAAACTGATCAAAAAATCAATATTATTTTTAATGATGTCTTTTTTAGAATCCCATTATTTATTAAATCGACATTAGAACCGAAGTTTTAAAGATATTAAACAAAAAACAATGATTTACAGAAATTCTTCATATTAACATCAAAAATATTGTAGACTTTTTCTTTCGTAACATGATTTACACGAACATCTTTGATGCCTATGTAAGTTTACGTAACAATATGGGACACTAATCGCACGAGAATGGCTTGGCTGTTTATTAAAAAAGTGCTGTTACCCTGTTGTGAAAAAGCAATTGATTTTTAAGCCTAATGATTAAAAATCCCTTCTTTTATTTTCTATAATTTTCCGCAATTTCTAATTGATATGTACTTTTCTACAAATTATAATCGATTTCTTTCATCGTTTGTTACAAGTTGAAAATTACAAGATGAAAAACAAATTAATTACCCAGGTAATTTTTATGAAATATAGATGACATTGTTACCTTTAATCTATTTCATGTACTTGAAGAAAAAAGTATTTTTTCATTAGTTTTTTTTCCCATTTCGCCGCATATATTAACCGATAGACTAGAATTTTGTAATAAAAAAAATAACCATCGAAAACCAACCATTTTTCTTGAAACTATTTTCTTCATTCCTTCACGTTAAGTCAAATATTATGCAAGCCATTTTTCATATTTATTGACTTTTCATCATAAACAAATTAGTATATTTCTTAACGTAAGACGTAAATTATTCAAGTGTGATTAAAACTTTATTTTGTGAACAAAAGAACTCCAAAAAGCTACTTGATTATTAATTCTAACAAAAATGTTTCGTTTATATAACTACAGCTCTAATTATACTTATTCTTACAATCTTCAATATACTTATAATAGTAGATTAGGAGACTGCACTTTAAATATATATACTAATTTAACCTTATCATATATTAACTTATATTGAAGTAGAATATTTTAATTTTTTTATCGATTTTAACTCTTTTAAATTTACGCGGGTCAGTATGTATGACCACCACGTCAAACTTGAGATGAACAGAGAAAGAAATGACCGGACACGTGAGTGTAATTATAAAAATTTGTTTTTTCCCCTTTTGAGGAAAAAACAAATTTTATGCAGTATTCGAAAGAGTACAAATTGAAACTTACTGTATTTTACAATTATATGTGTGATCAAAATATATATTCTAATTGTGATGAGGATCCAAGTGTCGACATATGGAAAAATCGGATATAGTAAAGAATCAAAAACACTGAACTCACCAGAGTAAACAATTTGACTTATTATTCATTAATATTAAAATTAATAAATTTTATTTTTATGAGGTAATTCACTTACAGTTAATGAAATACACAGGTAAATAGATAATATATTTGAACTAAATCTAAAATAAAATGACTAGAAAATTCTAGATTTAGAATTATTTCTGCTTTTACCAATTTAAAACATTTTTGTGATTTAGTTAATTTTATAAAACCAATAATCAATTTATATTTACCCGTATACCAAAGTAAATGAATTTTATTAAGAACACTTTAAAAACATGAAAAAAAGAATATAGCAAGTTGGGAGAAGAATTTTGGGAGAATTTAATTCATTATTTTTAAAATTATCGATATTTCTAATTAGCCAATAAAGATGTGATTAGAGGTAAAGGCAAAGTTATCGTAGCTAGTTAACCATAGTTTTCCTATGTGAAGATTTTCTTCATATTTGTTTAATTACGTTACTTCATTATTAATTATATTATTGTACTCATATAGTTGACTTATCCTACTTTTAACTACATAACACAGTGAACAGTATTCAATAAAACGGCCAACTAATGACAAACAAAATCTCCAATCGAGCGATCAGAAATGATGACCACAGAAAATGAACGTAATTGACCACTTCCGTAATATATTATCTTCCAGCTACTCCAATGCCAAGGGCTTTTAGCCGCATGCTAAAAATGCCAAACAACAATAAAACAATATCGTAGTTTGCAGAAAGACCTTCGGTTGCGTTTGTTTAATCAGTGTATTGCCTAATTTAATACGATTTTTGTCCTCAATAAAAGAAGCTTTGGGGAGAGCAAATATTTGTATTGTATTATTCGACGTCGAAAAGAAGTAGAGGCGCCCGAATAGCGGCATACAATCATATTACTTCCCCTCTATTTCTTTCATGTCATCAATTTTAATGATCACAACTCGATATCATCCCGTCTCGTATACTTTTTATTCGTTTGACCGGAATAATGCCGCTATCGCTGGACGGACATAAAGCAGAACGATCATCTTGAGCCGGTACCCGCATGGGGCAAATAACGATAATTTTCCAACGATAACGATAAAGTGTTTAATGTTTTGTAATACATGCATGTGTACAAAGATAATACAGTAACTGTGCAGGATTATTATGCGATTATGTGAACAAATTGATGGGATGTATGATGCACTCAATTTAAAGAAAGTTATTTCTTCTTTCTGTGGTACCGACCGATTTCTACATGTGTGGAAATCGGTCGGTACTACAGAAAGAAGAAATAATTTTCTTGAACCAGAAGATTTTGTAGACTAGAAAAAAACTATATTAAAAAAAAAAACTATAATCATTTGCTTTTACTAATGTTATTTATTATTTATGGTTATTATAACATTAAGATTAGCTTTCAAAATAGTAACAGCCAATTTGTTTAGCAATGTTAACTTGACTTGTTTTGATAAAGTAAGCCGAGTTATATTATTCAATACGCTTGTAACAATTACACTAAATGTTATCCAACCATTATTAGTTCCTTTTATACTTGGTCTATTTCGATAAAAATAAAATAAAATAAAAAATAAATACATCAGTAATTAATCCTCCTTTATAATGTCTCCGAGCCCAGTTCATGTAAAATGTTTTTGGTTATATACACAGTAATATACAAAAAGAAGTTAAGCACCATATTTATTTTAAGGGTTATGACGAATTGTTTATAATCAGAAATGTGCCTGATATTATAGAACTTAATTTTTCGTAATCACATACTCGCGTGTCTGATTTAAATATTCAATAAAATACATCTATAGGCAGGAATATTTTCTGATGCTTCGATGCATCGATCAGTGACAGAACATGTGTCAGCCCGCTTCATGAGAGTGAGGTGTGAGATAATTCATCGCATTCATTCGGGTGTAAGGTATGATCCAATGTATCCATTCGAGTGTAAGGTATGATTCATAGTATTCACTCAAGAGTAAGGTATAACCTATCCTTTTCATTCGAATGTAAGATATAATTCATCGTGTTCATTTGGGAGTAAGGTATAATCTATCCTTTTTATTCGAATGTAAGATATAACTCATTGTATTCATTCGGGAGTAAGGTATAATCCGTCGTTTTTATTAGAGTGTGAGATATAATTCGAATATCGTATTGAAATATATTTTTTTTAATGTTCAATATGTGTTTTTGTTTTAACTTTTTGCTTCAAGTGCTAAAATAAAATTAGGATAAAAAATCCAAACTAGAATAATTTTGCTACGTAGAAATTTTACATGATTCTACAAGCATACGTTTTCAATTATCGACTTAAAAATTATAAAACTTAAAGGCTACTTACATATAAATTAAAAAAATATATATATTCAAATACAATTTAATCGCGTATGGAGCAAAAGTTAATGCTGGGTTTAAAATAAAAATGATTAATTTGTCATGAAAAATAGGTCTTACTTGCGACTGAAGCCTGAACATCATATTAATTCATTGAATTAGCGAGGAGTAATTTTTCATTAAATACGATAACTTTTTGGGTACAAGACTAAAGAGTAGATGAAGACAGAAATTACAACGAAATATTGAGTCTTTTTTTTATAGAAAATATAATAATGTTCCTCTCTGTTGTGAAATAGGGACATCACATCTTTGAGTTATGGGTTAAAATTGATTTTTCTGACGTGACTTATATATTTATTTGCTAACTATACCATACAGCGATTGATGGAAATTAATTTTATTCAGTTTAACTATTACATAAAAATCACCACACATCCTAACTTTCCTTCACCGGTAGGTAGTAAATTATCCTTGTTTTGTATTGGAAAACGATCACAGCAGTTTTATTATTACTTATGAGGAACAATGAAAAATTAAAAAAACAATTTTCAAATATTTGAAACTACTTTAAATTGTATGGCATTATCTGCTAAACAAACCATAGTCATTTGTGCCATATGTTGAGACAAAAAATACTTAATTTCTAAGTTTTGATAAATTTAAAATATAGATTTCCTTATACCTTACTTATTTCAGCATGTTTCAGATTATCATACAAATAAAACAAATAGATATTTGTATAAACAACAAAAGCAATTAACGTCAACTTGTTATTGTTATAACTTTGTTAATTCTAAAACCTCAAATTTATTATTCCACCTGCCACAGAGATGACCTAGCGCGTGATGCTGGGCGGTGATCATAATAGATAATAGGAGACATTCGCACGATAAACTCATAAATCACAGACACCTGCAGTAGCCCATGTGCTGCGCTTTTAAGCTTTGATCCAGACAGATTAGAGTTCACGTTTGGATTATTAGGGCTTCGATTTTTTCAGTCTCTATTTGATGTTACATTTCTATTGGTAATGTTAATTAAAAAAAATCTGGAATAAAACTAATTTAAAAACGACACCAATCAATATTAACTATTATATGGGGCATTTTACGTAATTTCTGTGAAAATAAACAATGTCGGTATTGTACTTTTTTGTCACTATACTAAAGATAATACTACGCTATGATACGAGATTATATGTCAGATGAATTATATAGTAACAAAGACAGAAGTTCATATGTTATTTCGCTTTGAGTCTTCCTCCAATTCATTTCGCTTTAAGAATATTTTCATTATTTTCATCAAAAAAAATTTTGCATCAAATTAATTGTAACTATTGCAAGAAGAAACGGAGTAGAGTTATATTAACAATGTAAATTCGAACACCGTTATTCGGTTTTTTAAACAATTTTGTATATGGGAGTTATTTTGGTATCTAGGAGTATATCATAAGTGTGTCCTTATTTTTTAATTTTTCTGATGCCAAAATATTAAGTACTTATCATACAAAAATTAAGAAAGACATATTATTTACGTTCTCACAAAAAGTTCCAAAATATTTTGTCTCCATCTTATTTCTCTTTACAGTTTAATCAAAAGACACTTTATGAAGGAATATTTTAATAGAGTTTAAAAAATAGTTAAAGACGGTTTTTGTTAACCAAGAAAATATATGTGACTTTAGCGTTTTTTTAATATTTATGTTATGTTTTTTTATTTTCTGCCACAATCAATATTTTCAGAAAAAAATTATTTGTTTGAATGTATTAAGTTCGTTGTTTTCTAACCCGTTCTGAACTTCTTTTGAAACCCTAATACATGTTAATCTAACATTATGTATACTGCGCGTATACCACTGAGTGCTTAATATAAAAATCATTTAGTTAAACAGTTATTATTTGGGCATACTTGTAAGCATGAAATATTTGAAAAATATTGTAAAAACGTGCAAACTGGTGTCTAAGAATTGTGATGTGGTTTAAATTAAATTGATTGAACATTTTAGTAACTAACAAAATTACAACAAAATATAATGTTCACATATGCACACACACACGCGCACGCACACACACACACACGCACACATATATATATATATATATATATATATATATATATATATATATATATTCTTTGAACTAAATAGAACCCGATAGGCCTTTTCAATCATTCCCGCTTGTCACCGCGAACCGAATTAAGAGGCCAATTGATGAACGACTCTATTTATCGAACATATTATCTATCACCTATTACATTATATGTCACCGCATATTCACAGTATATGTGTGATGTTGGATTAAATTTCCATTTGAAAAATACGTTATTTTCGTGAGTCCCATTTTCTTCTTCGCTTGTGTTTTTTCTTCTACCCCTGTATTATTTTTCTTTTTCTTATGTTCGGCAGTTTTAAAATTAATATATTTTGTATTAATATTAAATATTTCTGTTGTATATTCTGTGTAAGGTTGACAAACTTTCAGTTTCGATTAATTAGTTTTTTACGAAGTTTTCAAGCGTTTCTTTTCATGTATCTAACTGTCAATATGTAACTAACTGAAATACTAGATTATATCAGAAGCACACAAAGAAAAAAATCGGATAGTCCCTTTACCGAGTTTTTTTCTTTATACACCGAATGCAATATCTGGCTTCTGTACCTCAAAAGGAAAAACGGTATAATATTATTCATTTGTCCATCTGTCAGCCATGTTTTCCCAGAAGTTGCTTGACGTAGAATCTTGAAATATGACGTAGTAATAAAACATATTAATGCGCGCATATATTAAGCTGGTGCTCAGGGGAGGGGGCAGGGAGGAGTTAAATGAAATAATCGATTTTTTTTAGTTCCATGGACAATGTGAGATATCGTTTGAAATGGCTAATAATGTGAGTCACAAAAATATTTTTTTCGTAATTTTAGGTAGTATATTTTCACCGATATTTCTGAAACTATTCAACCTAAAATTATGAAAAGATAGGCTTTAGAAACCTACGCAAAAGATGAAGGGATACTGTTGTGATTATCCTATATCCCATAATTTGTTAAATATGAAATAATTTGTTAAAATTTTTATGCCTGTAAAATATATAGTAAGCAATTTATTTCGTTCGGAGAAACTAATATTTGTAAAAAATTTAGACATACTATGTACATATTCATACGTATCTGAGTATGTACGGCTCCTTGTACTACTCTTTCTTGATATGTTTTTATAAAGTAGACGTTTATCAAGATTTCCATTATTTAAATTATAAGCAAAAACTTTAACGAAGGCTATAGATTTAGGTAAAAACTGGTAAAAGTAACGAATGCTCAATAGTTCCTAATCGATAGTGTATCTTGGTGCTCGGTTACGTTTAATGACGATACTAATACATCCTCTTCTGACTAGTTGTTGTTATCGGACGAATTTATTATTTAAACATTTTCATGTTACGAAATACTGGTTAAAGGGTTACTTAATATTTGCACTATTGGTTAAATCTTATAAGATAAATATCTTCAGCATGAAATACGTAAATCACAATATAATGGTTTCAAACAATACCAGCTGAATAGGAATTGGTATACCGCGCTGTGCATCATGCATTCTTGGAGACTATTCTTATTTAGTGACAATAAAAGAATTTAAAATTATTCTGCTACTGTTTTGAAAATAGAATCATGTGACTTAAGGATATATTTGGCAATAGTTAAAGAAGTCTAGTGATTTTAGAGTTAATTTATAATTTATTAGCAATTTGATTCCCTCTTGGTGCTATGATATATTACTCTAGACGTTAACGTTTCCTTCAACTGGTGTGCAACATGACGGGCGTCCTAAATTCTCATAGCTAGTTGATGAATTATTCTTGTGCTGATGGGATCGCATGGTTGGTTGATGAGATATTCCTGGACGAGAAATTTGGACAAATCCCCGTATAGAGAAAAGAGGAAGTGAATGATGGTAAGAAAAGAGGATATGCAGGTAGGGGCGACATTATAATAAACAAAAATATTCGACATTAATGATGATATAGCAGCTGACAATATGTGAATATAAATGTTTTATTAAGTTAAAAATATTTATTAAAAATAAAATGAATATTGCTATCTAATTGGTAATTAAAAAAACTACGTGATCGGGGTGGTTCTTGAAACCAACAGAGGTAGCTGTTAAATAATTTACTTAATTGTCTACGTGAGTTAATCGTATTGTTTCTTTTGATGAGTGACCGACCACGTGGAATAAGTGATGATTCGAATAAGCTTCTACATATTATAATATTTTAAAATTAGATATCAGTATTTATCAGAATTGTGATTCTACATTTAAATTGGAATTTTCTGGATTTTCTACACATACTAATCAAGATCTCCGTATAAAGTACAAACTTTCAAAATTTACAAGAGTTGTATGTTTTATTACGGTTAAAAAAAGTTAAAACTTGTTGGAAAAAAGATAAATAGAAAGATAATAAAAAACACGTAGAAATACGTCTATAATCAAATTGAAATTCTATAAATTGAAGACTCTCTTCACAAATTTTTAAATCCAGATATTTAATATAAAAACGAGAATTCTATATGAAGATATAAAGTTATTAAAAATATTATACGATATATATAAAATTATTTACAACTTACTAATATCATATCAACATGTTAATTGTTATGTAAGATGATTAGAAATTAGGGCCAAAATAGAGAAATGTCATCAACATTCTTGGATTTCCTGCATCTTAATTTGCTGCGTCCTAATATTTTCACTCTTTAGCAATATAAGGAGCAAGTTAGGTATTATAATCATTGAAAAATTTATAATTCAAGTTTTCGACGGAAATCAATTTTTCCGGTGGCTTAGTGTTTAAAGGGGAAATACTCTTAGGGAAATACCTCTACGAGACAGGATCATATAAAAAATAGTTGTATTTAATCAAACTTATTTTATTTTGCTTTACTTAACCGCTAGGGCCCGCCCCGGCTTCGCACGGCTGTAATGTAGGTACTAATGTGGTGTAATTGTGGAGCGACTAACAATATAACTGTCACTCACGCACCGCCGCCGCCCGCCGCCGCAGCCGTCCATACACGGCATTGGCATACTGATTTTTGGTAATTTTAAATTTGTGAAATCTTCTAAAATATTAATGATAATTATTTGGTGAGAAGAGAAAATTTTATCTTCATTAAATGCCCAATGAAATCAACTTATTTAATTAAATAAAGATTAATATAATATTGATCAAAATAACTTCGAAATTATAACCCACAAAAAATTAGTAAAAATGGTCACTGTGGGTTATCCGTAGGATATAGATATATGCCATCGCGGACTTTTTTGTAGCTATTTTTAAAATACACAATTCCATGGTACAACATGTTGATATGTCTCGTCAGCGTTAGCAATGAAAGCGCCTTTTTATGAAATATTGACTTTTTTATATTTCTTGTAAATATAACGTATATGTATTATATCTATAAACCTTCCGGAAGAAATTATCTGAATTATGGTGAAAACCGCATCAAAATCTGTTGCGTAGTTTGAAAGATTTAAGGTTACAGAAAGACAGACAGATGCGGGAAGCGACTTTGTTTTATGCTATGTAAGAATATTGAAATAAAAGAAACATTTGCGGTGTAAATCTTGGTGATAACTAAATAATGTCAGTTGAAGTTGAGCGATATCATTAACGATCGTTTATTGTTTTTTTTTTCAAAATTGCTGAAGTACCATGTTGTGCAATCATTAAAATATCTAACTATCAACATTATGGAATACGCCAATTTCATCGAGCAATAACTATAAGACTTAAAAGATCGAACAACTCATACGAACTCAGCACCATGACTCAATATGGGGTAAGCCGCTTAAAAAAATATTGTGACAGATGTGAGGAATAATATTATTAAAAATTAATTATATTTACAAAATGTACCATAGCCATTTTTTGTTCCAAAGTTAAATAAACAATAATACAAATGATTAGTCACTCCATACTCGACACTAATGTTATATTATTGGGGTTTGATTTTGGTGATTTTCTTAATTGTGACTATTCTTTAGATTATGCTGTATAATAATCCTTGTCGGGTGCCTATAATAACGACTACACTTTTTAATAAAGATATTCAAATGAATTTATTGAACCAAATTAAAACACAATTCTTTATTAAAAAAAACAATAACAAAAGCAATATCCATGACGCGTACTTCAAGACATATATGTACCTATGTACCTATCCATGAACATTATAACCATATTGTACTGCGCCATTTATTTACCGCGCAACTTAGTTAATAATTTGGAACTTAAAAATTCTAAAATTAAATTTTCTCAAAAAACTCGTCCAAAATATTTCTTAAGATTTTCCTTGTAGGTAATACATACAGGTTTCCACTAAGTGATATAATTAGTATAAAAAATTCCAGTAAATAGTGTGCTTTTCAAACAACAAATACGGGAAGGCGTTATTTTTTTTATTAGCCTCATCATACAAATACTTTATGATCTTATCTATAAAATAAAAAACAAAATTGTATTGATGCTTGAAATATCAAGAAAAATCACAAATACAGGCCAGCGTTTTTGAGAATGCACTGCCTGTACAGTAATTCATTTTACGAATAATCAGTTAAATTGAAATGAAAATTATTAAAAAAATAAGTTATTTTTTTTTTATTTAACTAATTTATGATAATCATGTATATTTCAATGATTATCTAAAAGTTTAAAGTCAATTATATAATCTCGGTACAATACGCCATACGAATTGGGAAAGAAACTGATATTAATACAGGTCTGAAGAGACTCTATGTGGGGCATCATAACATGAGGGGTTGTGTTATAGCATTAGGGTGGCCAAAACGTCTTCTGTTCTCAAGATGCTGAGTGCAATATCAGAGTTTTGACGTCGCGTCCAAAATGTGCGCATTTTTCATAAGATTCAAATAAGTTGAAAGTTATGCTGCTATCCGCATTCTTATGTAAATATAAGCACAATGGCAGTGCATAATATAAATCCTTGAAAAAGTAATAAGAGTTGGGTAGGGAGACGTTGGCATACCCGGGATGTTATAAATCTCCTAATTGCAAGCTGAGTTCAATGTATTTAAAGATCGCAAAATTTCTGAGAAATATCGAGAGAAGAATAACGATTATATTTTACTAGCTTTGACAGGCGATTTCGCTCGCGTGAAAATGAAAAGTAAGAGTGGAGTAATTTAAAAATTGTTTGTAATATTAATGTATCATACATATTTATTTTCATGGTATTGTCTTTACCGGAATGATTTTTCGAAAGTTTCTATTTTATGATAAAAATATTCCATGTTCATTTTCATATTACCAAAAAATATATTTTGTTATCAAAATTGCCATGTACTTTTTCATAATACGGCATAAATGTATGAAACATTTTACGAATACCAGTTGAATAGTTGAGACCTTAAAACGAGACAAGGAAACAAAAAAATAAACTCACTTCCGGATATGTGATGTTACTTAAGATTCGAGTAAGAATTACCATATAAAAATAATATTGAGCGAAGGTTAACAATAATAATTCATAGAGATATAATATATACAATATTATAATTAATGCTCATAAATCAATAAAAAAATTATATAGGAAACAAAAGCTAGTAAGTGTGTTCAACTTTTGTATATTTTGTTGAAAACATCGTGCACACGAATCACAGTAAACTTCACAAACGTCGCTGTCATGCAAGATGTTGTTTTTTTTCTTCAAGCTTATATTGTGTTGTCTTCACACTTGCGCATCTCATGATATTCCTTTCGCACATCTCGCTTCTTCTCTTTTATTCAAATTCACTGAAATTTCTTTATTCTACATATAGTGCATGGATACGAAATTGAGTTCATTTATAAGTTCATTTGTCTCGCTTTTACGCTTCAACTAGTCAACCAAATCTACGTAAAATTTGTATATATATATATATATAAATATACATATATATATATATATACATATATATATATATATATATATATAGCTTGCATCATGGAGATGAATATATATGTCATCTCGAAATGTAATATTTTTTTGAATTACGAAGTCATCTCGTAAGCGATTAGTATGTACGTACATAGCATGTATATTTATATATTAATATCATTTATTGATACAAATAATAGTGAATATATTTGGTGTTAATTTTGTAGAAATTCATTAAGATAGTAGAAATTAAAGATAGTAGAAATAATACTACATCACGTAGTTTCATTTAATTGTGGACAAATAATAGTGTTGATTTTAAAAATATTTTTCAGGAAAACTAAACACGTTTATACATGTATATTTTTTAATATATTTGGCGTTCATTTTGTAGAAATTCATTATTCACAATTAAACAAAACTATGTGATGTAGTATTATTTCTACTTTCTTTAAGTTTTTTACCACCACCTAGGTTTCGTTGTATTACAACATCTTCAGGTGTCAACGTTAATCTTTGCTAATAACCCACCTGAAGATGTTGTAATACAACGAAACCTACGTTGTGGTAAGAAACTTAAAGAAAGTAGAACCATCACGTAGTTTTGTTTACATGTATATTATAAAAAAATATTAATAACAATTCCATAATCTGAAACTAATATCATAAATACCAAATTGTGATTGTGTATCTTTTAGAACTTTGCCATTTCCAATGTTAAAGTCTAATATTTTCATAAGGATATTATTTTTAAATTATTCCACCATTTTCTTTCTTTTTCATTTGAGCCACGAGCTGAAACTGGCTTACATAAATACAAAATGTTTATCCTATAATTAATGGTTTGTTATAATTTATAAAAACTTATGCCAATTTTAAATATGTTTCATTGATTCTTAATTCAATTCATTACAGTGTTTTATGTACTTTTAGGATATATTTATCTATACTATGCATTCGCTTTTGTCACGATCTATATTCTTTTATATAATTAATATATATATAAAAATTGGTTACAAAGACAGCGTAAGAGGTAATGTAAAATTTTATATCTTTGAAGGAGTCTACATAGTCCAGTAAAAAAAAATAGCAATCACGGAGTAATTATGTCCATAAAGAATCATATTCTGAAAGGTTTTCGAATTTAAAATACTTTATGGGTCACCCTCAGTATAAATTTAAGTGTGTTTATGCTTCAGCAGCCAATTTGGAAAATGGTTTTCAGTCTATATCCCAGAAACGGTTGAAATTATGACAAAATAGAACTTTTTGTAGAACGTAAAATTCTCTTTTGGTAGAACATAAAATTCTCTATAAGATTTCCGTCAAATAATTTTCTCTAAAATTTATGTTTTCGAAATTAAAACATCTTAAAGTTTTATAACACAAGCAGGCGTATAATTACCGGTCTATGAGGCCAAGTAAATTAGAAATAAACATTTGTTAATATAAAACTCTTTCTGAAGAAAGTCCTAGCCATTTCTGCCACACCAGGCTAAAATGATATCTGCAAATTATTTCAATTTGAAAATCTTATTCGAACTCTTGCAAAAAAATATTCCCTGACATTTTATCGAACGAATGAAAATAAAAATTTCCACAGGTGTTATTTTTCTTTAGAATTTTTTCGTTGGTCTTTGTTCCTTCAAATATACAAATTTTCTTCAAATTTAGCTTCACGTTAGATACAGTCGTGTAAATTTACAAAGTAGTTATTTTTCAAGTTTGTCATTTATGATAATTTCCACAATTATCACTTATTAAATCGAGAATCAGAAGTCTTGGTATATCGAACAGTTTTGATATCTGGAACAAAGGTAGCGATGCGTGCGTATCACTATATGTGTTCATTTCTGTACCGATCACGGAGTTTTTCATTCGTAAATGTCTATCGTAAATGTGTGTAATAAATGCAGTCCTAAAGTTCATACCTACGAATATTTCCATTTATTAATAAAGTTTTATTATATTGGAAGGCCCTATTATACTTCCAGCTATATATAAAATCACACGCTATAGCCAAATCTTAATAAGGCGCCCTTAAAATCCTCAAAGAACCCGCACTAAACATTAGATTCCATATAAGGCGGAACTTTTTCCAGCCCTCCAATGTACGCAAATTTGTGACTCCGCAGGCCCTCGATGTGAGCTTATCCGGTCCGAATGAATGGAGACTTTCAAGTGAGGAACAATCACAAAGGAGACAGGAAGTTCGTGGAAAATGTCTATGAGTATATTTTCGCAGACTGCGACCGGAGCGCACTAGCCTAAACCGGATATGATAAACTTCGCTTCCTCGTGAATTTCGTTTCACGCTTACGAACTTCTGAGAATTCTGCAGGCTAATTATAAAGTTAACATTATTCCGTATAAACAACCAAATTTGGGTCTATAAAATTAATTATAAATTTAACAAGTTGCACATAATGACAATTCAAACACCAGCTTTGATAAAATGAAATAAAAATCGATGTGTACAAAATTGAACATAGTGCAGTCTGATAGTATGTTTATAATGGAAAAATGGTTTGATGACTCGATAATGAGATTAAAAACTGAACGAAGAAAAGGAATGCAAAAAATTAAGTATGATAAAATATAATTGTTTACAAATCTCTTCTTATTTTACATGTTACACATCTGGAAATGTAACATGTCCTGCCAGCCAGACAGCCACTCCAATAACGAGAGGCTAGATGGCGAGGGAATATGCTTACCGCCTGTCTTAATAAAATAATGTTTCAAAAAATGTTCTTAATAAAATAATGTTTCAAAAAATGTTCCAGCTCTGCCACTAAAAAGCTTTCATAATACTCGTCTGCTTTTGTAAACAAATGCAAACGAATAAGAAATTGCTGAATGTCTAGCATATAGAAAATTATAAAATGTTAAAAAATTGCAATTTCTAACATAAATTAATTTACTGAAAAGTAATTAGGGGTTGTTAATATATTGAAAATACAGTGTAATAATCACTAAACTTAGTTGTGATATAGCATAAATCACATACATATCGTGTGTTAATATTTTCAAAATATTCAGGCAAATCTTACTGATTTAAGAATGATTTTCAGTTATTAATGCATAAACTTGAATAGCATGATCAATAATCGATAATGATCATGAAAAATTTGGCCAAAGCAGAAAGTGCAATTTTTTGTACAGAAATTTAGAAAAAAAGAGCTGAAAGATATAAAGAAGCAAGATCTGTAATAGCCGTATTTATTATACACTTGGAAAAAGAACATAGTGGTACAAAAATACTGATGAATCTCATATCTAACATTCGACGAAAAGATACTATCTTACAGCCTAAGTGCATTGTAGACCAAAAACTTTATTGCTATCGTATGTCTAATCACATTGTTGAAATTTATAGATGCTACATTCCATGATAATTAAGTTTCCAAAGTAGATGTTATATTTACTTATGAGATGTCGATCAAATATTAAGAAAGTTCACATTCCTACCAACTCAAATTGCGACCGCATGTACATCGGCTATAATACTTTAATAACCATGTACAACGGTCAAAAGATATACCCACGACAAAAAAAAAACAAATAAATAAACTCCATCTCAACAACGGGGGCGATCTTACCATATTATCCTTTATCGCACAATGAAATGAAAAGGGATATGATTATGGAAATACCAAACGATGTTCTCAGTATCTGAGGCCAAATAAAGCCGGTGTAAGTTCGATGTTATTGCCTAGACGTATTTACGGAAGGAGAGGCTTAAAACGGGCCCTGGTACTAACATGTAATAAGAATGCGTAAGGTTTTACGGACGCGGGCCGATCGTAAAAGAGTTCCTCCAGATTCCCGGGACGGGCGAGCCCCCTGAACAATAGCCCCTTTGATCGCCACCGACCGCTCCGGGGGAGGGCGAAATTAATTTTTCGTTGTAAACATTTTTACACAAAGAGGGCGATAATTTGATGCGGCTCGGGCGAAGCCCGGGCGGCTCATTATTCCCTCCGAATCGTTCAAGTGTCTGTATTAAACATTGAGACGTATTTTTGTCGGACGTCAATTAGGTAAATGGCGTATTTGTAGGCATTAAGATTTGGGGTGGATCCGGTCAAAGACAACCGACGCCAGAGAGCAATCGCGTTAGTTAGTCCGCAGCGTAAACATTTTGATTAAACTTCGTTTCGCGGCGCTTTGGGCGCTGGATGATTATTATATTACTCCAGCCGTTCTTTATTACAATTGATGTTTAATAGAAATGAGGAATAATTTGAGCGGAGACAGAAATTTAATAATTTTAAAGGTATTCCTGCTAAAAGGGGATGATTACGTTAGTAGAATTCTATTCAATAGCGTTTGAAGCTTTTTCCGGGTATTTTATTTCAGTCATAGAACTTTCCAGTAACTAACTTCGGAGAGCAAGCTATTTTTATTTTATGTAAAATTGTATGTTGGATTTCAAGCGAAATATACTAATTCCTATGTGTAATTTGTCTATATGATGTTATACTTCTTGTCAATACGAGTTTAAAGTTTCTGTAAAGCAGGTTAACATATTTCGTTAACTGTTCTATGTGTGTGAATTATTTCTTCTTTTTTAAAATGGTCATAAACTTATTGTCACAAACAATATTGTCACCACCTTTGTAACCTTGTCTTCGTTAATGAAACTATATTGTCTGGTAAAATGTTTACCAGCGTAGTAAGATATGAACGTACGGATATAATTAAACCTCTATTTTTAATGGAATCTACATAGTCGTGATTCACAATAAGTGATATTTTATAAAAATTCGTGTTGTTGTACCAAAAAAGAACTCCTATAATTTTGATAATGTATCTCCGTCTTTCCGCCCATTCGTTTCTTCGTCCTTCTGTCACAGTTGCTACATATTTAGACCTACGTCTATGCAATCTATGTCTATGTGTACGAAATTTGCCATATACATATTTTAAGTGGGGACCTTAATTGAAATATTAAAAAGAAAAATATTTCTCCAGAAAAATAAGGATGAAATGCTTGTTTTCGTGGAATCTATTAATAGAGGTGTCACTGGATATATATTTCATAATTATAGTGTGGCTTTTTTACCATTTTTAAAATATCATGTTTCATAACGTAGTGCAGTTTGTCCACTTCATTTGGAGCATTTGATTAGAACTTATTATTTAAATTTATTTCGGTTTACTTGCATCGACAATTCCAAACGATGAACGCCAATAAGGTACTTTATGCATCTTACGACACGCATTTTATCAGTTCTTCAATGTTTCAGTAAATGTTATTGTGGAATGAATAAATAGACGAATAAAAAAGTAGATGAGCCTAAATAATGCTTATACTTTTGGATGCAGAACTTAAAAAAATAAATATTTTTTACGTGATATAAAAATGTGACGTCACATATAACGCCTTTTTGTTTTTTTTTTGTAATTTAAAACTGCCGACCTTAAATTGCTTTTTAAGGCATTTGGTAACAATACTAACAGTATATTAACTCTTTGTAAAATCAGATTAGGGAAACAATTTCAATCAAGTATATGTAGTGTGCCTAAAGTGTTTGCATTAAAAAATCGTGTGAACAGCATTATATTTCACGCCCTGATATGAAAATTTATGCATCCATCTGTCGGTCTATATGTTTGTTGTCACAGCTGTTTTTCTTAGAAACTATTTGACATAGACCTTTTGAGAAATGTTGGAGGAGGAATATAACCTACTCGTTTTTTTTAAATTTTCTATATTGGATTTTCATTAAAAATTTGTACGTAAAAATTTAAGAGCGTTATGTGAATACCGAGAATTTTATTACTGTCGAAGTGATTTAAGAATTTATTTTAACTCTACTGGGTTTTTATATAAACATCAAGACCAGAACGGTAAGACAAAATTAAAAATGAATCTCGGTAGATTTTTAATAAATTAGTTTATTATTTAGAATTTATTGGAATATTTATACTATCTAAAAGCTTTGAACTACAAACTGAAGCGCGGAATATTGTTAAAGTAATGGTAATTTAATATTTATATATGTTCATACCTATCTATTGCTATTGTCCAATGTTTATGAAACAAACATTGGTTGTAAACAAATGCTAATGTTTTTTTGAAATATTGCTAATAGAATGTTAAGTTATAAGGATTCTAAACTTTTTCTAAAAACTTTTATAAAATTGTTTCACAGATGCTATTAAACGTGTTCGAAAAAATATTTTTGCTCTCCATTTATTCGACTGTTAAAGTGAAATTTATAATAAAAATGGCGGTACTAGAAGTTTACTTGAAGTTTACCCGAAGTTTCTTTGCACACACAATTGTAATAAGCTTTTTCCTTTTTTGGAAGAATTGACTGCGTGTCTTGTATCTTTTTCGGAAGTTAACGCACGTTTTTTTATTTGTGTGATTCATTTCAAAATCTGCACGTTATTTGTAGGCTATTTCGCACTATTTGTGTACGTTCTTTTCAAATCGGCAGGCCATCTGTACATCGACTTCTCGGAAACCGTTTGTTGTGGCGAACCAATACTGGTGGCAATCAAAAATTTTATTTGAAAATCTATTGCGATTAGCTTTATAATTTCCCAGGTTTGACAAAAAGGCAAGATTTAGGAATTTTTTCAAGTTTGCAGTGCAAAATCAGAATGTGCTCGATATTTCCAATTTCAAATAACGATTTAGAACTATTAAAGAACGACTGGTCAAAAATTGTGATATATACATATATATATATATATATATATATATATATATATATATATATATATAAATTTTTCACCTAATATATATACACATTTTGTATTTGTGTACTTTTGAAGGACCTATTTTACTTTATAGCGTATCCGTATCCTTATTATCAATACGTTTCTATAATTTATAAGTATTTATTTCCTTAGCAAGATTGGGGTTTAAACTTACTACTTGACTCAAATTCTTTACGGATAAACTAGAGACTTTAAGACTAAATAGAGACGTTATTGTGTATATTGATTAGAGAGACCTAAAATATTTTTAACATAGTCATTTTATTGATCTTTCAAAGTTATATACATTGCACATGGCGTAAAAATTGTAAAAAATTCGTTGAAATTTTTTTGGTTCTTCCCTTGATTATATATATATATATATATTATATTATATTTTTTCTTTCCTAAAACTTGAAAAAATACAAAATAAAATTCCGAAACTTTTATGTGAATATTGGAATAGAATAATGAAAAACATGACTGGAATGCTGAGAATACTCGATTATAACAAATACTGAGTTATGGTAAAGTTATCTTCAGATCATTCTTTTTGATGGAGCAATTCCTGGAATATTTACATGGATATTTTATAAATATTTTAAAAATTTACGTACAGCAAAAATATGCATATTAAAATGTTTCACCTAATTTCATAACTCCTTTAATTTAATTTCTACTTGCAGTCTTCTAATTGTTAGATACATCTATTTATTCTCATCTTACCTATTCGCAAATTTATTCAGTATTAACCAAATGTCGAACTTAAGGTAAATAGGTAGATACTCGTAGATACAAGCGGGCGCATCATCGAATTACTTAATGATCCGTAAATCAAAATACTTCCTGAATAAGCGTAGAGCGGGGGATAATTTGGGTTGATGAGGACGCAACAATTAAGGGTAGCGGGCACGGGGCTCAATTAAGCCAGCCGCGTCGTCCTCAACTAATACGTTTACGAAACTTAGCGAAACCAATTCTCCACCGAAACACCGGAACGAAACTTTCTATTGCAGTTTACGCTCGTTTCACCTAATACCTTCGTCGCTGTTTGAATGTTGTTCTGTCGGCTTGTATTGTTGCTTTATCTTTTTATGTACCATATCTTTGTGGTAAAGTATATGCCTTGTTAACGAGGATCAGGACAGCCACACATATAGCTGGATACTTATTAAAATATTGGCATATTAGAATAATTTTGGGTCTCTTGAAATATTTAAAAAACTTAGGATCTAAATGGAATTTTAGATCTAAATTAATTAAAACTGTTCGTTTTTATTACAGTAAACAGCATTATTCAAAAGCTCTTGGTTGGAGGTAAAGAAAATATAGAAAAACGTCTATAGTCTACAAAACATCAATGGTATCAACCATTTTTAGGAAAGCGCAATTAAATGAGTCACTAATTTCACGTTTATCACGTGCATTTGTCTGTTCATCTATTTTTAAAACATTATAGTGTCTATAGATTTATGTTTAAGGAGTTATATATAATTTTGTCACGTCACTATACTCTTAAAATGGTGATCTCAATTAATATCTAGATAACATGACAATATCATGCTTTATGCGCTTGTTTTAAGTGGGGAAATATGTGAAATATATTCCAATCCTCCAATTTTTCATGAAAAATTTCGAGAAACGTAAAAAGTACAGTTCCGAAAAGCACTTAGTCGATTTTTATACGAACAGTGTTAACTAAGGTTATGTGCTTATTGAAATTGAAATGCTGTATTAAATTTATTTATAAAGTAACGTAATTACTTATTTGTTTAATTACCCATTTTTTCTTATTACAAACTCTTAGTTTTATAACCAATTTTTTTGACATAATCAAAATGTTGTTTTTGGAAAATGCAAAGTTGTAAATAAAAATGAAATATACTACGCCCTATATTTACTGAAAAGCCTCTTATTTTTCTAACTAGATAATACTTGGCATTGATGCAGCGAATAGATTCTTTGGAATCGTATTACAATGAATTCAAGATTTGTTTATGATTAGTGAAAAAATATGTTTGTTCGAGTATGTTGTTTTTAATGACGTTCATTGTGAATTAAGACATGTTTATTAAATATTATTGAAGTGTATATACTTTAGTTAAGAATATTCTGTAATGATCTAGTTATATATTTGAGGATAAATCCGATTAAGTACTAGCAGAACACCCATTACGAGAATCCCCTACAACTTAGGTACGAATGAAAGCTTACATAATATTAAGGGCAAACAACAAGTCTTTTAAAATATTTGTAAATATTAATATAATTGTTTACTGTGTAAAATACCGTCTAGTGTATCTTTTCAAACTTTAAAATATAGTAAATTTTTAAAAAGCGATGAAATCTATAGTCATAGGTTTAACTATCCTATAAATTCGAAGTAAGTTTTTAGAAATACTTTGATTTTTGGCTGATATACTTTTTCTCGTATTTTTCATCATAACCTTGGCCTTTTAAACTTAAAGTTATAAAAAAAATATTTTTAGGTGATTGTAAGTAGCTTCGTCAAACTACATTCTACCATTATATGTTGAAACATTTTATGGTATTAGTGGACGGTACTAAAACTATATCGTGCAACAAAATGTCATAAAGTATAAATAAATAGTCAAGTAGTCTAGTATTGTTTATTATATATATATATATATATATATACATATATATATATATATATATATATATATATATATATATATATATATATATATAATAAACAATATATATATATATATATATATGTGTGTGTGTGTGTGTGTGTTATAAACTGTTAAAACTGTTATAAACTGTATTAAAACTAAGTCTCATGTTTTATTTATTTTTTTACAATAAACTTAACAACGACCCAGAATTGTACATACTGATGTAATCTTACATAATGACTGCATATTGCATCGCTATAACCTTCATCGCAAAATAAAGACAAAGCAATAAGTATGGGACACGTCATTCTAGTGACTGTATCCTAGATGGCTATAACCTTCATAACAAATAAAACAAAGCAATAAAACTATGAAAGAAGTTATTCTCCCAAATTTATGTCATCTAATATTTAGCCTCCGAATAAACTTTATCGACTAGTTCATTAAATAAACTTGTAAAAAGACATGGGAGCTTTGCAAAAAGATTGTATAAAAAACTATAAATAGTAAAATATGAAGGATTTTGTAAACTAAGCTCATAAAGTACGAAGAAATAAAATATATCGCCATATGGAGAAAATGAAGCGTTGCGATGCGAAGAATGAAATTTATTTACGGACTAGCTACGCCAATATTACACCAGAAGATTTCATATTCGCCCTACTGAGTTTTATTGGTATACTGGAATAAATATTTAACGTATCAATTCGCGGATATGTGCGTTGCGGAAATTTCACGATTGGATGCAACCCAGTGACTTTTTCTAAATTCCCATCTCAATGGGAAAGGGGTAAACAAACCGCATTTTTTCTAAATAGATTTTGCGTATTCCATACCTTTGCATTTACATTTTTTTTTCCAGTGAAACAAAACAATATTCATCGTTATATAAAAGAAATGCTGAAATATTTTATTCTTGAAAATATGGTACGTGAAACAGATTGCAGGCTGCAATGATGGAACCTTATAGCACTTATTCGCTGACGTGACATATATACCGCTTTTTTAAACCTGCTAGATGTTATGAAGTAAGCATAATCGCTGTGAGATATAATATAAAGAATCACCAGACTTTTTTACTATCTCTTATATTAAAATATCTTATATCCCAGTAGCTACCATTTCAAATAAAATAGACTTTTAAAATGGAAAATAATTTTGATTTTTAATACGTTTTTATTAACTTCACTTGGGATAAAAATGGAATATTTTAATTAAATTTTCAAACACTTTTAAGCATCAGAAATATTTAAAATTTTGCACACGTATGAAGACATGATGACTATACGGTTAATTAAAGAGAAAAGTAAAAAAAAACAAAAAAAAATTTCTCCTATTTAAAAAAAATGCAAATGTAAAGGTTTTGTTTTGAGACTGAAAAAGTAGTTTAAAAGACTAAAACAATATGATTTTATAGCAATATGAAATAAAAATTAAAAAAATAATCTATGAATGCAAAAACTTTGGTCAAGAGAGAAATGATGTCTCTGATGATAAAAAAAATTCACTTTAACGTAGAAAAAAGCGTGGTGGTCAAGTACACCTCAGTTGTTCTAAATTTCTTTATCGTTAGCTATTTGTAATGATAGAGTAATTATGAAAATATAATTCGAAGGCATCCCACACTTTTTTCACTTTTTTTCATTAGGAACATCCTTCTTGGCCATAATCCATATAGGTTATTTAAAGCTAATTTTTTACTTTTCTGTTCATATTACTACAAAAGCGCCTTATTTAATTTTTTTAAATATAATTTTACTAGTGTGACCTGTGCGAAGTCTTCGCATTATTTATTCTATTTTACAAAAATTTACATATAGAGGCGCAAGTATCAAAAGCATTGAGCTAAAGCGCCACTTTATTTATACGTGAGTGGATTTGAAATTAAACAAAAATTTTACTGACCGTCAATCATATTGACGTTGAGCCGTTAGATGGCAGCATTGCTGTTTTGTGTATATAATTTTAATAATTAATTAATTTGCAAAAACAATAGCAATAATAAATTTTTTAGTTGTGGATGCCGGTAGAGCAAGCAATTATCTATAAAATGATATATAATTTATATGGATTAGTTGTGAGGTTTTTTCTAAAAAGGGAGTGTAACATCTTAAAACCTTAGCGTATTAATATATATGATGATGATGATGATTGTGTGAAAGTTAGTCACTCCATTGATATTAATCGATAATTTTATTTCTCTCTCTCTCAAAGCTTCTAAATAGGTCAAGAAAATAGAATTTATTTTCATCTCTAACGCAAATCCTGTACACTTGGCTGGATTCATCCACTTTGCGGCTTATTTATACCTTTGAACGCAATTTTCATCCTTATTAGGAACCAATAAGGTAAATAAGTGTTTATATTTTTACTAAGTTTAGTGGTTACTACAGAGAGAATTTGTTCAAACGTTTAAAGCGTAAATGGAAACTATAAAAATGGAATGCCAGTAATAATGTTTTATGAAACCATAACAATATAAAATGTTACAGGTAAGATTTTGAAGTCTCTTTAGTAGCTTAGTTATAAAGTTTATTGTAATTTATTCAAATTATCATTTTTTACATCAATTTATTTCCTTTTTTCTGTTTTTGATGAACAAAACGATGATATACTATAGCTCACGTTATTATGGAATGAATTCGTTTGGTTTGTGTGTTGGTTACACATAAGTTAAAATTTAGCGTAAATCGCATCAGCTATTTTTATAATTTTAAACGAAAACAAATAATGAAATGTTATTCTCAAGGCAGATTCACATATCTCCAAACTCAAAAAAAAGAGAGTGTTGCAGCAAGCGCAAAGTAATATTTCATAGTTTCCATATGTTTTGAAATGTTTATTGGAAGTTAGCCATAATTTTAATTGGAGATTCTAACCAAATACTGGTACCTAGATTTTTTTAAAACTCATCGTTGAAAAATCGGAGGTGCGGGAAGGTTTTATACAGGACGTGAAACGGAAAGTTAATATTTTTGCAAATTCCAAATCTACACATATAATAAAATTTAAAAAAAACTGAGTTTGTATATTGAATATTTTTAAGTAAAACTAAGTGATATTAACTACAGACAAGCTATTAAGTCTAAAACAACAGTTTTTAGAACTTTTGTCCGTTGGTCTGTTTGTGTGTTTATCTGTGCGCACCATCGTTGTGCAGGGTAATCTCGCTAATGACTGAATCGATTTGGTTGCAGTTTTCATTGATATATTTAGATTAACTTGGGCTAATATTTAGGCTGATTTTAATTTCAATCGATTCAGAAATAAAAATGATAGGCCAAACTTTAGTTTACGTTCGTTGTGCATGCTAATATCAGAACCGGCGGAATTTGGCTACCAACACCATCTATTAGCGTTTTTAGTAAACTTTATGTTCAAAGAGTTCCGAGACAAAAAAAAGAGATAAAAAACTCAAGACAATTCCCAATAACTTTTCTTACTCCGAATTCGACGCGAATAAAGTTGCGGGACAGCTAATTATAAACAAAATCTCGATTTCTTTTCGTGAGATAGAATCACGATATCCCACGTGATGCGAAAAATTATTTTAATATGCATTTTACATGTGCAGGTTATTACATAAAACATGTTTTTTTTTTAAATATTTTGCTAAACATTAAATGAGATCTTGATATGAAGCATCTACTCACAAAATATCATGCCTGTAGATATAAAACCATGGGAACTGTGCCGCTGTAATATTCAGATGAGATCTGTTACAAATCACTGAAAAAGAAGAGATCTGTTACAAATCACATCATCCACAGTTTGTTTCAACCAAATAAATTAATTTAAAAAAACCGTTAGAAGCCAATCACTGATATAAAACGACCTAAATTTTATTAATTATTCTCCTTCCTATCCACATCCGTCTGTTTACGAATTAACATTAACAAAGCAATATTTTTCATTCTAACCGATAATATCTATTTTCGATAAGTCGGTCTTATTGTCAACTGTGTCCATTGTTCGGCCAGTTGTTGCCGCGACAAAGGCGAGGCAGTCGGGCGTAAGAAGCGATAGACGGCGTCGTGGCAGGATGTCAAATCGTCCTTCGTCTTGGTCGAGTTCGTTCGCGCCAAGTCCCGCCGTCAGCGAGGAGTGACGTCGCGCGTCGGCGGAATATTATTTCGCAGGCGGATTTGGCTTTTTGCTGACTACGGACCGCGCGTCAGCCTAAAGTGTCACCGCGTTGCTGAACCACGCTAATTGCACCGCTCGTGTACCACCGTAGAAGTCAACTTTAAATTGGTGGAGATTTCGAATTTATTCGCTCAGTTAAATTTGCATTGCATGCGTAACAGAGGGATTGTGTTCTGGTTACATAATATAACTTCTTTATTTAGATATTATTTATAGTTATTTGAGCTTAGATATATAATGCCCTATATGAGTACATATGAGACGATATGCAAGTTTGTGTCATATTTCTGCAGTTTTTCCTTCTTATAAGTATTTTAATAGGGTATTTGACTGATATCGAGATTTTTCGTAAAAAATGTTTTTATAGTGCAAAGTAGGTTTAAGTAAACCTTATGATGAAAAAAATAATGCATATAACAAATAATCGAAACTTCTAAATAGGAAAAAGTGTCAATATTTTTGTTCATTAAATTGAATAAGTTACTATGAATTCAGTTACCGCATAAAAACTTAAACGCAATACTAAAAATATTTAATGAATTCTCTTATAATGAATGCTAAATAACTAGCCAGGGACGTATGACATCACTGGCCAGTCGTGTTTTGTATGGAGCGTTTTAGGGGATTTGTAGTTCGTCAGTTTTTAAGTGGTTATAACTTTGTGATGAAAAGTCCTAGGTGCGATATACTTTACCCGTTTTTAATGTTATTATTTATTCGTTTTTAGAAATAAAAAAAATAAAATCAAATATCTTATTGGTGGAGATTTCAAATTCTATTGATAAAGAACCATACATTAAATCTGAATAGAGATCAAGGTTAATACCTAGAATAAAGTCATTAGAATACAAATTGAATATATATTATATTCTAGTGATACTTGGCATTTATTATCATACTTTACTGATGGACATTTTTACATAATTATATAATTTCAAATCAGAGTTCGGATATGCAAGTTCTTGTCATATTTCTGCCATTGTATCTTCTTATACGTCTTTATTCGGGGGAGATTATGAATTTATTATTTTGCATCATATTTCTGTACTTATTCCTTCTTAAACGTCTTTTAGTATTTTTTTAAACCTTTGTTTTTATCGAGTATCGATATTTTTAATATTACAAAACAGTAGATTACTTATTTTTTTATTTACTATCAGTTGCTAGCTAATTTTGTATGTTAGTATTGTCGTATTCTTGTTAATTAATACTATGCCGTCTGGAATTATGACATTGATGTAATATGAAAGCTATCAGACAAATGTGACATTCCTGTTTTATTCGGATATTTTATTATCTCTCGAAAAGCGCAATCAACAAGTGATAAAACCTATTTGATTACTGGCGGCAGATAAACGAATCAAAATGTTACTGGAAGTAAAAATTTGTATCTGTATTAAACTTACAATATTAAAGAATGAGATTTTTTTCACTTACTTTTTTCTCCTTTCGGGAACCAAGAAATAAAAATCTATGCAATGAAAGGAATTTCCTTATGATAGGATTAAAAATGAATATGTATCGTGAAAATACGCCATTCGAATAACATATTAGGGTTGTGGGCGTAAATTTAATTTATAGTATTTAGTTCAGTTACTTCAAGAAATAATTAAAATATAATTTGGAAAAACCAAAGAATACGGTTAAATTAATTGTATTAATGATGTTTGAAATTTAAGGAGAAAGATGAAATCGAATATCTTTACCAATTTTTTTTAACACGACTTCTCTTTCGCGAGATATATAAATCCAAAACGTTTGAAGTTATGACATCTACTAATCGATAGGCGTAAAATAATATTTGCAATAGTTTAACAGAAACACTATGTATCCTTAAATATTTAAATTTTTCTCTAAATCTAAGTATGTTTAGAACCTTTGTTTGTCATACATAAGTTCTAGTCGCATTTGACAGGTTAATTTTTTCCACTAATATATAGAAATTTTTCTATTATTATTTATATAAAATTATGGATAACATCAAATTTGAATAGTCGACAAGTTGATTGATTACTCAAAAAGTTTCAATTGTTAGTACGTGTAAACTTAAATTAACTTGGCATGAATATTTTCAACTATGTCCATTAACCTAAAATTAACTTAGAATGAATATTTTCTTTTCTTTTTCCGTGAAAAATTACCAAAACGAAAATGTTTGTGGTTCGCGTGCTAATATGAATATACAACCGGCAACTATTCTCGTTACAAAAATAGTTATATGTATACACATAAAATAAATATATGTATACTCAGATAGCTAATAATATTGACGCAGCAACGTAGTGACGTAGCCGGAAGCGGAAAGCTATAATTCCAACGGACGCGCTCGCGGCCGTGTCCCTGCGTCTACTTCCATTATGGATATCAATAAACTGCTCTTGTCAAACACGATATAATTTGTTTTTTGCAAAGGACGACGGCGCTCTATCGCATAAACCATCGCCAATGAAAGTTTGACTCTTGGCCTTTTCGTTCATTTCCGTTACGAGATTTTCCTTTGCGTAGAATTAACCCGCCTTTCGATACTGAAAGACAAAAATTTATTTGAGGCAGATGTAGTGATGTATTAGGTTAGATTTTTTGGATGCTATATTTGATTATGACTGAAATAAATATTTTATAGTTATAGTGGAACACAAGTGGAAAGCAAGGTAGTAAGGCATTTTGAAATTATTTATTTACATGAACAGCATGTCATTCAATCATCATTAGCGCGTTACACAACCCGCTAATGATGATTGAATGACATTAGACGAAAGATTCAAAATGCATTTGTAATTTAACTGTATGTGCACTTAA
The DNA here is from genome assembly GCA_039881145.1 of Druceiella hillmani. NCBI lineage: Eukaryota > Metazoa > Arthropoda > Insecta > Lepidoptera > Hepialidae > Druceiella > Druceiella hillmani. The sequence goes on along the minus strand of JAYKKI010000003.1, from coordinate 39,239,244 downwards.
GTTTAATGTTTAAGAGGGTGGATCAAAATCCTATAGAATTCAGATTTTTTTAATTTTATATTAAATATCATAATGAAATATACATTAACAATGTGATATAAAGTGAATCTACTATACGATTTCAATCTCTGCTGTCATATTATGAAGAGGTAGAAGTGCAGGACTTTTTAACCGATCTTATAAATTGGGTAGACTTGCTAATGTTATATTATTGTTTGATTAAGTTAAATTGTACGTTAGGGTTAATGGTGAATATGTATAGTGTGACTAATCTAAAAACTTAGTTATCTTAGTTAATTTCACTGTATGTGCACTTAAGTTTTGTGTTTAAGAGGGTGCATCAAAATCCTATAAAATTCAGATTTTTTTTAAATATCTAAATGAAATATACATTAATAATTTGATGTAAAATGAATTTATTATACGATTTCAATCTCTTCCGTCATATTATGAAGACGTAGAAGTGCAGGATTTTTTAACCGATCTTATACATTGGGTAGACTTGCTAATGTAATACTATCATTTTAGTCAGTTAAATTGTACGTTAGTGCTAATGGTAAATATGTACAGTGTGACTAATCTAAAAACTTAGTTATCTAGGTTTCACAAGTTTGTAATTCTTGTCTTGTGGCGGAGCTTGTGGAATTACACAAACTCATAAATAATGGTAAAATTAGATAAAACAATACAGAAATGTTGCTGATTTTTTCGAGATTTGAAAAAAAAATTAAAAACTTGAAGGATCTTTTCCCTTATGAATACAAAATGTTATAAAATTTTTGTTTTCCTCGGCAATATTTAATGTTTTCTCCGGACCAATTGATAATAGAAATATTTTATTCTTACCAAGTGCATCAAACTGACTGGTATTGCCATATTTAGATTTATTTTATTAATTTCACATCTGAAATTATGGACCAATTTTTTTATTATTATATTCCACGTTAAAGAAATGATTTATGTAATATGTTTGTATATAAACTATATATATATATATATATATATATATATATATATATATATATATATATATATATATATATATATATATATATATATATATATATATATATATATATATATATATAGTTTAGCAAATACATATATAAATATACATATATGTGAGTGCGTGGGTATGGAATGATATAATGGAATTAATATTGTATATTTAATAAAGTTATACAATGTTATAAAAATTAAGGGTTTGTAATATGTAATTATTATATAAAGCTTTAAAATCGTAGTAATGAGTGAAATGCAAGTAAATAAAAAGACTGAATACTCAGCCGAACTTCTTCAAAATGAAAGTTGGAAAATATTTCATATGCAAAAAATAAACACAAATTGATCAAATAGTTTGATGTTAAGCCGTTTATGTTTCAATAGTGGTAATAAATTAAAATATTGACTATTGTGTTTTTTCAATGATTTATTTATATTCTGAGTTATTTTTGAACAAATTCTTATAGGCTTTACAGGTCTTATTAATGAATAATATTGTTACGTTACGCCTATTATAAAAAAATAGACATACTTATTTCCTATTACGCTAGGATTGTAAACGGTAATGAAATTGGTCTCATGCTTAGCAGTTTTGTGGTCCCGTACCCTTCTCTTTTTCGTGTTATTACAGTTATTTCTTTCACCTATATGTCGTCTTTTATTCTTGTTGCATGGATCCCACATCTTCATTAATTAATTATTCATTGCTATTTTTATAGAGAACTTATCTTCAATTTTTATTTAACTTCATTTCTTTTTCATCTGCTCATAACATAGTAAGAATATAGTAAGAATATTAATTCTATGGTTCTTAAATTTATTGTCGAGTATTTGTCTTTCAATCCTTTTTGTGCTCTATCCATTTTTATGGAGTATTTTTGCTAAGTGTCTAAATTTTGAAGGTTAGCAGAGAAATGAACAATCATTACCTTCATTTTAATCATATATTTGTCTTCACATACCTATTAAGAATACTTTCGAAGTATTCACTTTTTTTATTTCTTCTGTATGACGCTATCTTCCTCAAGTGTAGAAACCCTTTAATGCCATCTATCTTTCCTCAACTTATAACTATTTTAAGAATCTGATAAAGGGGTATTCTTCAAGGAAATGTCAATTTCTAGTTCGTATACCTTTTTACAAAACATTAATTCTATATAGTAATAAGTCGAATGCCACGATAATATTAACGGCGTGTGCAAATTTTAAAATTTTTATGCATTTTCCATTAATTTTAAACAGTATACTATAAAGAGAATAAATATTTTACATATAGTACGTCTATTGTTATAGTACAGATTACCAGTGAGTTTTAATAAGAGACAGAGAAGAGATTAATGATACTTAGAAATTGTGTGCTCATACTCAAATAGTTCAGTTGGTAACTTGTTAATTATCAAGATACAGAGCACGTACAGCTCCTAAAGAAAGCCGCCAAGAGAGAGACAATTGTTCGGAAATAACAATTGTCTCACTCTAAGGCTCTACCAAAGACTCTATTGTATCTAGTGGAAATGCTTCTACAATTTATAGAATACCATTCAAAGGATTAAAAAATTGTTGCCCAAAAAATATTTGTCACCCCGCGGTCTCGGACACACAGTGACACAACAAAGGAGTGCGACGGGCAATCAGCGGGGTGAAGATGACGATTTATTATTCCGCGTTTTGAATGGAAAGCGCAGAGGTGGGATATGAGGGCAGCGGTGGTTCCTTATAATATTTCACCGTCCGCGAGCGGCGCGGTGATGGGCCATTTGTATCAGTCGGCGCGGCGGGCGGCGCCGGTGAGTGTGGGAAGAGTGGGGCAGCGAAGTGAGGCATTAGCCAAAACGATTCACTCTCTCAGCACTGTCGAGTCTTAATTGCCTCCTCGACCATTATTTACTTCGCCGGAAGAAGGGCTTGGTCACCGAAAACAATGCGCGCGGAAATGGGCCGGGACCTCCGTATACGAACCCAGCGATCGATACGCCCTTTCTTTTGGCACTTCTAGTGCTGTTTTTAATTGAGTCGGTGTTCCATGCTGTGGTAATGATGCGCTGCATTTTAAAGGCGTATTTGAAATGTAATATGGCTCGTTTCTGACTATATATGGAGATGTTTCATTCGGAATTAAGATATAGTAATAGAATATCCTTTACAAAGTATCCTTTACCGATAAAAAAACACCGGAAAAAATGAGCTTTTTAACCCACTTTAAAATGTAATATATTTGATATTGGTTTACTTTTATCTATGTTTTCCTTTATAAATATAAAACTAAAATAAATATTAATAATAAATCTATATTTACGAATAACTTGTTAAATGCATGCATATGCATTTAATAAGTTATTCCTAAATATAATTAGATTATAGGATATAATCCTACATTTAAATTTATTTGATTTCAACGTATTTTTCACAGTATAAATAATACCTACGTTCCTTAACTTCCCTTATTGCTGACGTGACACTTAACATAGTACGTAAGTAATAGTAATAGTGATGTAACACTTAAATTGTAATACAGATACCGCGAGTCATATCTTCGAATTAGACAATGTTTAAGAAATCAAGTGTAAATAACCTTGTTGGCTGTCCTTACATGGGAATATATTATATAATAACTAGCGTGACCCGTGCGAAGTCTTCGCATTATTTATTCTATTTTACTAAAATTGACATATAGAGGCGCAAGTATCAAAAGCATTGAGCTAAAGCACCACTTTATTTATACGTGAGTGGATTTGAAATTAAACAAAAATTTTACCGACCGTCTATCATATTGACGTTGAGCCGTTAGATGGCAGCATTGCTGTTTTGTGTATATAATTTTAATAATTAATTAATTTGCAAAAACAATAGCAATAATAAATTTTTTAGTTGTGGATGCCGGTAGAGCAAGCAATTATCTATAAAATTATATATAATTTATGTGCATTAGTTGTGAGGTTTTTTCTAAAAAGGGAGTGTAACATCTTAACCTTAGCGTATTAATATATATGATGATGATGATGATATGATCACTCAATAGAATTATTTATTTTGAAATTTCCACCACATAAACTATTATATAGACGTATATGTATAATGAAACAATTTATTATAATTACACACTATGTTATAGTGAAAGGTAACATGACGTAACCGATAAATAAAAGGGTATAAAAAGAAAAGTTTTTAAAAATATTTCATATTAGAATTTACATAATAAAACAAAACGATTATTTTAAAGTGTAATTTTTTTGCATGGAAAGAACTGGAGAAGTAAAACAAGAAAAGTAATATTATGAAATTAACGAGGTTTATGACACACCTTTGTGTAACGTTGCACGTTTATTCAAATACCGGGATTGTGGTCGATTAAGAAAAAAATAAACATACAGAAATAATAATTCAATAAGTTCTTAATCAAGTCCATTCAACAGCACGCTATGAAGACATAATAATTACGTTTTTGAAACTTGTTGGGTCGTAGTTGGGAAACTATTAGGAAACAATATTTAATAACCTTCAATAGTATCCACTAGTACTTGCGTTAAAATTATATAAATGATGGATTGAAAATATCGTTAGAGGAAGTATACAGAGTCTTGTATATTCTTATATACTGCATATTAATTTTCTTGTATAGAGCAGATTTAAAAAAAAATTGGAAATAGAGTCGATGATACCACTGAAGTAATACTTAAACCATAAATAATTTTCAACAGTGCTTGGACAGGTACATACGTAGGCATCGTCGTTTTACTAATTTTTAGCAGCTGTTTTCCGAAAAGATTAAAATTTAAACTTTCGGATTAAGTTAAGGTGGGTTAGGTTAGGTTATTTAAAGTTACATTCTGTGTAACATAGCTAAATATCCTCATTTCCTTCTGATTTTTTTATCGAGAAAATTAGATTAATGAACCAAAATTTTCTTTCTTGTCCACATTTTTCAATTTGTAATGAGTAATTGTTCATTTTCATTTAATTTTAATAAATTATGTTATTAATTCCACTACACAACTTAATGGCATCATACTGATAAATGTGCGGAATGTAATGAGACTGTATTTTTCTTGTGTGTAGTCGTAATTATTTAATATGACAAGAGAATTAAAAACTTGAATATTTCTGAAAAATAACATGTTTGGTTTTAAGACTTATTTATTTGAAGTCAAATATGAAAAAGTAAAATAATATAATATAATTTATTCTAACATATTTTTCAGTAAATAAATTTATAAATAGATGTATATTACAGTACGTGAGAACATCAGGTTATAAGAAGAATAATTAAATTTACTGAACTTATTAACGAGTATATACGATATGTAGAAGTGTAAATTTTCTAAATTAATTACTCAAGTATTTAGTATTGAAGTGTTGTACAAAAATATTAACAGTGACTACGAGATTCAATTTTCTTTTTGTTAAATCAAACTTTAATTTATCATTACACTATTGTCATTTCGAACGTCATTTGTATCGTCACTAACGTGATAACATCTTGTTTTTTAAATCTAATTTTATCTTTTGATACTTTCTTCTGCACTCATGTTCTCATAACTAAACTCGCTTGACAAGTTACGTCATCCACATTCACTTCAACAAACATTTATCCTTATCGCTTCTCAACTTCCCCTTTTTCTCCCTTGTATCTCTGTCCACTCCTGATATGTCTGAGTTCACTTATGTCTAATTTTTTCACATCCAAAGAATTGTTTCGTGTTGGTGTTAACATATTCATTCTGGTAGCAAGATCATTCAATGCTAAATATATTGTTTTACAACACAAAAGTAAAAAAACAGTGTCGTAGTTTCATAACCGTCCATAAAAAGTTATGAGTCTCTAATTTTAACCCTTAGACGTTTTTAAAATTTTTTGTTGACTTTATTAAATCAAGAAACATTTAATAGGAAACAGAAATATTAAAATGAATATATGTGATATTATAAATTTGAATCACTTTAATATATAAAAAGTCGTAGTGACACTTTTAGAAACTTATTTGACTATCCATTAGTTTGAAATTAGAATTAATTTTAACCCTTAGACGTTTTTAAAATTTTTTGTTGACTTTATTAAATCAAGAAACATTTAATAGGAAACAGAAATATTAAAATGAATATATGTGATATTATAAATTATTAATTTGAATCACTTTAATATATAAAAAGTCGTAGTGACACTTTTAGAAACTTATTTGACTATCCATTAGTTTGAAATTATAATTAATTTGTTACGTCATGCTAGCCATTGAACATTTGTTTTTAGATATTTCTTTAGCGAAGTGTGAAACATTGTAAAAAAATCCGTTCCTAATAAAAGTTTAAAGAGTTTTTTAATTTCCAAAATAAGTGCAAATAGCTCTATAATATACTTAATATAATAAAATAAAGGAAAATTTATACTGACGATATATAACATTTTGACCGACTATATACGATTAAAACACCTAAATCTCAATAGCTAACGCCCAAATCTATATATTGAAATTTTAGCGAGCCAAGCGAAAGATTCGAGGTCTCTTTTTTAACTTTAATGTGTCTTATATTATTTGGAAGAACTGGTTATGATGATTCTGAAATTACCGTTTTCAGAATTTCATATAAGATAGAGGCACATATTGTTGAAAATGTTGACAAAATACGCTCCTCCCATCCTCCGAAGGTTTTTATTTTAATTAAAATTTATTGGAAATCTATGGCGAATAATATGTGTTGATAGTTTAATAGAAATTCTATATACCTTAAATATTTCGACTTTTATTTCCTTATGAAAATCTGTTAAGTTTGGATTATATTTGCTGACCTTCCAAAGAAGTATTTTGCTAATGAATTTTATCCTTTTCATTTGTGTTTTGTTTAATTTATACAGTAAAATTTTAATCACAAATCGTGCTAGAGATTTTGTCGCTTTGTATACTATTATATATATACTTATATTTATAAGCATGTGAAGTTAACTTCAATTAAGCTTCTCATTTTTTCGTTCGTTTAAAAGCTAATAGCTGTACTTATTGCCACAAAATATAAAAGCTATTGCTGTCTTCATAAAAATGCTTTTTAAGTCTATTTTAAGTTACCTATTTCTAATTTTACCTGTCATCACCTTACATGCATACATCTAGTACTCGCTCCACCAAACAGGTTTTCGCAGCCCATGCCATAAGACCGTTCCAGAAAACTATTTAAGTAGTGATCTGCTCAAACTAAATCTGCAGGTACAATAGGTACTTGGGCCAAGACGGGCCGGCTGCCGGAGACAGCGAGTGCGCGCCGCATTAATTACTCAGCGGGCGGGCGCTGTCGCGGACACTCACGTACCGCCCGCCGTCCGTACGCCCGCCCGCCCAACTTTGTCTTACCTACGCACGCGACGCGTTTGAGGAGCTTCGAGGGCGTTCGTGTCTATCGAGGTCGTCTTGGCAAGGCAATGTTAGTTTAAAATAACTATACATATAATTTATATTTTTTAAGATGTTTGTCTATGTTGCATGCAAAACACGTAACATACAAACCTATCACTTCTTTTAAATTATGATGCAAAAATATCATTGGTTCATTAAAAATACTCTATGACTTTTCAAAAATATAATGTGATATAGAATTTGCTGCGACGTTTATCTAATAGCTGTTATATGTTTTCGTATCAATAATGTATTAATTTTGAAAGTACAACTTTTTTAGTGTTACATAAATGTATGTCACAAATGAAATATTATTAACGTAAATATATGCACAGGAGTGCATATATTTCATGATCTTATTTCAACTGCTGAGGAGTTTGGTAATAAGAAACCATGGAATATTTTGAAACGTTTACTTCATTGTGATTAAAAACTCGATAAGTCGACGAATTTTCAAGCTAATTTGTATTCACAGGTTTAATTAAAGGGTTTTTCAGACAATTATCTCTTACATATGCATGAAATTTCAATACAAAATTCCTTTCAGGAATTTCTTCCAAGTTTTGAAATATACAATGCGTGGAAATTTACCACTATTACTCGGAAAGACGAAGGATTATAAACTGAAAAAATGTTAATCATAGATGTTGGCATTTGTTTGGTCTTTAAAATCTCTTCACTTAAAAATATGACATTTTTAAACAATTTATAACATTTGATAGATGAAATTATATATAATTCTCATGTTACTCGTATGTAAATATGGTTTTCATTTATTTAATGAAAATTAACATTAATAAAATATTTCCTTAAATTTGTTACCCATAGAAATTCGTACCCAAAGATTTCATTAGTTGATCTATTACAGATCTGTATGCTTCTAATAACTAGAGGGAAAAATTAAAAAAAAACGAAAGTCTAATAATTGTGAGAATTGGTCTATTCAATCGGTATGTTATTTGCGATTTTTAAACCATGTAAAGGTCACATTCGGATGTATCGTGTTCAGTATATTATTATGGTGATTTCTTTCTAAATCATTTGAAAATTTGTTCACACTTCAAAAATGCACACTTTTTGAAAACACAATTAAATAAAAACTTCTAAATCCTTGCAACAAAAGACTTCCTGTTTATTTTTTTAATTGGCTAAAAAATACATAAACTTTACTTCAAAACACCTGCGGGTAGAAGTTGCTCTTTTAACAATAGACAAAGCCAACAATACCGTAACTACACCAACGCTCCGAATGCGTCATTTATTTTACAGGGCCATGAACTAGGCGCGGTGTCCGACGCGTAATACGCGAAACATTAAAAGTTAATGGCCCGCAAAAGCGAGCTAACGCTATACCTTTACTTTTTAATGGTGCAAAGAGATTGTGTAATTAGTAACGGTGATGGCTGAGTATTACACTCGTATGTACGAAAAATAAACTGCAACATGGTAATGCTGGTCACTTCGAGGTATATTTGCACATGTTTGCGATCCTTTGATGACATAATGTACCTATATTTTGCATTGTTTTTTTGTGAAATAATGGTCGACGACGTAGCCTTTAGAGCAACTGAAAGAGTATATTTTGAGGCAGTTTATTATCCAGAAAACGAACAAAAAGCAATGATGGTAAACGATGAATAGGGTGATAATTCTACCGTTGTATAAAAGTTCACCAATTTACTTGATATACAATTTGCTTATTATTAGACACGAGAGTTTTTTTCACTTAAGGCTAACGCTGGGATAAATTTAATTGTATATTAACAGATTTATTAAATCGGTTTATTGTTTTAAAAGTGAGTATATTTTCTTACCAAAACTAAATAGTTAATGAAACTCGATTTTTTCGTTAGTATCGGAAAAGTTACACCTCACACTTCCTATAACTTTTTCGTAGTAAAGTTTCCGGTGAACAATCGTTTAAAACATGCAGATGAGCAGCGAATTAAATTGTTAGCATTAATAATTTATAATATTCAGTGATCATTCTAAATATCTGGTAATGTTAGTCAGCATATATTAATGCAAATTAATCATAAATAAAGTAACGGTACCGTATATCGAAAAAGGAATTCAATGTTAATTATTATTACGTATTACAATATATTTAGTTATTTTTCATCACTCCTAAAGCTTCGTATTTTGATTGTATTATGTTATTAAACGTAATTAATAATAAGAAAAATTATTTAAAATGATAAAAAATTTAAAAAAATGAAAAATTAAGAAATTGATAAAGAAGAAATAGTTTACAAAAGATCAGAAATGAAAGGTGTGTATATCATAATAAGCTTTACATAACTGTATATGAGATGCAAACAAATTATATTGAAAAACACACTCTTGCCATAAAGTATGAAAGAAAAACGGCTTTGAATCATGAGACCTTTACAAAAATGATAATATTAGGAAAAATGGAAATATCTGGTGAAAAGTTTATATAATAGGACTGAAAATGAGAAAATTCGATAACAATATAATGTCGAAGAAAGTTTGATTGCGAATGTACAGTTTGAAAATTTCCTTTATTTCGTTGTATTAAAATAATATTTCAATTACGTGACATATAAAAAAGTTAATATTATATACCATTTTTTTCCTAAGTGGTAAAATAGTAGAATTATTACTTGTTAAAATGTTATTTTGGTATTTGTTGTTTGTCATTGCATTGCATTCAAGCTTAGATCTTAACTATACTTATAGGGAATAGATTATGCTTACTAAATTTATAGCCTGTTCCCCGTTACGTTAAGCCTGAGTGTATTATATGTATTCTTTAAGTTTTTCTGTTCTGGAGTCTGTCTTAAAAATATTGGCTGTATGCAGTCTGTTGTGGAAATGTTCGCTAAAAATGCTGGTTTTAGAAATTTGGTTGCTCGTAACATTACATCATGTCATGATCAAATTTTCGGAGTGGCAATAGAAATAGGAGGGCGAAGGTTTACTTCGACTTGGCAAAAGTATTCAGTGTATTATATTGAGTTGAGTAAAAAATAATGTGAGTTTTTTCGAAAATTATCTAGAAAAGATGGGAACATTCTAGAAACTTACACGATCGAATATATGTAAAGACAATACACGGCACAATCTCACTGACTTAGTAGTAACTAAGACTCTGCATTATTAACACGTGTAAGATATGGACGATATTAAGACGCATGTGAGACACTGTCTAAAGAGTACCAATCTGGTCACTCTGCCGCCGAAGCTATGTGTAACATTTGCCAACGCCTAGCTTCTTAAGCATTATTCGAAGCTAAAACGGTGGTTCTAGCGGTTTCGCAACGGCGATTATTCCTTAAGTGATCAACCATGCTCTGGTCGATCAGTGGAATTGTATAACAACTAAAATTATTAATTGAAGAAGATAGCCTATTAACGACACGCTGGCTGGCAACTAAGCTCGGGTGCTCCCACGAGGCGCTCGAGGCGTACATTTCGAGTGGATTTTCGCTGTCTGTAGCACGCCGTCGATATAATAATCGTTACAGTATTCGTCGATTACGTGATGGACCATCGATCAATCTCATTCAGTCATGGGTAGCAAGGTTCAGAGCTACAGGATCAACATTAAATAGGCCCAGACCAGGACCTACACCATTGGTAGCCACGGATGAAAATGTCGAGCGTGTTATGGTTTCTGTCGTTGAAAATCCCCGTATATCACTGCGTACACGTTCATCGATATTTGGAATTCCGAAATCAACTTTACAGGTAATAATGCAAAAAAGCTCAAGTTCCATCCATATCAAATTCAAATTGTTCAAGATTTACACGATTCTGACTTTGAATTAAGAAAAACATACGCGGAGGTGATGTTGTTGAGAGTTCGATTTTCGGATGGGCAACATATTCTTTAGTGACGAAGCTCACTTTCACATTGGAGGATATGTGAATAAGCAGAACTTTCGTTACTGGGATGTCCACAACCCAAAACAAATGCATCAAGAGCCTTTACATAAGCCTAAAGTCACAGTCTGGTGTGCCATGTCTGCATCTGCAATCATAGGGCATTATTTCTTTGAAAATCAACGTGGCCAAACTGTAACTGTGAATTCGGAGAGATATGCCCAGATGTTAAATGATTTTTTCAGAGTAGAACTACAGAATAGTCCATCCTTCAACCAAAATACATGGTTTCAGCAGGACGGGCCACAGCTCACATTGCTAATGTGTCCATGAATGCAGTGCGCCAGTTATTTCCAGAAAAAAACATATCCCGAAACGGTACCGTACTGTGGCCACCTAGGTCACTCGATTTAAGCTCATGTGACTTTTTCTTATGGGGATACTTAAAATCCGTTGTTTACAAAACAAATCCGAGCACTGTGACACAACTTAAAGAAAATATTCGAGCCGAAGTCAGTAGAATACCCCAGTCGCTCTGCAAACGTGTTTTTGAAAACATGCGTGCTAGACTCGAAGAGTATGTCAGACTCGATGGCCGCCATTTGGAAAACGTGGTTTTTAACAAATGAAATCCGCATTTGTTGTTATAAAGTTAAAATAAACCTACTTTGTATTAGAGGTGTAGTTTTTTTTTACAATTTTTCAAACATTGAAATCTGCCACTGGTCATAAAAGAAATAGATAACGCTTAAGAAAGCAGTAACATATTAATTATTTAAATAGTATAATAACTACTGAGTAATAATCTAGATGGTTTTTGTTGCAAGTATTGATCAAAGTTATTAAGATATCAAACTGCAGCTTTAATTAAATTCATCCAGTGAATTTTGTGCGATGTATGGACAGGTGCATCGCATGATTTTTATTGGAGTTATATATATATATATATATATATATATATATATATATATATATGTATAATATCTACTGCTCTGACACCAAACTGGCGCATGCGCAGCGGCCTGTGTACACGTATTCATATATATACACCTACATATTGCACATACCCCACTGATTGATGTGTGCGTTGGACGCTTTTTAGATGGATAAAATCTTGTGAGTTCGCGTCACCAACATGCTGTAACAGATAAGGGTGACGTGTTGTGCAATATTAGTGTTGTGTGTATATGTACAAGCAAAGTTAAATTGACTACGTGGAAAGTTCAGTGTGGGTATACTGTGCATTTTTTAAAATGTTGTTTTAGTTTGATTATTAATTTAATTGTTCGATTATAAGATAAGAAAATATTATTAATTCGGTGTTATAATCCAGCTATTTCTTTAATTACCTTTATACATAGTTCGATTTTGTATTTAAGTACAAATTTAGTACATATTATGTACAAAGAAAAGTTATGTAAGTAAATGGATCCAGAACAAAAAGGTCATGAACTCAGGTATACACCATTACCTTCAAGTAGTACATTTAGTTTTACTTTATACTTTAAGCACGTGATAGTGCAGATAAAACGGTGGCAATGTTCTCTTCCCATAAAGCTAACATTGCACATTTTGTCCTGGATCAACCACCGTTCGCCTCACATTCCGCTGCACATCGTCGCTCGCTTTTATCTGCAACGAGTTCTGAACGACTCAGCGTTCGCTCTAACTATCTTTCAGTTTCCTTTTAACTATTCACTTTGAAAGCATCGCGCGTTTGGTATCTCGAAAATTGTACGTTATCGTAAGTAAACATGGACATAACTAAAAGTGAAGTGAAATTCTTTGAAAAAATAAATACACAACATAACAACAACCGAGAAATATATAAAAAAAGAAGATCTTTGCTAATAGCCCACCTGAAGATGTTGTAGTACAACAAAACCTAGGTCGTGGTAAAGAACTTAAAGAAAGTAGAAATAATACTACATCACGTAGTTTCATTACTTGTGAAAAAAAAGAACTTTTGAAGTACAAGCCAAGTTCGCGTAACAAAAGATACTCGTATTGTTCAAGACAGTCTAAAGGTTTTAGTATAATTATATTCGCTTGGTATTATTCAAGCATTTATAATATTATTAGTACTGATGCAATAATATTCTCCCAAACGACAGTGGCAGCCGTAAAAAAAATATAATAAGATGGTTTGCGTAAATTACGTGTGATTAATAAATATTCTATTGAATGTTTAAATTCCTATTTTGTATTTATAATAAATTAAAATACAAGTCATTTATAGAGACATTCATATGAGAAATACTCATTGTATTCAGAATATTATAATATGAAATCTACGCAAAATATAATTTAGTAAAAGTAATCCGTTTTCTATAACCGAAGAATATTTATTAAATATATTGAATATTATTTAATAGTGTACCTTTTTAGAGTCTTGTACGTCAAAATAAAGAAAGGAATCCTAATTGCGTCACTTAATTGTCCATATATCTATATGTCATAGCTGTTTTCCTCAGAAACCGTTTGAAACTAGACGTTTGGCATAGTTATTAAGCAAAATAATCACAGAATGCCTCAAGTATCAGCCATCGAAAGATTTATATGGAAATTTTAGAAGAGGCAAACGAAGTACTTAATCGATTTTTTCTTTTAATTTCTAAACTAAATGTCCAAGTTATCAGAATTTCAAAACTATTTATTTTTTTTAAATGTTAGTTGAAAAAAAAGTTTTAGTTGCATATATTTTATTGAACAAATATCATATGAATTAAGAGAGCAAATCAAAAACATTTGAGAACTATAGTAGTTTTTTAGAATTTCATGTACAATTTATACAAAAATATTCGTATATATTTTTAGAACCATATATATATATATATATATATATATATATATATATATATATACATATATATATATATATATATATATATATATATATATATACACACACATAATATTATATGGTTCGAAGGTATTTATGAAAATATCCACAAAAATAACTCCTTAAATTTAATTTAAAGTCTACTGGGAAACTAATTAGCGTTGATTTAATTTATTAATATATAGAATATTAGTGTTAAATATGTAAATAGTTTAATAGAAATACTAAGTAAGTTTAAAAGTATAAAAATATCCATGTACGTAAGCAATCCTTGTTTTAGAGCGTATCCTGTTCATACTTAACAGGGAATATGCTTAGGCTTAATTGACTTATTGTTACTAAAGTAAAGAAGTGAATATAACAACTACGATTATACGTATTTTTTGTCCTGGTAAATAATACCTATATAATTTGTTTCTGAGATATTTGAAGAGTATCTCTTGGTGTTCGCTCTCCTCTTTTTATGATATAAACTGTTTGCCAAATTTGCTAAATTATTTGCCATAATGTGCTCTTGAGTTTATGATACAAGGTCGTGTGATGGTATAAGAATAATGTCACTAAAGATTGTATGAGTTATGATTTAAGGATTTCTGATTTAAATGTTACAATTTATTTTTTATTTCTATTTTTATAGAAGTATAGAGAAAATATTTTTCTCACCGTAGAATTGTTGTATGATTCACGTGTTTATACTTTTTGTTTACAACACTATTATGAAATAATTAGTTTGGAGACGAAATTTCTTGCCCACTTTTCACTAAACACCATTATAATTTGGTTTGCAAATGCTCCAATGAATATATCTAGAAATATAATAAAGGTATTTTTGGTTCTATAAACAAATGTTTACGTCAGATTTTTTATAAAGAATTTTGGAACATACTAGCGGATGCTAATACGTAACGATTAGCATCCGCTAGTATGTTTCGATACGTTTACGTAATTGCCACTCGATCACATATTAAAGTGTACCTATGAGACTCTAATGGTATAAAACCGTATGTATATGCGTGGCTCAGTTTCAAACATATTTATTTTTAAACATATAGTAAATCGTCCAGCTACTACAAGTTGTACCGAACAAATCTCATACTGGGTAAGCCATTAAAAGCAGCTGAGCGGACAAGACAGAAGGCGCTCAGATTTATGAGTGCTTTATACAATCTCGTCATAAATCAAAGGAGATCCGACGAAGTCCGCTCTTACGCGTGTTCATACACGTCTCACTAGGTATTTTATATTTAACTGCAAAGTTTCCCTGTGACCTTTGATGATGTAAGGTTTCGAGATCCTTCCAAATAATATCCTTATTGAAAAGTGAATTAAATTCTGCTTGGAATAGATCGAATTTTAACATTTAAGTTTATATAAGTCCAACGAATTATTAAATCACTTAAATTGTTAGAAATCATTCTTAAAAACGTATCTTTTAATAAATTACCGTATTCCTAATTTTAGATGTTTCGAATACTTGACAGACTCTTAGAAACCAATAAATAAAGAGGCAAAAAATATTTTTTAATCATCACTCATTAGCTATTTTCTCGTATGACTATATTCTCAAGACAAATTCCATAACACTGAGGCCAACGATTTGAAAATTATTTTAAAGTATGAAAAATTCTAAAATATTATATTTATAGATAATTTTTATTTCACCCTGTAACCAGTTTGTTTTCACTATGCTATTTACAATTTAAAAACGAAGAATAGCAAAAGTAAGATAAAATTATTGTGTTTAGAATAATGTGATAATTATTATGAATGACTTATTTTTAGAACCTTATTAGAATAAATAATAATATCTAGTATGCGGAGTTTCTTGTTACTAGAGTTAACCTAAAAGAAAGATCATCCAAATCTCATTAATATTTGTTATAATATAGCTGAAAGAAGAATCCTGGATTAAAAGAGTTGTTTAAAAAAGATGAAGGTTTTATATTTTGAGGAAACGTCGTGAGGAATAGAGGTCAAAGACAATATTAACAGCAGAGAATACTTTTTCTAAATCTTGATCAGTGTTAATATCTTTTGAAAATTTGGACAAAACTTATTTTTTAAATTATACAATAGCTTTGTACGCATCAAGATAATATCTAATATTATTTCTGAATTTAATGTTCTTAATATTTATTGACAACAATAATTAATAATCTTATCATTAAAAATAGTTGAAGAAGTTTTACGAGTCTCTTATTCGGAAGCTGGATCTGTAAACAATTTATAGATCTTAGTTTTTTAAATACTAGAATCATTTTGGGATGAATATTAATATTTTCAATCTTTATTTTTCATAACTTTTAAATTAAATATTTAAAAAAACATAAAATTTTATTTTATATGTGGAATGGAATAAGGAAATTGAAAGTAAGCGAGTCCTGACTGGCGATGACTTCTATATATATAAATATAAGCAAGTGTAATTATAGAAAGGAACTGCAGTAAAAAAACTAAAGCGTATTACAGACGCTCTACTCGTTCAATTTAATGAAAAGCGTGAAAAATTAAATTTAAAAGCTTGCTGCAGGACCAAAGCTGGGTGCAGCTTTCAAGTGTCATCCTGGAGCTTTTTATCTCCCTTTGCTGCCCGCCGTAGGAGCGGTTAATCCGCGGTCCATGGTTGTCGGCGTAATCTTCAACGCGCGGCGCCTCAATAAGCGCTACTGTGTGCAGGAATCATCCTAATTAGACGCGGCGCTGGAGCCGGACAGTTACATTCTTGCATGAATTAATTTCTCTCTTCCAAGCTATGAATATATTCCGAGTTATAAACAGTAATGGGACTACAGATAAATGTTGTTAAAGAACATTTCTCGGATGTTATGGATATTTTGCACGAATTCTAGTAAAAATCTCACACTATCAAATTAAATATTAATGCTTTCATTCGTATGAAGTTAAAAATATCAACTTATTAACTTAAATATTAAATGGAACTTTGTTCTTCATTGAAAATTTTCTGTTTCTTGTTTGTTGGGAGAATTTTTCGAATTAGGTTGACTTCGGAGGAACCGTGGATTTATTGCTAATTAACACACAGTTTTTATTACTACTTATATTTAGAAATATGTTTGTTTTTTATTAAACATTGTTTTGTACTTTGTTTCTGCATTAGCACATTTAAAAACCTGTGTGATAGTTTTCCTATATCTAAATATATTAACTAAAATAAATTATTCATCATTTCAATTATGCCTGTCAATGACACGATAGCATTTATTTTAGTTATAGTCTTTGCATATCACGAAGATATGAATAAACGATGGCATGAATTTATGAGAGTGCACATTGAATTAAATTTATATTATCTATTAAAGTACAGAGATAAAAACTTTTTGTCTTGAATGTTTTTTTACCAGATTTGACTAGCTTTCATTTAACTAAAGTATCTGAGACCATAATTTCTGAACAAAAATTCACATCTCAATTGAGTAAGTTTTTTTAAATGCTACATAATTCTTGCGTTTCTTTGAAAAAAGAAAATTAAATGTGACATAAAAGTATTTTCATAATGAAATGAAAACAATTATCGTAAAGGAGTATAGGATATTAATTTAATCTGATATAAAAACACAGGTAATCTTAACGCGATACCGAATTTCGCTCTAGCCAGAAATTTATTTTATGATATTTATTTCGTGTCACAAACAATAATATGGAAATTGTATGTAATTCGTGTTTAACATTTTAGAATTTAACACTGTCAGAAAGCCTATATATAGCACACTGGGTTTTTTATATGGTATGTATTGGTAACATTTCGATTTTTTTGTGATTTTGTTAAAGTCTGTAGTTAAAGTCTGTATAATGGTGTTAGATGTATATAGTTTTAATGAACTTTGACGGCAATCGCTTCTGATAACGCATTTTGTTAAAGGGTTAACCATTATGCCGATATCCTCTCAGTATTGAGTTTACTAGTATTTTATACCACTATATAATAGTCAACGAAGTCACAGTTTATTTTATTTGCTGTGAGTGTATATGAATAACCTACAACGTTTATCCGTCTTTAATACACTCATCTTAATCAATGCAGTATTGTGATATAGGCTCAGTATTGATATTTTTCTTGCTCTGTTGACCGCTTAAGAGATGGGTTAGGGGTTGCTTGGCAGTTCACGATTAAATAGCAGTATTTGAATAAATTATTCGATTTTGTGTATATTTTCTGATGTCTCCGTTATTGTTTGTACCTTTCTGTAACCATTTAACTTATGCTTGATGTAATCGTAAGACACTTTGTATAAATTCATAATTTAGGCATGAAGTTTTTAAGAAACAAATAAATATGTAATTTCCAATTGTTGACTACCCTCAATTCTTCATCTAAATCCGGCAAGGCTTTGGTAATTTTAAACATTCACGTTACACTTACTAATAAATAAGTAAATATAGAACTGAGAGTAATTATCGCAAATTTCAAACTTCCTTCGACGAAAGCTGAATGTGGCAAATACTCGCGTTAATAACGAACGGAATAGAGTGCATGGAGTGAGCGCTTGTGGTTCGGGGCAGCGCGCGCCCTTATCGGTGAACTTTCCAATTTTCCCGCAAAAAGCTCGAGCGGCGATTGTAATACAACTTTGCTTCCCGACTCTGCATTCTCCACTTTGCTTTGTTGGACGTCCAACAATTCCGTGCAAATATTTCAATAATTTCATTCGCCGGAACATTCAGTCGCTGCGTTAGTTTGTTATTTCCTTGTACTACGTTAATAAGGGCCGGAAATTTTTAGAAAATATTCTCTATTTTCGACATACATATAAACATGTAAATTAAAAAAAAAGTAATTTCCTTAAAATATAATTATTTGCAACAAATAATAAGTGATCTATTATCAGCAAATAATAAGTGATCTATTAAATAGTGACTATTATCATTATTCTTCTCCACTACTAAACCATCTAACATAGGATTAAGATAGATTAGCGAATGACAGAATACTATATTAAAAGCCAAATTTCGATCATTACACTAGGAATTCTATCACCGTTTATATGTTTTACATAATTATTGACAAGTGCTTTAAAAATCATTTAAATACGTGTAGGGTGGTTTTTGAAGGAAAACAGAAATTAAATAATTTATTTTAATGGAAAATGTCGGACAACTATAATAAGATTTCCCCTTCTTGTCGCGTTGAAAACTTAGTCAACCTAGGATCAGAAAACAGTCAATGACATCATAGTAAATACACATGTTATTAGTGTTCTAAAAGTGGCCCTCAGAAGACATGACGCATCGACACTCACGTCAACAAGACAAGAAGAGAAGTACCTTGTTTTCATTACAAAAAAATTGACTATGTTTTTATATAAATGGCGAATCAATTATATAAATTCTTTAAAAAAATATTTTTTGGTATAAAATTAATCTATTGCAATTTCATCTGATATCTGACATCGTTAGTACAAAAGTATTTTATACCATACTTATAAATTATAAATAAGTACGTATTTTATTAATAAGTACGTATTTTAGTTACCATACTTATAAATGATGTATCGGTTCAGTCAACACTGGAAAAAGCTATGGTAGTGGATATAATTTAGTAATTATATGTATTTATTTCTAATTGTATTATATTTGTGCTATATTTTTATATGTTTTTTGGGAATATTTATTACATTACATATATGTGCTCCAATTTTTTAATTATTAAATTATAATATTTGTAATTTTAGATAAATAGATCAAATTTTTTAATACTCTGTATGCGAAAATACATATTCATTTTTAACATTTTATTATTTGATTGAATTTATATTTTACCGACAGCACTTATAATCACGCTTCAGTCCCTTTCTTATTGTATTTCCATTAATTGTTTGTGTGCTAAATAAATTAATTTTTGTATTATGCCAAAGAAGCATAAATTCTAATGCACGTACATAAGTACACGTGCAGGTTTTCTAAATTCCCCTCTAGTCCAGAGTTATATGAAAGTGAGGAAAAAGCTAAATTTTAAATCAAAAAGTTACATTCAAAACTTTTCTCCACAAATTAGCTTTGATCATTATCGTAACACTATTTAAAGGTAAAATTTAAAAGGTAAACAAATTAAAAATATTTACTTCGAAAAAAATTCTATTGCAGTAGTTGAGTAGACTATGTATGTAGATAGATCTTTCCCTATTGGGAATCCCAGAAGTGGTAAAGAGGTGCAATGAATATAAAGTCCAAAATTTAAAAAAAAATTGTACAGAAATTGAGTAATCTTAATTAAACGAATTAGGTCGTCAAAAATATTTTATTAGCAGCTAAGCTTACAGAAAGATGCTTTTTATAAAGGTGTTTCCCTAAATTTCGAGAAACGTTTAAATTATATCTTTACCTGATTTCCTTTCAGTCAATACTCCTAGAAAAAATAAAGATCTTTCACTCAATTTGATCTGAGTTAGCTGCATACAGATATGACAACGAAAAATTACTTGATAATTACATTTTGAGTCTTGTTATATAAAGTTACATAAAGAGGTCAAGTATCACGTAAAATGTAACAAAAGTTGCGTTCTGGCAATGCTGCTTTTGGTGGACACAGGTAGAGCGCTTGATTTTGATAGGCGACAATGGCTACGTGGTTATTTCCTTGAAATTCCAGGGATTATACTTTTGTCGATTCCTTCTTTCCGATGCAACAGACTGTTGGCTAAATAATTGCTTGCGGTATGTATGCTCTTACTTTGTTGCAGAATCAAAATACTCATTTGAATTAATTTTCATTACAATAATAGCGGCAATCAAACCGGGAGATACGTTGTTCATTGAATGATGCAATTGCTATTTTGTACTATTAATGGTTTGGATCAAATCCATACATCCAATTATCAAATGCGCTATGATTATTTGCCTGTAATTGTCTAATGCAAAGTTATAATCGGATTACTTATATTCCTCACCACTGTCATGATAAACTCAACTGTCATGAATTAAATAATAAGCATTGACATATATAACGTAATTTCACCGCAAAGTAAATAATCCTTTAAAATAGTATACACTTTAGAAATCGTTAAACATTTCCTTGTCCTCCATGAAAGAATGCTTACTTATTTCTGCTATCACTTGGTTAAAATACCAAAAATATTATTATGTTCTTATATAATATATATCTTGGAATATTTCACTTCTGTTTCCTCCCTAACAATGTGTATAAAATTCCAGTGCAGTATTCGAAATGACGAGATTTCCAAGTCCGACAATAAGTTAGAGCGTTTTTATTCATGAATATAAGATTTT
Source organism: Druceiella hillmani (assembly GCA_039881145.1). Lineage (NCBI taxonomy): Eukaryota > Metazoa > Arthropoda > Insecta > Lepidoptera > Hepialidae > Druceiella > Druceiella hillmani. The sequence goes on along the minus strand of JAYKKI010000003.1, from coordinate 39,217,926 downwards.
ATCATTACTGACTTTGGAGACTCCATTCCTAGCACCGCCCAAATATTGTCAACAAAAGAGTATAAAGACAGCCTAAATTGATAATAAGACCAGTATAATAAAAAAGTCGGAATAGGGCCCATAAAACTTATCGAGGGACATAAAATACAAACAAGCCAAGGAAAATACAATCCCATAGCGAGCGCATTAAATCAAAAAGACGCTACGGCTTAGTGCTACATGTGAATTTAATCGCGGGCCGCCGCTCCACACGTGAGCGACGCCGGGCCGCGTTGAACTGGGCGGAAAGCGCCGCCCGCTCTAACTCATCAGCGGCCGCGCTGGGCGGAAAACTTTTTTACTGCACCTCCTCACCTTCCTTCCTGCTTGTTAAATTTACGATTCCCTCTTAATGGATTAATGCGGGGATGTGCTTCCGTTATTCTACTCTGGTCAGGTACGTAGGAGCATTCGCTCGCTCACCTGTTTGTAAACGCGTTTGTAATTCAAGTGGCGGCGCTGGCGGTGGCGGAAAATGGGAAGCCCCAGCGCCCGAGACCGCTTTACGAGGCCCCGCGGCTAATAGTTATTCAGCGAGATTTGTGTCTGAGTAAAAACTTAAGCACTTTTTACGTGAAACGTGAACAATATGAGATCCTGGTGCAATTGCCATTTCCTGTCTATAAAAATTAGTCCAATAAAATATTAAAATATATATATTGGTGATAAATGGTAAAAAACGAATACTTTTGATAATATTTTTTAGGGTCACTTCCTGGGTACTTTGACTAGTTATATTAACTGTGCAGAATATTAAATTTTCTATAACATTTTTTTACATGACTAATAAGTCTTTGCCACATAGCATCTCAAACGTTCGATAATTTGTTATTCAGTTAGTTAAACATCATAAACATGGTTTTTAAAATTTTTTTAACACTTTCAATATTTCAGAGATACAAATTCTAATTTAAAAATAATATATTTAAAAAATATTGCAATCTACTTCTCTTGAACTATTGATCTTATACAGAAAAATTTTTCGTAAACCATCAATTTTACAAAATGGCATTTAAAATACAAAAAATGTAGTGCTCTATAAATTTTAATTTTGCTCAATGATTTTTGAAGTCTTTGTACTACTAATTTTTAATATACTCGAATTCGTAAATAGTAGATTAAATAATTATGGTTCTATGAAGTATATTAAAACAAATGCTGTAATGCTGTAAAAAATTTAATGCTCTATGAAAAACTATTAAATAAAAAAATTTTAAAAAATTATTTTTGTCACAGCATTAACAGTTTATAAGATGTTTAATTTACATTTTGTATACCTCAGTAGCGAATTTATTATATTAAAGAGGTAAAGAACACTATACTGAAGAACTAAAGAAGAGAGTTAAAACTTGTATAAATTGGACTGTATTATATATGTAATGACGTATTTTTTCAGGAACGGATTACTAGCTTAAGGGACCATCAACAGCTAGTCTTAGTGCACCGCTAGATATCGACCTTTCCAATGCGTGTATAATTAGAGGTATTGCCCATAATAAATGGAATAATGAAAATTTTAAAACGGAATAATCGATAATATAATGGACAATACCCATAACACTAGGCCGGCGCGTTGGTATTAGCATTGCAGAGCTTCTCTCGTCAGTGGTGCTGTTGCCCATAACTAATCTATAGCGTTTGATCTGCGTTATTAGAAACACTACTCCCAATGACCAGCGACCAGGGTTCGAATCCGGGTCCCCCAAGTGACCTCCGTCATATGGCGAGAAGAACGTAATTTTTTGTCAAAAGAGTGTTATGTAAACATCCGGAAATGACGCCAAAATAATCTTTATCTAGTTGGGTTTGCATTTGTTACGTTTTCCATATAACTGTTTTAAAATAGTCATAATAATAGTATTGCGCATAATTATATACAACTTATTCTTAAGTAGAGTATGGTGAATGATTTTGCGCGTAAATTATCAGTTAAATATTTGACTTATGTCGATTTGTTAATATCATCATTATCTATATCAGATCTGATTTGCAATAGACTTTTTGTGGTAACATGGAGGACGTAACGAATAATCAATTATTCCCTTTTGTCATTGGCTTTATTTCACATCCATTGGCATAAAGCATATTAAAATTCGGCTCTATTTGATTCAAACTAAACGAAGTTTAGTACAGATAAATGATTGACAGGAACAAAAAAGTTCCTGCGATATCTGCTTATAAAGCATAACCAGTACGACCGAGTTTTGTAGTTGGTAAGTCAGTAGCGGAAAATTGCTGACTTTTGTCGGAAAAGGTCTAGTTGGTGTATCGACTTTCAACCAACAAAACACACACGTCCAGAGGTGCGTCGTCCACTAAATATTTGCCGTCTCAACTAACGCGTTTTAACTAGTATGTTGTATCTCATTTTTGGGTTGGCGGAAGTCAATCGAGTTCCTTTCATTTTTTTGAAGGACTAATTTTCCTAGGATATTTAATAGGTTAATGTTTAGGTAATAGGTAAATTTTACATATTATATTTTAACGATTATTGAGTGTTGGACTGTGTTAGGCCTAACGTAATGTGGTTACTTTCTGTATTCATTTCTAATTAATGTTTCTTAAATCACCACACTCAGAAAGAAACAATTTGGTTCATGTGTTTATTTCCTGTTGTCAAATAACGAAGTTTTTTTTGTATACTTTGTACTAAAATAATATTTTTAGTACTCAGTAAGTTCTTAGTCATCATCCTTTTATTATTACCATTATGTAGAATTTAAGTACATAGTTATTTCCGCGTTCGGTTCATTAGAAGTTTACACGTTATTCAATTATACATCCAAGAGAGTTGTTAATCGTGAGATTCTCGCGAGATTTTACTGAAATATTTTTGTAACATTATACTATTATATTACAGTTTTACTAATTATTAAATTTGCATTTGGGTAATTACTAAGACTATTAATGATTGTTTAACTATATCAGAGAAATAATAAATTATCCTACTTTTTCTAACATTTTAAGACGTGATTTAGTTTCAATTTATATTCTAATACATATCTAATATATATCAATGGACTTCGTATGTGGATGGTAAGTAATGGAGAAACTAAACAATGTTGTCGTAATTTTGGAAAATCAGCCGAATATTTGTTCATAACTCAAGTGTTACTACATCCATCTTAATATCGTTTTATAAATGTTTAAATTGAGGTCTAACTTTATACATATGCAATAAATCATTCAATAATTAATTAATTGGCAATATTTGAGCAGAACAACAGGAGAAAAAAACTGGCAACATTACTGGCAAAATTTTAGTAAGATCTTCGCAAATAATGATGGAATACATTGATTGTATGTTTATTACACACATATGTGGAGTGTATCACAAAATAGTGTCAAGTGGAAACATAGACATTAATAATTTTAAGATCTATACGAAACACCCCCGTCAGTGAATATAAATATTTTAAGAGTTATATATTTTTTGAATTTTTTGCTAGACTCATGAATTGAAGATAAAATATTTCTTTCTGATATGATCGAAAATAATTTTTTTGTCAACTATTTGACCCAAAGCACCAAAAAATTAACATAAAGACGAAATATTTAAAACGCCAGATATTGAACTTAATTTTTGATAAGAAAGTTCACTAAATTTCTTTCCATAATATACTTTAAAACCTTCTTGTATCATACATACTGACATATCTCTACGGAGTGAATTTAAAAATTAACCTAAAGAGTTATAAGTGAAAAATTCTAATTTTTATGAATAATTGAAGAAGTGTGATAAATTTTGAGTCTTATTATCATAAAGAGTAATATAGAGAATAAAACATAACGTAACTGTAACTCCTCTTCAGAGTGTTACTATTTATGCCGGCCAAACTAGCTGTAGTATATATTCACTTATCTGCCTATTCTTGAACTTCTCTGCCTATTCTTGAACTTGGTTACGCTATATTTGTATTATGGTTTACTTTCTTTAACGATTTTTCGGTTTTTCTCCGGTCTTTGAAGTGTATAGTTTTCTGAATTAGAGTCATTATATAGTTTAAAAATCTCGATAAGATGAACACATTATTGAACTACTTAATATTTGATATTTTACTTGGAACAGAAAATAGTCACGTTTTTCTTGAAGTAAGTGTAATATAATTGGTTTTTCAAAGAAGTTGTGTTGAAATGTATTATAATTCCGATTTTGCGAGATGGAACAATTTGGAAGCAGCAAAACTGTACAGGGAATATGTAGAACTTAGAGGTGGGTTTCAACCCGATTGGTTTCCTGACCACCCTATGATCCTAAGAGTTCATAATGAAAGAGATCCCATCAACAAGGGTCAAAGTAGTAGAATGACGAAACTGAGTTCCAAAATATGAGATGAATCACATATTTCGGGGAGAGACATATCATTTCCAACACATTATTAAAATTCAATAATTGAAACTTGAAGATTACGACAGAAGAGTAATATTTTGTGCAAAAATATTGAGAAAGTGAGAGGAAAATGAAGACTTTTAAACTCAATATAATGGACTTTATTTTTATTTGATTTGACCTACCTAACAGTTAGTTAAATAATTTTTTTCGAATCTTAGATTGCTTGAACGTAACATTTAAGGGAGTGTTACACAACATTTTAAGAGATAGTCTAAATGGGAATCTAGGGATTTTACACGTGCAGAGATGTGATATTTCAATACAATAGTGTACCTATTATTATAGTTTGAAAGTAAGAAATTATTTACGTCTAAATGAAATAGCCGTCAAAAAATAGATTGGTTTTGATAGACCCATACTTTGGCCTCAGAAATTATCCTACTTAAATCTAATTGAATTTTTTATGTGGTAATACTACAAAGAGTTAATGTACTGAAAGGAAGTAGTAGTTTGGAAGGATTGAGAAGTTAAATCGAATAAACAAAAAATACAAAATACAAAGAATTTTCTTCGGCGATCCCTTATGTGCATTGAACAACATGATTGTAATTTTGAAAATTTCATGTAATTTTTAAAAACAAGTACATTTCTGGTAATTTTTCTTTAGTTTTAATAGTTTCTTTAACCAAAAAACTTTTCTTCACATAAAAATTATAATTTTTTACTTATATACTTTGGATTCAATTTTAGAGCGAAACCGCAGAAGTATCAATAATTAAAATGACGTCAAAGAGTAAGCTCAAAATTTGGTTTGGTGTCGAATATCTTGATTTTATGTTAATTTTCGTCGTCATGCTATGTAATGTTTCTATCCCGAATAAGCCAGCTGTCAAATAGTATCATTTTTCATTTTTAGTCATAATTTTTCTTGTCACAAAAAATATTTTGTTTTCATCTATGAGTTTGGGAAAAAACAAAAGTTTTAACTCAGGTATTATCAAAAATCGCTGAATGGGGACTTTTCGAATAGGCTTTGAGGTTCTCTACCTTTATGCCTCCGCTTGACATTATTTCTTAGGACACCTGTATATTGTATTATATTTAACAAATCAAATCAAAGTCGAATAAAAAATGTTCATTTTCTTTTAATTGTTACTGCACACAGTTCGTTTTTAAGTAATGGAATTCATGGTACAATGCTTTGATTTATAAATTACAAATTTTACAATAAAATTAATATTTCTAATTAAACAAATGTTATGTGATAGAAATATATATGTAACGATTATTATTGACCAAAGGCAAAATTTTCATCACGTTTAAAAGTAATTTCGTAAAAAAATGAATGTAAATAGAATAAGGAAAATGTAATATGAAAAACAGCGTGAAATAAAAAAAAAACAAAAAAAAAACACGAAAATGAACGACAGTGTTCACCTAAAAAGGCGTGATGGTTCTATGAGCTTTGGACAATTCACAGGTTATCCACCAAGTACAAAGCATCTTCTCGTCTAAATATTTATGTAGAATTTTCTGTACTCTGTAAACATAATAATGTTTAAACTTGCCTGACTCTGCTAATAGGTTATTCTCTAATCCACGTATTATCACATTCGCAAACATAAAATAAGTTAAATAAATTAACATAATTGTATTATTGAAGCCTTAGTCAAAATAATAAATTTACTAGTGTACACAATGAAATTGCACGTGCATAGAAATAAAAAATAGAAATTACAATCTGTAACACAAAATTGGTTGTATCTGACTAGGTTGAAAACAAAAGAAATACTGTTTAATTCTCTAAACGCATTTTATTCTTACAGATCAAAGACACAATATACAAATCCAGATCGGTAATCAGATCCAAACCACGTACTATCACATCACACTAAACCAATATTATCACAATTACTACATTATTTTACCGACGACGTCGGAACGACATCAATTCACAAAGCGAGGCTGAAATTTGATATCCAGAGAGTTACAGACGGGCCCGCTTCCATTAAGACATTTCAAACGTAAATAAACAAGTCGTTAAACAATAAAGCCTCCATTCGGGTAACCATTCATCTAATGTAAGCCACCTTTACTAAATTCATTTGTTTAACTGTAGCTAACGACATAATAAAAATATAGTATCTGTATGTTAGCATCGCGGTTTACTTGTTCGAGGTGGTATTTTGTAAAATGTTAATACCTGATTAAAGCACAGCGGGGATATTAAATTTGTACATATATATGTTGATATTTTTGTGCTCAAAAAAGTATTAAAAGTATTTTAAATTATTACGATTTAAATGTTCAAAATCTTAAATGTAATTATTTTGAAAACTAATGGATCGAATTGATGAAATTTTGAAGTTTTTATTATTTTTTTTACGAAGATATTAGCTAATTTGTAATCAAGGTCCCGTAATACAGGGCAAAAAGGATCTCTCTTCATACACTTATACTGGTAGCGATAATTATTTATGAAGGAATATTATTTGAATTTATAATATATTTTTCAGGAGAATTAATTTGCCCTTAGGAATTATTATGCTTCAGTCAGCAGAAAATAATTGTAAAATACGAGAGGTAATATTGAACGTTTTTAGAATATCGGATTTAGAACTATAAATTTTTAATTTATTTAATGTCTTTCAAAACAGTCACTATGGCACTCCTTATATCGTCTCATTAAATGGAACCACTGATAGGAACAATTTCTTAAACGTCATTTCCTCGGCCTTTTTGAAGGCGGTCATCGCTTCTTTGGCGTCTGGAAATCGTATTCCTTGCAATTTATCTTTTGTTCTTGGGAATAGAAATCATATGATGCAAGAACGTGGCTGTATGGCGAATGACCTATAGATCTTGCAACCAAAGTAGTTAAGTATTCGGTCGTACTTCTTAACTGAGTGTGCAAAGCTATTGCCGTAATGAAGAAAGTTCCACTGAGAGGGCGTTGCTCATGAACTTTTTGGTAACCATGGACAAACAATCGCCGGTGAAAACAAAAAATAATTAATAAATGGAAATACAAATTTTATATTCTGCGGTAACTGTTAGTTCATTTTCCATAGCATAAAATCTGTTGTAGCTGTTATTTTGTTTCCCAAAACAATGGTTGTATAATTAAAGATTGCGCCACGCTGTCGTTATCTGCATTTATTACTGTTGGTGGCAAAAGAACCTAATTTTACTCAAATAAAGTTTCTAACAAAAAAAAATGTGCTGTTTATAACGTCAATGGGCAAAACATTAGTTGAATTAGTTGAACATTTATGATATGTAAAACTTTAGAGATCAGGTAAATATAGACTCCCAATATAAAAAGGGAAAAATAAAAAAAAAAAGATTTTATCATTTTATTTTATCGGGATTTAATTTTTGACCTATTAATATGAAATGGTCAGTCTTTATGATTATGTGTTTCTATTTATGAAAAGTCTGTGATCCTGTGTATTCAGATTGTCATACATTTATTATAATACATCGTTGCTTATCATAACATCATTGCCATTACACCAAACATCGACTTTGTCGGTTAACAGTAACATGGGAATGGAATTACTATTTACTATACTTGGCGGTAGCAATTTTCAATAATCTCAGAAACTAACTCAAAAATGAACTGAACGTGTGATTTTAATTTAAGAAAGGAAAATATTACAGAAAATATTTTCCAAAATTTGGATGGCTACGATTACTTATTACTAATCTTTTTAGATGTACGGGGACATGAAATATTATATATATATATATATATATATATATATATATATATATTTATTATACCATACTCGCCATCGAGTAATATGTCTTTATTAATAAGGAAGAAACAAAATAAAATGTAATAGCCTATAAAATAAAAATGGAAGCTGGAAATTGTTTGATATAATTCCTGATGTGCATAAAATTAATTAAACAAGTATATAACATTAACGTGATACACAACAGAAAGCACGATGTTATGTTACATCGATAATTTTCAGTAATGCGCTCTCGCTCGCATGTTCATTTATATTTGCAGATATAACTCAGTCGAACGACAATATTACGCTGCGTAATAGTGAACTCTATCAATATAATCTTATACTATATATAAACGTTGGTGCGTCTTTTAATGATCGTGTAACTTCTGAACGACTTGACCGCATGAGGTTCTATTCACACAAGATATATGATTTGTCAAGACGATTGTTCATAGCTATGGCAGGATTCGATAGAGGGCGCTTTAATAAATTCTCTATTATGGAACAAAATGACCCGTATCCACAAATATGTAGATTTAATGCCAAAAACGAAAATCACGAAATCCGGACCCGATAGATGATGCTGTATTTCAAAGGGCAGAGCAACGTCTGCCGGGCCAGCCAGTGTTTATATAATGGGCAAATTATATCCATTGTCTTTCAGCAAATAGTAATTAAAGATGTTATTTTCTCAATGATTTCTGAAATGAAACAAAGTTGAATTTTAAATATTTACTAAATTGGTTGAGCTACGCCGTAGACATTGTAGAAACATTGTTAATAACCCAGCATTTAGTATAAGAAAATATTAGTTCCAATAAGGAGAGGATAGCACATTATTTTTTAAAATGCAATATTTTATTGATTGAAAATTATCGATATTAAAATTGTTGCCATTTTTTTTTAGTTTTCCCCGAACAGATTTAAAATTCAGAAATAATACTATTATCAAAAATATTTGGATAATACGGTCAATAAATTTTTGAAATTTATAAAATTGTTTCCTCTGTATGACTTCAGTTTTTATATTTTCATCGATGACCGTAAAACTTTCTTTAATTTCTCCACAATTAACCTTTGTCATTATGCACTGTCACATGTGCTTTCTCAGAACTGCAGTTATTTGAATAATTTTCAGTACAGCAGTATTCATTTTTCCGTACAGCAATATAATTATTTGTCATAAAAAGTTAGGGAGTTCTATTTCGTATATAGAAATTTAATTTAACCAGTACGCGTGCAAAGTTAGGTGTTTGTCCAAATAATACATAAATCCAGATGTAAAAAATAAACGTTTGTAGAGAGAGAAAGAGAAGGAGGGAGAGAGAAACTGAGAGGAAATTGCTACTGTTTATCTTTAGCGACTTGCCGCCCGTGTCAACGAGTCAGCAATACATTAGCGTCGCGGCGTCGGGCGCAGCGTCTATTAATTAAACGTGGCGGGCAGAAGCCAGCGCACTCCGCCCATGGCGGGGTGCGTAATTATTTGTATGTCTCTGGCAGTTACTCGTCCCCAACTTTAAACTTAGATCAGTAAGAGCGACAGGAGTACTTGTGGCTTGATCCAGGTGATCTCGTTTGAGTTGAGCGACGATTTCAACCCTCACGAACTTATGCAACTACCCATTTCCCAAGATTAAAGCTCACTTTTCTATTTGCATATGTGAAAAAACTTCCAAATTTATCTGCCTCTTTTCGTATGTTTTATTTCATTTTGTTTCAAGAAAAAATATTCTTATTTCAACATTACGATTTAGCAATAAGTTATCATTTACATACTTGGAATGTATAATTTTTTTAAAAATGATTTTTATAATATGAAAGAAACATATTTTAGTCGGATATATTTACATTTACATCATGTGCTCTTTAATTAAAGTGACATATCTGAGATATTCTACGAAAAAACTGTTAAATTTTGTTGTGATGAGGAATATTCTTAAATTTCATAAGCCGTACTAGTTAAAGTATCAAACAATTTTATTCACAATAATTTTGATATCTAGTCAAAATTTCTAAAAGCTTTCTGACTAATTTTTACAACGTTACGTGTAAAAATATCATAATTAAATACGGTATCTTAAGTATTTCATCGTTTTTTATTTTTGACATGAGAGGAAAACGAATAGAATTTTAATTAATTTTTACCCATACTTTATTGCAATATGATTGTATGTGAGCTTATAATATAAAGGTTTTTAAGACCAATATAATATTGGATTAAGACCATAGTTAAATTCTTTCAGTTTGCATACAGGATGCGGTTACCTCTACTATACGTATTATTGTGCAATAATTAAGGTATTTAAAAAAAAATAAACCCCATCTTCTACTAACCCCATGATTATGATAAGAACGTTAACTCTAATTGATAAGAGCGTTGCTATATAATGAATAGTTGCTATGTAATGTGTTGATAATTAATTAAACTTGAAAGTGTAGAATAATAGGAAGTTATCCTTATGGTATTTAATCCACTCTTATTTTAGCCTCTTGTATTCAGTAGATCTTTAATTCTATAACTTTAGTTTTTTAAAAACTCCTCGTTTCTGTATTAAATCGCATAAAGGTTTAATTGCAGCAAAATATTTTTGGGTAATCGGAAAAACTTTCTTAAAAAGTACGTATTATCTCATGTGCACTTTTTAATATTTACTTTATCTAGTCACGTTTGCAACGAAATTTCGTTAACGAATCATAAAAATCAGTGTGGTCTAACATTCAAGTTCGACATAAGAGTTTAGTACCGTCGTAAAAAAAGTATTGTTTTCAATAAATCTTTCGCTTAGATTATTATTTTTCTTATTGATCAGAGAATTCTATATTTACAGACATAAGTTTTTACGATTTGCCTAGTAATTTTATTACGAGCTGCCAAGACGTATACCTGGTTTATTAGCTCTCTCGAGAGAAAAGTTTCCACGTAATATTTTTCCATTTTGAATCGTATTTACTAACTTGTAGTTTCCAATAATATAAAGGAAATAATTATTTTATTTGCATATTTTTAACATAAAATTGTCTATTTTTAACATATAAAGTTTATGTCTTTAGAATTTCAGACTAAAAAATAACGTTAAATATTTGTTATTTTTTAGGAACATATAATGAAGCTACCGAAACAATTTTTTTTTTAAATTATACCAAATTATATACGATAATTACATGATAATTTCTACATTATATACAAACCTTTATTAGATGTTATGAAAAAAGTAATGCATGACTAATATAACATCTAACTGATTCAAATAAAAAAAAGTTGGAAGACGGTAAGAAAGTAAAGGAAAAAAATACAATTTTTTTCGAGAAGTGCTGAGAATAAACTAGCAATTTAAGCTTTGTATACACTTATCTTTAAATTAATGTTAATTGTAATTTAAAAATTACCATTTTGCAAAATTAAAAAGAGAAATTGAAAAATATCTTTCTGAGTTATCGAAAAAGATAAATGAATCATAAATGATGAACATATATCAATATATAAAAAAATATATTTTTATTTCAATTTTCTAAAATTTATTTTTAACAAAATATTTTTAAAGAAATTTTAATAACTAGCAATAAAGACTGACGAATTTTTCCATAAAACGTAATCACGAAGAAATTAATTTAGAAATAGCGCGACTCATGTTTTATGCATAAGCTATAAATTATATTCTAAAAATAGTTTTATTTTTTCCAACACTTTATTAGACATATATTATGCAAAAACTGATTCTACATTTATAATTCCATAGATTAGACTAAATTACGTGTCTTTATAGTATTAATATTTTCCTTTTTTGGTCAGTTCTAATCTGTATGTTGTGTACGCTTTTCGTTCAGTTTTCATTGAAATATATACATTTTTTATTAACTGTAGCTCTGCCGTTTCTTATATTGCTTTCTTCTATTTTTTCATTTTCTTAATTTTTCGTGATACAATCTTCAAATAATTGAATATTCGTTTCACCCTATTAATATTAGTTAAATTCAACATAAACTAGTAAAAAAAATTATCTGTTTAGTTTTCCATAATTCTAATAACTGTTATTCAAGTTTTCGTGGATTTCAATAGGTTCAATTCTATTGCAATCAAATCATCAACACTTGTTTAAAATTAGAAAGCTATTGCAAAATGTAAAACAGTTTTGGGATCAGCGGTATTAGCGAAGCCACCAGGTCACATATGTTAAGCAACGCGATTATCACTTATGTATATCAGTACATAATAGCATTTCTAAATTAAATTTACGCTTTATAGGTATTATATAGGGAGCAACTATTTAAATATTTTCCTCTGCATCATTCAACATTTCGATTTACAGACCTCCACATACATATTAACAAAAATAATGTGAAATCTTAAAGTGCATAGTGTAATATTATTTTCTACTCATAAATACGCATCTAACTTAAATTAAGATGCAGTTAAAATTAGAGCAATCGCTCAAATGGATCTCACTTAACTGATCAAAAGTCCAACATCCTCTCTATCAAGTCAGGATTTAAGTTGAATTCCTAAGTATAAGTACCTTTATATACATTTATATTCAACGGGAGAGCGAGGGAACAGCATCTTTGCATTTACTGGAATCTACTCCATCACAGTTTGTAGCCAACAACAACGTAGCAATTAATTTTGATTGAAACCTAAGTTAAATGGGGATTTAAGTAATAAATCAAGAGACAGACTTTTATATAAGTACCCTTAAACGTCGTCGGCGCGATATCGGCCGGTGAGTGAAGTTTATTTGAAGCTAATTAATTCCTATCCACTCCACCCAGATTGGGCCCGCCTGACATTGGCAGACGTCGAGGAGTTGAAGATCGATAGTATCGCGCGAGCCTGCGCGGCGTCGAAAGATTATGTGTGTACACATCGTCACTGGCTGCGAGCGGCTCTCGTTTGATCTCTATCTTCCTTTTATTGCTAAAGTGAAAATGTTACAATGCATTAACTTGATCTGTTTGTTTGGTTCTCAATTGTTTTTAAGGACACTTTAAATATCTGCTTATATCTTTAATACTGCAAATTTGTTTGTTAGGTGAAATGCATGAAATCATAATTTTTTGACACATATTGTATTCCCATGGAAATAGAAGAAGGCTTAATACAATTTTCATTTCATTGATACGTTAAAAATATCGAGAATTTGTCACAATAAAGTATGTTTTTGTAATGAATAAGTTATAGAATTTGACGAATTTTTAAATGTACTCAAATAGACCTGATTCGACCATCATATATTGGAAATAAAAGAGAAGCTAATTTTCAGAAGTAAGTTACTGATCTTTTCGTTACGATTATCCACTTTTAGCGAATAATCGAAAAGTCAATAAGTCTATTGCCAAAATCCTAAAAGAGTGTGCCCAAATTAAACATAACTGCCAAATACTATTTGTACTGCCAAATACTATAGTGACCATTTAATGTATGATGCTGGTAATATATTTATTTTTGTGTATATTATCTTTGACTAAAAAGGGGTAGATAACATTAAAGAAGGATCAAATTGATAATTTCTTGCACTTAACCTTTCTTTTAGAATATAAACGAGTTGTCAATTTTCTCATTTCGTCTTTTCTATTATGCAAATACATAAAATATTTTTATTCCATTAACCCTGGACTTTTCCAAATTCATGCTCAATAACGGTCTTAACTAAAAATTTTGAGCTTTTTATCCTCTTCCATTACTCTGACTCCTCGATCATTAAGCTTCCAAAACAAACAATTGCAATCAAACTTTAAATGTACCCAATAAGTAACAAACTTCAAAATTAATTGAGGGCTTAGACACTAGTTACGTCTGATTTGAAATTGTGTACGAAAACATTTTTTAGTGTGAATTCATACAAGTCAATATACAATCTTTTCAGGGGGCAAATGCCATAGTCAATTTATATATTCTTGTGACATATTTTAAAAATATCTGTCAAGGACTTCTAAAAATTTAATGGTACATTCCTATTAAACCATTAACAAAATTGTAATTTTTCAACACGAAATATATTGTCTACATATCTACTATCACTATATCTTTCACACGCATATATTTAAAAACATATTTTACTGCTTGATATAAGTAAATCTTAACCTTCCTTTATTAACTTTTCATTTACTCGTGCCAAAAGACGTTGCTTCCTGCCAAATGCTACGATCCAGTCAACGGGAAGTACCTCACACATTTTTATTTATTTGCTGGTTTTAAAATATGCAGCAATAATGACTGTATTTTTTATTGCGTTGACTTAGAAACTTGACTTTTACAGCTTTACGAAACCGTAGACTTAACGTTTTCCTGAGATTAAGGGTCTAAATAAACAGACAAACAGACAACGAAGTGATCCTATAAGGTTTCCTTTTTTTCCTTGCAAGGTAAGGAGGCCTAAAAACAATGATTATTAAAAAAAAACAATATTATGCATAATGGCGATTGCTTGAGTTGAAAAGGAAACATGTGGGTATTGAACTTTTAAAATGGACAATTACGTCCATTTGAATTACGTTCCCAAAAATAAAAAAAGAGAAATATCTGATAAGCAAAAGGAAATTAAGAAACAACGATTGTCTTTGGCAATTAAATATGAGGCAATTATTTTAATAAAGAGAAATTTTTACATTTGTTAAACAGAGACAAAGTGTGCAAGCTCCTCCGTCACAGTAGTAGGTATCGCCTACTCGTCCAGAAAACTTTGAGCCAGTTCAGATCTTCAAGTTCAAGCGCTTTTTTTATTGTTGTGACCACCGTCTATTTAAGAACTTTCGTCTCGGACCAGTGAAATTTATATAATCCGCTTAAGAGTTATAATTTACTTATTTGAAGCGTCGCGTCTCTACTGCTTTTACATAATTTATGGAGATTTTTTTACAGTCACACTGGACAGTTGCCCCGATACCGTCTTAAGGTTTTATAGTCATTTGTAACTATGGATGGATAGGACAGAAAAACTTCAAACTAATATATATTTATGTTTTTATAGTGAGTATATCACTAATCTCCCTTTTTCTCTCAACCTCTTTATATAAATATATATATATATATATATATATATATATATATATATATATATTTATATATATATATACATTTATATATATATACATATATACACATATATATATTAAGGTGTCCCTTATTTTTCAAAGTTTTTATTTTCTAACGCATAGGTCTTAGTTTTTTTTATTTGCTCCTAAAACGCTCGGAAATAAATTTTTTGGAGTATTCCACGACGTGCCGATTTGCATCGTAACATTCTCATACAAGTTGCATGGAAGAAGTGGCGCATGGTCGCTCTGTTTGTCAGTTGTTCTCGGATGGTCGGGTAATTAACACGAATTATTTTACAATCAGAAAATGGCCGTGGAATAAAAAGCAATAAAAAGAGTATTTTCTTAGTTGGTGACCTAAATCATCAAATCACAGGTGCGTTTCGTCTAATCGTAAAGTTCATGCAGTCCTATTTTTTAATATTCGCAAAGTTACATAAATTGACTGTCAGTGAAAGCACCAATCAGGTTATGTACTGAAAAGATATAGAATATCTACCAGAGCTATATCTAATTATAGGAAGAAATTTTTGAATCTTCATAAAGCTCTGAGAAACTCCGAGTTTCCGAGAATTTATCGTCGTCTCTTACTACACAAGGCTCTATACAACCTTAAGAACAATACGATCAATTCACCAGCTCTGATGAAGTCTGAAGGAACCTTTGTCAATTCGTGTGTTCTGGAACTACTACAAAAAGAGGAAGTACTTTATCACGTCTAAGTTAGTTGCAGTTTTAGATAGATGTGGAATAAGCATAAGTGATTCTGTTTATATACTTCATGCACCATCATGTTTACGAACTTGTCTCAAAATATGAACTTGACAGAAAAATGTACCAAGTTACAAGCGGTCCTGATATTCCACAAAAAGTTTAAAGACGACTGGAAAAACATTAATCCTGCTGCTATTGAAACAAACACTGACTTCGTCAAACGGCATTTTTGTAATACAACAATTGGAGGATTGTTGACGTTTTTAAATTAAGAACAGCAAAAATCCATTATACGTGGTGATAAACGAGAACAAATTGTGTTACCATTTTCTTAGGAGAAGATGATGAGAGAAAAATTAAAATCTATTTGCTTTTTGATAATATGTTTGCTTCAAGCTTAAAATGAGCGTCAAGGATAAACAAGCACTACAAGACGTTTGTTTATTCGTCGTGGCTATATATGTGAAACCCTAGCTTGGATGCAATCTAGCGGTGAAGACACTAAATCAAGATTTGTACTTTTAAAATGTTAAAAATATAAAACTGTTGATAAATTGATCTCCAAAGCAGCCATGAGCAAGTTTCACCAACACCTTTGGTAATTGTCAGAAGAAATTGCCGTCTTATCACTCTTTGATAATGAAGTTACGCTCTTTGATAATTAATTTAGCATAAAGAATGATACTAGAAGCCAGAAAACCTGTTTTTGAATTTTTGTTTGTCTGTCTGTTACGCAAAACCTCCCAGATGTATTTTGATAAAATTTGGTATGGTAATAGTTACTAAAGTAATACTACCCAAGAGTAACATATAAGTGAAAAAAAATGTGAATAATTTTTCTTATTCCGAATTTCATGCGAATAAAGTCGTAGGTACAGATAGTTGTAAGTAAATGTGCAGTTTATGATAGATTAGTAATTTTTAAATTTACTTAGAGACATAATACAATAATAATATCTCTATATGATATAATGAGTGGAACAATAATTGGCAAAAGAATTTATTTTGATCGTATCAGGAACAGAAATGATACTGACCAAGATTTCGATTTACGACTTTTTTTTCTATATTTTTAAGTCAGTTAATCGAGCTTCATCCGGAATTATTCCAAAAATTTCTTACAAATATATGATGAGAGATAATATGAAATTAAATTCATTAATGAATTATTGTTTTTATTATAAATTAAAAAAAAATCAGATAAACATGGTTGAGGAATAGATTTCTCTTTTGATTCATATTAATATCATTTTGACCTAAGAATATCTTTCCGACGTGGATTTTCCTGCGGCAGGAATGCTTTTTATGTGCTTGGCCTCCTTACTCCAAAAATATTGCATGCAGCATGCTATACATGAAATTCAATTTGTTACAGAAATTTTTAAACCGATTTGTTACAAAATCTATGCCAAAAACAGCATATGAAGCAATATGTCGGTTCTAATATTTTTCATACCCTATATTTAAACAAGAAATACTTAAATATAAGATACGAGAAATTTAAGAGAAATATTGAAAAATAGCATTCTCTTTTGATTCATCTTAATATAATTTTGACCTCAGAATGTTTTTCTGACATGGATTTCCCTAGTGCTTTTAATGTACTTGGCCTTCTTACTTCAGAAAATGCCGCATACTTCATGACATACATAAAATCCGATGTTTGTACCGACAAATCCAAAAAGTTGGCATTGCGATTTATGCACTGTAATAGAAAACGCAGGTTTTATTGTAAATTGTTGCCGCTGCATGAAACACCTCTAGTTCTAGTATCGTAGATCTTTTGTCGAGTCAAGAGTGATTATAGGAATATGCCACTTATTTTTGCAAGATTCCAGTCCATGTGGTGACACGTCCAATATTTTGACCAAATTAAGGAATTCCGTTGCAAATTCCAATACTGTCCAGTCAGTTAGTCTAGCTAATTTCCAAAAATAAAGGTAGAATGCCGTCGTTTAATTTCTACATTAATATCACTCTTTCTTCTGCTTACTACAAATTTCTTTAAGTTTTCGTACCCAAACGTACGTTTCGTGTTTGAATATTACTGGCTACTAATTTGTAAATGAAATAAGATTGCATCTTGAATTCGCATATAACCTGTATGTAATTCCTTAGCGGCAAAAACTAAAAATGATATATATTATGGCTTAAAATTATGTTACGTGAAGGTTCCCGTAAATGCATGAGATTAAAAACAAAAAAAAATATCCATGAAAAATTCTCATTTATCAAATCACAAATCTATATTTTAAGAATAGGTGGATCACTAAATTGCATTTCTTACAAAATCTATCTCAAAAACAGCATTACAAAGCAGTATTTAGGCTCTAATATTTTACATACCTTATATTTAAACAACAAATAAATAACATAGTAAATAAGTTATGAGTAATCAAATGAAAATATTTTTGATATCTATTTTGTTATAGATATATATTTTGATATTGATATGATTTAAAATATTTTTGATCAATACACTTCTATAGTTAGAAATAATATTAGTATTTGTATTTTAGTGTAGTAAAAATACTATATACACTTCTATATTTATATGTACCTAAGTAGGTACAGAAATCTGGTAATGCGAGTTCAGCTCGTACTTAGGTTCGTATGATTTTATTTTTTGTTTTTGTTCCTCATATTAGGATCTTTATTATCTTACTATACTGATGCAATAGGATACTCCCTTGAAGCTGGCTCCTTAGCTTACATAATTGCTAGGAACTCATTTTAAGCAAACATGTAAAAAAAGAAATTATTCACATTAATAAAATCAAATTATTATTCTCATTGGACATCAAACATTTGTACGTACTATTGGCCGCCCAGTGGTTAACATTTTAACTGTAATGTATTAAATTTTAACCGTAATTCATTAAATTTTTAAGTTCTTGAGGTTCTTTTGACAAAGAGTATAACCTTTATAATCATCGCACATAATTTTTTTGAATTTTGTTCTACTTGTATTACGTTAGCTGAAAGTGTGTGCCAATACGTGATTAGCGTGTCTTGTTTGCCTTATAGTTTAATATAAAATAAACGCTTTTTTGCTGTGACATATACTCCACAAATTATACAGATTCAATCAATCTGACATTTTAAAATTCTTTGGCGACAATCTCTCTACTTTGTGCGACTATTTCACCACAGGATATTATGTGTTTGATATTGACAGTGTGAATGCAAACAAATATAATATAATATATTTGCAACACGTATTATACATAAATTTTAGCTTTCTGCATTCCTTCTTCATATAAACTTTAACTATGCCAAATCTCACATCTTTCCGTGCGCGATATGTATAAAAACGGTACAAAGTTTTCTCTTCACCTATTAATATATAGATGTTGAAATAAACTTGTCACCATAGACTGTTGTCTTTTAGACTGTGTAGTACACAGAAACACTGTGTGCCATTCGCCCAATACTTTTAATAGATCTGATTCTTTTATTAACTTATTCTTCGCTTAAATATTAACATTTATTTACTATCGTATGATTCTTTAAATACTTTACTGTTTTTAAGAATTTTGGAATACACTTGTTTGCTTACTTCGTGCTCAATATCTAACTTACGGCTTATGTACATACAGATGACGATTTTGCAAAGATTTGACTTAATCTAGCTTCGACTTGTTTTAGTGAGATATTTTATTGTAATAGGTTTAGGTAACTTCCTAAAGTAGCTTACGTAATCCTTTAGTTTACTTCCTTGAGAGGAGTAAATGTTTCAGTTGAACGATTTGTAATAAATTGATTACCGGAGGAGAGGGTTTGAGTGGATGAGCGGGCTTGCGGTTAGCGGGGTCGCGGTGCTTTTGATATATTAAGGCGGGCGGCCTCCATGGACGTTCGCTTTGATCATCAGTCAGGTATCTTCGTCTGTGGTCAGTTGCCGCAGCTTCCAGTGGTCTGTGCTTGAGATAATTATATTCTACCTCTTGGAAGTTATGTACGCAGGTTTGAATGGCTGTGTTGATAATCATTTTATCAAGGTCTACATGCAACGAAATTTCTTTATAAAATTAGCGTAGAATTAGTACATTAGATTACACTTTTAATTACGTAATTAAAATTCTCCAAGATTATAATCTTTCGGCGCAGCAAATAATCTGTCCATTCATCTCTATCTACTCTTAGCCAACATTCGGAAATTAGAAATCTATATGAGTAAGTCAAAGCCGTTATCTACAAACCTTTTAATTCTTAATATTAATGCTAAGAAATTCTTATGTGACATTAGATTCGATTCAACACCAACGGTAAGCATACAATTTTATAAATAATAATTGTGCCATAATAATATCTAACACTAAAGAAGACTAAAAAAGTTCCTTTAACCAACTTCACGTACGTTAGAATGAGTTTAAAATGTGTTTCATTATTTCTATGCTGCCAAGGAAAATATTCATTTTACAGTTACAAATAAAAGTACAACAGATCCTCAGAAATTAACTAACGTACAGCAAAACTACCAAACTTTCTTTTTTATATTTAAAAAATACGAGTTAGGCATTGCGACATGAGTTATATTTTGTTTAAAATAATCGAATTTGTGAAACTGCGCCTGCGTTGGTCTTACTTAAGCAGAATATGTGGAAGAAAAGCCTAAAAAATATCCATGTGAGAATAAAGATTCGCCAATTTCGTGTACTTATACTGAAAATCCTGTTTCATGAATGTAAAATACGAACTTTGCTCAAAACGGACATTAACAAACTCCGAGCACTCCAAAAGCGATTTCTATGACAGTTTCTCATAGTCTTGCTACGAGACCTTATAATGGATGACACATCCAATCACGATGCCAAAACCAATCAACCGTTGAATAGCACATTAAGTAATGCCTTTTTTAAGTGGCTTAGATGCATTTACCAAATAGATGAATCCAAAATATCTCACCGGACTCTTTAGAAAATCCAACCAACAAACTGAGTAATCCTGCACTTGTTAAGAAAAAATATGGGACTAGCAAATGGGCGAAAACCGTGAAATCAATACTTCAATTTGTTCCATAAAAAGGCAAGTGCCACAGACCAAAAAGAATTGAGAAACATAATGTAAATCTTCGGTGCGGTTAAATCATACGGTGGCATCCATTCCATGATGAAACAACCGAATGAAGATGTCAAATAAGAATAAGAACTTTTGATTATATATCTTTCAATGAGCTACTTTTATTAATTAATAATTCTTCTTCAATATAATCTTAATAGAATCATTAATTCATTAGGCGCTCAATGTTAACAAAAGCGAAATGAATGAAGATTCTGCAACCAATTACAGTTAACTTAGAAACGCTCTAACTATTAAATTAAGTCAGAATATCATTACATATATACGAGAAGAAACACATACATTGTCTTGCTTAAGTAAGTAACATATAAATTACCAACTAAGAAGTTATTGCAAGGAGTGCAGACTATATTCAAACAAACGACGCGCGTTCGTAGCAAATTTATACAAAACTAACAAGACAAGAATTGGCGATGTACAATGTAAGCTACTACATTAGGAAAGCGTAATGTTAGGTGGGAAAATTTACTTAATATGCGACTTAATGTTCTATTTCCATTTGCAGTTGAAATATTTTCAATACGTAGTCAAGGAAAAAGTGAGATCACTTTTTCCTTGACTCAATGTATTATTGAAAGCTAAATTCTATTTCCGACAGTTTTACAATAATTAAGTAATTTCGCCGATTAGTTAATTAATAACCGAGTGACGGTCAGAAGTATATTTATTTATATTTACAGCACTTCTTTGTTTCTCATATATTTCTAATACTGAAAGTGTGAAGTCCAACAAACTGAAATTTTTAGGAAATATGATGTAGTTAATGTATTGTAATATATCTTTAAATTACTAGTTAGATGAATGTAGTAGATCCTAACTAGTACTAAGTAACTTAACTAATAATATAAATAAAAAGTGAGTTGGTTTGTTTATTTGTTGGCCTCGCTTTGATGCCTTAATTATTCAACCCATTTCCATAAAATTGTAAACATTTAGAACGTGTCATAGAGATAAACATGGGATACATTGTTCCAGAGTAAAATTTATTTTTTAGTAAATAAAATTGTTCTTCGTTAGGGGTAGAGACGTGAACATAAGTACGTAAGTATATTTAACCATTTCTATTGCTAAGATCCAATATTTTCAACAAGTTCATAACCATTTCTTCTTGCTGAGTAAAGTTGCAGGTCGAAAATAGCATATACGTATGGTTTATTTTTTTGAAAAAAAAATCATATTTGAAGAAAATCACCAATATTTATTTAAAAATGTTTCAGTTATATGAAAATAAATAACAAAAAAATATAAAAAAATTATAACAATGAAGTTGCCAGTCAGTATATCGTTCAGCATTACATATATGAAAAAATGATTACAACTTATTTCTCAAGTCGATTGTTTTATATTCCAGTTATATTCGAAAAAACAAGAATGTGATGGCCATAGAAAATAAGATGATGGAGCCTTTAAATAAGATTACATAAAAACAATTTGATAAATTATTATTTCTAATATACTTCTTTTATTTTAGCTGCAGTGCCGGCAACAAATGTTATGTCACTGTCGAAAGCGGTTATTGTGAGTAAAAGTAATATATTTATTTTATTATTTTATTTCACTTGTAATTTTATTTTAACCTTTCGTGTAAATGTATTCTTTCCACTAATAACAAAATAGTAATTTTTTTGTATGTTCAAAAAAACAATAAACCTACTTCGTAGTCGCTCACATCTACTGAAATTGTTGAGGCCAGTTAAAAGAAATATTGTTATTTGGAAGTTATGGAATTAAATGATCTAATCAATTAGTTGTATTAATATCTAATTTTTTTTATATTTTTTAAAGCTGTGGTTAAAATATTTGGTGTACATTGTATAGCGGCATACATGTACATGTATATATACATATATATATATATATATATATATATATATATATATATATATATGTACATTAAAGTTTTTTTACCATATTTTCTTATGTATTAATTGAGATCTCCATATAAAGTATCTAGTTGTAAAATTTATGTACTAATATTGAAAAATTATAGAAATTGTAATGCTATGATTAATGAATGGACAGATAGATGATAGACATAATGGAATTAAAAGGGTTTTGCCTTTCGCCCTAAGAAATCCTTAAAAGTGTATAACTAAAATATCTTCAAAAGTCTGGTTAATATTTACCACTATTATTTGTGTTTACTGATCCCAAAAGGTAGTTTATATTATAACTGAAAATGAGGAAATTTAAAATGGAAATAATAACCCTTCATTTAAAAAAAAGTGAAAACCAAAAGTCATTTTCGATGATAATATGCGGTCTTTATGAAAATACTTCGGTTAGATATAAACGAAACGCAGTTCCATTATAACTTTATCGAAAAAAGATTTTATATTGAAATGGAAAAGTTTATGAAATTAGTAACGAAACGCCTACTACCATCGTATCTCCACATAAAGAGGAAAAACTCGTGCGTGGTACTGACGTTTAGCTGAGGTTATCGAAAATGCGTGTTCGCAGAACTATAAGGCAGACACATTGAAATTGACAGTTCTCAAGATCGACCGTACTCAGTAAGAGTAAAAGCTTCAAAATAAAAGAAAGAAATCGGTATATTTTGAGTAGTAGTAAGCAAAATAGACGAATATTATTAAATAGACGAATTTTGTAATATAATGTTTTACATCAACAAAAATAGAATAAATTACAGCACCGAGTGTCTTTGACTATGATAAACTTACATTTAAACGATGCCATAAATTGCTATGAGAAATGTAATTTTGCGGTTTATAAAATATACAATTTTAGCAGAGCATTAAGTTAATGAGGTGGTGGCGAAGAAAATTTAAGAAAACATGTTTATTTATACATGAATAAACATTCAAATTACATGAGAGTGATGGTCGAAATATGATTGCTTGACTGCAATCATATAGCCTCAACTGTAAAATAAAGCCATCATGTAATAATAGTTACATCTAACTATTATTATATGATAATTTTTTATTTAGATAATAAAAGATAAAAATAAAATAGCAGAAATAAAATTTGAATATTTGCAACGGGTAAATTATCCGTCATTTCGACTTGCAGCAAATATTCTTGCAGAAAATCATTTACGGCAAAGAATCTATGTAATATGGTCGGTGAAGAAAATCATGATATCAAAAAGTGAGTTTTCATAATTTTCGTTGTATATAGTATATCACTATATTCAATAAACAATGCATGTAAATATTTATAAACATAATTAAACTTTTCAAGGTTTACATTCTTTGTGACTCAATACGTTGATTATCTCATCAATTTTTAGTTGGTGAAGATGTATATAATATATGTTGAGCTCAAAATTTATAGAAATTAATAAAATTTGAATGAATTTTTACGTCTATTCAGAAAATTTCTTTAAATTGGTTATGCTTTCACATAAAAATTCTTCTGCTCAACTTATGCACTGTACCCATTATAATTATGTAATTTGCTGTCACGTTGTTTTTTTATTTTCCTCAGGCCTTTTGATATATAATCTTAACATCATATTAAAAGTAGAATGTAAATATACATTTTATAATAGTGACAATTTCATTGAAACTTATGCTGTAATAGAAACTCTCAAGTTATAAATAAAAAAATCTTCGGTTTAACATTTTCTTACAAAGTTTCACAATTTTTTCCAATACACATACAAATAAAAAAGCGTCGTTATGCTCCATCATCAACAGCAATATCTGGTTGAATCAAAATATCTGCCATAACTTTTACGCGAGCTCGCTTTATGCGATAAGTAGCTACTGTTATTTCTTGCGAGCAAAGGAGCATCAGACCGCAGGATGGTCATGGCTGATTTTCTATTTCGTTCACCGTTTTGATTATTTATTTACTTTGATGAATATATAAACCTGGAAAACTTACTGTTACAGATCCAATCTGGTACAGTTCACCAAAATTGCAGTGAATTAATAAGGTTACGGGGCAGGCAGATAGCAAAAAGCGATGATAACAATTTATGATGAATATTTTTTTGAGAGAAAACAAAAAAGAAAGGGACCAAAAATCTATTTTCCAGAAAACCTTTTCATCTTTTTATTTATAGGGTTTTTGGGCATATTTGAAATAGATTATTTTTTCCAACAGATTATTCATTTTTATTTATGTCTTTGATTATCAATAGAGCAATGCTCGATGCTTCGAATGCTTCCCATTGAATAGTCCATTTGACTTCCAAGTTTCGCAGTTTGCAATATCGAGGCTACCCAGTTCATTTAAATTTGTTTCAACTAAAGCAAATTCAGATATTTGTTCCCCGTTTGCTATCAACATAGTGCAGTTATGAATGCAAAATATTAGAAATGAATATCATCACAACATTTAAATAAATATTTCAATTATAAAGTTCTATATCTCGATACCGTATGCTATCGAGACGATTAGGACTGATTTACACTATAGGGCCGCTCTCGATATGCATTTAGTTCGCTCTCGGTCTGCTAAAATCTTTTTATATTCACATTACTTTTCAGGTTTTGATCGTGCTCCAGTTTTTTTTCATCAGTCTATGTGAAATGTCGTCAAATTTTTCCACAGAAGAATTAATTCTGATAGTTACTTTTTTGGATGAAGATGAAAAAGTCCAAAATCGAAGAAAAAGAAAAGAACGATATGATTGCATCCATATTTACAAATTGAAGGCAAACATCATGTGCTGTGCGTTCAATAAATGATAGACAAATTCGTACAATATTTTAGAATAAATTCCGGTACATTCGAAATAATACTTACCAAATTAGAATCAAAAGATGCGATAAGTCCGATTTAGGTTTTATAAAATATTCTTTGAGATGTGTCGTTATCGGATTATGTGACCAAAACCTGAGTAAAAGAGTAGAATATTATGTCAGTCCGAGAGCGTATCGAGAGAGACCCTGTAGTGTGAATCAAGCCCAAAGCAGCTAGCCACGCCGCTGTAGTAACAGAGCACTGTAGCCTTAATATTTTTTTTAGTCTTACGTTCTTGTGTGTTGAAAATGCTTTACTACTTTTTGGAAGTTCTGTTTTTATATGTAATACTATAGTTTTTGTATCCATATAGATATATAAGACTATAGTTTTTATATCCGTAAGTTAGGAGAGTTATTGTCTATCTTAGTTACCACGTATCTCACGCGTAATTGATTCACCTGCTTGTTACTAATTTCATTCTAAAAGCTTGTGAAATCTAGAATTATAGAGTATATATTTCTTTTCATACAGATTTAACAAACATATATAATCATAGCTGTTGTTTTGACAGTTCTGAACCACTGTAATTGCATTCATTTTAAGGGCTTTAGAAAAAGGCGTTATCATATTGTATCTCTAGGGAATTTTTTGTACTCTATTTGGTACGAAAAAGCTTATTGTTTACCTTCTATAAAACCATACGAAGATTAAATTTTCCATTCAATACGTAAAGCGATAGCAGTACCAGGCACGCCGAGTGAACCCAATTACGGTCGACATATGCACGATCAAACGCAGGTGGCTCATTGCAATTTCGCACAGTCGCTTAAGCGGAGCCCGCCCCCGTCCGCAACAGATTAAAATGCCTCCCCCCAATTTGGCAGGGCGAATTCAGCCGAAAGTAAATATCCGACGGCAAAACAACATCCACTCAAAACGAAAAAAATGAAATTCGCCCTCTCCTTCGCCTTAAATCTTCCGTTCGGCCGTAAAGGATATTATAATATAGAGCAGGTCTATGTGGTGGCGATACGAAAAAAACGCAACGCGAAATAAAATACGGACACCGCGGTAGCACGTGGCAAAAGGGGAAATAATATGGAGAAAAACGAGGACCAACGACGAAGTGGTGAAATATATAAGGGCATTAGCTGCACTGCTTTGTTACGACGCGCGGTCGGAGGCCTTGGAGCAACATTTGTTTTATTCTTCTGACACGACGAGGGATGGAAACATTTGCATAAGCTTTGGGAAGTTTTCAACTCGTTTGCTTGGCTGAGGCTTCGCGCTACAATTTAGGCTCCTCCCTTTTGTACTATTTTGCAGACGTCGCTCTAAGAGGCCTATCAGTCACTTAGCGTGTGAGCCTTATTTTTAAACATCATACTCACACTAAGTGATTGATAATCTGTGGGTAAAGCGGTAGCACTAGCTGTACCTGATGAAGGTACCCTTTGAAGCAGAAATAGATTTTGTAATTGATCGTAACCATGATAAAATTAATTTATCTTACTTGTAAACCCAATTTATTTTAACAAATAGTATATATGGTTATTGCTACATTTCAAGAAAGACGTATGAATAACGAAAAACCTTGTAAATATTCTTAAAAAATTCATTTATTTTGTTTCTGTATCTAACTAATTACGTCTTCTGGTTTGAAAATATATTAAAATATTTTTGGTTCAAAAAATGTACCGTTACTATCTTTAAACATTCTTTCACTTATTATTTTCCAATATAAAAAAAATCATATCATTTATTATTCAGGAGCTCGTAGTAAAATAATATTTCAAAACATCAACTCATTTGATACAAGAAAATATGGTTTCTCATCGAAAACATTTAATGTCGCAAAACTTTGAATTAGACATCGTTACTACTGTGTGATATGGAATTTTTAGACTTTATTCACTCTATACTCATATTTTTACTATTCTATACGAATTTCGGTCTTACTTATTGGTCTTAAAAACGTGTCTGTTAATCAACTCAAGTAAATGTTAGTCTAATATGATGGTAACCAGAGACTCGTATCTAAAAGAGAACTATTCACACCTCTATAGAATCCAGTATTGTATCGAAAGTTATTGTACCCTGAAGAAATTTGCTTTATTGTATTGTATTCAATGAATACATTGAAATAAAAAAAAAACAAAGGCAGTCATGGGCCCTGCTGACAGAAGTGAAAACTTAAGACTATGAAATAACAGTGGTTTTTTTAATATTATCAAAATTATAGTATCAAAAATTATAATTTAATCATTTGTAAATTAGTACTCACTCTTGTACTGCACAGTGATCCTACAATTAAACAATTAATATGATAGTCAAACTAAAACACAATTTAAGCAATGCACAGTTTACACAAATTGAACTTTCCATGTAGCCAATTTAACTTTACTTGTACAGATATGCACAGCACTAATGTTGCACAATACATCACCGTTAAAGCTACAGATACACTGCTATTACAGTATGTCGGTGACGGTAACTAAAACTAACATGATTTTACCCATACAAAAAGCGTCCAACGCGCACACCGCACACTGATATATACAATATTTTGTTGTATATATATGTATACGTGTATATAGTTCGCTGCGCGTGCGCTAGCTGGTGTCAGAGCAGTAGATGTTATATATATATGTCCCATATACGGGTGGAAACATATTTTTTGGGATATCGAAACTCACATCCCCTAATTATTTTTAAACTATTTAGAACAACTCTAAATCTTATCTTTCTACGTCAAAATTAACCCGTGTTCCGATAGGTTTCGAAAGTTGTCGAAAATACTTGTTTTAACGCTTTCTCTTATAAACTTACAAATAATTCAGGATATTTTCCTTTTAGGAGTTTCTTTTTTATAGTCTGGATACAGATTTTTGTGTACTTGGACACAGCGTAACAAAAATTGGTTTTGAAATTGCTTCAAGTCTCGCATAAGTTTTACAGCTCTTTCAGTTGTATCATTAACAGCTCTTGAAAAAGAACCTTTTTTTCTTTTGAAAAGCATCATCTTCTTCCGTACGTAGAAATGTGTTTCTGGAGGAAACTTTTAGTCAAGAAAACAAATTTGTGCTCTTGAGGCGCACGAAATCATTCAATAATTTCCTGTAACAATAAAATTTGGTACTATTATTTTCAGTTTAAAATCGATCTCGTAAAAACAATATAAGAAACAACTATGTCTTCCCACTCACCATACAAATAATCAGATATCTTTTCTTTCGATGGAACGTATCTCTTCCAAAATCATAAAAAATCTGTCTTTGTAAGTTCACTACAATATTTCCTTTGGTTTGTTCAACAATTTCATCATCAAATAGTGATAATACGGTATTGTTTTTGTAAAAAGATTTTATCTTCCTCAATATACATTCATTTCAAAGCATTAGCGTGTGTTATATCGAATGAATTATCCAAATTATTTTGAAAGTCCTCACGGTGTTTATAAAAATCTTGTTTTTTAAATTTTTTGTAACTCTCTCCAAGCTTGTTGAGATCCACAAGTTTCTTTACAAAGTTAAGTATAGCTATGGTAGGTATTCTAGCTTTTTCCCAGAATATAATACACTCTCGAACAAGATTTGCCCTTTCACAAATAGCTAATTTAACTTCGCGAATGTTAAAATATAGAGAAGCTGCAAGAATTTGATGGTTAGATGGTAACTTTGCCTTTGTTATTTGATGATTTAAGTCACTAACCAAGAAAATACTTTTTTTATTGCTTCTTAATATTACTGTCATCTTCTGAATGCGAAACAATACGTGTTAATTACCCGACCATTCGAGAATAACTGACAAATACAGCGAGCATCCGCCGCTCCTTCCACGAAATTTGTATGAACATGTTTCGATGCGAGTCGACACGGGGTGCAGTGCTTCAAATAAAGTAAAAATTTATTTCCGAGTATTTTAGGGGCAAATGAAAAAAAAGTAGGACCTATGCGTTACAAAATAAAAACTTTCAAAAATAAGGAACAACCTAAAATATGTATATAGCTATAGGTATACCGTAAACATTAACATGTCGGTGACGCAAACCCATAACATTTTCCCCTACCAAAAATCGCTTAAAGACATTTTCACTTTAAAAACATTGCTACTGTAAATCTTAAGGATAAATAAATAAGAATAATTGAAGTTGAGCATTGTCATTGACGCTAGGTAACTATTTTTGCAATATTATTTGAAGTATCATCTATTGTAATCATTAAAACCTTTATCAACGTTGAATACGCCAGCTTCACGTAATTATAACTATATGGCTTTCAAAGTATCGAATAGCTCATACGACTCTCTGCATTCACTCAATTCGAGATAAGCCGTTATCAAGGCTGTCGGGATAGATGTGAGGAAAATTAACACGAGAAATAATAACTTAAATAAACCATAATATATGCTATTAGACACACTATACTTAACAATACCATTATATTTTTTTTGGGGTATGTTTTTGATGACGTTCTTTGTTGTGTCTATTCTTTAGGTTATACTGCTAAGTAATCCATATCGAGTTCGTACACTAAAGATTACACACTTTCTATTTAAAACACAACTCTAAAGCAACAAAATAATTACAAAGGCAATATTCAAAACGCGAAATGTCAAAATATATTATATATATATATATATATATGTATATATATATATATATATATATTTATATATATATATATATATATGTTTATATATATATATATATATATATATATATATATATGTTTATATATACATATATATATATATATATATATATATATATATATATATATGTATATATATATTTCCATAATACTATGCCTATCTTGGGCCTCGCTACTTATTTACCGCGCACTTTATTTATGCTTTTGCCGATTTTTGTTCTATTATTAAATTCGCCCACGAAGTTTAATCTACATAATGTGGGGTAAGCTTTAATAAATAAAAACATTATTTTTGACATTTACTTCATGAATGTACAATGTACAAGACCTAGGCTTATTACGGGAGCAAAATTATAAAGGTTAGCCACAACTAAATGTTATTAATTTTTTAATTTACAACAAAATATACTGTAAAGGGTATCATTAAAATACTCTGATCATTTATTTCAATGAAGACTAAAATCTACTATTGTCAGATGCTTTGTTTATCTTCACTTGATTATGGAGGTGTGGGTGATTTAACTGGAGATCGACTATTTGAATTAGGGTGTCCACAAAATTTATGTATTCACCGTGTACTTCACAGAAAAGATGATCTTACTTTAGTTGTATTTTCTGAGACCAAGTACGCGGTAATCTAGGCCATGTCTCAAATGTGGTTAGCACCATTTTCGTAATCCATGTTTTTTTCAATGCTTTGAAAAAAGGTATAGACTACGACATTTTTCTCATTTGGATATAGAATCCTATAGCCAAATGACAAAAATGGAAACCTCGTAATTTCCTCCTATATATTTGTCCGTCTGTCTGGCCATATGTTACAGCTATTTTACTCGGAGACTATTGGCACTATATAAATGAAATTAGGATGATCTCTATTACGATCCGCTGTAAAATGAAACAGGAAACAGTGGTTTTATGAAAAAAAAATAATATTAAAGGCGGCACTCCACACATGTAACTAAGGAATGAAAAAAATCCCGTCTTGTGTGAAATATCGTTAAATAGGTCTTAAAAATGATATAGAGGCTCCAAAACCTTTTTTATTTAAGTCAATAGTAGAGATACGCACTTCTAAAGTATTAAAAAGTGTACCTTCACCCCCCTTTAACTTTTCAACTAACTTGTGTAATATTCTGAAAAAAATTGAGGTAGTAGAACTTAAAATAAACTTTGAACTCGTTCGAATAAGATATACTGTGTATTTTTTGAGATATGGAATATTTTCGAGATGTAGAAATACAGGATGTCCAGTGGCAGATTTCAATGTTTGAAAAATTGTAAAAAAAAACTACACCTCTAATACGAAGTAGGTTTATTTTAACTTTATAAAAACAAATTCGGATTTCCTTTTTTAAAAACCACGTTTTCCAAATGGCGGCCATCGAGTCTGACACATTCATCGAGTCTAGCACGCATGTTTTCAAAAACGCGTTTGCAGAGCGACTGGGGTATCCTACTGACTTAGGCTTGAATATTTTATTTAAGTTGTGTCACAGTGCTCGGATTTGTTTGCTTCTAACGACGCCCCCCGCGCCCTCTTATGTGTTGCGTTCAGAAACTATGTTTGTTCAAACTTTGAAATCTGCCACTGGACATCCTGTATAAACTTATAAGTTTAATATTTTTTGCTATGGAACCCTTCGTGCGCGAGTTGACTCACATTTTATCGGTTTTTAAGTTCTGTTTTTGAAATAATAAGCTTCAAATTATGTGCAATATTCTTTGGGAGACCAATATGACCAATATGTGCAATATTATTTTTCTGTCATTGATTTGAAAATTCTAAAGAAGTTCTAATTCTTATCAAATAAATTTATTAAGAACTACTTTCATATAAAATAATTTTGGTTAACTCGCTTTAATAATTTCAAGAGACGTGTACCCCAAAACACCTCTTATGTATCTCTCCACATGCACTTTTCTTATCGTTATCTTGAATTTAAACAGCACGATGCTAGATTATATATTAAGACTAAATGTAAAGTACCAGTGAAGCAATAACGCATATCGAGTAAAGGAAAGCTAAAAATACTTTATGTTAAGGGTTTAAAGTTAATAATAGACATTAATTGTATACGAGAAGTGCTTGGTACAAGTGTATAGATGCAAGAGTTATTTGTGTTTAGAAAAGGACTACAAAAAGCAATTAGATGCGGTACAGAGGCATTTTCAAAGCGGAATGTTAATCAATCTAAAAATTTTCTTTAGCGTAGAGGATTATTTTAGAAAGCTAAAAAGACTTAGCTTAAATCCTCTTTTCCAATTATTATTGTTTTCAACGACTATAGTGTTAAAGTACGCTGTTGCTATCAAATTGGATACTCCAACAAGTATTACATTAAAGTCGATTCATCATAACGAAAATAGCTACCATAATTTGATTAACAAGGAAACAGAATATTTGTCTTCGTCTGTCAATAAATATTCTCTATTTCCGTAAAGCTAATACAGACAATTACACAATCTGTAGAACATTAATTTTTTAGTTGATAAATTTGTTTCATAACTATTAAGGCAAAATTTAAAAAATACATCAATGTAATGTTTTAATTTCTCTATACGTCCTATATTAATTCAATAAATAATGAGAGTCTGCGTTCACTAAATATTATCGAACATTTATATTCATATACGTATTTAAAACTTAATAAGAAAAACTTGGTAGTTGTAACATGTAGCTCATGTTTTTATATTTATTGTAATAAAGATGCGTCGTGGTTCTGGAATAACCGTTTTGCTTTATGAATTCCATTTATAACACTCGCACTTTAATAAATAATGGATCTGATACCGCACGGTAATCTGTTGTTCTCTAGACTAGCAGACATATATTTTATATACATTATTTCATGAAAACTCCTTAAATATTATAGAATAATCCCTCGTGGCCAATCCATTTTCCAACTTTCAGTCTACTCGCCTTTTTTGCACTTTCATTTTTCGATTTATCGCTCAACGTCATGCCGCCATATGTGTCCCAGTGATCTTACTCATGTACTAAGTATGATTGTGTATGCTTCAAATGAGAAGGCAGTTTTAAAATAAATTTTAATAATTACAAAAAAATTATAATAAGATAAAAGAAATATCAATAATTGTATATTTTGAATATCGGGTTGAAGTTCATTTCAAAATTTTATAGCTTGACAGTAACGAATACCTGCAGCAAGTAGTATATATAATATTTGATAAAAAGACAGAAACTACATAAAGATAATATTGTCAATTCACAGGTAACCCGACATACAAATTATAATATATTATAAATGATCTATGCGCTTTAAGACCCTAACTATTCAACTGTACTCCAAGAAATTACATATAAAGGTATGGAGATGAACATAAAACATTATATCTCGTAACTTGATTTTTTTGGATTTTGAAAATTCCCCCCATTCATAATAGGGACGCGAACATAACTATCTAATAATACATCACGACGATACGTCAGCCTGTATCTATATACTGTAGGGAAAATAAACTTTTCCTTTCATGCCATTTCTTCGATTCCGTGTCTCCCAAACTATTTATACTGGAACCTTAGCTATTTCCAATATTTTCGAAACATCCAATATCTTCACAAGAATATTTTTTTATCATAAATAGATTTTCCTTTAAATAAATTCGTAACAGTACGATTAATATTATTGAAGATTGTTTTGGAATAGACACCAAATAATTACGAAAAATTGGAGCATTTTATCATCGTAGTCTACTGAAAATTATTACGAGAATAGCCAAAAATTAATTTATTCCAAATGGACATTTTAAGTTTTATTAACGCAAAATCAGTTTTATTAACGGAGTCCTGACCGGTTTGGTTATCATTTTCTATAAATTAAAATAATTTAACCCTCACGATTAAAGGTTTGCCCTACCACTTCGTCCCTTAAAATGTATATTATATTTTATAGCTATTTTGTGACAGAATATTACGAATATTAAAATATTTCAACACAATAAATTCTCTAACAAATATTAACTGTAAACGCTTTTAAATACATGTATAAAATTCGATGAGCGAACCGCCCCCGCTATATTAATCTCTAGTACCCCGCCCATGTAACCCGGAGACCCGTGGGCGCGTATTTAAGATATTGGCGGAATCGGTTAGAGCCATTAACGATATTAAAATAATAGAAGCGTAACTCATAAATAATTTCTTTTCACCGATATGACGCGCTCCGGTGTGGGCCGAAGGGAATTTGTATTCTTTTGGAAGTTATTATATCCTACATTCCACTTATGTCCTTTTAATGTAATTATTATTTTAATTTTAAAACCCAACTAATCAATGTTGATTTGAAATATGAATAGGACATGATTGTTATATACCCAATGATGCTATGATTACATTACATGTGTAATTTTTAAGTTTATTTTCTAATAAACCAGAATAATCTTACTTAAGCCTTTTAATCTTTAAAAATATTTTCACTTTTAATGTATTTATCTTTACATCTTTTAAACTTACCTCAAAGCAATAAAAAAATACGCATGAAAAATATTGACGAATTATAAAGACCACGAGAGCTGAAGGTGTTAACACGCTTACCATCAAGATATAGAGGTGATTTCACAAGCACGCGTTTGAAGGTTTTGGTATTTACACATTTATTTTTTAAGTCGATTTAAATATATTCTATAATATTTAACCCTCTTTACTCTGAATTATGTTATTTCGATTGTTCTTTGAAAACTGCGTTTAATGCTAACTTTTAAATGCTGGACGGGGACGTCCGGGATATTTTCCGTATGTTCGTAATATTATTTAAATTTATGGTATTTATAAGATTTTTTTTATTTACTATTGTTTTTAGAAATCAATATATAATAGGAAGTTTTTATAAAGCAAATATAAATACTTAAAAATTTCAAAATAATTTATATCTGTTGGTGTATAACTATTTGTTGTATAATAGTATGACTTTATTTTAGTGATAGACATAATTAAATGAAACTACGTGATGTAGTATTATTTCTACTTTCTTTAAGTTCTTTACCGCGACCTAGATTTCGTTGCATTAGAACATCTTCAGGTGGGCTATTAGCAAAGATATCTTTACTAATAGCCCACCTGAAGATGTTGTAATAAAACGAAACCTAAGTCTTGGTAAAGAACTTAAAGAAAGTAGAAATAATACTACATCACGTAGTTTCATTTTATTACATATAGAAATATATAAATAGTTTTTCCTTTTTAAGTTACTAGAGAAAATATTTAAAAGTTAATTATAACTTTTTTAGAATTAAGATTAATTTGTAAAAAAATATTTTTTTTAAATGATAATTTTAGTAGGCTTAATCTGATACAGTACTTCATAACTATAAAGTGTGGTTATAAAAATCTAATAAAAAACAGGTATACAATTTGCAAACTAAAATTTCATAGATAATTTTTTAAAATGTATGTATGATATTATAGAATACATAATTATAGAATACAGAATACATAAATAAAATGTATGATATTATAAAGTAATACATTTCAATCATAAATATTAAACATATAAACATGTAGTACATAAAATTAACGTGTTAAAATGTATCGAGTGTAAATACTTAACTCAGGTCTAATTAAATTAACCAGTAGTAATATGAGTTACGTTAAATGAATCCATTATAAATATGAATATCGCACAATTATATAAGCACCATAATAACAAATAAACCCCTACTGTGTAAACAGAATATCACCTTTTCATTTGTTTATTTGTGTACTCTACGTTATATTTGAGTGCAATGTCAGCAGTGTTGGATGTTATTTTTGTTGGTATACTTTCGAGCTTCAATTTTCGAGCTTTAATTAACTTATTATTAAATTAATTATGTATTAAATATTTTTAATTTTTCATATAAATTTTCTTGACCTGTACATAACTATCTAACAACTGACTTAAGTAATAATTACTATAACTTAACTCATGTGTCCCTTTCATATTACATGCCATTCGAAATTAAAACATAAAATGAAGTATCTAAACAGAGTCGATTTAAAATTTTCTCGGCACATGTTATCCTATTTTAAAGCATCTTGCAAAGAGTGGAGCCACTCACGAGTTAAATTATCGAACCGATCTCATATATCGATTTCTGTTTCTGATAGATATTTACGAGAGAGAAAACCTGCCCGATTTTCCTTGTCTTCAAACGGATGAGAATTTATTGCTATAGGGGAACTGACGTCACTCAATGCGCCGACGGAAATGTGCGGATTATCGTTTATTTTCCGCATTCGCTTTTCCGTTGCGTCACTATAAGAGCGGTTTTGAATTTTGGGGTGGAATGTACAAACGGACCATTATATTTTATATTTATATCATAAAATTAAGAGATTTAGTTCAGAATTTTATTCAAATTAAATATTTATCAATTAGTAATGCAAGGAATATTCGCATTAGCGAATATTCGCATGTTTCTGAATATTCTTATTCGCATCTGAATTCGCAAAGTGGTATGAATATTTTGCGATCATGATTGCAATGAAATGTTCGTGTTGAAGTCATTTAAATAGAAAAATTTGTCTGAAAACACACGATAATTTAAATTTAAAAAAAGTAACTGTTTTTTGTAAAGGAATGTGATATGTCAGTAAAACAAAAAGAAATCGAAAAATCTGCCTTAAATTGTTGGAAATAACAGCAAGTTTTAATCTTGCTATTGTGACAACACTTTTTATATGAAGAACAAACTGTATTTTAAAGACAAATGCAATTTCTCTCCTTATAAAGCAAATAACTGTTTTTTTTAATATAATATCAAATTGGAGTGCCGGAATATAAAACTTAAAAAATTTACTCGTTTATGCCTTTTCCCCTTGCATTCCGTTTCGTTGAGGTTTAGTGGATCTGAAACAAGACTAGATCCACTAAACGTGCATTCGCATGTACTCGTGGTGTCATAGTCAATCGACGTCACATTTAAAAAGGCGGTGGTCGCATTCGTATTTACGAATACCAATGACGAATATTCGTATTCGCGAAAGTGTCGCGTATATGTGGCGCGTATATTGGTATGCACGAAATCTATATTCATTACATTACTAATATCAATTGCTAAGTCTTTTATTTTACTTTTTATGTATAGTTAAGTTATAGTTAAGAATAATAAGATTGGCTGCAGAAAACACTTAGGTTTTTAGGATTCCAGGCACTACCCTTGTTGATCTCTCCATGGTTAACTCATAGGAACTAAGTCATTGACAGATAAGCGAGTGCTAGATAAAATTGGTTTATTTTTTTGTGTGAGAATATAGGTAACGAATTAGCATTTTTTTGGTTGTTAGTTAGATGTTAATATTTAAATTTATAATTTATTAATTAAATTACTTTATTTGTTGTAAGAAATACATTTTCGTGTCGTAAATTATTATAGTAAGAATTATTACGCTTCATAATTTAATTACGTGACTTCAAGAAGTTTTTCAAGTCTTTAAGTTCAATCATTATTGGTATTTAACTCTAAAAATTTTGTGGACAATATCATACTATATTTCTAGTAGCTTAATTTTATTGCAAAGATTGTAGATTTAAAATATACTATATTTAATTTTGATGTATACCTTTCGCCAAATGACATTTTATTCTAGATTGTATTCTAGATCGCGTCGATATTACAAAAATTTAATATTCACAATAAGTAAAAATTAATTTATCATAATCAAACTCTTTCAAATCATGTCGATCTTAACGGCAATCCTTGCTTTGACAACCTATGCTTACTTATATAAATAGGCAAAAAATAATAATTTGAAAATACATTGTGTTTCGGGGAATAATAATTATATTTCTTTACAATAGCCTCCGACACGAACTGTTATATAAAGAAAATATTAATTTTGAAAAAAAACTTTTAAAAAAAGAAACTTTTAATTTTTTATTTAACGTATCTTTAATAGGTTTACAAAGAATAAGTGTGTCCTTAACTCGAATTAAAAATATATTTTCAAAGTACTTTCCTGGAACAAATAAGAGAGGCTTGAAGCGTAAAATAAAAAAATAATCAAGTTTAAAAATTTAACTCCCATTTCTTAAATATGATATATTAACTTATTTATAACAATATTTGCAAAGTTCTGTCAGCACAATGTAATCATGGCTCAAAACCTAATACGCACCATAAGTCACGCATCAAGCAAAAATAATTAGCACCTAGACAGCATTACCGAGACCCCGCAACTCGCTTAATTCAATTTTACAAACTCTATTTCAATTCAAATTTGTGTTCCCTACAATTCGTAAGGGCTCGAAAAAAGCGACCTCGTCCCGCTCTCTGTCGATCTAATTTCATTTCCAACTTATTACAGAGAATTTTAAGGGTTTCAGATGAGTTCGGCAGGCGAAATGCACTGGCAACGCAAACAGGTCGGACTGATAATTAAATCATTTTAAAATATAATAATTGAATCATCGCGGCATGTTATTACATTATAAAACGGAGCATCGAAGCAAATACACCTTATCAAAATATGCCCATAAATTGTATCTCTCTGGAAATATATAATGTTGTAACTAAGCAGCGTTTAATTTGTTTTCTTAATTAAAATATAACATTATGGAATTGTAATGAGGAGCCTCCTTGTGTTCCACAAATTTGGAGAACATATGGAGCATTATTATATGAAGAATGTTTGATATTAAAATGTGTTCTTTGACGTTATGTAGCTATTCATTAAGATTCAACTTTTAATGAGAATCAAAAGCAAAAGTATATCATTTATTATTAATTTGAGAGGTAAGACAACAGGCGAAAAATGGCAAAAAATTACTTCTAATTTTCATCCACTCAGACAAAGAACTAATTTAAATCTATACTATAAAATAATTGAATTAACTATCAACTGATATAATTGATGTAACCTTAGTATATAATGTCTAATGTGGGAAGAAAAGGGCTTAAAACTGCAAATTCTTTAAATAATTTTACCCCAATTATGAAAAGTGTTCTATGAATCGATATTTAAGACAAAATAAAGTAAGGATAAGTTGCATCCTTGCATTGTCAATCAAGAAATGTAGGAATTTTAACATTTTCTTTTTTTGCGCAAATTGCATTCCCAATAAATTCCACTGAAGCTAAAAAATAGTGGTACAAACTAAAATAAAAAAAATGCTGATTAATTAATATGACACGCTCAATTACCTTAAACGTCCATATTTGAATTTCATCCTTTAACAGTAAGCGAGAACAACAGGTGTAAAAATTTTCCAAAATATCTAATGCTATATAAATACGGACTAGAGATTACTATTTTTCATGTTACTTCCAAATAGCATTATAATAGAAACAGTAGAGTAGTTTATAGTAGGAAAATAGAAATTGTAGTTTAGTCGTATTGGATATAAATGGTTAATTTTGTATTGAAATTGTCAAATATTGCAACATAAAAAAAATTTGTACACTTTGCGGAATAATTCAATTTGTTTCGTTATTTTGTACTTATATTATTTTGTACTATGCTATAGCGACTGTCAATTTGCAGATTGTCATCATTCTGTACGAACAAATGTTATAAGCCTGAGTTATCAAATGCAACGCAGAATCATTATACCGTTCATCATCACTACGCAGAAACACGGCTCGTCAACTTGTCTGCCAATGTCGCATGAATATAATGATGGCCGGTGTTCAAAATTTCTGAATTTAGTTGCACGATGAAAGCGTAACATTTTGGAATATAAATTTGTGTTATGTTAGCAAACTAGATTGACGTGCGGAGAGTAAAAGCAACATTGTTTTAAACATCAAGGGATTGGAGATTGTTATTTATTTAATAGTAGTGACCCGCCCCGGTTTCACACACACATATTTTAAAGTAGGCAAATATAGTGTCTGGAATATTTACCTATTTATATACGTCATAATTTATGAATCGTGAAAGTTAAGTGTCCCTCGGGTGTGAAAACGACTCACACGGATAAAATTTATTTATTGATTTTATTTATCTACTTTAATTTATTTCATCGAGACATGTGGTGGACTTATTGCTACGATTGCAATCTCTTACAGCCAACCATAACACTAGTCCAGCCCCGCTCGATAAACGGCTGCCGC
The DNA here is from genome assembly GCA_039881145.1 of Druceiella hillmani. Taxonomy (NCBI): domain Eukaryota; kingdom Metazoa; phylum Arthropoda; class Insecta; order Lepidoptera; family Hepialidae; genus Druceiella; species Druceiella hillmani. The sequence continues at coordinate 39,177,610 of JAYKKI010000003.1, read as the reverse complement.
GATCCGCCGCGCCGTCAAAAGACGTGTACCTTATGATCAACCCAAAACACCACGGCGACGACGGTATGTTGGGTTGATCAATTTAATTATATGACCAAGATTTTTTGATAGGCACTTTTTATTCCTTGAACGATTTTTTATTAATAACTTAAGTAATAATTAATTCAATATAATAAAGTAACGCGACATGACGGACTTGTCTCCGTTTTCCCATCTTCGTTATCCATCCACACCGCATCGATCTTCACTAAAATACGCATTTCTACTCTTATTGATTTTTTAAATTTAAAATTGTTTTTTTTAAACTTCCAATCTAAATTACACAATGAGAAATGTCAATAGTTAAAACGCTTCAATAACTGCGATAATTATTTTAACGAGATTTAATAAATTTACCTAATACTGCCACTTTCGTTTCACAAACTTTTTTAACTTAAAAAATTTTATGATTATTTATCTATGACATAGAGATATATGCTTAAGTGTGCTTTTGTTCAGACATTTTTAAGACTTAAAATTCTCCCGTCCGTCATGAAAGTGTTTAGACCAGCAACAATTTCTCCGATTACTTTGATATTATTAATTATATGTAAAAAGTTATACACCATATGTATTTACGATATGATATATGTTGCGTATGACAATTTGGGAACTATATGTTATAGTTTTGTGAAAGTTATATTTTAATTGTATTAGTAGTTTTCGCTCGAATGTTTAAGAACAAGCAAAAAACAAACAACATTTTTCTCTTTATTATATTACCGGAATAAATAATTGCTAATTATTTAAAAATCCAGACTACATGCTATTTTTTTAAAATATTTATCATCATTAAAAAAAAAAACTAGCGTATTATATTCAGGAAAACCACAGTGGCGTGGTACGATTTACAAAAGACGGGTTATATCGTAATATTTTGTTGCGGTGCACCACAGTTTTCTGTCCAACATCATCTCGTTATTCGTTGATAAAATAAAAAAAAAATTTCTTCATTTTGAATTTCTTTAATCTTTATTATATTAATATTTTATTATAAATGTTATTACATCGGTAACGCGAACAAGCTTTCAAGATACCTTTTCATTCGTTGAGCAGATGTTATTCTTACTTTTTAATTTGTTTAAACAATTTATTGAATATATCTGGCGTTAATTTTGTAGAAATTCATTATTCACAATTAATTGAAACTACGTGATGTAGTATTATTTCTATTTTCTTAAGTTCTTTACCACGACTTAATTTTCGTTGTATTACAACATCTTCAGGTGGGTTTTTAGCAAAAATCTTTGCTAATAGCCGACCTAAAGATGTTGTAATACAACGAAACCTAGGTCGTAGTAAAGAACGTGAAGAAAGTAGAAATAATACTACATCACGTAGTTTCATTTAATTGTAAACAATTTATGATTAAGTAAATAATGCATATAATGTCACTACTTGCATTTGACGTAATATATTTATACTGTCATCTTTATGGGATGTGTCACTTAATAAGTTAAGGTGCTAACAATACAATTCAGCATAAAGTCCCATTCCGACTATGACTGCTTCTGCCACAGATTTTTATGCTACTGTTTCGATTCGATTAAAAACTTTATTGAAAATCAATTCAAATTTTAATCATAATATTATATCAGGATCATTTAACTAATGATTTGTGTTTTGAAATTGCTAAATAGGTATATTACAATGTGTATTAAAATAGTACATAGCAATTGTACCCTATTAATCGGTGTCCTATATTTGGTGAAATTTATTAACGCAATCATTTTAATATGTGTGGTGTCGACTTACCTATCTTTGCAACTTACCATGTATCACGATGGTAAGCTACACATAGGCCTGTTAAAACTTTGCAGCTGTTTTCTCTATGTAAAATAAATTTATTATTAATTTACTTAATGGTAGCTGACTACTTGATAATAATTAAGGATATGCAAATTCTGTAGAGAGCGACTCTATACACGAAAGCCGGATGGATCAATTGCAGAATTATAATTTTTAAAGCTAATTTTCAGATCCTATTAAAAATGCCAAGTTTGAGTTTTGTAATTTTAAAGCTTTGTTATTGAAAGTGAAACAAAGTGACACCGTTTGTAAAATATTTACTACATGTTACAAAAATTTGTTACCGTTTTCGAAGATTTTATATGTATGAAGTGAAATGGTTATGTGAAATCTATGAAATGAATTGTTAATATATTACAACAATCAGATTTTATGACAGTTATGGGACTGACTCTTAAGTTAGTTTCAAAGCTATCGTATCACTTGTCACTTAATTATTGTTTAGGAAGTTTATATTTTATATGGTTCTCATTTCTTCTTTCAACATTGAGACGTGTAATTTGATAACCCCGTTTTCTCCCCTACATTTCTTAAGCCGCTTTAGTATATTTTTTATTACTATGACTAACATAATTTCATTAATTCGAATATAAATTGCGATTAACGAATTATATAAACGAATATTCAAGAAAATTTTTAAATTTGAGAAAAATAATATTAATTCCTTGTGATCATGCTGTTTAGAGATCATTTTGTATATTTAGAGCTTGCTTGATATTAAGCCATTTGTGCGTTATCTAGGTAATATTAGTCTGACGTGTCGGATTAATATAAAACAATAATGGTTTTGAAAAAAAAATGAATTTAACATGCCAAAAAATTTAGTATATTTCAATAGAGATATCTTTTCAATTAGTATATACTGAACGCATCATAAAAATGATTTATGATTAAAGTAAAACAACAATGGTTTTGAAAAAAATAAATTTACCAGAATGCCAAAAAATTTAATATATTTCAATAGAGACATATCTTTTCAATTAGTATATACTGAATGCATTATAAAACCGATTTATGATTAAAGTAAAACAATGATGGTTTTGAAAAAATATATTAACGTAAATGCCAAAAAATTTAATATATTTATATAGAGATAATTTTTGTAATAAGTATGCATTGAACATATCATAAACCTTATATTATGCTATTTATATTGCATATTCCTATTTATATAGCAATTGAAATAGATAAATTTTAAAACGATTTCTATTCTACATAAAACCATCATCAAAAATCACACGCAACGATGCACAACCTATAGCGATCTCGTTTAATGCGAGGAGTACAAAAGTATTAGACTGTTTTCCATTCTCTTACACAGACAAACGTAAAGTTGGTATAAGAGCATCGCGCAGCCCTTGTATTGAGTGCCGCTGCCAACGAACTTCGACATCAAATCTCTCAAGTCGGTAAAATCATACGTCATTGACCCCATTGTGTAGCTTCGCTTTTATGTATTCCACAGTTGTTGCACGCTTCAAGACGAATCCGAGTGACTGTAATAAAGTATAAGTTACGAGAAAAGTAAATTACAAGTCGTCTTTAAGATTTAAGTCTCGTAATACTTGTTTCAAACTGTCGAGCTTTAAGCTCGAAACGAGGGACAAAATTTGAAATGAAATGCAATATTATTGAGAATTCACACATCATTTGAATTATTACTGAGTTAACTACGTGTACATTTATATTTAGGTATTTAGTGACATCCTTGGAAAGTAGTTTGAAATTTGTAATCCGAAAAAGTGAGATATTTAATACAATACTCGTTATCGTACACGATTAATTACAGACACATCACAATACCCGTGGCGTATCTGTTTATGTGATAAATCGCTTGATTCTCAAAACTGGTATATACTTGGTTTAAACTGGTTTTTACCAAAACTGGTATATGGTTTATACGTGAAAATTATATGCCATTCATGGCACTTGAATTATTTATTATTGGTTTCACATTAAGAATTAAGATCCTGTAGCGGGAAAAGCGATTAACATTGTGTCCAGAGATCAATAAGCAACAATTTTTTTTTTACTCAAAGAGTAACGATAAGTAAAAAAATATCAAGCGCATATTAGTATTCGCATAAAGTAAGATTTCGTAGTTTTCTATAAATGTATTATGAAATCTTGGGTGACATAATGAAAATTATAATAAAATCGTAGTATTTACAATTTTTCCAGATTTTTTCAAAACTAAGCTACGGTTTAAAAATTAAAAATAATGGAAAATATATTGCACGTCATTTTGAAGTTTAATATTTTGTATACCGATCCAAGAAATAAAAAAAAACATTATAATTCAACCGCAATGCATTTTTAACAACTTATTCATTGATAAGACCATCCGTCCTTGAAGAATTATCCATTCTCGACGGGAATTATCCATTCTCAAAAAATTATTTTCACTCACATTTTGCATGTATAGAGAGGTACCTACAAACATTTTTTTACCAATATTTTACTAAATATTAATTGAAATCTCTTTCCGAAACATTTAATTACAACACATAAGTCAAAAATTGTAGAACACTGAATATATATGGAAGAAAATCAACATTAAGGGTCCCTAATTCATAATAAATAATGTCAAAAAAATATTTTCACCCTATTTTCCATTTGTAGAGAGGTACATATAAACTTTTTTATCAATATTTTACTAAATATTAATTGAAATCTCCTTACAAAACATTTACATACAAGATTCATCTGATCATACACATAGGTAAAAAATTGTAGAACGCTGAAAATAAATGGAAGAAAATAAAAGTAAAAACTCCGAAATTCATAAGAAATAATGTCAAAAAACTATTTGTTTTCGTATATTTGCAAATGTTAGGTAAATATTTGCAATATTTGCAAAATATTATTATTTTAGAAGCTGAAAGGGGATGGGGCTAGAAGGGAAGTATTTATTAAAGATAAAAAACATAAGTATGCCATGGAACGAGGCTATTTTAGAGAAAATGTCATAACATGAAATCGGTTTTAATTTTAATGATAAATATATATTTATTAAATAATCTTCAAACTTTTTTTTTCCCAAAATAAATCACAGTAAAATAGACAGTGTTATATTTTTTGCCTGGTGTAAAATAAATACATATAATGACTTATTTAAAAGAAGCACTAAAAGACACTTTAACGAAGTAATTTGAAATAAATTAGGTAGTGACCGCTGCGGAAATGAAAAATATAAAAACAAAAATTAACAATTGTAACAAGAAAGCGATATGGTGACAAAATGCAAGATAACAGCATTTTGAATGGATCGATTGAAAATATCAATAATAAAATATTGCTAATTGAATATCGTCCAATTTTAACATCTTAGAACCGTACCTAGTACGTAAAATTTTAAGGTCATCAAAATAAAATTTGTTTTATCGCCTCTATGTAAGACATTATTTTTTGAAACCAAGTGCTGACGTGTGGAGTGCACACAAAGTTTCGGTTAAAAACAAACTTCTCACCGATATATTCCACCAGATATGGACGGATGGGCAACTATTGAAAAAGCGAGATTATATGAAAGCACGATACGACAATAAATACATGTTTACCCGCCACTCGTTATCCTAGCATACTCGCCCGTGCGAATATATAATAATGCCTACAACCACGAGCCTGTATCGAAAGGGCGTAAGCAAAAAGGAAGCGGCAGAAAAAAAAAGAGAATGCTTTATAAGAAAAGGAATATTCTCAAAAACAAATTGGGTACATATCGGGTCTGAGCGCGTAGGTAGGACAATTCTCGGCTTCGGTTCGTGCGTTGTATACTTGTACATTATTTTTCTCGGGTAAACCTCACATAATTTGAATTTCAAATGTCTTCCAGTCCATTTGTTGAACACAATACGTCCGCATTACAATATTGTAGATAAGTTGTTAGGGTGAGGTAGGGCTAGGAAAACAATTACAAGATCGGTATCGGGGGCCGCATCCGCTGCCTCTGATCTCCATCGATAATAATAGAGGGCGATAGCGACTGTGTCAGCGTATTTTAGAAAAATCAACAAAGTTCAAAGACCCAGTTTCCATTATTCTCGTAAATCTATTAGCAATGGAAATCCATTGATAACGTATTTCTTTTTTTCAAATATTGAATATGTGTAGCGTTAATTTTGTAGAAATTCATTTTAATTTAATTTTTCACAACCAAATGAAATTACGTGATGTATTATTAAATGAAACTACGTGATGTAATATAATTTCTACTTTATTTAAATTATTTACCACGACCTAGGTTTCGTTGTATGACAAAATCTTCAAGTGGGCAATTTGTAATGATTCAAATTATTTACAAATTGCCCACCTGAAGATGTTGTCATACAGTGAAACTTAGATCGTGGTAAAGAATTTAAATGAAGTAGAAATAATATTACATCACGTAGTTTCATTTAATTACGAAAAATTAAATCATAGAACTTATAAAATTCTACCGAAGGCCAAAAAAGAATTAATATATCAGCAATATAGAAAAGATTTATGGGATAACTGTATCATAACAAGTTTTGTTTTTAAACAAGATCAGCTTTTAGCGGTGGTTTCGCTCAGTATATTTTTTATTTTTGCGGAGGAGTTTTTTACCAGTAATAATGTTTTTAATTAATAACACAAAAAAATTACTTATGATTCAGCTTGTAATTTGAGCCAAATCTTTGTAAAAATCTTGGCAATTTTTACCTTACACCGTGAGAGTTAATTATGGAATTTCATGTTTTTTTAGAGAATATTGAACAAAAATGGTACTTGATAATTTGATTGCTTTGCTCGTAATTATTTGAATGTAACTGTAATATGAAGAGATTTGATCGTTTTCACGTGATACTAAATCGAACAGACAAACAAATATGCATAAACCAGATGAAACGTATCTTAGGACATGTTAGAAGGAGATTAAAGAAGTTACCTAAATTTTAATCGAAATGCTAAGAATTATTTTTATGAAAATTGCACTCAAATTTGTTTAATAACTTTTGCGTGATACTCAAACAAACTGAATAACAGAAAAAAGGGAAGCTTAAGTAATATTCCACTAATTTTCTCAGAAATATCTGCGATGTACAGTTACAGTTTTTTTAATACTAAAGCTGAGAGATGATGAAATTTTTTAGTTTTTAGCTTAATAAATTTGTGACTCTTACAGTGTATGGCTTTTCTAGAAAAGTGATATTAAATACGATAAGAAACTAAAAAAGAAATAAGTATTAATTATTAGAAAATAAATAGAAAGATTTAATAATAATAAAGATTCGAAAAAATTTAAAAAAACTTAACCTACATTTGTTTAAGAACATTTGTTATTTTGTGATTATTATACATTTTCCTTTTATTTCTCAAGGAGGTTACAGAAGTTAGTACAATTTTATGAAATAATCTGTTTTTGTTGAATTAAAGATCTCTAGTTATATTTATAGGCTATAATTGAAGGTTGTTATTAACTAACTCTCCTATCTTCATTATCTCCATTTCGGCTCAACCATGCAAAATTAATTATTTTTAACTTCTGAACTGGAATCCAACATTGGACCTTAATTATTGACTACCGGAATTAGTTCTAGAAATAATATTAACGCAGTAGTGTGAGATTTACGGTATCAGCGGACTAGTTAATATGCTACAAAATTAAAGAAAAAATCCAATTTCAACATCCTTTTTAAGGATTGGGTTTATCTAATACCGTGTATTTAAAAATATTTCTATATAAAGGAACAAATTATCAAAAAATGTAAAACATTTGATTATGCTATTTGGCAACTACTTAAGTTTTTAGTAAATAATATTTAAATGATTCTTCCTAATAATCACTTAAATAACATAAGTTTTAAAAATTATAATGTTTCGCTTTTAGTTTTTTATTAAGCGTTCATTTAAATCTTTGACTTTTATGATTTACTATTTTTAGGAAAAAAAAGGAGTGATTGTAATGTAAAGGAAAATAATCATCGAAATGAGATATAACATAAAATTTTACATTTATTTTATTAAAAAATGAAATGTTCTTAAAAAAAAACATATTTGAATTCTAATTACGAAATTGGATTTTTCAATTCCGGAATTGTAATATGTGGATAAATCATTGTGAAATCTAGTTTTGACCATTCTAACTTCAGCAACTGCAGAACAAACATGGGCGTAAACGTTGCAGATTTCAACTACTTCTCAAATAAAAAAATTCATGACCGTAAAATTTAAAGCTAATTTCGAACGGGTGGTAGAAAGTATAGCCGGAAAAGTTATGGTTAGTATAATAATATTTTTTCTTTCAATACTCTAATGAAACCAAAAATGATTGAAACACAAAAGAAATATTTTCTAAATTGATTTATATAACAACACGTAAATTTATTGAATAAAGTATACTAGCGTGACCCTTGCGAAGTCTTCGCATTATTTATTCTATTTTAATAAAATTGACATATAGAGGCGCAAGTATCAAAAGCATTGAGCTAAAGCGCCACTTTATTTATACGTGAGTGGATTTGAAATTAAACAAAAATTTTACCGACCGTCAATCATATTGACGTTGAGCCGTTAGATGGCAGCATTGCTGTTTTGTGTATATAATTTTAATAATTAATTAATTTGCAAAAACAATAGCAATAATAAATTTTTTAGTTGTGGATGCCGGTAGAGCAAGCAATTATCTATAAAATGATATATAATTTATGTGGATTAGTTGTGAGGTTTTTTCTAAAAAGGGAGTGTAACATCTTAACCTTAGCGTATTAATATATATGATCTTTGAGGCGATTTTTGATATTGTTTCATTTTACAAACTTCGAAAACTGCACCACTGATTTATAATGATAATTGAAGGGAATATGCACAATGACTGTTCCCGAAGATTGACAATTATATGCTATTGACAATTATAATACAAGTTTGCGCCGACTATATGAGGTCATAACGAAGTGACCGGCGCAGACCGGATTGTTCGCTTGATGATAGAAGACGATATTACGGCACGCTGGTCGACATCGTTCACAGTTAATAGATTCCTTTGTTGGCAAGCTGCATTGTGGCCGCTGAAAGGATTTCCGCTCTCATTTTGGGTTGATTGATTTGCCGGACTTTCTTTCAGCGGCGCGAGATGAGTGACGCGCGCATTCAGATGCTCCGGCCAAGTGTTGTTCTCGATAAATTATTTTCATTTAACACGATGAGATATGGCGCTCCCGAGTAAGGTTTGTTTTCTAGATGGTATGTAATTATCTAATGGAATTCGGATACTTTTGTGATTCAATTTTGAATGATATTTCATCTTAGAACTTGAAGTTTGGTATAGTAATAAATAATATTAACACACATGTATCTCAGTAGCTAATACTTAAAACACTTGTATGGAAATTGGTGCAGGGGGACTTGATTGTGGGAATTAAGTACTTGGAACATTTTTTTTAAATCCTACATATGTTATGGGATATCGTTCGAAAGGGCTTATGACACGGGTTTCAAAAATATTTTATGAAAATGTACAGGAAAAAATAAATCCCCCTCATTTCAAAAATAAGTTAACTTAATATTACGAAAAAATTGAATTTTAGGAGCCAAAAATTTGGAGGAAAGCTAAGGAATTTGGAGATAGCGATTACTTTAAATTTTGTGTTTTTTAGATGTGCACTAATTCTTTACGCCTTTGAAAGATATGGTAGGCAGTGTATTGTCAAAATTAATATTTGTATATAGTTTAATGGAAATACTACCCTTAAATTTTTATAAGCAAATAATTGTGTAAGGAATCCTCCATTAGTGTTTAACCGTTTTTTTATGTGAGAGGACTATCAATCAAAATCAGTAAACTTTTCAATAAAGTTTAAGCACTGTCATTCAACTTGTTTGTCTTCATCAAAACGTGGCACGCTGAATAGATTCAAAGTTCTTATGATTGAAAGTTCTTGACCGTGTAAACCCACCACTCTCTCGTGGTGGTGTTTGTCATGTAGGAGTAATGATGGCAACACACACTTCGTTTCATCTAACGCCTCTAAACTATGAGGTAGGGCGATTGTATTTTAGTATACATATTTTATCATTTTTTAGTATTGTAATCTGTATTATAGACGAGTATATTGCTCCTTCTGGTGCTAATGGATATAAGCTAAATATACAAGGTCCGTTTTCATGTTAGTGTTCGTATTATAATTAAAATTAATGTTATTGCCGATGTAGATTTTTTTAAATATTTGTAGTATTTGGTGTTAAGAAATTAAATTAATAAAAGATTCTCATTATATTGTATTGAAATAATACGGTGAGACCGTGATGGAAGAAAGTTTGATTAGTGATTTAGTCGTTAGCTGACCTGATCAAATACTATCGATATAGTTGAAGTGCAATATTCACCTTTGAAGGCGTGATTTAGTATGTATGTTAATCTGTAGGCTGCACATCGGTTTCCACCCACTTATTAATAATCAATCAATGCACAGCAAAATTTTTCGAGCATATCTATGAAATTATGAAAATGATTTTTATTTGTAATTAAAATAACTATATTGAAAACTCATGTACGGATTTTTACTGCATTTTTTACATCTATTAATTACTGATTTTGGTACTTTATTCTGCCAAACATATTACTAAGCAAAAAGAAACATTTTGATTACTTAACGTATGGCGTACTTGAATTACCACTGGCTGCGTGTTTTAATATTTTATTTAAACTATATATATATATATATATATATATAATTTATATATATGTGTGTATATATATATATACATATATGTATATATATATATATATATATATATATATATATATATATATATATATATACATATATGTATATATAGATATATATATTAATTAAAATTAATTATGTTACATTTACGAAAGACATATTTTATAACTATACATATTTTACACTAACATCGAATTTGGCGCTCACCACACTAAAGATTGTTTCAGATTATGGAGGAATATTTTTGTATCACTAGTAGTCAATGTATAAGAAATAGACTTTGATAGCCGAATAGATGAATTCCAAGTTGATCATCCAAAACCAGTTGAAAAAAACTAGATCTATAGTAAATGTTTATCATTTAGGTCTAACAAATAATAACTAATTTTGCAGATGTCATTCGAAGGAACTACAGTTTAATATAAACACAATTCAATAATAAAAAAATACTTTTTTTCCTCAAGGGAATTTAGAGTTGTAATTGTATTTAACGTTTTCGTTCAGGATTATATAGTTTATATTCGTTGGCTAAATCGGGTACATAAAGTATACTTACTAAATTTAAAATACGTACTATCGAGATTCAGATAAAAGCCTCTTCCTTCTATCTTAGGAAGAGGTTCTTTATGAAAAAAAACCTTTTGAAGAGCAAATACATCTTTAATTAGTTTTAACTACAACTAGACTAGTGTTGCCCGTGGCTTCACCGGATTAGATTTTCAATTAGCTTATTATGATTTCATTCTAACGCAATAGACAATCGTAATATATCTTTAATAATATGTTGAATATTTTGATGTATTCCCCAAAAACACGCAGTTTCCGGTAGATTAATAATAGATGTAAAGTACATAATCCGTCATTTATTAACATGTCGTAGCATTAAATTTATTTTTACTGAATAAACATTCAGTAAAAACATTGAGTTTCATTCTGTGGGAATTATTCTATTTTTTGGATTAAATTTCATTTTCCGCGGTATTAGTATTCCACGTGAGTGAAGTCACGGGTAAACTATCAAAACAAACAAACCTACTTTTGGATATGAATTGAGTATATTAGTTTTTCTCCGCTGTCCATTATAATTACAGTAGTTCCGTATTTTTTATTGTGGTAGGATGTAACAATGTAAATTTGCATTTATTTAATGAATTACTGCACGGGTAAATATTGAGGATAATATCCAAATTGTCATTCTCTATTCTCGTGAAATATTCTACGTGTTTAATGTTGGATTGGCAAAATAAATGACATATTGGATAATTTAATGTACTTCTATATCAAACTTACTTTCACTGATTTTTTGCACTATCATGCAGAATAGACATTAGTAAGTATCCTAAAATCTTTGGAGATATGTACGCTATCAATCATTGACACTTGGGCTGAGGGTAGAAGGTAAACTAGTTGCTGGACAAAGTTTCCAGATATGTAATTTTGGTGCATGAAAGAATATAAATATAAAATACTTCAAGAAAATTCAATATTGTCTAAAACTAAAATTCATTTCACTTTCTAAATTAGTATGCTTTATGTAGACAATGCAAGTTAAAGGTATATTCAAGTTTTCTTGTTTTCATTATCTACATTTTTGTTTGATTCATTTTCTTCGTAACATATTTCTTATTTTAATAAAGAATATTTTTCTAATATCTTTAAAACTTATCCTTTTTGATATTAATAAAAGAAATAAAGGTGTGACAAGTGTTATTATTTGAGGTTGATATTACCTTTATTCTCGATTTTAATTTGATAAAATTTTCAATTAAATTATGCTCAACCAAATGTCTGAAAAGGTATTTATAAAAATAAGACTGCAGACACAATGGCTGTGCCAATTATAACGATCTCATTCCAGCTCGCAGGCATTAGTCGCAGCCTACCGTCATTCTCCGTAGTGACGTCCCTACCTACGGCAATGAAAAACAAACTGACACAATGCCTACAAAGCGTCACGCGGCAAAATGCAAGCGAAGAAAAAATGAGAAAAGTATCTTCGCTCTCCTCGAGAAATGATTTGGAGCGTTGCCAGGCGCGGGCGGGACAGCTCCCGATTGACACTTGTAATTTGCACGGCCGCCCGGCTAACAACCGCCCGACCGTAGGTCCGCCCGCCCTGCCGCCTGCGACCGGAGACATGATGCTGGAAATTTATGGGATTATTTTTTTTGCGGAGGCCACAGGCAAATTGTATTTTCTCAGACGAGAAAAACTTCGTATATCGTCCGGAACGCTCTACATTGTTTACAGACATTGAATATTATCTGCGACGGTGCAATCTGTGTGTGGTTTGTCTCTTGGCGAACAGGGTGAGTGAGTAGACGGTAAAATTTTTTGACATATAAATACAATGATGTACTATTAATATCTAGATAATACCTACATTTATGTAAATGTATCATTATTATCTTTGAAGAAGGTATTTGAGTTGTAACAGATAACATGCGCCAAAATAGTCCATATTATGATATATTTCAATTTTTTTTCACTTAATGTTGATTTGAGTAACTAGGTACAAAATCAAAAAATTCTTTGACGAAATACGTATTAACCCATACTGGTTAATAAACAAAGCTTAACTATATTTTGAACCTAAATATAACTAATATCATGGACTTAACCACTGGGCGCGCTATACTTGAGCAATCACCCTATAGCTGAATGCTAGTAAAATCCGACATGCGCACTATTTTCAAAAAATCGAATAGGTCAGTTGCATATAGGTTACAGTACATGTAGGTTACAGTAGTATAGGATCAGAAAATCACACAATATCAAATTTATAAGAAGATGCATAACATTTCATTTGTGAGTATATACCATTTATATTATATTATTTATTTAATTTATATTACATTATTTATTTTATATTATATTACTAATTTATATTATATTATTTATTTTTTTATAGTTATTATTTATAAATTATTTATACGTATTTTGATACACTTTGTACGCCGATGTTTTATCAATAAAAATTATTGCTGCCATAAAGGAAATGGGAAAATATGAATCTACCTAAAATTATTATTACTCGTCAGAAATATGTCTACGTAACGTTTGTATATTTAGTATAAAAGTTCCAATTGCGACTCTTTTGTAAAAGGACCATTAGAGTAATTAATTATGAAAATGTAGTTTTAACAGAACAAAATTTGTGGCTTGGATAACAACATTAAATGCTAATTGTTATTGGCTTTTTTTATTTACATAGATTCCCGAAGGATTCAAATATTATGTTATTCATTTATTATTTTATTTATTACATTTTCGTTTCATTAATGTTTTTTTACTGTACACATTTTTTTATATAAACGTATTAATAATGTATTTTTGACATGAGGAGTATGCCTTGTTTATTAGTATTGCATAAAACTGTGACTAGGGCTTATGACAACGCGCTAACCATACCGATATTAAGCTATGATTTTAAAACGCCCGTATCAAAAAAATGTGGTTACCACGTATATTATTCTCATTATTTACCTACACCGTAATGTGGATAATGTTTTATTTTTTAATAACTAAGTTCAATAGCGCATTTATATTTACACATGCATAATAGAAAATTTACATTTTACTTTATGCCGATACGTACGTCGTTTTCAAATGTGCACTTTAGATAAATGCATTCAAGTACCGAGTTATTAAAATGTACCAATAGTATTGGGTACTAATATACTGGGAAATAATTTAAATTCTCACTTTTTTCATTATCCACTAGGTAATTTTGTTTACTTGAATAATACTTATATTTGGATGGCTTAGTTTTCTCTATAAAATTAAACTACGTATGATTAGGTTGAAGATGATTCTTTTTTAATTTCATTCATGCAAGTGTTATAAATTAAAGTTGCTAAAGTATTAATATTATTATTAAGATTCGTTGGACCAAGTTTAAAGAGGCAAAGTATACTTTACTGAAGGTAATTTTCGATAGTAAGATAGTACGTAGCCAGGTAATTAAATTGTATCGAACAATAAACATTGTTGCGATATTGTCACAGCCGCGATAAATAAAATTTAAAATACACGTGATTGGTACGTCACCTGATCAATTATAATAAAACGTATACACGGGGTTAGCCAATCAAAAGCGAGTACGATCCCTTTATCCCTCTCAAATTTTGACACCATTTCATAGAGAATTTGTTTAATTACTCGTCCTTGTTTGTTAGGTCCATGGGTAATACATATTATTTTAACCTTGGCTTAAACAATGGCATTGAAAGAATTACCGTTTGTAAACCGACATTATGCGTGCATATCGCATATAGATATTAAGTACTTCTGTAAGCATTGTCAATTTGGAGTTGAAAAAACATTTTCTTTTATTTAACTTTCAGAAAACTATAGTTTCTATAATATAAAAAAAACCAAACGCAAACTTTGGTGTTTTTATATTATATTTTTTTTATATTATATTAATTTTTCTGGATTTTAGAAGCTTAATTAGTTAATAATGTATTGGTTTATGAACAATTATAACAGGCAAAACAAATTCTCAAGCCCTAACTTGGTCGACTAATAATAGATGATAATAATAGAAGAGTTCTTTCGAAGAGTTTTCTGAATATCCTTGGAGATACCACTCTATATACACACACACGTATATATATATATATATATATATATATATATATGTATATACATCCATCCAAACACATATACGCACACATATATAGTTATCATAAATTCATAGAAACTTGATATTAAAAACATTATCACCTGTCATATAAAGATGTTTTGATAATCATTACTCCATATCACAATAAAAATTATTGATAAATATTTAATCGATAAAAATAATCATAATAATTTTTACATAACATCTACATAATGACCATATACGTCATTTCATTGTACTTATAGTTTGAATTAAAAAGACGAATATAAGAACTTCTGCAAATAAAGAGATATTTATAAGTAAAAGTGAATATTTTGGGTAAAATTTCCAAAACAGCAAACATTTAACCACCAGTATTCCATGAAGTCTGTGTCAGTGTAGTGTGATTTAATTATTTCAACCTCCGTTGAGTTAACAATAAAATTAAGAGTTTTCGGAGTATTAATACGTTTCCGTGCAAAAATGTCTAAATATATGTCAAAAGTTAATAAATCAATATGAACATGTCAAAGCCAATATTCACTTATTTTATAATAACACATTGTTCAGGGAAAACTTAATGACCAGTTAGTGACCTTAACATAATAATAAGGTGTCATCAAACATTAGGATCAAATCATTGTGAGCTCTCGTCTGAGCTATTATAACTATTGGCTAGTTATTATAGCTCTGACGAGGACTTGTACAGAGGCCGAAGTCAAATAAGGGACGTATGACTTCGAATACTGTTTGAAGCATACATTTCAGTGCCATGAAATTGAAATACTCTAAAACAAAAATTTGACATTTCAATAACAAGTCGTCTCACTACAATGTAACAGTTACGGCGATTTGTATCGGACGTAAATTATAAATACTTATCCAATAGTTGGAAATAAACGGACCATCCTCTACGTATTACCATATTACTAGTTCTCGAAAGAAACCATAATTCTTTTCCTAACAAACTACCTTGGACGAAAGAAAAAAACCAGGTCGGGTTTAAAAGACAAAAAACAGTACGCATCCGTGAATTTCTTTTTTATTATACAAATATATTCGTATTTTTCACGTTGGCGTAAATTTCAAATTAGAAAATAAAATTAGTTTGTGATACTATTACAAGTTAGCGTAAATTATTTCGCTAAACTTAGTTTGACAGTTGGTGAAAGTTGACAAATAAATGTAGAACCTGTAAGAAGATCAGAGATAAAAAAATGTGATATCGTTATGTCGTTAAATGCAGGACAGGGGATCCGCAATACGATAATGGTATGCTTTAGAATTACTTCGTCGGTCAGAATGATCGAATATTTCATAAAATGGAGACTGTCAACGTAACTTTCTCCGAGGCAGTGCTATGTATATGAATCCTTTTGAATCAATATTACGAGGTCATATGATTCAAGGAGAAATTTCGTAATTTTAGTTTTGTAATTATTTTCCTAAGAAATTGGGTGGTTTAATGGCCAAGGACTCCAAAACCATCACTATTTTTAATTCAGTTTATTACTTTCGACCGTGAGAGCCAAGACCAAATCTACGGTAGAAAATTTGGAAAAC
The DNA here is from genome assembly GCA_039881145.1 of Druceiella hillmani. Lineage (NCBI taxonomy): Eukaryota > Metazoa > Arthropoda > Insecta > Lepidoptera > Hepialidae > Druceiella > Druceiella hillmani. The sequence continues at coordinate 39,160,906 of JAYKKI010000003.1, read as the reverse complement.
TTTCTACATTACAGTAAACGTAAAAGGTACTTAACAAAAATGTAAAAAGGTACTTAAGAAAAATGTGCATTCAAACAATTCTCCATAAAAGATAATTCTAAATGAAATATTAAATTAAAAATTATAATATTTGTATTTCGAATTTTACCCTGGTATTTACTACCCTCACTGGAAACGACTCTTATCCAAATCAATAGCGAGAACCCCAAAACTTTTCGTATCTCTCATAAAATATTCACAAACAAACCTACTCAACCGATACCAACATGCCGAATCGAATTAATACACTTTAAGCAACAATAAATCGAATACGGCGCTACGAGTCCGAACCAACCCTCATAAGCTGGCCGAATGTTACAATAAAGGGTCAAACCGCGACTGAGACGTCGTGTGAATAGGCTGTCGACTAGATAGTATTAGAATTCAGCCAGGCAGGTTGGCAGTTGGCACGCACTCGACCGAAAGCTTTTAAAACGGCGGCGCTGGGCGGCTGCCTAGGGCGGTGGCGACGGTTCATTATGGGGCGGCGCGTCCGCGGACGTGACCGTCCGTCCACCCACATTCGACATTTCGTGTATTCAGTATGTGCCGGTTGCTCACCCCAAATCATATCACATTAGCGCTTTACTAAATGTTGACGCATTTCGTTCCAGGGTTTTTGTTATTTCAAGACCTAGCTTCGAAGAATTCAGACCCTAGTGAAATATTTAAATATGCTATACTGATGTAATATTGATACGGGTAAGGTATTTTTTATAATTTTGTGTCTTATGTGTAACATGTATTGTGCTAAATTACGTAAATGTTCGTAAATGCTATAAAAATCATCTATTCAAATATTTGTCTTGTTAAGAATATATTACTAGACATTTAAATAAAAATACCGTTAAAAATTATTCTAATTAAACTACGGTAACCATTTTAGTAGACACACAACTATGGACACCTAATTTATGGGTCAACAAATTAAAAATTTTGTTTGATTGTGAATAATAGCACAAAACATTTAAGAAGAGAATTCAATTCACACTCCACTAATATTTAGATTCGTCATATGGAAATACTAAACGTTCAAGAAATATTCAAACCGTTTTGAAGTCTATATTTCAAGACTTCAAAACGGCTGCAAGCTGATGAAAATATCAATGAGTACATTACAAATAATTTCTGAGACTTTTCATTTATGAAAAATGGGTTCAACTAATACTTTATCAATTTAAGCCGCATTTGTGCAATATGAAGCATCAAAATAACGTGTGTAACATCCATCAACCCTTTAATTTTTTAACCATGAGTTTGAAAATTTCACATACCTGCATTTAATTAAAATTCTCAATCAAAATTTTTTCAGTTAATCCTCACATATAATTTGTAGAGATATATACAACTACAGAACCCGACTTTATGCGTGTTCTGATGTGGACTTGGAAGTTTTTTATCTACGTTCAAAGTGGCGAACCCTAAAAACAAACTATGTTAATGGCTCGCCATTAACATTTTCTACACATACGTTATTTACTATCTAGTTAATCATGGATACTTTTTGCTGTTAGAATATTTTAGGACTGTTAATCCGCACATATAATTTGTAGAGATATATACAACTACAGAACCCGACTTTATGCGTGTTCTGATGTGGACTTGGAAGTTTTTTATCTACGTTCAAGGTGGCGAACCCTAAAAACAAACTATGTTAATGGCTCGCCATTAACATTTTCTACACATACGTAAGTTACTATTAAGTTAATCATGGATATTTTTTGCTGTTAGAATATTTTAGGACTAACAACATTTGCTCTGATGTTTGACAAATACTCAAAACTTTCTTTATCTATAATAAAACTATGGAAAACAATTTATTGCAAACACAGAATTGTTATTATCACATTGTTTTATAATATTTTTAGGTTTTTTGTTCCATTGTTTTATATTATTTTTAGGTCTTTTAAAATTTCTATTTTGAATATATTCATGCAACAAAAGGTGATTAAGTAGGCGATTATTCTTAACTTTCGCTTCTCTTCTATTTGTTTACATCTTTCGATCTTAGGGTAAAACGATATTTTTTTATCTTATTTTAATGTATCTCTGTATTTAGTATTAATCATTATTAGTCTAAATTTGTGAGTCCCTCATTGTTTGACGTAAAGGATCATCGTGTATAGAAACTCTATTTTAACCTAATTGGGGTAATGAATTGCTTATGGACTGGAACTAAATATCATCAAAATCCAAAAACAGAATGGATAGACTTAAAATGTTAAACGTACGAAGAATTTTTTATGATCAGTTGGTTTGATCATATTTGCATAAACATATATACACACAAACATATGCCCTGGCACACACGCAAATGTGAAAGAATATAAAGAATAAAAATTAAAATTTATACTCCACTAGCATCTTGGTAACTCATTGTGTAATACCACATTACACATTACTGTTTCACAGGAGCACTACTTCCAAAATGCGTTGAAGAATTAATTTTTCCATGAAAAGTCAAATAAAAATAAAGTAGTCTCGCGTTAACGGCGATACCGTGAAACAGTAAAATGCAAAGGTTCAATGCAGAGGCAATCAGTGCACTAATCAAGACGTTTGTTGAAATGCTTTCACAATGCTCTAATTAAAATTACTCTCACGAACTGCTACCGTGCGGGCAATAAAGGAAGCCCAGAAATAAAGCTCGCCTTCTCTTCCGCCCGAACCCCCGAGGACGGTCTCATCGACGATGGCTAAAGTTTAAGTCATTTGGAGTCCGCCAAATGCATTTAAGTTGTCATGTGTGGGTAATCTCTTTAGTAGGGTTACTTTTGCTACAAATTTCGATATATTGATTACGGTCTGCAATAGCGTATTACACTTTTGATGTTGTTAACGAAACAGATATTAACTGAAAATGATATATATGATTATAAGAATCTGTTTTAATATAAACTGGTTATAAATATAACATATTTTTATCTTCTTGGATATTAAATAAATAAAACCAATTAATACAATATAAATTAAACTGCTGTTTTTCTTTATGTACAAAACCATGTCCGTCATTTTGTGTTAAACTAAACATATTTAACAGAAAACAAATTTTACATATGTGTCTTCTTCAGCGCTGTTTACCGTCGCGCATTTTAGCAGAAACAGCGATTATGAAATACAATATAATATTTTTCCGACATACCTCATTTGCTTTTTCATCTTTCTCAATATGTATATCTTCGTTTTTTATAGATTTTTTTCTTTTCCTTTAGATATACTTTTACTTAATCTAGTCGTTCCTTTTTCATTCTTTCATATTTTCTTATCCTATATATATCTGCTGTAAATGCTGTATCTGTCTGTTTTTATCTATATATATGTTCAACTCTTCTTCTTATAATTGTCTTCACAATCATAAAAAAACACTTTAAAAGATAACATTATTTAGAAGCGTTTTCATACAATTCTACTTTCAAAAAAAAAAAATAAGTGGATTTACAAGTCCATATCTGGATTGAAATTATTTTTACGTAAATTATCCTAATTCTTGTTTATTATAACAAACATTCAAATAATGTTCTCGTCATGAAATTTGACTCAAAAGTTTCTTTGCGTCTATCATTTCATTGTACTTATTTTTATATGGGCGGGTTGCCTAGATTTAAACTAAGTTTTTAATTAGTACAATTGAAATAGATTAAGTTCATTTCTATAAATATTTCCATTTCTCACAACCTTTCAAATCTAAACATCACGAAAACATTTATAATATGCTATGATGGCTGAACAACAGTGCAACAATATTTATCAAAAAATAAGCCACTTTGATTTCGATATAAATTCATATATTTAAAGGTGAGCCATGCGTTTGACAACTTAATTAGTTTACTTACTTCTGTTTATCTGGCAAATTCTGTTTGCTAATAAATTTTGGGGGTTCGCATTTAGAAATAACTTTCAATTTAAATCGATTAATTTTATTAATCTATAAATATTAATATTATTTACCTTTTTGTTATTAAATTTTTCTTAGGTAGGTATATAATGGAACAAAAATTCGATTTTACGAAAAAAAATTCTCTGGCTATGACCATATTGAAGCTTTAAAATTCAATTATAAATTCTGAACTATGCAGATCATAATATTAACTTCTCCATATCATAATACTAACATCCCCCACACTGTTATGCCACAAACAGTATTATATCATCAACGGGTTATTTAAAATTCATGCAACAAACACTCGAGACTTTCCTTGTCAAACAAATGCACAAAATGTTTATGTATATTTATTGTATGTATAAGCGAAACAATTACGCTTGCGAGAGCAATTGTGTGTGCGCAATCAAATGAGATGAATTACCGTGCCATTTAAATGTATATATAATAAAATCTCTACGTAATTGTGTTTGCTAATTTATACACTTTTGTTTAGGTTCTATTGTCAATGTTTTAATTAATTATACTAATAATTTTTGCTTTTTGGTGCTGAAACAATTGATATGAATTGTTTAAACACTGGATATGTTTTTCGATATATATGTTTTTGAATTATACCAGAATTTTATTTTGATATACAAGGTTTTTGCCTACTGCTAGGTTTGTTTCAATTTTTTATTATTTCGGCAGAGTTTTTTTCAGTGAAACTTTTGCACCCAAAAATGTCCTCGACCAAGATAAAAGAAAGTTATGCCTTAGAATTTTAGATATGCTATGCTCGATAATTTCTATTTTTCAGTTCTTACTGCCATTAGTACTAAATAGAATTTCATGTCGTTAGAGAATATATTGCATACTCGGTTCTTACTGTCACTAGTATTAGTAATTTAATTTTAAGCCGTTACATTGTCGAGATAAATGTATTCTTAATTTTTGTTTAAATCTTATAAATTAGTTTTCGTAGTTTGCATGATATTGTAATAAATAGACAACGAGACAAACATTATTGTAAACCGGTGATGCGGGTCTGATTCGCAGGTAGAATGTTCTGTACTTTGTATGAAGTAAATTTGCTTTAGTTGTCGGATGTCATCACTAATGTGGTATTCTTAGTGCAATAAATATTTTATTATACATAATATAATTCAATAGGGATGGGACATATATATTATTGTGATCATATCAAAAAGTGTGACATCTAAAATTACCATTATAATTTTCTTAAACCCATGAGTAGGTTTCTAAAAACCTCTCTTTTTCCTAATTTGAGTTTCGGACAAAATTTAATGTAAATGTTGTTTGCAAATTTTTCACCATAATTTAAAGATGAAAAGAGAATCCAAAATTTATTTTGGTTTCTACCCAATCCTACATGACAACTATTTTAAAAAATAGTATTGGTAGGTTATTAATATTTTATGATGAAGAAGCCAGTAAATATTGAAAAAAGAAACGCAAGTAGTACAATAAATCTAATGGAGCACGAAGCATTGAAAACAATAATACATGTATACATTCAAATTTTCTACAAAAATATCGCAGGAGGTTGTTTGCACGATCCATTTTCTAGCACAGGGGAAATTCTCCTGTATAAACCCGTTCAGGATGGAGATTCAGTAAGTAGTTTATTCACAAGTTCTTGGACATTTATCCGAGATAAAAAAGGTAAGACTATTTGAGTAAATCTTTTTTTTGCTAATAAATTTGAAAATGAAAATATTTTATGTTTTAAATGACATAAAATTTTAACACACCTAAGCAGTTTACACACCGTAAAAATCACTCGGAAAAAGAAAAGTGATTTAACTATAAATATATTGAAAATTTCAATATAAAAGGGGAAACCATAAAACGAAAATATTTGACTGCACCTTTAGAGTTGGTTGAATGTTACATAACATATACCGAATATGAATATACCTATATGCAGAATCTAAGTTATCTTACTTCTTATGCGTACCCATAAGCATTGATAAACTGTAATATTTTGATAAATTAAAATAAATATATGCGATTTATCCGGCAAGTAAAATCCAAGTATATAAATCATACGTTTTATAATACTTTTTTATGTATTTAATAATAAACACTTTGTGTGTTTTTTAATAATAATTCACATGATCACGCCCAACTCAAAACAAAAAGTGAAATCTAATTCACAATTTATTGAGAAATATAAATTTCATCTTGGAAAAGTCTGGCTTTTATGATAGTGAAATATACACAAAATAGGTTAGAGCATATCAAATATATTCAGTATAACTACGAGTTATTTAGTAAGATAGTTGACACGTGGCGAATAATGGATGTAACTTTCTGACCATTGATTACTGCCAAGTGTGAACGAATCTAATTAAAGCCACGTACTTGCCCGGCAACGTAAATTGTGACTTGACCGTTTTCCCTCACGTCTCGTGAACTCATTTCGACTGTGTCTTTCCTGTAAAGCTCAGCGAACGTGCTCGAATGACTTTTCCTTGTTCCATTTTATATTCATCAGAAATGTTAAGCGAATCACCAATTAAGATATTTCAATCTTCATTCGTTATTTGCGGGAGGCGATTTGCATTAGATTCAAGATATTTTAATTCGTTTTAATAATGAGTAAGTGAGATCTCCCTTAATGCGGTGTGGCTATTATTTAGGACTGGATCTAATTTACGAATCTTGGACGATATTTCATATTTAAATTAATGAATTTGTCGTAACTTGATTTGTTAACTTGTTTCCTCTGAGCTTCAATTTCCTTGCCATTTTCTTTACTTTAGAGTATACAAAAACACATTTTATAAAATTGAGTAAAATAAACAAAAACATCAAATCAGTTGTCAGGGAGGACTCGCTTATACTTTAGTAATCGTTTATTGTTTACGTATTTATTTTTATATATTATACAAGCTGCTGAACTCTATGATTAATCATACACAAAAATTTATGTAACGATTTTAAACTGTACCATCTTTACCGCAAATTTTATTATTGGAAATATAATTAAAATTATATTAAAGTGGATGTGCCAATATTTAATAGTAATATAAAAAACTTTTCAATTCCTGTAAGTATTCTGATTTACAAGACCTAGTAAATATTATTACAGTAGACTTTAACTCGGTAGATACGGAGAAATGTACTCGGGATATAGGCACGCACGAATTAAGAGTAGATAGGCAAACAGAAGGAAAGTGTAAATATTTTATTAAAAAATACCACATTTTACAAAGCCACTATTTTAATATAAGTAGATGGCAATTTAAGCATCATATTTTTTAAGTATAAAGCCTTTAATTAATAAAATTTTTAAAGTGACAAAATATTACGGTTTACATCTTTACTACAAATCTTGAATACTTTGAAACTTTTTTCACTACAATATTTGATCGGAAATAATTACTTGTAAATTAAAAGTGGTTTTATTAATCCAAAAATGTATGTGTTGAGATTAATAAAAAAATAATTAGAATAAGTTTTACTTGTATTTAAATAAAATCAATGTTTAAATAAGCATTATGATTTTGTTGCTTCAGATATTAATAACTTGACACTTAAGGATAAATTTATAAATCAGATATATAAATTTATCCATTGCATATGTTATTATTAATATTAATAAAATATAATTATAATATAATTTATTTTTAAAAAGCCCTGCATGCTTTATGTAATGTTATCAACAAATACTTATATTATTATGGCTTATTTTTTTACCAGAATTATAAAGAGAACGTTTTTTCTTTCGCAAATCGCGTGGAGCGATTTTCATAGGGAAAAATCTTGTGGGTTCGCGTCACCGACATGCTATTGTTAACAGTATATCTGTAGCTATGAGTATGACGTGTTGCGCTCTGCTAGCGGTGAAATCACACATACACACACAGACATATATATATATATATATATATATATATATATATATATAGAAAAATGAATAAGCCGTATAAAATGTATGTAAATGTTGCTCGGAGTGCCGATAGATGTGAAAACCAGACTAATGTTAATAATTTTATTTTAAAAATTATGAAATTTTATTTTTGTTACTACAATTAATTTGAAAATTAAAACAACACTGATATTTCACAGGTTTAAGTTTTCGCCTGCCTATGTTTTTCTTAATTATTTACATTATTATTCGGTCTATTTTCACGTCATTAAACTTTCTTTCGTCTTTCTTATAAGATACTCATGATTCGTTTCAATAATTATGTTGTTACGATAAGATAGAAGTTATTGAAAAATATTAGAACATGGAAAATTCATCATTCGTTTTGAAATTATTTATAGATTAATGGAATTAACCATTAAAGTAATAAAAATATCTAAATAAACTTCTTTATATTACTTTGCTAATTGACAGGCTGTATAACAGCATATTTTTGATATATGTAATAAATTTATGTAATTATCATTTTCGAGTTTTCAAAATATATTGAATTTACAAATAATTATTAAAAACGATTAATACAGATATATCGCATCTTAACAAAGAAACAGATCGAACTCACGAAACTGGAAAAATGAGTTAGTGAATAATAATAAAATCTTGGAAAGCATTCTCCATAATTTAAAATTTAAAAAAATAATGGCATATATGTAAGTACATATCTTGATCTCGTACACCAACTACGTCACAACACCAATTAATTATCGTTATAAATTTTAATGCTATTTCCCAAAAGTTATAAATTTTGAATGGAGTGTTTATTCTTTTTTTTCTTTTATCTAATTACACTAGAGACATTTTGGAAATAATCTTCAACTTTTTTCGTCTAAATGTCTAATCCAACTTATATAGCTTACGTAAAGTAGGGTTCTATAGTTATTTATGTGCTTGAACCTGGCCGATTTGTTTTCCACTCAAAGTCATTATCAAAAGTTAATACCTAGTATTCTTTTAGACTTCTCAAATCCATGGTAGAAAAATTAAATCTTAATATTGCGCAAAACAAGCTTTAAAATTAAAAATTATGAATAGAAGTTTGGTCTGATAATTCTAGTTAGTGTGATTCGAGTTTTATAAAACGCTACTTATTAATTTAATTTTTAAAAAATATCGAACTAATTTACGTTAACAGATGTTAGTTCTATTTTCTTTTCTTGAAAGTTATTAAACTCTCCTATTGATTTCAAAAGTTTGATGTTGAAACAAACAATCCAGTTGGTAAATTAAATCCCATCGACAGTGTAACTTGTATTAGCTTTTATGTAATAAGAAATTAGTGGTAGTTCGAAAAGTTTATATGAGTAGGTAAAGATTATCAAACATCTTTAGGTACAAAAATATTCAATTTTCTTGGATTTTCTCCAAAATGATAATATATGTAGATATACTCATAAGAAATTATAAAGATTAGGTTAATTTAAAACCTCGTAGATAGTCAAGTAGCAAATATCAAGAGATTATATGACTAGAGAGATATTCATAAATCACTGTGGATATTTACAAATAACCCACATATGCCGGGATTTGGCATAGGATTTACTCGAGGTAATCTCAAGCAAGGCAGCAAATATTTTAATAGAAAAATACGGTATAAAAACAGATTTTTCTCTTCAAAAATTAGTTTCATATTCGAATCATAATTCGAGTTCTATATCTGATAGTACAATTCTTGGGCTGTTTTATATATAATAAAAATGAATCGAAATTAAAGTCATATTCCTTATTCCATAAAATGCTAATATTGACTTAATAAGCATAACATTAAATTTAAAATTTTAAAATTTAAAAATGTTTTGAGGCTAAGACAATAACCATAAACTAGCAGTTGTGCTGAAACTTTCATCCTCGGACTAGACCGACGACGGTAGTGCGATAGTATGGATTAGATGGTGTTTTCTTAGGGCTCGATTTATTATACACCAGAAATAGCATTAGTTAAAGTAAATTTTGAGATTTGTTAATGTATTTAGGAGCGAAATAGCAGAAAACTTTTATAATAACCTGAATTATATAATCTACTCACTGGCATAATTGCGTCTTTCGAAGTGAAAAACCTAAAACGGAAATTCGTACTTTACACATTATTGCTTTGGAAAAGTTAGAGCACAAGCCAATAAATGGGAAAAATGTGAAATTTGTTAATAAAATTGCTAAATATTTCTCTTAATGTCTGAAGTTAGGAAGAACACTATTTTTTCACCGCTTTCAAAATGCAAAAGAACCAAAAAAAAGTTAAAATATTTTCAGCATCATTCTATTATTTAAGGATATTGGTTTAGGCACTATTTAATATACAGTAAAAAGTTAATAGGTGGACGAAATAAATATTTCATAAAATTATTAAGTGAAATAAAATTGTTAAGTGATTAAAATGTTAAATAGAAACGACTAAAAAAAGGGTCATTTAATATAATCAGCCATTCAGCATACATGTAAAAATGAAGGTGAAGATTATAAGTGTGGTAAAATTTATTCTTAAAATTAATTAGAAATAATATTAACTCAAGCAATCGAATTAAATTTTTGTACATCATGTACTATCTACTACTTAAATAAACTCAAATAGTATTGAAATTCTTTTAAATTTAGAAAAATTTAATTTCAAATATGTCTTCTATTTTTTAAAAAGATAGGCGATTTTGTAGAATATTATTTATAAAATATAGATAACATTCTATAAAATCGCGTATCTTTTTAAAAAATAACGCTCTGATTTTGAGGGAATGTTAGAAAAAGTAAAACTTTTCATACTTCATTATTAAATACGGAAAATGTAAAATGATTACTAAAAAAGTGAACAAAGGAAGAAGGAATGAAATAGCAACTATGAATACCGTGTAAAGAAATGAAATAATACTAAATATATATACTATAATACTATAAAACTATGAATACCGTCCAATAAACAATCAGGGAAAAACCAATACGATGTTTATACAAAACGAAATCTACAAAAAAATATATGTAGACATTTAGATTAGCGACTACCTCATTTAATACTCCACGGAGACTTATGCTCTAATAAAAGTAAAAACCTTCTGTTTTCGAATTACTAAAAAATTAAATTCATGCACTTAGTATCGGAAAGTGAAAATCGAAATTGAAATAAACGAAATGCAAGATTTAACTAATAGGTGGACAAAACAAATATTAAAGATTTTTAACGTAAATATTTATTAAGGCCGTCAAAACTGAATGTTGACAGGTAGATAGTTTTAAATGTCCGACTAATCTTACATATACAGCTCTAGTAAAGACATTATGAATAAGCTATGACATTTCATCACGTGTAATTAGCAGACGTAATGCTGCAATAATATAAGGCAATTGAATTAGAGGATTAGTACTGCATACTCCCACGAATCCTGCGAAGGTAAAAGAATTTTCTCATCATATCCATTGTCCCGTAAACAGAGTAAATATATGTTTATCATACCTCCAGCGAGCGCGAGTTGTGTGACCGCCCAGCAAAGCAGCAGCGCGTGCATAGCGCCGCGCGCATCGGCGCCCATACACGCACGCGCGCACGCACCGATCACGAACAATGCCCCACGCTTACCTGCAATCAAAATTGTAACGTGGTCAATACAAAACAATTAGTGAAAAAAAACCAAATGTTATATCAAAAAGGAATTTGTGTCTCTTAAGGCGTCTCCAGGATCAGTATTCGTATTCACTGCAAATTGTTAAATGTGTTTATTAATAGATCAAAAATAAAAAAAGGAAAACATAGCTATAACTAAACGATCAATTTAAAAATCTATGTTTGTTAATAAATTATGTGGGAATTACAAAAACAGTCATTCAGAATACACCCAACGGTTATCCCCGCAGAAAGAAAATAAATTCGATATTTGTATGTTGCTTATTATAAGCAACATACAAATTTAAAATTTGTTTTGTAGATTCATGACCCATTTTTGAAACAAATTAAAAAGAAGAGTAGAGTGGGAGCGACCAGATTGAAAGAAGCTTTTGATTCAATTTGTTTGTTAAATTGTTTGTAAAAATTACTTCTATAAACTTTATTAATTCATTGAATATATATATATATATATATATATATAGAAAAGAAAAATCTCACACTAAAGAAAATATCTCCCACTAAGTTATACTACGCAAATTTATTGCTCCACCCACACTACTGAAAACAGAATTATTTCGTTATGATTCAGCGCACTAAAGCCGAGGTGTCTGCAAGAGGAGCTTTTCATTTCGTATATTACATAAGATCCATGTATAAAATGAAAGTGTTCATGATGATAAGCTCTATCCTTTTGTGCTCAATAGTTTTCACATTAATAGAAATAAGAAGTCATTTGATACTACTGGTAAGTCATTTGATGTTGTTGTTGGTCATCAAATGGACGGCTTATTGGTGGCTGGTCACAGATATTGTCTTATATAAATGCAATAATTTTACATAATGTAATACCATATATAATACTTTTGCTCATCAAAGTCCATTTCCTTTACTATTTAAAATCAACACTAAAATATGTTTCTAATATTTTTAATCAAAGTAACAACTTGTTATTTTGCTTGAATAATTTAGCGGTACTGATTAATCTGTCTTCATCATCATTATTGGAAAATTATTTTCTTTTAGATATATTCGTTATCGTCTTATATCGTCTTTCTTAAGTTTCGTTAATTCCATTCTACTGATTGTATCACTGCTCCTCCATTTTCATCTCATAGCTCTTAAACCATATATATATCTAGAACCATATCCACTGCGCTAGCTTTATTCGCCTCCCGATTCTTCGGTTACCAGTTTAAAATGGTCTCAATAAATCAAATATATGTTAAATTCAGCCATAAGAGTCTGTGACCCTGGCGCCAGTTCAACTTCAGATCTTTTTATTTCGGGTTCCGTTACGTAGATATATCTGGAGCATTGATCTTTTCACGATCCTTAGCTCATCATCATTACGTACACCTATCTAAATTTATTGACATTTCACGTATATTACTTTACGCAATATCATTTTATCAAATGTTTACCTTTTAATTCTTTTATTGAGGGGAATCGAGTCTATATAAGGTTTCTCTGCCGATTAATCTCTGTTTGTTATTACTATCCTGTCGCGTGTACCTCACGTGTATGCTATTTTAGGCCCGTCACGTGTATGCTATTTCTAGTTTTGTACCTTGAAGTTTATTCTGTGACATTCGGAAGCTAATATTGTTACTACTGGAAACCTCACGCTAAATTATACAATGTCATTAAAAATAATTAGCATATATATATATATATATATATATATATATATATATATGTATATATATATATATATATATATATATATATATATATATATATATATATATATATCCATTATCGATATTGATATCGTGATATTTCTGTTATAAGTTTTTACAATAAAAAGAATCGTCGAAAAAATAATATTGAAAACTTAATCGTGTTAATTTTTGAGCAATTTTTAAAAATGTTGCCCTTAGTTTGCAGTTAATAGAAAAAAAAATCGTTTACATAATCTACTTTATAACCTATCAATTAAATTGCTAAATTTTTCATTAGCTAAGTAATACCTGGAAATTTCAGGTCATTCAGTTTCGATGTATTTAACACCTCTAACACTTTTTTCAACATTTATGACTAGGGTGGCACCCCTGGCCAGGAATCATCTATCGTTCGATCGTTCGTATGTCGTCATCTAGATTTTTGATTAGATCTCTATCTGGATAATTTAGTAGGAGCCATATTTGTTACATAATTTACTTATCTGTAATGTTTCCTTATTTTTGACCCTATGAGTTGTTTAAATATGAATGAAAAAATATATAAATGATCTAATATATAATGAGTAACTATGAAGATTAAACATATCAGGACATTGGTTAGAAGTAATTACCTTACAATTCGCAAGAGATTCTAACCGAACAAGCCGAGTTGTAAATTGGCGGATGGTAATTAACGATAGCGAGGCGAGTCCAGACGCCGCATTAATTCTACAAGAGCGCCGGAAGCTGGCAACAAAGTTCTGACCGATGCAATGTGAGATGAGCTCGCTGAGGCATTGAATGTGTCGCCAGAACGACCGTAGATGAATACGAACTAGATATATTCACGTACATTTCTTTGCAGCAAGTCAATGAGAATAGGAATTATCTCTTCTCACCTTAGAGGTAGGGCGAAATAATTCCTTGTTTATTGACAATACCTTCTTATAATATTTGCAAGTAGATAATAAAAATATATATGAAACATGGTTCTTCTCGGCTTTTCATCGGAAATATAAGCCATTTTGTATAAAACGACAAGTTTATCTGGTCACATATTACTAGTGCATTTTTATAAAGTTTATATTTTATTTTTTAAAGAACTGGTTCTCTGGAACTCTGATTGTTATTTTATTATTGGGAACTCTTGTATCACTTGGAGTCGTTTTTTTTAATACCAGTGAAGTGGAACCTGAATTAAATACTAACAAATTATATTTTATTTCACATTGGTGAAATGGTTTTATTTACTTTAAACTCTTGTATTATAACAACATTTTTTTGTAAATCTAAAAACAACCAAGTTTGACTTTGGCTGATATCATGGTGGCTGCTTCGCCAATAAGCTAACATAAATATTTTTGAAAATCAACTTCAGAAGATTATATAGTTATTTTTTTACCATATTTCAATTATATTTTTTTCACATATTAAGTATAACGTACAAAACAAACCTATCTTTCTATATAAATGTAATTTTGCATATCCAAATAATCTGGACAAAATTTCCAAAATTTTACTGTATTTATAAATCGAATTTAAATCGTATAAATTTTTCGTATAAAGTTTTGTATAAAGTTTAATTTTTCCTTAAACTTTCATTTCTACTACACTTGTCCTGATTGAATGCTGTAAATAATCTATATTTATTTTAATACTGTTGTAATGTAATTTAGAGCCGGCAATTAATATATATTCAGAACCATAACATTTATATCGTCTTTTCACGGAATATGCTTTTTCCTAGAGGATTTATATAATAATTAAAATTCTTTTTATTAACTTGGACAGGATTACCAATTTGCCAAAAATAGCACTAGTCCTAAAAATAGTGTATAAGAATAGTAATTATAGCGATAAAATATAAAGTCCGACGTAACTCCGACACGCGCTAAATTCTCTTAAATACACATTAAGCGAGAACGAAACGAGATAGATACAAAACGTCTTGCCAATCATCAATTCCCGGGAGTCGCAGTACATCGAGCCCCATTTCGGTGGAATGGCGTGTTGCCCGCATCAAGTCCCCACTGAATTATGTACTTGTAAATGAAGAATCGAAGCAAAAGCTCGATTCGAAGCTTCCCAGGAAGCTCGTTCGCCACTGACATAATTTCCCAGTAGCATTGATTTAGGCAGCGTAGAGGTGAGCGTTGGCTGGGCAACCGATATTGGAAAACTTTGGTCGGTGCGAGCTAGAGCGACGACGGTGATGCGGGCGGCCGCCCAACCATGTGTTAAGTCTTCGCCAGCAACAGCGGTTTGCAAATTTAATCCTAATTGAATTTCGATTCCTATAATAAACCGGAAGTCAAATTATTAAAGTTTGGTGAAAGATCTATTTGTGTTTTGAATTAAGAATGTTTGACTATAAATAATTAAATTAAACATCAGACTTCAAGGCACACCGTTTTTTTTAACTGAAACTTCTTTAGGCGTGTTGAGCGATTTTTTTGTAGGAGAAAATCGTATGGGTTTGTATCATCGACGTGCTGATGATAACAGTATACTTTTAGCTATGCATATGACGTGTTGCACCTGGCCAGCAGTGAAAGTATATATGTATATATATATATATATATATATATATATATATATATATATACACATACATATGTATACACATACATCAATACGTTGTATATACCCGAGAGTTTGATGTGCGCGTTGGATGATTTTTGGATGGCTAAAATCTTGTGAGTCCGCGTCACCGATATGCTAGAATAGCAATATATCGGTAGCTGTACCGGTGACGTATTACGCAACATTAGTGTTGTGTAAATCTATATACGTAAAGTTGAATAGATTATATGGAAAGTTCAATGTGTGCATACTGTGCATTGTTTAAATTGTGCTTTAGTTTTATTATTATTTCAATTATTTAAATAATTTTTATAACAATTTTAGATTTATATGTTAAATTTTAAAAATATGGTCACTAATGCAAAGTTATGATATGATTATTGGATAGTTTTAAGTTTTCACTTTTGTCGGCAGACTTAAGTAAAACTTTTCTCCTGTATTGTTCATTTTAATTTTTTTGCAAATAACTTAGATGGAGTTTCTAATTTTAAAAATAGGAGGATTTTCATATAGCGAGAAACTTTTAAAGAAAACTCCAATATATATTAAGTTTTAAAACTAAAGAAAGGGTGAAATGTAGCATTCTTCGTTTGTTTTGTTGAATTAAATTTACCTCCCATTCACATTTACATTTGAATATATACTCGACTTTCTAAGTTAGAAGTAATTATTTTATAGTCAAAATAAACAACTAAAGATTGGTATAATAAATAATGGAATATGTAAAAAGGATTGAAAACTTAGTTACTGTAGTAGTGAGGAAAGTAAAAATTAAAAAAAAAACGCCAGGGTACTTTTAATCAAGTTTTTTATTCAGTTGAATATTCTTGGTTCCGATTTGAAAAACTAAGATTTAAAGTAAGAGAGGAAAATTATGATGAATGGTTTACATGTTGTAATTAAGCACGATTTCTTGATATCTATTAAGCACAAAAGCAATGTTAAACTTAATATGCGAATCTTATATGAGCCTAATATTTATATAGACTTTCAAGTCATATGGGTAGACTCGTGGAAATTTTCAGGGGTTGAGGCTAAACCACCCTACTAGGAAAGATTAAATGCATATATGTGCATCACAATTTGATGAAATCTGATTTCGACGTTTACAATTTTAAATATTCTACAATTTTGACAAATGAGTATACCTATGCATGTACATAGAGAAACTATCATACAAACGTACTCCCGATTAGTAATTATGTATATTTTTACTGTTATGACGTAATACTTAACGCACAGTGACAGAATCACATATGAGTTTTAACAGAGTTAAGAGGAAATTTGAGATAATAATTCCACGATAGTCACATGGCCAGCGTAATTTGTGTCCTTATATCAGTATGACGGGGTGTGTTCCACGCATCGCAACCAGGCGTCACGTATACTGCATCACGCCCCATCTACGTCACGTACATTACTCCGAGGCATCTCATGCGCGCATAATTAATTGGTCTCGCGAGCCATTGAAATTCGTAAAATGGAACTGTTTCTGTAATGTAGATGTCGTACTGTGGATATGAATCTGCTGGAGAAATTACAACTGGAGTGCGAATATGAGTTATAAAATCAATTCACCTATTGTTATTAAGATAAAATTAAATCGATGGGAAAGGAGTATGGGGTAAACACGTACAATTTTAGAAATTACTTCATAGTGTTACTTAACTTTATTACTAAGTCAAGTGACGATGATATCACCTTAATTCTACAGTACAAATTTTGTTGACACCACGCTGGTATCACGTAAAGTCCATCGGACGAATGTTGGTTTTATCATATAGTATTAAAAATCTAGTGGCACTGAATACAAGAATTTTGATAACGCCAAAGAATGTCAAATTGATAAAATGATGTACATAAAATATGCATAACTTCATAAATATAAAGGTATATCAGAAAAAAGAATGGGAAAAACGTTTCAAAGAAGGGTCTATGGCGTAAACGATTTAATATTATTATGTATTCGAATAATTTGTTTTTCTTATTTAATTAGGGAGTGTAAAATAGTTTTTGTATTTTGTTAATATCTTTTTATGAAATGTAGGATATTTTCTTGGTTATTTATCCTACTCAAAACGGGTAAATCTTTCCGATCACATTTAAGTAATTAAGGAATTGTACTTTCCTTTTATATTTTGACGTGATAACGTCTTATAAACCGATTAACACCGGCTGGACGCATGAAAAAGTGTCACGTTCCGTCTGAGCCTGAGCGTGTAAGCGAGAGCGCGGAACAAGTGATAGAGAGGCACGATCGGCCCAAGCGTCGGAATTTATCTCTCTTCTCACGTGACGTCAGAGCTAGCTGTTCGAATAGTTCTGCTAACGAGTGTAAATAAATGTTAATTTATCGAAAAAAATTTAATTTTCAATTAACTCCTTCTTTGTATTATACAAAATAATAATAATTCAGTGATAATAATTCAATTTAATTCATAAAAGTATGCAATTTTTCATCAATGTTTCTCTATGACATTATCATGTAAAACTATCGTCCGTAAAGCGACTTTACAGACAACCAATTTTTTTTTATTTAATTGACATAACGATAACATTTTTATTTTTACTGGTTGTATTGTAATGTTTGATAATAAATTATTATAAAATATTATAGTTATATTTGTTAGAACTGAAAAATAAAATATTTCGGCAATTGCTTTAAATTTTGTAAAGCGGTTCATATTGAAGAAGTTTTCAATGTATAATTTTATGATCATTATAATTACTTATAATAAGAGATTCCAGACTCAAATACCCACTATCTTATCCATGTTTTATTATCGTGTGTTTCATCGTTTCATGCGTTACCGTAGTGTAAATTTATCAAGGCGATACACTTCCTGTGAGTTACGATTGTAAAAAAAAGAAAAGTTAATGATGAAGTTTTTTACGGTACATGGTACTGTAATGTTTTGTTTATAAAAATATAAGTATAGTCATAAATAATTAATCTAACTAATAAATTTAAATATAGACATTGAAACTGATGTTACCGATCCACCACTACAATGATTCTGTCAGCTTCAAACCTAAATTTCATCTATTTTCCCGCCCGATGTCTTAAACAGCGACGAAACGTAACTTCGACTAGTCTATATGTGCCCACACGGCACGGCTCAAAGAACCACCCGTCCCGCCCGTCCTGACAAATGGAGTCTGAGCACAAAGCAATCGACGTGCGCTCACGGAGACGCCGCGATACAGGCCGCTCCCCCGGGACAACCGCCCGCCCAAACTCGCCTATACACAATCTCTCGAAGAGCTTTACTGCCAAATGGAGCAATTTGAGATAGTTTAAAGTTTATCCTCAAAAAAAAGGATTCGTCCGTACGCAGTCGTAAGTAGTATTGGGACGCGCGAAGCTCTTTGTTTAGTACATTTGATATTCTGGCGGATATTTATGGAATCAATCGTTATTCGTACAGTGTTTGAGGGATTATTATAAGCTATATGGCATACAAAACAGTAAAGAAATATGAATGTGAAAGCTTTGAGAAGTTAGGAAGAATCTGTTGTTAATAACTTATGCCCGAGTTACAGAACTAATAAATAATGCAAGGTCAGTACATCTTAATGCTATAACGGGCAAATTTCTTTCTTTCTTGATAATCAAAATGTATTTCATTAAATGGATTCTGACCAAACGTTTAGATACCCAAAAGTGCCAGAAAGATAAGAGTTTATCAAAATTGTTTATCGAAGATTATGTAGATATTGAAAAAAGGTAAAAGAAGTATGTTTTAATATGTAATTCACTGATTAATACTGTCAAACAATAATAATAATATGCATTTTTACTATAAAAAAGATACATGGGCAAATACATCAAAATAATCTAAACTGTGTTGCAAAATAACGTAAAAGGATTGATCGTCACATAATTATACATTGAATATATTTGGCGTTAATTTTGTAAAAATTCATTATTCACAATTAAATGAACTTTCTTTAATTTCTTTACCACGACCTAGGTTTCATTACATTTCAAAGATCTTTGCTAATATCCCACCTGAAGATGTTGTAATACAACGAAATCTAGGTCGTGGTAAAGGAATTAAAGAAAGTAGAAATAATATTACATTGCGTAATTTCATTTAATTGTGAATGTTTTTTAGAGAAATTTTATTATTTATTTTTAGTTGAAAATGTACTTCTATTATTTTATACAAAGTTATTAATAAAAATCATGCACCTCATTATGTGATTAATGTTGTCCCTAGGTAGCATCTGTGTAAAATCATCTTAATTAAAGGTCTAATCATGTTTATCGACGTTGATATTTCGAATAATCTGATAATAAAAAAAATCGACTTCTCTCTACTTTGTACCGTTAAAGAAACGTTTCTAGTTTTTTAAATATTTTACCTCTATGCATTAAATGATTTACAGTCCTACTTGAAGTACGTTTTTCAAGTATAAAAAGTATTTTTTGAAATTGGAAATGTTCTAGAGATTAACGTGAACAAACAAATAAATAAATAAAATTTTCCGATTTATAAATTTGTACAGATAAGTATCAAAAATCTAATAACATATTGCATTATATATAATAATGCAAAATCATATTATATTATTGCATAGCATACGTGAATGAATCAGTCTATGTTAACACCATATATGGATGATAGACACTACTAAGCTGACTTATTAAAATAGTAATTATAAATAAAATTTTAATTTTTGTTTTCATGATGACTACTAAAACTAATGAATAACACAAACTCTTTTATATCATGGGCAAAACGATATCAAAAACCCGTGTCTGTCCTTATCTATCGTAGCGAGCTGAATTGGAAAGTTCCGAGCAATATCCTAAAAAAACAGTCCTAAAATGTTATTAAGATTTTCTCCTGATTTATAATATATATATATATATATATATATATATATATATATATATATATCATATTCATAAATTACGTCTACATTAAGTTTCATAAATTTTTTTCCGCTGTTTGGGTGTGACTGAAAAACAAATATCTACGCACCCTTTTCGTTATAATAGCGATCTACGCATATGAATTACATTTATGCCAAATTCGTAATTGATTAATTGATTGGTTGCAGAATTGTCAAAAAAATAAACAAAACGAAAAATGAAAACAATTTCATACTTGAAATCTTTTCCTCTTTAGATGTGCGGGATATGGTTAAAAAGATGTAGTAATGTTTTCTCTCTCATTTTTAAAACTTTTTTAAGTAAGAAATTAAAATGGAGGAGATCAGCAAAGTTATCTTTTTTTATTTATTTGGTAATTCTGATAACCAAGCACCTACAATTGCCAATATTCTAAATATCATTTAAACAACAAATACAAAAATTACCGTCAACAATGTTAGTAATTATAAATTAACAGTAATAAAAAGTAATTGTTTTACTCAACTCGATTCTCCATGGTATAAGTTTAATTAGAGTAAAAACAAGAATATTTTATATCCACACCATGTTATTTACAGTAAAAAACAGTATCAAATGGAAAATATAATAAACATACAACAAAAAAAAATTAATGTATGTCTATTGTATCAAAATTTATGTGACATTATGTGGCTGTTATTTGGTGTGGATTTTAATTAAAAATGTATATAAATTGCTAATACTGTATATAATCGTTTTAAAATACGTGATAACCTAATTTGTACTCATAAGAAAGTTAATTTATATGTGAAAAAACAAACCACACAAGCATTTTTTTGATTGATTTAACACGGAATTATATTACGGGGAAATTTTAGTTTATCAAAAAAATTCAGTATAATTCAAACGTACGAATTCTTTTAGAACGCAAGCTTGCCCGTCATTTCACCGATTTTATTTTATTTATTTATGTATGATACTTTACTGCAAACTTGGAAAACAAAGTATAGAGTGGTGGACTTACTGTTACAAGAGTAATCTCTTACAGCCAACCACAATTAATTAAGCGAGAATGACAAATACTATGGTTGATTGTAAATGTTTATTAAACGCTAATTAATGACAGTAACAAAGTGTGTAATAATACGTTTATATTGGCATAAATATAAAGATACAGAGAAAAAAGCCAAACAGCGATACGTTAGGGACAGGGAAGGATACATTAGAAAAGTAATTTCGATCTGCGATTATAATTTTAGATGACTTTTGAAAGCAGATAATGAGGGCGCAGTTTGTATATTTATGTTCAGTTGATTCTACATTCTAGTAGCGTATACATTAAAAAATCATCCGTAGAATATAGTTCTATGCTGAGAAATTAGGGGGGGGTATACTTGTTTTTCGCGTATACGTTAAAGGATTATCCGTAGAATATAGTTCTATGCTGAAAAATAAGGGGGGGTGTACTTGTTTTTCGACGGTAATTCAAAGCCATAGGCTGAAAGTTATTAAATCTGCGATTATAATAGAGGAGGTAATTTTAGATGACTTTTGAAGGCAGAAAATGAGGGTGTAGTTTGTGTATTTATGTTCAGTTGATTCTATATTCTAGTAGCGGATACATTAAAGAATCATCCGTAGAATATAGTTCTATGCTGAGAAATTAGGGGGGGGGTATACTTGTTTTTCGACCGTAATTCAAGGCCATAGGCTGAAAGTTATTAGAGTATAAGTTATCATCAACATAAGGGGATTTTAAACTCCGGCAATTAAATTTTTATCACAGATTTCACCAACTCTGAATTTTGGGAGAAAAAATCTGTGGGATAATTTGCTGGTCATCAAATATTAACGTTGAACTACGCTTATGAGACACTACGCTTATTTTACATAAAACATTTAATTTGCACAAATATTGCGTGGTAGCTAAAATTATTTAGTTCCATTCGTTCTTGTTACGATGTATAATTCTCTCGTTGGTAATATATTCAAAACGAATAATTTAAATATCATAATTTCGAATAAATGTTTATAGAAAGGCAATAAATTAAAAATTGTTTTAAAGAGGTCTTTACAGTACCATTTATGGTTAATTTGACAATGTTCGAATTGAAGATTTCTGTAGATATGAAAAACAAAATTTTGAATAAAATTTATTATCCTATTATGAGAAATAATGAGTATATCTTACGCTGTGCTAAAAAAAGCATCTACCTTACACAACAAAAACTTTTATATAGATTCGAAAAAGAAGCAATCTTAAATTAAAGATGCTTTACAAAATTAAAGTTCAGCCGACAGCTCATCAGCGGCCATATGACCAACAATATTTTAACTTTAGACTAAAAATAAGAACAAGAAGTAACGGCACAATAATTAATTATACTATGAAGCTTAAAGCTTCCAGTGCAGAACCGCCCTGAGACAAAAAGTTTATAAACTAATTACTAAAAGCAAAGTGCTTCCCGTTTTTCTGCTCCGGCCGCATAGCGGTCGGACCACGATCAACGATTGTGCGTAGTTTTCCCAAAAGGTAACCCAAATTAATTTAAGCACTAACTCCTTCTATAACGAGGGCGGGCGATGCAATAGCATAAACGGGTATGTTAATACCGACCTGAATTGTTTATTCAATACTTTTACCAAAAACCGAATTTAGTTGGTATATTTTAATTAGTGCCCCTTGTGAATGAATTAAATTAACTGAAGTGGGGTTAACTGGGCTGGCTAATTTAATTTTTTGCTAAAATCATTTTAGCGGACAATGCGTTGATTAAGATCTTTGAATAGAAATTTTACGGAAGCTTGAGTTTCTATTGTTAGTTGAATTAAGGTAGGATACATAATTTTTAATTTGAATATTTAAATTTCTTATGTCTTTTATTTATTAAAATAAATTAGTTTGCAGAATGCATACATTAACGACTAAAGCTTTAGCTATTTATAATTGAAGTTAGCGACTTACTTCTTAATTTATATTTTAAGTGTTTTATAATTTCAAGCTATATTATGTTGGGTTTTACATTATTTAAGAATCGTAATTAGTACAAAAATAACACGAAACCCTAGGAATTTTTCGTTTATTTTTCTAAACATAAAGCATGATAGCACAGTTGAACTTTGCATGAAATTATAGCTTTTGGCTAATGATAATTTCCCTCAATAATACGAGGCATAGATGTTTTTACAATGAAAACATTTCTCACTCGTGAAGAAAAGAAAATATTATATCGCCAACCAATTTTCATTTGAAAAAATAGCATATCTCTACAATACAGTGTGAAATGCCAAATGTAACTACAGGATTTAAGATTCCGTCAAAAATAGCTTTTAATACAATTCCATTTTTAATAAAACTAATTTCGGTTAACAATTCAATAATTTGATTTTATGGGAAAAACGTAAAGATTTATAAAAGATTTAAAACAGTATATAATAGTTAAATAAAAAGATCCATACTTATTCTCTTAATGAAACGTAAAAAAAATTGGCCTAATATATTTTATGCCCAAATTTTTCACGCACCGTCATCAAAAGAAAGCGTCCTCTCATTCCATCATTTTACTTGCCTTTCTCTTATCCGATCTTAAACCCATTTGGCCTAAATAGAAGCATATCTTGCTACGAAATTTGTACCAAAATCAATAAATTTTATCAGTTTCGGATCTGCGAGTCGTAAAAAATCCTGTTTCATTTTATGTCAAGGATTTAAAGCAGATCATGATCTCATCCGTATCGAGTAGGCAGTTAAACATGGTACCGAAAGTGGGTATAAAATGTAAAAAATAATAAAAAATTTCCCACGAATAACGGAGGGGACCTGTTGCAGGTTATCAGCGGAGCTGATTCGCGTGCGTCGTAAATGTCTGCGAGTGACACTCGGGCGACATCCGCTTCCGCCACTGACCAGCATATCCGGATCTATAAGCCCCGGCTTACACATTGCTTTATGTGCGTAATCTGAGCGTTGCTGAGTGGACGCAAATGATGGACGAAAGGATACAAATATGCTTGCGTCGACAGGTTATACACCGTTAAAATGCAATAAAATTTTATAACGCAGAGGTTAAATGGTTTGCGCGTATAATGAGGTTTAAAAAGCTTAATATTATCGTGTACAGACAAAATGTCTATACCATATTTCCCGATAAAATATACAATTTGATGTACTGAGAAAGCTTTATATCAATTAATTTCGATCGTTAGAAATAAGTATTTATATTGATATCAATGTAAGTTACATTTAGCTTTATATTTCTTCAGAAAATATAATCTAGCGCTGGGCTAGATTACAGGAATTAGGTATGATTTGTCATTGAATGAAATACTGCGGATAGCTGTTTATTTCAAATATTTTTTCATGGCATTGTTCCCTAAGTAAATTATTTGTGACAAATAAATAAAATATTAATAATAAGGTAATGATCAGTCACAAAAGTTGAGACAAGGATTCAAGTACATAATTTCGAGTTCATTCATTTATATCTATTAATGGTTTCTATAGCAAAATATTTTAAATTTGCACACTTTAGAACAATTTAATTTTTCTAACTTAATGTTACAAATTCCTATATTCATTACAAGAATCTAAACGTCATTTATATGTAAGTGATAATATATTAATTTGAAAAGAGTTCACAATTAAATGAAAATACGTGATGTAATATTATTTCTACTTTCTTAAATTCTTTACCACGACCTAGGTTTTGTTGTATTACAACATCTTTGCTAATAGCCCATCTGAAGATGTTGTAATACAACGAAAACTAGGTCGTGGTAAAAAACTTAAATAAAGTAGAAATAATACTACAGCACGTAGTTTCATTTAATTGTGTGTAATGAATTTCCACAAAATTAACGCCAAATATATTCAATATTTGAAAAGAATTGCCAAAATTAATGTACGACTATATGACACTCAAGTATTGGCTAAAATTCTCATAATGGAAACATAAAATGGTTCCAATAATTTATTCTGAGAACTAAAATGAAGACACCATGGTTTACCCAATCAGTTAAATGTTTAAATAATAGTTTATTGTCTGTTACATAATAGATACAATTAAGGTTTAAACTATATAAAGAGAGACTACATATACAATTTCTCAAAATGTACTATTCATAGAAACTGTATTGAAATGAAACACTCAATATAGTAATATCATTATTCGGAAATCTACTTTTCTTGCTATTCAGCCTTAAAATTAAAAGTGCATAATTTAAAACCAATAGAGGAAATTCTATTTAAAACCAATAGAGGAAATTTTATTTTAATCTTTGAAATTATATTTTATTGAAAGCTAAATTCGGAAATTAAAATAAAACTTTACAGATCTTTTTTTTTAATAACTTTGCCTATTATAGCGTAAAATAATATTGTTTTTGATTAATAATTTGCATAACATTGAAATAGTTCAGGGTTATTTTGTCCATTTCTTATTGCTTTATTAATGCTAGTAGTATATTTTCTTAAATATATAATAAGTACATTACAATATTCATTTAACGAAGACGAAAAATCATATGTAATATGAAAAAGTAGAAATGACAAGACATGTTGTATATACTAATGTCAATGCAAATTTATTTCAAACAACCAAATTATATTCCACATTTAAGTAACGAAATGATTAATCAGTTAAAATGTCAAATTGACAGCTCGCTAACAAGTAATGGTAGGAACTTTTGGAAGTTTGTGAGTTCGTGTTTCAGAAACCAGTCAACTTAAAGACACGACACAGCTTTCCGAGCTAGTTTCGTCGAACTTAATAACCATGTCAAATTTCAAGTCAGCCGCTGTCACAGTTAGAATGTTAAAAATGTGTCTTACATTTAAATGTGTAATGCATGTTTTATTTTTAATAAGTAGAAAGATGACAGAAAAAATACTGCCAAATACGAATTGAAATTGTGTGCGGAGGATCTTGTTCATAATTAATAAAAAAATTTTTCAGGTTCTTTAAATAATCTTTTACATAATTTGAGATATATTCTGCCATTTCAAAATTAAAATTAATTGATTTTCTTAATTGATAATAATTGAACACGGCTATCAAATTAATAACGTTTTTGGTTTTGGAGAACTTATTGTAATTCGGTGCTTGTTCTATATTAAAAGATTTCATTCTTTTTAATTTTTCCGTCCGTTTACAAAATATTTATTTAAATAACTTTTTATTAATATGTTCATTGTTTATTGTATTTTAAATTTAACGTGACACATATATATATACAAATTGAGTTACCGTCCGTCATAGGATACTGTGTATGTAGCAGAGGAATTTTAAATTTGTTTTGAAAAGGGGAACATTTTTTTTCTTTAATTTTTAGATTTTTAATATGGGGGATTTTTAATTTGAAATAGTGGGGGTATGGTATGAAAACTTTTTTAATATAGTGATCCGTTCAGAAAATATAAAACTTGGAAATAGTAATTTTCGTCAGGGTTATGTTTTACCAACTCATACCAACGGATCGGCTGTTTTTAAATATCTAAAAAGCTTTCATAAAAGTAATATATATTAAGAAATTAAAAGGAAAATTATGACAGCTAAGTAGGTTCTACTAGTTTATGAATAAGAGTCGACGAACTTATGACAAGTAAATGGGTCTTTCAAAATTTCATAAAAGCTTCATACAAATGAAAAATTGACGGCAAAAATAACTTTGTGTTTTAAAATATATATTTATTATGTATCTGAAAGATATACTATGTACAATATTTTTACATAATGACCATATTAATACTTATAAATAATTTAATGGAATACTCTGTACGCTAAATGTTTATGTAAAAAACAACAAAACAACAACGCTGAACATCAATGGAACACTCTGTGGTAACACATAACACAAACCAAAGAAAAAGAAAATATTTTTCTATACACACACACACACACACACACATATATATATATATATATATATATATATATATATATATATACGTATATATATATATATATATACGTATATATACATTTTTTTACTTAACGTCTCTTTGATTAAGAAACATTTTACTTTTACAATTAATTTTTTTTCCTAAAATAACACGGTTAAGGGTTATTTATTAAAAACAAAAAAAAACGGAACCCCTTTAAGATCACTCACGTGTCCATTCGGCTGTCATAGCCTCTTTTCCTAGAAACCGTTTGACGTAGAAACTTGAAATTTTAAAATTGACACCAATAATTTGAAAATTGATAAAAATATACATATTTAATTTCAAGAGAAAGTAAATAAACTAATCAAATATTTCTTAATTTCAGACATCGTGAGGGATGTCATTCTAAAGCGAAAGTCATAAAGATTCAAACAATATTTTTTAGAACTTCACGTAAAATAATTTTACATATGTCATTGACAATTTGTCAAAAAATACGTCGCCCAAATCTCCGAAAAAGCGACAGCCAAAATTATAAAGAGAACAACGTTACTGGAAATTTATCGTAAACTATATATATCATAAAAATATAGCAATTATAATATCATAATTTTTCAGGAATTCACTTTAATTTTTCGTTCTCGAGAGATATTTTAGGCAATATATTGGTTTAGTCCAAAATACTATTAAAATTTGCACATAATTTAATAAAATACTATGTACCTTAAAACGTTTATATGTGATTATGTACAGATCCTCCTACGGTGATTTCTATTCACGCTTAACAACTTTTTAATGCAATTGAGGCCAAGGCACATACATTCATTATTTAATAGTTTTCAATATTTTTCATTTGTAGCACCTTAGTGGTCTAATACGTTAACATTAATTTGATTCACAAAATTTTTTTGAAGATGAAACAAAACAGTAAACTGGAAAAAGATCTAGGAATAAAGGGTTCCCCCTCTACCTTTTCCGAAATTTCACTTAAACAATATCTGTACAATTTTACAAGATATAAAAACCACATTCCATTGATAGAAGAAAAGACAGAAGTCAACTAAATGATTCTATGAAAGTTTGTTATACATTATTCTTATTAAGATAAAAAACTTAAAAAGAAAAAAATACTCCTTAGATAAGGTCGTATCCATGACTATATGAGCATCGTATTCGTTTTGGATAGATTCTAATCCGTAGCATTCAAACGAGACGAACGATGCATAATGCAGCGATTTCATTCGTAACAGCGCTTAAAGAGGTACTTGAAGAAAATCGCTTATCGCTGAGCTTGTTGTTTTGTTTCACGTTTTAGGGTAGTAATATAATGGCTACTATTTTATTCAAAGAAAGATATATTTCGAGGTTGATTTAAACTTGAATTACTTATTCGTAAACGGGAAACTACAATTGCTGATACACTTGCAAAAGTTTCGACAATAGAACTGTTTTTTTTAAACCAGCAAAACGAGGAACGTCTGAAAGCCTACTGAAAGTCTAACTTCCATAATTTATGTGACCATAAAGCACTAGGTATTAATTATATTTGCTACGGTGTAGAAATACTGAAAGCATATATCATTCTGTGAACGTGTTTACATCTATAAATAAGAATTTAAGTAGATTTTTCTGTGTATAATTCAGAAATAATAAGATGTATGAACATATTTTTCTTACAAATTTATCCATAATGTGTACTTTTAAGTTTTGAATGTGTGTTTTGTTAAAATACAATAACGAATGCTTCAGGCTTTCCATTATGAAGTTTTAGTATTGTTATTTAATCGTCTCTCTTATCTTTGGTTAATGCCAAAGATATTGGTCTCCGTTTTTGGTCTCAGTTATAAAACCTGTTTGGTCTCAGTTATAAAATTCTGCTACAAGAGTTATTGCCGAATCAACGAGTTGGTGTGCTGGTTCTGAAAAGTCTAATTTTGAGCTTATATCTGCAAGTACTTCTACTATCATTTGTATCGATCAAGTATTACAAGCATACATAAGAGTTAAGAACACGATGACGTTGTAGACATGCTGTTTTGTAGTATAATTATTTTACTGAAAAGTGCTAATTAGTTTATATACTATGGAAGAATAAATGGATAAAGAAAAAATTGTAAAATTTCTTATTTAATTACGCTATTATATTTTCTAAACAGGTTTTCTTAGTTATTTTACAATAAAAACAGCCATCAAGTGATTTGCTGGTTAAAATTCGCTCCTATTACTAATTTTTCAAATATAAAGTCAGGATGGAGCAAAAAACAATTTTTGAAATGTGTCTTTTATTGTAAATAATTAACCGTAAAGGATTAATTGTTGATGCTATACGATATAAATATGCATTCAAAATTTTAATATATTTTAAAGGTGGCGGATGACGTAAAAAATCATTGATATACTGATTATTTCGTATTGCAACGAACCGTAACTATGAGCACGATCCTATGAGATTGATTCCTGGCAAATTGGACTTCCAAAAAAAAAAATTAAATAAAAAAAGTGTTAAAGTATTGATACGCCTCTCAAGCCGTCAAAATAATCAGTGTTTTAATGATTTCGATTCAATAATTCATAACAATTTAGAAATAACTTAATCGAAATTAAAAACGGAAAAGACATATCTGTCAAGAAAATCTTTGAAATTATATGTTAAGTCATTAGAAAATGTAGGCGGTGGCTGACGTTGGCATTTATTTATGATTATTGTAAATCACAAGCATGTTAATTCTGGGTTGACACAATGTTGTAATCGATATAAATGTGTGAAAAAATTAGGCAATGAACTGAAAATAGCAAGTATTTAACGTTTTTAATAAATTGTTTGATTTTTCTGTGTTTAAATGTATTGCACAAAGAGATTTCTCCCATTAAAAGAAAAAAAAACCCATTCAAAAACATTTAGAAATTGGAAGTACGAAAATTTAGTGGAACAGTATCTAGTTACACCACACACGTCGAAATTTACATTGATGACAGATTCTTCGAAATTTTTTAAAGTCACTTTGTAGTAATTTTCCAAGCGGTATGTTGGAAAATAAAATTAAAAAAGGAATCGTTTTAAAAACAAATGCAAACTAAATTACAATATTTTGCCGTAACTGTAAAATGGGCAGAGTAAAAACATTGGTAAAAGTTAAATATTATCAGTGGTGTTGATAGTTCAACAGGTAATCAATTAAAGTATATTACGTCGCGGTTACCAGAAAGTATGTCAAGACTTCTAAATAAAGATATACCATAAAGAACACAAGCTACCTTTGGAAGACCACTATATCTGCGTCAAGAGTTGAGGGACCATTTATTTCTTGCGCGTCCAGGCTTCAAGATGAATATAACGAGACATAAAGAAAGCTTTCTTTTTGAGAATTTTGAAGACAAGAGTCCAGAGTGATAACAATAAAGTATGTAAGATTAAGGTTCGGAAACTTTACTTTGATACATCCGGTTATTATATCTTACATACTAGTCGAAAGAAAACATTTCAGGGCCATCGCAAAAAAGATCTCATGTCATTTCTGGGCAATTGAACGTTTTACAAAAACATACTACTGAGGTTTATGTGTTTGTTGACCAGAAGGAAGATATGAATACACAAGGAATAAAGTCGTAACAAAACTTGTGAATTTTGGAGACAAAATTTCATTATTTTTCTAGTAAAAATCTTAATTCCATAAAGAAATTATAGTGACGAGGTATTTTGATTTTAATACTTTTGTTAGTTAAAATTCTTGAAGCAATTAAAATAAAACGTATTCATATTAAGTTTATGGTTATTTATTTCAACTCTGATTCTTTTGAGATGCACCATCTCAATAAACTATCGTAATTCACAGCCAAATATCTTTGAGATGTTTATATTCCAAAATACGCCCCATGACTATGTTAAATTTTACGTTTCTAACTTCCGGTTACTAACGGTTTCCGAAAAAAAATGGTTACATTTGGGTCGGCGTGATCTTATAAATGCTTCGTTTATTTTTTTCATTTTGCAGTATGGAACTTGAAATATTTTACTTTTTATTTATTTATAAAACTGTAATAAAGGAAATCATTTTTATTTACTATGTATAAACAAATTGAGCTTCTAAGACTTTGCGATATGTATGACCGTGACGCTATAGATAACCATTATTCATATTTTTAGTTTCAAGTAACACGAGCTCTAACAACTTCATTCAGTTTAAAAAAAAATACATTTTATGTCTTACAATTGCACAAAAGCACACGTGCAGCTAGTTACAACGACTATATACGGCACATGCAATACGTATTTGTATGTAATTCGGGAGACGCCCACGACGCGACACGACGCAACAAAATTCCGCCGTTATTCAAACGCCGTCCTAATAACGTAACCTGAAGCATTCAAATGAGTCATTATTTTCACGTTTTGCTGACCAGCGCGTCCGGTGCCCAGTGACGACCACCGCCATTATGTGGCTGCCTGGAGCAAGGGATGTGCCGTTATGACGCTCCCGGTTATTTATAGTTGACAGCAAATTAGATATGGGTAAAATAGATGTCAGCACTTGTAACGAAATTGCGACGAACTCCTTTTTCCTTGGAAAGCGTAGGTTTTATGGGAGAGTCGATTCTATAATTGGAAAAATAATCGTCAATGAGAATTTATTTTATCGTATTGTCATACTTGTGTTTGTGCGATAATTTTTTTGCATTAAATGATAGGTGTGTAAAAACCTATTCAGTGTTTTCTTGTTTCAATTCAATAACCATAAAAAAAAATTAGAAATTGAACTTAATTTATTACATTGGAATAATTTTGTGTTGTTGTGTTGTTGTGGCGTTCTTTCTAATCATGGTAGCATTAAAATATAATTTGTTTACATTGGCTGAAAATTATTTGTTGATGTCTCTCATCGATGTTTACGTTATTAGTAAATTGTTTATTTGACATGCCATTATAAATGTCGGTAAAATAGATGTAAAATCGCGACGTCGCGCCGTGCCATTCAGCGAACTTCGCGTGCAGTCGGCTCTTTCCGATTTAATTCGGCTAGCTTTGCGGCTTTGCGGTCAACTGTATTATAAAATTAAAAATATTTTTTTAAATTGATTGTTAAGAAATATTTATGTTTTATTATTAGCAACTATCTCAATATTTGTCTTTTCGTTTTCAATTCGTTTAAATAAAAAATTAAAATTAATATTTTAATATATTTGCCAGGAACATCACGACGGTTAATTTTTTTTTTTTAATCAGTTACTACATTAAAATTATTGCATTATTATATTTTATAAATTTAACTTATACTCATTTATAGACCGTTGTATGTCAATAATTGTAACAAACCACAGTCACCTTAAAAAGAAATTAAAATAATATATTAAGATAACCTATTCATAAATATCCCATTCCATATTAATCGATAATTCTACTTTTACTGCTGCTTCCTTCATGATTTGCTCCAAATCACAAGTGCTAATGTTACTGTCTTACTTAGGTTTGTGTTAATTTCATTTATATTTATTTATGTACGTTTGTAACCATACCGATAATTAAGGCACTGTACAGATACTTGAAAAGAAATGAATGAAATAATGCAATTATATTTATGAAAATTCCCTTTTATACTAGTTGTTATTTCTACTTTTATTCTTGTTTACTTCATGATTTCCTCTTATGCACCAGCGTTAGTTTTACTGTCTTATAAATTATTGGGATTGTCACTCGTAATTTAAAATAAAGTATGTTATTTCAGAAAAATAAAATTTACATTTTGCAATTGCCATGAAGTACGCTGAAATCCGTCTTTTCATATAAATTCATTAATTTATCTCATTTATGACCACTATTCGAAGTTTATTAGAGAAACGGAACAAGGGGAAATTTCCCGACGTAATCTAAACTATAAAAGTATTTATGTGAACTATGTGGAATGCTAGAATCAATAATGTTAATTTTTCTTTTCTCACCATGTGAATTTTTTTACATGAAAATTAAAAAAAATGCCCACCATATTAAGGAAAGTTTTCTTATTATGCCTTGCGTCTAACATGAATTTAAATACTTTTTCGAAAATCAATTTATGAACAATAAATTGTATGTCATGTTATTTGCCCATATGCCATGCCTTAGTGAAACGGGGTAGAAAAAGGAATATACTTCCACATCAAAAGTAGTTAAAAACTTAATAGGTTTTCAAGTAGCATCTTCCAAAGAAGTAAGTGAGAAAATTTCATTTATTAATTATGGCAGTATATCTATGAAACGGTCGTTAATAACTTTCGTGGAAAATACAACAGTCAAAGTCTTAATATATTAGATTGGCAACTTATAAACCAGCCACTTTTTTCGACCGATTTTAGGAATGTTATAGAAGCTTTTAGAATATTTCTTATAGGGTGTATAAAGAGTGCGGCATTCGAAATTCTGTCCAGTTTGCAACTGCTTAATCGGCGATTAAAAATGGAATTATTTCGAAGTGAACGTGACTTTCGAACTCTTCGAACTCTTTATTTATGAATGTCGTTTAGGGCAGAAAACCAGCAAAACATCATGCAATATATACACAACGATGGGTAAAGGTATGCTCTATTATGATATGGCCAAGCATTGGTTCCAAAGATTCAAAGAAGATAAATTTGAATGTCCAATAAACCTCAACCAAAGTGACCTCCTATAATTAATTTAGAAAAAATGGTAAGCCTTATTGAAGCAAATCCCAGATTAAGTTCGCGTTGTTTGGCAGAGCTATTTTCACGCTCTTACATTGCAATGGAAAAACAACTTTATATTTCGAGAAAGAAGTGAAAATATTCCATTTGGCTACTACACGAGCTAACATCTTTTCAACTTCAGAGGAGAGCTAATGTGTGCTTGGAGCTACTGAGTTCCCATCGTACTACCGATGGGCAAAATCAAAATATCTGGTTACAGGAGATGAAAAGTAGACCGATTCTGTCAATTTCCGAATGAACTGGAAAAAAGTGTATGGAGACCAAAATAATATATTGGACAAAATATTATTTTAAGTGCATGGCGGGGTATAAATGAAGTTATTCATTGAGTTATTCGCTAGGAATTCTTTCAAGCTAACAGTACAATTACACCTAAGATTTATTGTGAACAATTGAGCAAAGTCATCACTAAACTTCCTTCAAATTAAAGCTAAGTTTATTTTTTACATGACAATGCTCGACCTCACGTAGCAAAAGTAACGCGTGAAAAACTACTTTCACTTGAATGGAGTACGCTACTTTACTCATCGTATTCTTCAGATCTTTCGCCATCTAATTACCTGTATTAAAATCTGTTTCACTTTATGTCTAAGAATTTAAGTAATGGAAAATTGAAAGACGAAAGTCATATCGAGATCGAACTTCACCGGTTATTCCGTCAAAAGCACAAAGATTTCTACAAGGACGAAACTTTAGCTTTACTTATACGTTGGCGATAAGTATATCTAACTCTTGTGGGTTGACGGTGCTTATATAATTAACGATTGATTTTATTGACTACGTATAAAAAGTTGAAAAGTTTGTGTACAGAGATGACGGGTTTATAAATTACCAACCCAATATTTCTTTCGTGCATGGAAAACTGATATTATTTGTATTGAGATAGTTAGGGAGTCTCTCAGTACTGTCAATAGATTTCTAATAGTACTGTAGAAAACTTTGATTGCCTATTTGTAATATTACGCATCTTTTAATCATATCTGAAAAAGCACTAATAGTTTTTAGATCCGCCGGTCATTTAATGGTTTTCGTTGTATTTTTTTTTTCATTTATGACATCGTTAATCGGCATGCTTATCTTGAAATATTGTTCGTGTTCCCACATTCAGATCAATATTTCTTATATTTAATTTTAATATTTTCTTCATACTAATATTTTGCATTCTATATTTTTTTTATATAAAATGGCTTTGATGAGTTCAAGGCTATTTAAGAAATTATTCAAGTATGGGATAAGAGAAATGGTTTGTTTCGGTAGTTAAAGGATAAATACATTCTCCAATACATATAAGCATGAATTATGACATAGGGATAATTCTTTTTTGGTATCATGAATTTATTACCATTTTTAGGCTTCCGTGCTTCAAAAGGAAAAAAAAACCTTTATAAGAGTACCGATGTGTCTGTCACAGGTATTTTGACGTAGAAACTTGAAATTTTTTAAAGTAAAAAAAAATAGCACATACATAAATCAAGAGCCAACGCTTGAAAATATGTTGTTCAAAATGGCTCAAAAATATTTTTCTCATAATTATAAGTAGTAGATCTCCAGAGATACTGAAGAATATTTAACACCTCCTTATTTCCAAAACTAGCCCTAAACTAAACCTCCGAAACTAAACACTTCTAAACTAAACCTAAAATTACAAAAAATAGGACTTTTAGATATGTATGGAAATGGAAGATTGTATAAAATATGAAAGGCTATTGAAAAACTACCCCGATTATCCTAGATCAATATATGATTTGTGGAATAACTGTATGAACCATGTTTTAGTTGTTAGAGGTATAGTGCGCAATATATTTACGTTGTGAAAAACTAATATTTATGAATACGTTAATAGAAGTGTTATGTACCTTTAAATGTTTATAAATGCTTAAAAGTGTACGAAACCCTCGTAATGTGTTCTACTCGTGTTAGATAGGTTTTTGAGTAATTACTTCGGATTTACTATACGTTGCGATTGCGTAAGTATTTCTTATACTTAAGCATTCGATATAATTATAACGTGCTCCGGTCATCAACTTTCACCTAAAAGGGCACCATAACTTTGTCTTAGCGGAAACTTGTTAAATTTCCGTTTCGGTAATTCCTGGTCAGCTTGAGGCGAACCGTGGAAAAGACAGGAAGTCGAGCGGCCGGCGGACGTTCGAATACAAAACAAAAAATAAACGACGCTAAGTGTGAGCGGTGCGCCATGACGCCTGCTACTTCCGGTGAAACCTTTCATTCCACGTATGTATTCAACTTCCTTTTTATTCATTTTAGTTTTTCAATACATTTAAAAGGTGTAGAGATGAGCGGTCTTGGACGTCTGCGATATCAATTCCTCTTACCGAGATGTCTGTTATATATTCTTTTTATGAATTTTAACAGAAGAACTATTGGTTTATTATTACATTTTATTAGTGAATTAATTATTTCGATACAATTCCTTGATACTTATTACATGTACTAACTACGTACCATACCATTTTTTGAATGTAGCATTTAAATGGATTTGGCATTTTAAAAGGTTTAAATTGAATAATTTATATAAGTAATTTTTCACTCGACAGGTAAGAGTATATTTTCGGATACATAATTAACGATTAATTTCAGTCAATTATATCAAAATGAGCATTAATTTTTTAAAATTAAATAACGAAAAATAGTATTCCATTCTGTTACGATTGTTATACAATATTAAGTTATAAACCTTCAAAACGATGTCGCTTTTTGCCGATTGAACTCTATCAAATGTAAATCGGTATAAAAATAATTTTAATTTCCCAAGTGAACAT
Source organism: Druceiella hillmani (assembly GCA_039881145.1). Classification (NCBI taxonomy): domain Eukaryota; kingdom Metazoa; phylum Arthropoda; class Insecta; order Lepidoptera; family Hepialidae; genus Druceiella; species Druceiella hillmani. The sequence goes on along the minus strand of JAYKKI010000003.1, from coordinate 39,123,994 downwards.
TTTTAAATACGCACACATTATAACCCAAAGAAAATTTAGATTATTTACCTTAATAATTACGCCAAATGCATTTTAAAAGTCTATGTCGGATGTTTTGTACCTTTATTGGCGTTAAAACTATAACACATTTTCACGTCGTAGCCAGATTGTGAAATCTGCCCATTACCAAAATGTTTATTAAAAATGTAATTTGTGACGTACAACCCCACAAAATAGTTGAATTAAAATGCGATAATTATTAAAGATACTTCGTGCTTTGTGTAGTTTTTCTAATACGGCATAAAATCAATCGCCGGATTGTAGAAGTTAGGTTCCATTTTTATTGCTCGTAGGTCTATGTGATTAACATAATAATCATTATATCGTATAACAAAAGTTCTTCCTTCAAATAACAGTTAACTATTATAATTTTAGTGCTACGCCCTTTCATGCTACGGCGTAAAATCGCAGCCGGATATAGAATTTAGCCCTCATTTTACGGCTCCTGCCTCTATGTGACCAACATGTATAATAATGATCGTAATGTAAAGCAAAAGTTATCTTGTTCAAGTATGAGCAAACGATTGTGATGTTGGTGTAAATCTTCAAAACGTGGGTGAATGTGATAATTTTAAACGCAGTTTTAATGAAGAATATTAAAAATATGTGGATCCAAATGCGGAACATTCTATGGATGATCTCAGATATAACATTTTTGTGACGTTAAGTAGCAAGTTTTTTTTGTTTAATTCATAGCTTATACTATAGAATTTGTGAATTATTATTTTTATATCATTTTGTAACAGAGTTACATGTTTATAAATAATACAAGTTTTCCTTCGATTTTCTTAAAGTGCAGATACTCTAAAATCTTTTATTCTAATAAATCGAATGACAGGCTATTTATTGCATAATGCAAGGCAATGTCATTTTTAGAGGAAAGACGACGTTTTATAAAATACCTAGGGGTTAAACCCTAGATGTTTAAGCAGGAGGAATTTAACTATTCGGTTGCAAAATACAATAAAAAATACTCAATTTGTATAGTCGTTAACGATAGATCAAATAATATTTTTCATATATGAAACAAATATGATTTTTTTCGTAGATACCGCCACCTTACATAACCATAAATATGGAAGACCTAACTCATTAGTGATGAATACGGAGTAAGCGATATAATAAAACGAAAATTTTATAGATTGATTTAATGTTTATGGACAAGTGTTTTATTTCGGGTTGTATCGAAAAGTAAAAAAATATCGAATATGGATATTTATCTCAAACATCATTACATCGAATCTTTTTAAGCCTGATAGATGATGTTAAAAGAGGAAGCATACTCTTAACAAATACTTAATTATGAAATGAATTGTTTTATACACACGTAATATCAGATATACCTATTTCATTTGGATTATTTTAGTCGATACGTACAGAAACAAAGATTTAAACAATTACATGAAAATATGTTAGTTTTGTAGTACGATGTATGTCAATATATAAACCATGAGGACAGGTTTTTGTCAGGCTGAAAACGTATTAAGTATTATGTCTTTCCTTTATTCACAAAATATTTTCAAATATCTTGGAGTATTTAGTTTTGAAGACTTTTTGCATTTTCTCCAAATCTATTGAAATAAATACATTTTCATAAATAATAAATATCGATGTTGTTTTTCCGTGTACGTAATTAAACTTTTAATTATTTATCATTAAAGCATTTTCCGGCACCAAAACATTCATATTTATATATTGTGTTGCTTTTTCCTTTATATATTTTTAATTAATTAGAAGATCTGATATTAAAATGAAAATAGTAAAAAAACAAAGATAAGAAAAGAGAAAGAGCAGATAATTGTTCATTCACATCCAAAGTTGTTTTTTTTTCTTTTACTGGCACGTCTCCTTTACATCAAATGAATAAAATACTCAATAACTTTAAATTTACCATCCCGACAAGAAACACAAACAATCAACCACTTAGAAAATCGCATTTCTCTTCCCTTGTGAAACGCCCTAATAAGTATAATCAAGCAAAAGCAGTACAAGTTTATAAATATGGTTCTGAATGCGAACCGCGGCCAGACAACGTACCGAGTCTTGTAGCGGCGACGCGGGGATTAAAAATTAGCGACCTCCCGCATTCTCCTAATGGCGCTCCGAGGAACCATTCGAGACGTGACCATCGTGAGTCGTTTGGCACAGATCCAGATCTACCATTACCCTTGTCATAATATTAAAATATTCAATGTGCTTGGTGACACATGAACCCTGGCTTAAGCTGACTAGTCTTTAAGTATTTGCGACAAAGTGTCTTTCTGCAATTGCCGAAGTTTTGCAAAGTTTTAATGGGAAATTGTCGGTGCGCAGCTTTTTGTTTTTATATTAAATGGAATGTTATAATACAGCATTATGACTAGGAACATAACTGAAACTTCACAACAGAAGAAACTCACATACGAATAGAACTCATCACATACGAATAGAACTGGCACTACGAGGATTTCATACACATTTAGGTACTAATAAGCAATTAAGGGCACATAGTATTTCAATCAAAAATAATTTTTTTTAATTTATAAATTTTTCACAACATAAATGTATTGTCTACTATATCTTTCATAGGCGTAAGAAAGGGTGAATATTTCAAAGTTATAAGATTTAGGCTAATCGCTTTAGTTTTCCTGTAATTTCCTAGTCAGATTTTACTGACCATGTTTTATCGCGACTCTTTCTTCAGTAGTTCCAGTAAGATGGTGTATCTATTTTTGCGTATTTTTAAAGCAACTTTTTAAATATGAAATTTATTGTGAAAACATATTTTCGTATTTCTTACAAGTCCTTTAAAATGATACCTAATTCCAAATTCAAAATAACATTATTCATATGAAGATGTTTTTGTTAGTTTGTTACTTAATTACTTTCCAACTGAAAAATTTGTCATAAACAATTAGTAACGAGTTGCTATTATAAATACTAATACCATGAAAAACTATGTTTGCATATTCGATACCAATTAATACCTAGACTATAAATAGCTTTTCATTAAACTCACTATAAACACAACTTATGTTTTCAATTACAGCATAGTTTGTAAGTAACATAATTTTCCTAGGATAAAACTTGATGTTTTCATTGAAAATTGCATACTTTAACATTTCAACAGAGGACTAAATGTGCATATTATATCAGTCACTTACGTGTTCCGGAAGCTCAAATCTGCAAGTATATCCCGCCGTTTTAATCGAAAATTTACGCACGGAAAGCCGTCGATGAAAAGTAACAATTTTAGAAATTGTGACCCGCTTATTTCCCATTAGGTCAATACTGGAAACTATTATAGTAGAAATTAATATGACAAAATATACTTAATTTTTGTAAAGAATCTTTAATACCTCTTTTGACTGCAGTACCAGTATTTACTTGTAGGCTTCAATAACTTAATTAATATGGGTAAATGTGCATTTTCTCAGGAAATAATTTTGGTACCTAAATTTATTTAAATTAATTTAGTAGTCTAAATGCTGTCAAAATTGTATATACTTTCTTTCGGTTGTGAACTTCTTTGAAAGTAATTCTTTTAATAATTTATCGATAATTATTTATGAAAGAATTAATAAGAAAGAGTCATAATACTTATGAACCACTGCGACTGGGTTTATCAATTTATGAAGAAAACAAGGGAAAACGATCGCGCCCTCTATCGACTATAATTTTTTTTAACCTCGTGAGGATTGTAAATGTAATTATGATATGAAACGAGAAAAATCAGTCGCGCCATCAGTTGGTGTTAATAGTATTTAATTATAACCACCAAGAAGTTTTCGATGGATGTGTCAATGAGTATTCAAAATAAAATTGCTTCCTTATCAATTAACATAATGCTTAGACTTTTTGATTGAAAAATTACAAAATGTCATAATTAAAATATTTTTTCTAGCACTGAATAAAGTGTGCAAATAAAAGGAAATTTTGTATTTGTATTGTTTCACATAATGTATATTCGTACTTATATAGCACAAATGTGAAAATTCATGCAATTAAATTGTATGATACACTACTCTTAGATACTACAGCCAATGCTTACAAATGGTCTTTCTAACAATACGCTGGCAGGATTTTCGCCTTTATGTCTCACTCTTTTATCTTTTTAATTACGTCAGAATAAATTGGAAAACATACAAGTCACCCCTATTTACGATGTCTTGGAAAGTATGGTAATTAAAAAAAATGGAGTCTATGAGACTATTCGTCCAAAATTCAGCGGATAAACTCAATTGTAACATGTATGTTGTTCTACTTGGAAAAATAATTTTCTAAGTTGTTGAAAGAGCTTCCATCCAAAAATAGCAAAAACTGCTTGCGACATTCAAGTTGAAACTAACATGTAACTACTAAGGTCAGAACTTAAGATGCTCTAGATACAGGAACTACAGGGCTGAAAATAATGTCGTAATCTCATTAACAGAAAGAATATTAGTGTTTGAAGCTTTTTTATAGGTTTTCTAAGCTAATCGTGTGGAAGAAGAATGTTTGTGAGTTATCGCAATTCACTCTATCTTGCTTCACTTTATGTCTGATGCTTTAGCGTAAATATGTTTTTTTTTATAAAATTTTCCTTAATTAAAAAAAAGTGTAATCGGCAAAACATAACTATATAAAGGGGAATTAACTGCATTTACAAAACAAGAAGCTATTTTTTATCATCAGTCTATTTACTTATATTAAAGTATATATACATATTACTTTAATATTATTTTCGTAAATTTTTAGTATAGTTCTAACAGAACAAATCATTTGTAAAATTAGATTTCAAATTAACGTTACTTATCTATATGTAACTCCCAGTTTTTCAATGAATCCTATGCAATACACGCTATCAGTTAAGTATATTGTACCGGGAAGTCTTTCCTGGTTACGTTTGGTGATAGTGCTCGTTCTGAGTAAAAAAAAATCATCTATGATATTGTACCACAATATTATACTTCTGAGTCGACATTTTGGGGATTACACCCCAACGACACTTACTAAAAACGTTAAAGGATCCACTTCAACTCTATTGCTTCAAAAAGAATTTACTTAAAATGTCTATTACCTGATAGAGACAAAGAAGACGGTAGTTATAATAATCTGGCAATGAATAAGTATCATTTCAATTTGGTAATTATACACATTCATGCAACCAAAGCACCTTAACACAACGAAATAAAAATTGAACCAAATCTAAATGTGATTTATTATATTAACAATCAAAAAGCAAATATTCCCAATTCAAAGCACGCACTGATTTCATGCAAAAGTTTGGTAAACTCGAAAAAAGACCAACATGCATATAAGCTATAATTATATGAAATAATATTATTTCTACTTTCTTTAAATTCTTTAGGTGGGCTATTAGCAAAAATCTATGCTAATAGCCTACGTGAAGATGTCGTAATACAACGAAACCTAGGTCGTGGTAAAGAACTTAAAGAAAGTAGAAATAATACTACATCACGTAGTTTCATTTAATTGTAAATAATGAATTTCTACAAAATTAACGCCAAATATATTCAAAATACGAAATAAATAATTATTGATTTTATTTGCTTTGTTGTTCATATCTATCTAATCTGACGTCTAAGATTTATGCATTAGAGCTTCATAACCACACAAAACTTTTGCCACGATAACAACTTCTTGGCATTGACCACAAAGCAATGGGTATAAAAATATTATCGTCGTAGAGTGGAATTTATTATCGGTAGTTAATTTTTAAGAAAATAAAAAAAAATGACTCGATGACATTTTAATGCAATAAGATGAATAAAGAGAAAAATATATTATGTAATCTTAACTAGGCTGTGTTAGTTCGCTGATATATGTTTCTTTTAACGAGGTTGTGTCTGTGTGTATTTGTATCATACCCAGTTCATTGAATATATTTTAATGGAACTTTTACATAATATGGCTTAGAATTCTAAGTTATCGATAATTATACCTTGACATTAAGACACAGTATAATACAATTAAACATTTTTGGAAGTTAGGAAGTATGTGAACGAATTGTGTAAGCAAAGCTATGACTCAATAAACTTAATTATATTTCATACGAGGAAATGAACGCATTAAACTAAATAATATTTTTTTGTGAAATTAAGAATTTTTCTAAAATTTATTAATACTTTAGTAATTTAGTAAATCTATTGCAATTTAATAATTTTTCTTTTATATCCTACTTTTAATATTAGAGCAAAAATGCACTATCAAATTAAATGAAAGTAAAATAATTTAAAAAACTTCTTGTAAAATGTATAGACAAGCAAAAGTCTGAGACTGCAAAGCGCAATTAGAAAGAAATTCTAGTCTCCAGAGCTCTTAATAACCAAGTAGGGAAAGCAAGCAGTGGACGCAATGGTACAGCTACAGCTACATATGATATACATATGTGATATACATCAGTAAACTCTTCATTGCCATCGTCTATCGTTCATTACGGGGTTTCAAAAAGGGGGCGCAATTCATCACTATTAAAGAGTTTAGGGAAACAGGTTTTGATTCTGTTTCCCTAAACTCTTTAATAGTGATGAATTGTATTCAGTAGGATGACAACCGAATACGAGTCATCACTATTTAATTAGTGAGAGTTTACGGAAATATAATTTTTTTCCAACCATGCTCTAAAGTCTTAGATTTTTGCTTGTTTATGCATTTTAGTCCGGTTTTTACTATGTAGTCGATTTTAAAAATATTTTTATGGTTCATTTTTGTAATATTTCTTTCGGTCTATTCCTTAACTTACCCATTAGATGTATTATTTCTTAGATAATTTAGATTTAAAAAAAAATCAGAATACTAACGAATGGCTAATGAATATCAGTACCTTTTGATATAAATTTAAAGACTTGAGCACAGACCTCATGAATATTCAGTTTCATGAATATTTGAAAAATTTGGTCGCTAGATGCAGAAATTGTTATTAGTAAAACTTCAAACTAATACGAATAGAAAATCAGCACCAAACCAACGAACAACAAAACCACATTTACACAAAACTAATAAATCAGTTGAACCTAATTGGTTAATTAAGAAAACAAAGTTTCACCACAATTTAAAAAGAAAAACAATACACACTAGGTCATAAATATGAAATACCGAGTACGTAATCTTAATCTGCAAATCATATTTTAATTATTAAAAACGCTTAAAATATTAAAAATATCCGCATATCAAAGCATGAAAAAATAGTTTTAAGATATTTTTTTGGAATCCTTATCGAGTTAAAAAAATCCACAAAATATAATTCTTGAGTTATTGCTAAAAATGTCGATGAAAATATTCATCCCTGCCCATCTTCAAACTTGCAGAAGTTAAAATGAAGAAAAAATAAAAAGAACGCTACATGAAAGAAAATACTTTATGCAAAACAAAAACTAGTTGTATTTTTAACAGTTGTGTTTGTATTTTGCTAATTGTCTAACAAATATTCTGGTTTTTTTAAAGTTCAAAATTATCTAATAAAGAAAATGGTGTGCTGCACTTGGAGACGCAGCGTGAATTTAGTTTAAGAATATGTAAATTAAACAATTACGTGAGCATTCGTATGTCTATTTTTGTATAAGCAGAAAAATGGATTCATGTGTTCAATTTGCTCAAAAGCTCTCAGAATTTAAAATGAATTTCGACTAGAGTTCAAAGAAACCACAAAGACCGACACAATTCTCTCAAAGTGTATCAAGCATTTATTTAATAGGCAATCGGTGGCTCCTTGCAAAAAAAGCATACCGCTTTCATTACACATTTATACCAAACGCGCTCATATATCTGTTTAGACGTCGTAAAGAGGTGAACGCCGCAACGCTCGGCTGCAGTGAACGGTAGACCCGACGGCCGCCGGCCGCGCCCAATCACGTACGAATGTGGACATTGAGCGTGTGAAACAGCTCATGAGCCGAGCGGATGAGCACCTCCACTCATCAATTATTAACGCCGTTCACCTCACGCGCTCGCTCTCGTTTGACGCATCTATTTATGGCGTTTCTCGGGGCGTTCTTTTGAGTAGACTTATGACCTTGTGGGAAAGCAAAGTTTTTACTGTTTTCACAATTTTTTCGTTATTTGGCATAATATATATAAGTATTTCGTAACGTGGATTTATTTGTTTATCAAATTACATTTTAATGAGATATAACATTATCGTTTTGTATAATTTTGACAAAAGTAAGTAATACATAAATGTACATCTGTCAAATCTAAATAATGTAAAGGATAGACATTTCTAAGAAAAATTACCGAAAGGATTATCATATGATTTTCAATGAAAATATAATTTTAAGAGGGTATGTATTTCAGTAGTAATTTCGTAAATTTTGCATTAATGTGGGCTCTTCTTTACAAAGAAAAACTGGAAGAATTCATAAAAATACCTATCATATTTAACTTGATTTTTTTGTAAATGAAAAGGAAACATGAATAGAAGTTACAAAAAACCACGAGAGCAATAACGCAGTAATCATTTTTTCCGAAATTATTTTGTCATGACATATTTCCCCTATATTTTCAAATCATCAAAATCGAAAAATTATGCAAGGATCAAAAAAATATATAAATGCAAGGAACAGAAAAAGCATAATAAAAAAGACCTAAAAAAGGCATAATAATGCATAACTTTTAGAAAAATAAATCTATGCCTTACATGTCATATTATCTTGGTTATATTATATATTCCTATAATCTAAAATAAAAATTAAATTAAAAAAACTCCCAAACACAATATTTCTAACCTGCATCTTTTTAATTTTAACATGTGTGTACTGTTTCCAAACTAAAGCAATGAAAATATTGGAAACCAACTCAGTCGCAACGAATACTATTATTATTAACCGATTTATTTTCCAATTACAAAATATATTTAAAAAATGCTAGGTAAATAAATTTCATTAACTCAATGAACCAATTGTAAAGAAATTAGTTTGCAATAAGAAATTATTATTAGGTTTGCGAAGTTCCAAACTAAAATACCGTTATTTTGAACAAATTAAGTAGCTCTGGGCAGACAACTCAAGTAATTTATGTCGCAATTAAATTTTCTTTACCAGTGATTCATTTAATGCTCGTTATCACGTCATTAAAGAAGTCTAAAGAAGTGTCGGATAATATAAGATCTGGGTTGAAGACTGTTTGCCAGCTTCGCCGTATTGTTTTGTAGATTTATACTTTTAACCTTCAGAAATTAGTATTTGAATATTTTATTAATCTTAAACATTCATATTCTATAATTGTTTTGTAAGCCATTAGAATCAAGAGGACAAATTGTCCTTAACTAACGTCAACACAAGATGGCTTATCTAATAAAATTCCCAGGGTATCCGGTAATCCTGAATTTTATAAACTGATTGTTTGACAATTGTGATTCTAATCAAACCTCCGACAAATGAAATATTCAAATTGATTCTCCAATTAAAAGGAATTAAAAACGTACCTTGAGTTTTACGGAGTGACAATAATTAAAATCGGTTTATTTGTTGATAACGAATTTGATATAAAATAACTGGTGGTATTAAACTGTAATATTTATAATGTGAAAAATTTTACTCGTTTCCACCAAGTCACCTAAACTTCTTATTTAAGATATTATTTATTAAAATTATTTACATGAATTCAAGCTCAGCGCAACTGAATTTGATTCAAGTTTAACTTACTTGACATTTATTGTTTTATATTTTCATTTGAAAAAAATATTTATATTTTTTAAGGACACGCCCATTTTTATTATCTATATATATATATATATATATATATATAAAACGTGTTTCATATATATATATATATGTATATATATATATATATATATATAAAACATGTTTCAAATTAATTTTTCTTCAATCTATTAAATAAATATTGTAGTACCTATTACTTTTGTCATAATATATGTATCATTATGCATATTTAATGAAATCCCCAAATATATTAGCAGGAAATTAGATTCTCACAAATATAACCAACTTGAAGAGAAGTTTCACATCAAGAGCAAAGCTGTTTAATAAGTTCGCATTCGCGCATACAAAATGTTCCAACAGGCCATTCTACACTTTGCTCACGGCAAATCCTTACCTATTCACTCATACGACTATACGTTTTGCACAAGTATGCCAAATAGAGCCATGGGAGAGAAGCGTTTTAGAAAAAACTCGATTCACTTACGGACGCCCAACGCGGGCGTGATCCGATTTCAAATAACACATTAAGAGGAAAATATGCCGCTAAGAAAACTAACATTCCCAGAGGTTTTGCTGACCTTCGTACGTACAATATTCCTCTTGCCTGAGTTAAGGCGGCAACCGATCACTTTGTCCATTCATTAAACTATATTTAGACGAGAATTTATATGTATACATTATGTGTGTATATATATATATATATATATATATATATATATATATATATATATATATATATATATGTATGTCTGTGTATTTCTGTGTCTGTGCGTACATGTCTGTGCCTACAAATATACACATTACAAAAAACATCATTTCAAGTATACTTTGAAATATTTTTTTTATCAAGGCTGTAATGATAAATTTAAGATTTCAATTAGTTTAATGCAATGACTTATATTTTTTTTATTAACAACAAAAATGTCAGTTTCTGATTAAATAGTACGATTTTAAACGAATAAGCATGAATTTTACCATTTGTAATAATACGACGTAATGAAACTTTATGCTATATACACACAGTGTTTAGTAACTGTTCAGATTTAAAACGGCTATTTTGTGATATATTTTTCTTTTAAACAGTAAAATACATCAAATTACGGAGCCATCGCCTTAACCAAGTAAAATCTTCACAAATTATTAACTGACTAAATTTAAATATTGGTGCAAACGTTAGTTGAGCTAATATTAATCGACTCGCTAGTATCATTTAAAATAAATTTTAGGAAATCATATTCGCAAACAAACGTAAAGGAGAAACTTTCTTAGACAGGTTACGCACGCTCGGGAGTCCTTCCCACTTTACTGTCAGATTAACTGTCACATTACGCCGAGCGATGGGGATTTATTTCGGCACAATACGTAAACACGTTTTAATCATTACTGCTAAAATTTCGTTATATAATTCCTGTAAAAGCGATCATTATTTTCTTAATTTTTTTTAAGTTACACTTTTTTTATTGGTATGTAATATTTATTCCCATTTGCACACTTTTAACAAACACTTCGTTTTCGGCTACGTTTTGTTATTACCAACGGAAATATTCTGTAATAATTCAGGTTTTGGAAAAGCTCGTTAGGGAGATTCGACACGATCGTGATTGACGAAATAATGAAAAGTATGTACTTATGCTTAATCGAATCATTGAATGATGAACTTACAGCGCGCCGAGACCGACCGCGACCAATATCAACTAAGGTTCGGTACGTGGCACGAGAGTAGCGTGAAGATGCGTCGTCAACGTGGCATAGCCGCGGCGCGAGCTGCACACCATCACCGCGAGCCACAGGCTCCGATAACATAATTATTGTATATGTCGTGTCGCGTGCGGGCGACGTGTGGCGCCGCAGCGGTGCGTCCCGAGCGTGCTGCGCGCCGCGCGGCCCGACGCCGACTGGCGCGGCGCCGCCCGTTGCCGCGCAAGCGCGCCGCCCGGGCCGCCCCGCCCACCCCCGCCCCCGCACGCAGATGGATCGAAATTACGTTTTCTTATCACGGGCCTGCCCGCGCCGCCTCATGTTTCCATGTATCCAGCGGCGACGCCAGGCGACCGCCTCAGTTCACTTCGAACGCCGCGTCTGTCGGGGCGAATTCTAGCAGACTGCCGAGATACACGATTGTCGCGCGCTACCCTCGCGATGCGATCGATAAAATCGTAATTATTCACCACCCATGAGTTAATTGTTCAGAGGATTGTTATTCTCTTTATGTAGATAGAAAATGCTTAATAAAATATGATTTTGCAACTTGATGCTAAACACACTCACGTCTTCTGACTCAAAACGATCACCTTCACATTTTACCAAAAACTATTTAATTAGCTATCTTGCTTGTCATTTGTTTTTTTAATGTAAATTTATTCGATACTGCTCATAATCAAACGTAGTTATTGTTATTTCCATTCAATCGATTAAGATTTTTCATAATCTGAACTATTTATAAGCTCTCTTCAAATGGTGATCCTACCATAAAATATGCACGCTCATATCTATGCGCAAGCTCTACGTTTCTACGACGCTCGCTACGACGGGTTACGATATTTGAATTCACTAGATAGATCTTTACAGCGGCTAGTGTGTATTCGGACCGGTATTTATACACATTATTTTAAAATGACGTATTGCGTTATATTTAGTGGATTATTTTTGATGGAAATAAAACTATTTATATTTTCTTTTTTCCATATCTACGTGTATATTATAAAATCTAATATAAGATATTAGACAATTTAAAAATATAAATGGTTATTTATTGGGCATATTTTTAATAATTTAAAAATAGTAATGAGATATTAGAAGAACGTAATGATTTGATTTATCTGTATCAACCAATAATAAATAAAAAAAGATAATAATATTAATTGATATTTTTTGTCTTTTATATTGACATTTTGGTTGGTTTCAAAATTAATTGTCTTTACACACACGCGAAGTCGATTATTCTCAAAATAGTGATAATTTTTGTGAAGTCCAGTGTATCCCATATATCCTTATATATGACAAGTCAGTAATATTTCCAAGATTCTAAATTTGTTCGTAAATTTATTGACGCCATAGACTTATAAAATTGACGGCGGTTTTAATAAACTCCATTAAAATGTCAATACCGACAATCTTATTTTCCAAGTGATTCCAATACAACGAAAGCTTTTCCATTAAGTAAAAGCTTTTGGAATCACTTAATATCAGTTTTGGTCTTCTGGATTGATTAATTTTGTTGGTTTGTTTATCGTTATATATATTTTGTGTATTTAACAATACTTAGTAATTTTGGCTATAGTGCTTAAACGTGCCTATATATTTGACTATAGTGCTTAAATGTACGTTAATGTTGTTCATCGTTTTATTTCAAGAAAATTAAAATTGTATGATCATTGAATAAGAATATTAAAATTACTTTTATTAGAAATTATAGTAATAAAATTAGTTAGTAACAAAAAGCTTTATGTTAATATTCTTTCACATTACACTCAAAAGACGAGAAGCGTCTGAAACTAAATAGCTTTTTTGATATAGGTAATTTTTGAACTTTCTAAGTGAAGATATTGGGGGACAAAACTTTTTATCACTATCCTCTAGAAAAAGATTTGGGAATATTTAGTTTGCAGTTCTTTATTTTTCTCTGAGAAACGCACGAGCAAATAACATTTATTACTGCAAGCACAGTAATAGAACTTTATACTTGATCGAAAGAATATTTGATTTCAATTTTTTTAAAAATGCTGATAGTACTTCCTCTTTGCATTTTGTTCATTGTACAAAAATAATCGCAAACCTTTCAAGTAGACTACAATTTTTACTTCTCGGTATGATGTTTATTCATCGAAGAAGTTTATTCTAAATGTTGACGAGACAGGTCAACATTTTTGTTATCTAGTTTATTTTCGAGACGTGGAATGTCAGAAAACTTATAAAACAACGTACAGATACGTGGGGTAGAATGAATGGTACGTTAATGAATGTAGTTAAGAATGAGCCTGTATCAAAGGAAGCACGCATAGAGGTACATAATGGAACACTTATTACGACGATTGCGGCGCTGGTGAATTATGTATATTGTTAGAAGGAAGGAAAACAAAATTGTGTTAGAGGAAATTATATTTTGGAATAATATACGTTAAGAGGCTAGATATTAAAGTGAGAATTAACTACATGAGGTGGCAAACTGGTATTATTAACACTGTCATACCAGAAACAAATGCGGTAATGTACTTTGCACTGTGGTATAAATTAGGAGTAAGAAAGTGATCGATATTTTTATTAAAATTTTACTGTTATGTATAGTACTTTGGTGGCAACTGAATAACGATGAATAAGGTATATTTGAAATATTAAATTTTTAGTAATGCAAAAAACATGTGATAGTAGATCGTTATTCTACGATTACTATTCCGAGAGAAGATGGTCGACTCAATAAATATAGTAATGAAACAAAAAGAGAATATGTTGATATAAGTTTAAGACAGTTGTTTATTATTTCTATAATAATTTTGGAATAGTTTCTACGTAAATTAGTCTGAAATAATCAATACCTATCAAGATTTTTTTTACACTTTTATCAGAATTATATTGGTGATAATAATTAATAATCTCTTAAGTCATAACTTATTGATGAAGGTAAAGAATGAAATGGACGAACATTTAAGATATGAACGAGGAATTTAGTTGGACAGCGGACACGACGATTTATAATACGAATACAAAATAACTTTTACTCTCTGCACGCTGTGCGTATAATTATCTTGTTTGCGAATGTTTATTAATATTCTGTTTCATTTTCGAAGGAGTAGTTACGTGTTTGAAATTGAATGATATATGAATGATATAATTGAATGAAGATAATACACACATTTCATGTTTTATTTATGTTATGTAGTTTGTACTTTTGAAATTGGTGATTATATTTTGAGACTACAAACTTCATTAAATTTTCTTAAATGCTTCAGTTTTGGAAAGACAGCGTAAAATAAATATCCAATTCAAAAAATCCTCCAATTTCAAAGTTTTAAACATAATCACGAAGCTTCAACTCAATATAAAATCTACATCGTTTCTCACGATGTGCATTATGGAAAAATTTAAAATCATAAACGAATTTGTGAATGCTCTCCGCTTCGCCTGACACCCCGTTCGAGGCTTGCGGGCGCGCTAACACTGTTACTTAATATTCATATATCTCAGAAAGCAATCTTGCAAAAAGGGTTCCTTTTCACCGCGCATTTCTACTGCAATATATTTTACTGCCTTAACATTTTCACCTGCACTTGCGCGGAAAATCTGAATACGTTTCCGTGACACCGACGGGCCTATGGATTTATGAGATGTTAAGAATACACTGTAATTTTTTTAAGTTATGATATATATCACAATAAATAATATACATCACAATATATATTAAATATAAACATTTTCAAACGATAACGCTTGAAGTATGTTCCTGAACACTACTGGAACAATCGCTTGAATAAACCATCATTCGGAGTTGCGAAAAATATAATGACACTGTTTCATAATAAGGTTATTGGTGCTATTCAAAATTATTTTGATTTTTGTTTTGCAATTTTAATTTTAAAAAAGTAGTTACTGATTCATGAATTTTATGTGAAAAATAATTTATAAATGTAATTTATAAAAAGGTATATAGGTATATTGTATACTGTATATAGAAATATTTACAATAAACCAAAAGTCTAAAAAGTTATTTGCATCTTAAAATATTGAAAAATGTTGCCAAATGATTAATCTTAAATCAATATAATATCTATTGAAAGACAATATTACTTAAGATGGTTATACACCGAAATATTGCACGGTTGAGGGTGTCTATCAAGTAAAAGATGATGTAACCGTATAAAACTGTTTTCTTGTTTTTACCGTGTAAAACTGTTTATTATATGAAAAAAATAAAAACTCAAGCGGTCGCAAATTGCTTTTTAATGTTGAAGTAAAATTATTGTTATATATTTTTTAAGTTCGTTCAAAATATTGTCACGTATATGAAAATATGAAATTTAAATGTTTATTTAAATATAAACAGATTACACTATTTAAAAAAATTATTTGAACCAAATACTCCTTTTATGCATATATCCGAAATATTTTCGCTATCGCATAATCTTTTACATCCTATTAATCAATTTTTCACCACAGTTTGTGTGAAATAAACAGAGATTAAAACAAATGTTTTTTAAAATGATATTTTTCCGCTTGCGTTGACAATTCATTGAGAAATTTAGTGTATTTTGAAAAATTATTAATTTAATGAACCACGTTGTTAACGTTGAATATTGCTTTATATATATTATTCTATAAAACAGTAACATTTTGCCATTACTTCTATGAAAACTTTAATGAAAGTACTAAACGCTCATGAATAGAATTTAACTTAACGAAAATGTAAGACTAAAGTTAACGACTTATGTATTGTAAATGAAACATTTTTGCAAATATTAAAAACTTTAGAGGCTCTCACGAAAACTTAAGCTACCAGCTTCGGGCATTTCTAAATACCGTTAATTTTAAGCCTTAGGCTTTTAACTGTAATTAAAGTAAGTTCTGAATAAATAATTCTTTTCAAATAATCATGCTGATGGTTGTATCTACAAGCACTATAAGCCTAGAATTAACTTGAACAATTTGTATCCGGTCTCTCTATATAATAAATATGCACATGAATTATTCCCAACTGTTCACGTAATGTACTAGACAGTATTGTGCGAGCCTAAAACCTCTGTGGGCAAGGTATCGCGTGTACAAAGGCGGACTCTATTATTCTCGCCCGCTGATACTATGTTTACCACTTGGTATCGTGAGTAAGAACTTTAGGTACCGAGGATATAAATTGACGACGGATAATGTATTATGCGCCATTACGAGCCGACCGCTGAAATTGGTAAAAGGACCGGACAAGTCTGCAGACCATTCGTCACGGCGAGCACTTCTCTTTATAGCTTCCCGATATATTTAAATGATTGGGCCGTTCAAATAGTTGATTACCATGTATGGACTCTTTAATTAAACTGGTAATTCGTCGGGAAAGGTTTCTAGGAACAGTTTAGTGGGACGGAAAGCGAAAAATATCTATGGCGTTATAAAACAAAGTAGACCTAAATAAAGAATTTTTGTTGTATATTTTGATAAATATTCCTTCAATATTTCCGAAAAATTTGTTCACTTTCGTATATGGAAGACATATCACCTAGTTAAGAAATGGCGCTTAGTTACTATAGCAATCAGGGGAACATGATTGGGAATAGTTTCCCCATTTTTCAATATCACTCCAAGAGTTGTCTAGTTGGAGGGTGTGGAGATTGTATTATTATAGTATTAATTAGCACTCACCCTTCCAACACCAACAACCAACGGATATAGGCTAAGATGTATTAAATATAATAAACGTAAACGACCCGCATTTGCTACGGGAAACTAAAAAAAAATTAATTAAAATTGATAAAGACCATTTTTGATTTTACATTTAAATTAAAAAGGTAGCACTTAACTATCTAAGTGCTTATCGACACATACACTAGGTAAGGTCAGGTTAAAATTTTCTCGACTTTTTTTTATCCAAGTATAAGACTCGCATAAAAAAATCGATAAATTTATTCTACATTTCTCGAAATTTTTTTACACAAGTAATCCAAAATAATGCCATTTGAAAGTTATGATTATGTTATTTTCTGATATTTAAAAATATATTTTAAGATATTTCATATTTATAATAATATTTTCAGATATTTCAAACTATTGGCTGAAAAATTAAAGTACTTGAGCTTTACAGTCGCTGAAGCTCAATCGAACAGCTCAAACGAAATCGCAATTTTATTTTAAAAGACCAATTAAATGTTAATAAGACTCAATAAAGTAAGCAAAAAATCACATCTAGTTTACACGTATGCATAACCTCTAACCTAGAGTTACACGATCCGATTCCATATTTTCAAGTA
This sequence comes from Druceiella hillmani, assembly GCA_039881145.1. Classification (NCBI taxonomy): domain Eukaryota; kingdom Metazoa; phylum Arthropoda; class Insecta; order Lepidoptera; family Hepialidae; genus Druceiella; species Druceiella hillmani. The sequence goes on along the minus strand of JAYKKI010000003.1, from coordinate 39,106,368 downwards.
TGATACAAACAAATGTGATACAGAATTGGGTCGATACACACACACACACATACACACACACATATATATATATATATATATATATATATATATATATATATATATTGGGTCGATACACACATTTACATATATAGTATCGGATAGAAAGGATGCGATCCGTCAGTTGAGTTAAATTATCAAAGCTGTTTAGAATAAAGTATTTGATATATTAATCTAGAGGCTAGCAGGGAACGACGGTGGACTTTGTCTCTCCCATATCGACGCGGCAACTTAGAACTGTAGACGACCGGTCGTTTGTTCAATACTTGCTAAATATTATTATCGTTAATTATTTTGTAAAGTATTGCTTGTATTTTTTTGTTAATTATCTGTAATAAATAAATTTAAAACTGTGGCTTCATTAAAAAAAATGTGTCTATACTTATATACGCGCATTAGAAGTTATATTTCTTTGGCATAATACAAGAATAACTTTATTTAGTATAAAATAATAAAAGGACTGGGGCGTAATTATAAATACAGGTGATAAAATCTAAATTCATTTAAATTATTAACTTTCAAAAATATAAATTTATTTTCTCATACACAGTAGTAAATAAATAATAAAGGGATAATTTATAATTTATAATTAAACTAAATACATAGCGAAACTTAACCTCACTTAGAAAAATAACGTAAATTTCTATGAATATAAAACACGTATTTTGTATTTACAAATACCTCAATATCTATTATGAACCATTACACGTATTTAAATATTAATTTAACGAGCAACTTCATCCTGTCGATTTTTGTTGCACCGTAGAAGTAGTAAAACTTTAAAAATTAAAATTGTGGTCTTTATAAGTAAAAACGAAAATAGTGTTTGTTGCAAACTTTGGCAGAAAGTAAACCCTACAGGTTTATTAAAACGTATGTTACGTACTTACGTACTGCATTCATATCACATACTATTTTATGTGTACTATATATGTATTTTATAATTTTAACTAAATTATTCCATTTCAAAAAAAATACAAAATATCGATATAAAGGAAAATATTGTACATCCCTACTTCCATATATTTTACATCACGTAAATAGTGCTTGCCGATTTAATTTAACTTTTCGAGAACCTTTGACGTACTCCGAAGCAAAAACCTTTTACAAAATTTTTACATGTTAATTTTTGACATATTAACTTATTACTTTTCATATTTAATTTTTAATTTTATGTTTAGAGCTTTTCTTCACTTTGAGCGATAACAGTAATATTATTGGAAAAAAAGATAACATCATGTGAATGAAACATATCAAGTTTTGAAGAAATGTTTAATACAAATATATTTATTATGGAAGCGGAAACTTATAGAAGAGTAGAAATAAAAAATGAAAAATGGCTGAAGATCACCCTCCTCTCCCATTTTGCAATGACGGTCGTCGTTTACAAACAAATTCAGTATTGCAAAAATACCTAAGAGAAGAGTTCTCTGATTTTTTCTATGCATTCGTAAGTTAACCTTAAAATATATAATAAAAATATACCTCCAATTCTTAATAAAAGCGAATAAATCTCTAATTTACCCGTTTTAGGTTTTTCATCATCATAATCGCAGCGTGATATTATTTTATTAACAAAAAAATGTTCGGAAATATGTTTCATACTGCCTGAGACAAGTTCAACGTTCGTAACAATGTAACGTTCACACGTTCACACGTTGTAACGTAACAATGTAACGTTCTATACGTTACATTAATTATAGTTCACAATTAAAGTTGCAATTAAGTTAATCAACATTAATAGAAAATAACAAAGTTTGAGGTACACAAATAAACGTAACATTTACCAATTCCATTGCTGGGAAAATTAGTCGTAGAAACGAACAGTGCTAAACAATAATATATTTCTATTTACTAACAATATATTTCTAAGCAATTTTAATCGAAATACGAAATGACTGTAGCTACTTAGGTTGTCAATTATTAATAACTCTTGTTCTATAACAAGAATACCTAAGAGATTTCATTTACCGCTGAAACTGATTGTAATAAGATTTCAAATATAATAAATTGAAAAAAGAAAAACGAGACACAGAAAATAAGTCGTTTGTTATTTTAGATAGAAATCATCTAAAATATCAGTTACTGGTAATAAAAAATTATATTATGAAAAACAAAGTATATTATATTCTTATTAACATCGATTCCATTTATAACAATTTTTGTAATATAAACTATGGTACAAAATAGACTTATTAATATGCGTTCCATATTTGAAACAAAGTAAGTGATCATTAATCAATACAAACGTCAAACTGACGTTTCGCTGATAAGTAATGGCAAAAAATAGACGCTACCTACGGAGGCGATCTAGTCTAACCGGGCTTAAGGATGTCTAAATTCAAATCTTTGGCTTCCATGCTAAATCTTTTTCATGAAATATTAAATAACAAAATTTTCATTTAGCAGTTTCTTTAAAACAAAAAAAAACAGTTTCTAATTATGATCGAATTGTTTCACAATGTAAACTTTGGATTATATTTTTCCTAGAAAGGCAGGACAAGCTTAAGAACCCATTGCGCATTGTTCTACTCAGATCTTTATAAAACAATACCACTCCGTACTATGACGTGGGTAAGTACAGTACACAAGCGACGGTGCAGCGTGCAACTGGGGCACGCGGTGACGTCACGAGCATGACGTAGGCGCGAGCTCGCTAGACGTATTGACGCCGGGCCGCTCCACGCCTCCCGCAACTCTACATTCTGACCCGCGGACAATGTATAAATCTACCAACTGTTATGGTCATATCTATTTGTATGACAAATATCACATAATAGTTATATAATACAATATGGGTGTTTAATTTTAAAGACTAACTAGTTTATGTAAATGCATACCTTTTCTTCTTTATGTATAAACTTCCATGTATACTTAAATGATAATTTATTTCTTTAGATAAATCTCCTGTAAATGACCAAAATGAATACTAATTCGTAGTATTCATTTTGGTCATTTACATGTGGTAAATTGCAAATAAAAAATTATATATTTCAAATACATAAATACCAATCTATCTAATTCATACATATAAATTTTAAAAAAATACGGGAATCCAAAAGTACAGAGGAAGTATTAATGAGATAAAGTAGTGTGGAGCAATACTTTTGAAATTATATTTGAACGTGTATATTGATGGCTGGATTCCGTTACCACAATTCCACTTATTTCAAATCTTAGCTGCACAAATGTGTGCTTACAGCAAAATATATTATCATATATTTAGCAATGAGGACGGTGACAAGACTTTCAAAATGTAATCCTAGACTACAAGCAGGAAAGATTGTAAATCTAGTTTATATATAACATAAAATTTATAATTATTTAACATGTTATGGCGTCTGTCACTCAACTGAATCATAACTTATATTTAGAAACAAGATCAGATTTTCTAAGTTCAAATATTATATATATGTATATCTATATATATATATATATATATATATATATATATATATACATATTGTGATTATCAGTAAGGTTCAGACAGCCACAATTATCGTAATTAATGGAGTTGTATACATAGACAGAGATTAACTTGGGTTTTACTACTGAAAATTGTAAACGTCATTCACTTGGAGCTTCCAGCTAAGATTTTGATCCAGCAGTAATCTGACCATAGTGCTGTTTAAGACAGCTGTAGCAAGTATGTTAAGAAAAACTTAGAAGTAGTTCGCTGACTACTAATTTTGACCATTAGAGACTTTCTATGATTGTGATATGATATTAAGATTACGAATTTACAAGCATTTTAAAATTTTATATTACTGTCATTCAAAATAATTAATAATTATATATATTTAAATCTATTTTATTTATTTATATCATTTCTTAAGATTTACTACATTTCTAAATTATTCTACAATATTTATGCTATCATCCACTTGTGTTGCAGTAAATAACGATGGAAAAGTTTACTTATACACAATGCAGTGTAATGATACTTATGTGTCGATGCGGTTATCTAGCCTATATCTTAAAGATTCCATTCTGTGTGACAGCGGATGACGACGGACAGCTCCTCGATCGAAGCAGTTATAATTTACTTTGGATATGGTTCCGATCTTACTGCAGTATTCGTATTATTGGTTTTTTATAACATATTAGGTATTTTTTTGAACTTAAAGTAAATTCATATTTGACCAAGAATTGTGGCCCGGCTTTATCCAAATTAGTGTTGTATCATAGCTTAAGTTACATTTGGAAGCCGAGAAATGTAATTGTATTTAAATCAAAATTTTTTCACGAATTTGTAATTTTACAAATTACTATCTTACAGGCAAATATACATTTATAAATATAAATAAATATCAAGTTGATATATGCAAATAAGTATAGATAATATTTGTATTACTAACAAATTACTAAACGAAAACTTTCAGATACATTTTTAAACCTTTATTTGTTACGAACTACATATAGTATATAAACCATGTTAGTATAAATGTTATACTGAAATAAATCAGACATAAAATAAAATAGTCTTGCAGCAGAAATTTCTTTATTTCTTTAAGACTATTTCGAATATTAAAGAGGACTTTTAACAAAATGAAACTCTTAATTTCTTCATACTCTATTTTAGTCGTCAATTATGACTCTTGTTATGATCGGACAATTATTATATATAGTTTATAATAACCTAAAAATAAAAAAATGGAAATTATAATTTATTAAAATCTATGATCTTATTAAACAACTTAAAAAACCGGTCAAGTGCGACTCAGACTCGCGCACAAAGGATTCTGTAGCATCTAATAATATTAAAGTTATAATTTTGTGTTTCTCAAAGACACTTTCAAAAACAAAGTTATTGCTGCGGTTGGCACGGAAAATATCCCATGTCTCAAAAACTACGCAATATATCTTATTCATACCATAATTTTATACACGTTAGTTGAAAAGTTAGAGGGGGGGGTGAATTGTCATACTTACTTGAGAATTGGCATATCTCAACAACTATTGACTTAAATAAAAATGTTGTTTTGAAACCTCTATATCGTTTTTAGACCTATTTAATGATAGACCCCCACGTCTACCCGCACTTTTTTTTCATCCCCCAGTTACATGTATGCAGTGCAACCGCTAATATTATTATTTTTAATAATTTCACTATTTCATTGTATAGCGGTTCATCGAAGATACCTACTACCCAAATTTCATTTATATATTGCTAATAGTCTCCAAATAAAATGGCTGTGACATGTGACGTGAGGGACAGACGGACAGGACGAAGTTATAAGGTTTCGTTTTTGCCATTTGGCCACATAACCTTAAAAACTGTCTAGTAATCCCTAAGATTAGTGTCAATATAAGCATCAGACTTACATCTCACGCATTTATAAGTATACGGGTTTGATTTTAAATGTAAATTAATATTACCAGAGGCCACTAGTTTATGATTTTCGGAATTATTGATTTTCGGATTTTCGGATAATACAGAAAATAATTTTATTATCTCTTGATATTTCAGAATGTAAAATCCAAAGAAAATTCAGCCTCAGTAATGAGATCAGCAAATGTACTTCTTGAATATTTTATGAATATTAGTTACATTCAATTAAAAAAATGATTGTAAATCCTAACTAAACTTAATTTAAATCGAGTCACGGATACAGCTGAAAAAATACGACCTTGTAAGACTTTGAAATCTGTGGCAATACTTTTTTTTATACATTTGCTAAATAACCTTTTACAATATATTATTTATAGTTTTATTAAAATTATAATGAAAAAAAGAGTGGGGAACGAACTTTCATAGTCAAAAAGTTTTTAACTTCTAAGAGCTTATTTTAATATACTTTTGCATTTATTTAAAAAGAAAATTGCTTTCTTAAATAAATGAAAAAATTCATTATTACTTTTGCATTTATTTAAGAGTGTAATTGTCCAAATATGACAGATACCAATATAGAAACAGCAAAACATCGTGAGGCTTGTATTGATGTATTCATAAAAAACATGATTATAAGCTTTGGTTTTAAACAGCAATATAAATATATATATATATATATATATATATATATATATATATATATATATATATATATATATAAAGTTATTATATTCATAAATAAATTTTTTACGCTTGTATACTCTTCATTCTCCATTTTAAAAATAAATCCTTTTATAATTAAAAAATTCAAAGATAATATTTTAGTTATAACAGGTATACAATTGAAATTTAAGAAAAATGGCTTTAAAATATACAATATAAATATATTATTAATTTCAACATGAAATAGTAAGAGTGAATATTGAAACCAGCACATAATAATTGAACAGAGAATTGAAAATAGTTGTAAATTTATATTTTTGTCTTACAGTACAGATAGAGCATGAGATGAAGGGAGACAGGTTGTTCAGTCGAGGGACGTGCCGTTTGACCTCTTTGCCATCGGTCTCGGGGGAAAATTATTGTAAATGGTTTTCCAGCTTTCAATTCTATCGCGAGAACTTTGCAGTTCCAATATTACGGGAAGTCAATTTGGTCTATTCCTTTAAATTATCATCACGATTTTCAATTCCATGGTTACTGATGCATGACGATAATAATATATAACATAATTCATTCGTAAAGTCGTTACATAGCAAAAATGCTATAAGGGAACAAAATGACGATAAATATGTTTATAAACTAAAAGACTAAGGTTTGTGTAGATGTGTAATGGGAAAATAAATTTAGGTCTTTTCAGATAAAATAATAAAGGACCATTTGTAATAACAAATATTTTTTATACATAGTTTAGACCTTTTAGTATAAGTTTTCCTAGCTGTGTTTCTTGTAATATGACCATAATTCTGGGAAATCTAAGGGTCATATGGGTAAGTAAATATGAAGAAAAAGAAAATCATAACCCTAAAGAAAAATGAATGGCATCTCGTTTGAAATCTTTTTATACTCGGGCTCCGATATATATAATCAAAGGGAGAAGAAAATACGATACATATTTTTCTCAAATGTATCTACGAATAGGGTTTAAATTTATTTCCATAAGTGCAGGTAATATATCTTTGGCAATAAAAACAATGTATCTACGTCGACGATATGAGTAAATTTTTTACTAGGTGAATTTTGTGCGATTATATCCAATTTGTTTTTATAGAATTTTCTGTATATTCGATAGATGTTCTATGTAACAAAATTATAATATAGCTTTTATGTATTTCTCACTCATGTGCGTATGTATCACTGTATATATGTACAATGTTCTAAAAAAAGTAATAGTACCTATAATTATAATAATTGATCTCGTGAGAGGATTTTGTCATAATTCGTCTGAAAATGTGTAATATGTTACAATTACTGACTTAAGGCATTTTTATTACAAAACAGAGGAAATGAGGCGAAAAAAATCGTTTTCCTTTTGTGAGACAAGCGCCCTCGATTTGAAAATTTCACAAATATGAAATACGGTAATAATAAAGCCTAATAAGATCATATTTTGAATTTATTACTATTAAGTGAAATTTAACATAATTCAAATTTAATTTCTGATATAAATAAATAATATATAGTAAAATAATTTATAGCTACAATATATCTGCATTCATTCACACATACATATTTAAAGGGTTATTGTATTTCTACTGTATTATTTAATGATGTGACTGTTATTTTTTATTATATATAAACATATATATGTATATATATATATATATATATATATATATATATATATAGAGAGAGAGAGAGAGAGAAGGAGAGAGATGATTATGAGATTTAGCATCATCGCATTTCTGTTGCTATGTTTAGCTACATTTCTAAAAGCTTCTTCTTAATTTATGTTACAAAATTGTTTTGAATGTTTTGTAACTCGCTCTTTTAGCGATCGGGTGGGATAAACGATACGTTAAATTGGGGAAAAAATGGGTAACGACATTTGAAAAAAATTTTGAGTAATCATGAAAATGAAAATTTTGAGAGCCTCTCAAAATTTTCATTTAAATATTTTTTGAGTTTGAAATATTGAGATCTTTACCGGGTAATATGCTTTATTGCTATACCGAATTAAAAGTTCCTAAGACAAACTCTTTCGGGGAAAATGGGTGTGATAGATAACTAAAATTTGTTATCGTTTTCAGGTACGGAACCATAAGAAAGAATCGGAATAATATAGCGATGATTCTAGGTTATAAATAAAAAGAGTTTAATCCTAACACTATGTCCCTTCAATGTTCAAAGTTTTGTAAATACCCAAGTATTTACGAAACTATCATAGTGCGAGTTTTATTCATACATATATTCTATCAAGTTCTTCTACCATTTTATAATAAAATTGTCTTTTTGTATGAAATGTGCCAAAATCCTATTCCGAAATAATATTATGAATGAGACTACTAAATCGATCTTGCTTAAATTTACATATATATATATATATATATATATATATATATATATATATATATATAGATATTATGTACTGGGGAAAATGTGGGTTATTAACATTTTTATCCCGAAATGAAAGTTATTTTTTAATAATTAAAAAGGAACGATCCCGTCAGGGATAAGAACATCCACAAATTATATTTTTATATTTACATAATAACTGAGTAATATTATCGTTGCTGAGATCAAATATTTTGATAATAATAATATATTTAAATTACCCCACAATTTTTCCTCTTTTTTGACTAGGGAAGTATTAAACATAATAACATCGTAATATAATTCTCAAATATTTTGAATCTACCCAATAATTTAATGCATGCATATGAATAAATAATTACATATGATATTTTGACGTGAAAGTCATATTTCACAAATATACAATAAAGTCGAAGCTTAATCGACGCTAAAATATACTCAATCTCAATTTGTGAGGAAAATGAGGAATCGAGTGACAGGGGCATATAATGGAATAAATAATGAGTTCAGACATTTTTTAAATACATCTATCACTTTTAGAAATTTCTTCACGTTGATAAAATTTCATAAAAAAATCTTTGTGTGCTAACCACATGTTCCCTTCATAAATGATTTCGTCGATACAATGAACTATTGTCGTAGGGAAAAATAAAAAAATCTAGTATTGATGGAACTTTCTTTCTTGAACTATCTCTATTTTTAACAATACGTATGCTCATCGAAGTGGAAAGGGTCGTGATAACGGACATTCAATCACCTCTATGTATTCGTGAAATACACTTTTTGAGATATCTGGAACTATTTAAATAACCACATATTTACCTAAATTTAATTAATAATGACCTTTATATAAAATCCAGGCTTGAAATATGAAAGTTCCAAATTTAAAACTTCTGACAAAGATATAGATGTACAATCAAACTGTGTAGAATAACTAAAAAGTATAAATAGTTTTAAATTTTGGAATCATTAATTGATTTTTATCGTGATGTAAACAATAATTTTATTATATTCATTGAGGGAACACTACTTTTGTTAAAATACCTGAAGCGAAATTTACAGTATGGTTTTTTTTAATTTACAATAAATTGTTAGTTATAAAAATAAATATAATGGTATAATAATAGCAATGGTTAATAAAAAGTAAACACTTTAAATGATTTTTAAAACAATGAGATAGATGATAGAGATGAGAAAAGCAGAAGTGGTGTCTTAGACAAACAGCGATTTGAAAATAAATAATTATAAATTTTATTGATCCGCTAATATTCTCGACTCTTTGTATATTAACAGAGAATACTTGGCTTTTACTTTTAGCGAGAGAAAATTATTCAAGCTTTAAAGAAAAGTAAAACCAGAATAATAATATCGGATAATAAAATACAACGACTTCTATAAAAGCTTAATTTTTGCTTTCTTGGATATCCAGCTAAAACATTTACAAACTATCTTACAAACTATCATTTAGAAACAAACTATCATTTACAAAAAAACTATCATTTACAAACATCTTCTATCGATTTCTATAAAAACTTAATTTTTGCTTTCTTGGATCTCCAGCTAAAACATTTACAAACTATCTTACAAACTATCATTTACAAAAAAACTATCATTTACAAACTATCATTTACAAATATCTTCTATCGACTTCTATAAAAACTTAATTTTTGTTTTCTTGGATATCCAGCTAAAACATTTACAAACTATCTTACAAACTATCATTTACAAACATCTTCTATCGACTACTATAAAAACTTAATTTTTGCTTTCTTGGATATCCAGCTAAAATATTTACAAACTATTTAAAGGGTAGAAATAAAAATAATAACTGTTTAATATATTTGAAATAAAATAAAATCGTGTAATAACGCCCTATATATCTAGATCATAAACGTGCCGGGCGACGATTTTCAAGCTACGACTAGCTCCTCGAAGTATTTGAAAACATTTTTTTTTATTTTCAAGGATCTTGACAGTTTATTTCTTATGTGATTCAGATTTATGCAAAATTATCTTTCCAAAAATTATTTCGTAAAAAATTGTATAACTATTTTATAAAAAGAAACTAAAACCCTAAAGGACGTTTAAACAGAATACAAAACAAGTTTCCCTTATGTGTTGGAATTATAGAAAAATTAAACCTCGACTGAAACTGGTTCATTTCAACAAAGTTTTATAAAATCACTTAGTCATAAATTTCACTGTTTGTTGTACACAATTTTAGTTTTTTTAGAATTTACCTTTAAAAATAAATAAGAAATATATTTCAGCGCTTCTATTCGTGTTACTTTAAAATGCTAAAGAAAAATTCAGTAAATGAACCATAAAAATTCTTAAGTAAAATTTACCTCAAACCATATTGAAAAATATAAAACTATCTCTTCAGAATGACGTTAAATATTAAAAGTTAAACATCAAGTTAAATACTTGCCGAGCGCCGCCCGGTTCTTAAAAGTCAGTTAAGCGTTAAGTGTTTATTTTAACGAGTAACACGACATAGGCGGGCAGTGAGGGTGCGATGGTGTCGCTGTACGGCTTGTATAAACCGTTTCCGGTCAATTTCTCGTCAGTTCACACGGATAAGTTTGATCATCAAGCGATGGTAAATCAAAAAGCTTTTCACTTACTTTACCGACATGCTGACCTTACCGGCTCGATGACTTAATGCTGTTGCATATAAAAAGGAAAAAGATTTTGGTCTACCTTCTATTCTACCCTTTTAATTAAGTACTCTGAACCTTAAACATCAAAGCAATATCGAAGTACATTAGTTACATAGTAGTAAAATATGTAAGTAAAATATGTAAGTAGTAAAACATGTAGTAAAATAGTAATCCTTTTTAATCTTGGAGTGTCTACAAAATGCCTCTACGGAGAGTAAAACCTAAGTGACGAATATATGTTAAGGCACAAACACGTCATATTACCTTAGGGACAAATATGTCATATATTTCTCTGTCTGTTAATATGTTTGTTTATAATTGTATAACCAAGGCTCAGAGTTTTAACTAAATTTGTAACAGTATCTAGCTTAAATTTTAAGTTTACATGCCGATTTTATTTTATATAAACTTATAGCGTTTTGATTTATTGGTTCTCAACACAAAATTGTTGATATTTTTTTTTCCTTATATAAATTTCTTTCTTCATTTATTTATTGGCAATTACAGTAATACATGTGCGTTTAATATAAATATTACAATATAATTAAACACTTTCGTCTATAGTGAACTTTACTGCCTATTTATCTAGCTAGGAGGCTGCCTGTACTATTACGTAAATATAATAGGTAAACACGATGGGATGTTTTGTAATTTATATCCTTCTGTCTTGAGAACTATTGAAATTCATCTTGATTACACATCGATACATCGCCATTTATATAAATATATAAATACGTATCAACGTAGTGCAGTTGGATGCTGTTGTGGTTGCAGCAGTTGAAAATATAGTTTTCCATTTATTCCCTAAGACAAATAACGTCAGAAACTGTGGAAAATAGCTATGCGTCGCAAAAACTTTAACATAACAAAACAAAGCTACAACTTATTTATTCTGATTTTTTAATTCTAATGTTGTTAAATATCTATAATTTTTCATTATATTTTCTTTTCATATGACAGTTTTCATTTTGCACGTCACAAAAATCTATTGCTCTTTTGACAGTTTTGTTCGCGTCTTACTTCGGTGACGTCATCTATGTTTAGCTTTTGGCAAGATTCCTTTTTTTCGCATGTTTTTATTTTAAAAATCCAATATGATATTATTATTAACAATTGAATATGACTTATTTATTCGCGTGTATTAATTCCAACAAAATTTTTGAAATATATTAGTATAGATTGCTATCTTATGAATAAAAATTGTTACAAATTTGATTTCTTGTATAAAAAGAAGCGTAATATCAAAACCAGTTTTACTATTCCATATTTTCTACAAGGACAAAAATAATTAGAAGTAATTCTATTACAGTACTGAAACGTTGTTAACACTGTTCGCTTTGATTTACCACGTCCGATTTTGAAGTTAATAACGAATTGAAACAAGCGACAAGAAACGACATTACAATTGCCTCGAAATCAAATATTGATACAAGGATAGGGTATGGACGTGAGAGAGTATCGTGCGGCACCATGCGAATGGGTCCACGTGTACGACTTACAAGTTGTCAGGTCGCACCGCCAGCCTCCTTGGCGATAGCACTTCACCTAGTATATATATTTATTTGTTCTTACCTCTACGTGTAAGGGAATAAGTTGTTTCTTTGTGTCTTATCATGTATTGAAACACTTTTTTCACATTTTCATCTCCAAGTAATTTTAAATATTATCAAAAAAATTTAATATCAGCAAGCTTATACTTATAACATAAGTTATTTTAAGGATCATTTATGTTCATGTCGCGATCATAGCTATGATAATATAGACCAAAAATTATTTATCTGATTTGACTCTACTACGCTTTTCTTGGTTATTAACTTTCTGTATTAAATTTTAAGTCATCAACAGTGTTTACCTAGTCTTTTAGATGGAAAGGCATTATCAAAAACTTATATCTACTACTTATTAATGGTACTGATTTTTTATTTGATTCTTCATAATATAATATAAAAAGTAGATGTTATAAATTAACGACCATCCGATATTTATAAACAGAGTTGATTGTACTTTGCATTGCTGTGAAACAAAAAAAAATGAAGTAATTTGGACTCTACTAGCTTTCTCAACACTTCAATAGGTGAATATGATATACTCGTAGTATAGAAAATTTATATATGAATTGTGCCACATTTTAGCCTCAAAATAAGTCAGTTTTCAAAATACAGCTACACCTGAAACAATCCAAAGTCACAAATTTAATATACCCATGTAAAAGCAAAAACAAGTACTCTAAAATGTGAGTACTTGAATAACTGCACACATACATATTTGAATACTCCGCGACTGTAATAGCAGGAGAACAATTCATATTCAAGAAAAGATAGAATTAATTAATTATTTATATAAAATTTAATCACCAAAGAGAATAATAAAAGTAAAAACAGAAATAATATATTGTGTCCTAGACTTTAGAAACTTCATAGAGAACAGAGATCGGAAGCAATCTTCTAATGATATCTCTGCCAATATTATCTTGTTATCTCTTTACACAAAATTCGCAATTTAGTCCACACAAAATCGTAGATACAAACTTTGAAATGCTGTTTAATTTTCGTGGAAAAGGGAAAAAATGGTGGTGTACAATGATAACAATATTGTTGTGGAAATTTTGGAACTAAATTGACAATATTATCCACTTACCGCACACATATTTGCATTCACACTTTCGTCTTTAATGGGATATTTTTAATTAGGCATATCTTCATGACGTCAGCAACATTTGTACATATGTTAAGAGAGACCTCTCATAATTTATTGCAATTAAGGCGTGATATTGGAACATAATAATTACTTTCGCATTCATAATATTTGTCAGGATAATCAATTAAGAACCTTCTGAAGTTCGCTTTTTCTTTAAACATCCAATAATTGTATAATAATAAAATTTAATTTAACCTAAAAAAAATTCTATCTTAATAGTTGTTCTTCAGCGAGAAATAAATGTCTTGTGCATTGCCAAAATTATTAACAGTATGCTTTGCGGTCTTATTGTTGTATTAGATATTTGTTGCGTAAAAGGTTTTGCAATATATTAAGAAGATTTGTTAGAAAATACATACAAATATTGCATGAGTATGTAGCTGGCAAGAACATAAATTTCTTTCGAGTTCAACAGATGTAAATCATTGTTTTTATAACATTACTATAAAAAAGCTTTCATTCCCGGTGCCATTGCCGAGTTAAGATGTAATAAAATTCTGTTGCAATGCTGCTAGAGTACACAATTTGAGGAGAAGTTTGTTTATTTGGAATTTGGTAGGGTGGAAAATCGTAAGGAATGCAATGAGACGCTAAGATATAATGGCCAAACTCACACTTCATTTCCGCCCTTTAAAATAACTTAACTAAAGTATTATTTATGACGGTAGAATTGTCTATTTGAAGGATTAGTGAACATTTTGAATATGCCTATTTACATATTTTCTGATGCCTTTTCTACCCATTTAATTTTACCTTTGAGTTTATTTTCGTCAAGTATACAACTTATCAGGTAACATTTAATTCGTAAGTCATCCAAAAGAAATACGAGAGCAGCCCGTCACATCTTAATATCGCGATTTCGGGTGCGTGCGGACGGCGTCCCATGCCCACGAATCATTCGCACACGGCGGCGGCTTCGAAGGGTATCCGCCGGGGGTCGCAAATATGTAATTAAAAGTTTAGGCGAGAAGTGCGAAAGTAATCACGGGTTGGGCGTCGGGCAGGTGCGGTGTCGGGTTTGCGCTCGGCGTCGACACAATTTTCCTATCTGACGGATTAGCCGCGTTGCGAATCCGAATTCACGAGTTTTACTGGTTCCTTGCCATTTACGATTTACACCTGCCGTATGATATTTTAACGTACGTCGCTTGAAGCCCCGCATGGTTTTGGGTGTTTTTAGTTACGTGTGTATCGAAGGGTAATTATAAATATTTTGTCTTCCCAAATCTGGAAGTAATAGTGTTCATAATCTCTGAATATATTCTTAATTTCATATTTTGTCGATTATCATAATAAAATCATTTTAATAGCAATTAACACGGTCTCTAAAAACAACCAAAAAAATAGAATTCCCATTTTTGCTAAACTGAACTTGTTCTACCAATACTAATCATAAAAATTGTTATGAAAATGTCGTACACTAGATTTATTACGAACGTATAATTTGAAAAGTGACTTCGATATACCATTTTCAGTTATACTATTTCCTTCACTAAAAGAAAAATTGAAAAATCCTACCTTAATCACGTAAAAAACAATAACATTTGATAGTCGCCATTATTTACTTTCTCTGCAAAGAGGCACGTCAAAAAATATACTAATAAAATATTAATTAATGCCAAAGAAAACTTAACATCCAAAATATATTTCACTGACAAAATATAATACGTATATTTAAAAATCGGAAAACTATTAAAATTATAAACTAATTTCGGAAGAAGACGATAAACTGACAGCGAGCTCGTTATCCCAACAAAATGATTCATTGTTTATATACAAATGTCATAATTACGACATTATTTAAGTCTGAATATAGCCGATAATCAAACACGCTTTTGCGTACCTTGAGACTATGAACTGACGTTTTGAAGCGAAGTAATCAATTTTAATTTCGTGCGGATCATTTTTGATTCGAAATTTTTTTGTAATTTCATACAATATGAGTGTGGAGTTTGTACGTTTTATCTAAAATTCCAGCTACCCGAAATTTTCGCTTTGTATATGCGAACTACAAATCACATATCGAAGTGTGGCTTTCGCTTCAATAGCATAATTTAAATATGTTTAAATTTTCTTAATGTTCGAGGCAAGCTACATGTGATTGCATATAAGGTACTGTGCGCCCCTGGTAATATATAAATAATACATATAAATAAGTATATATATTCTAAATTACGTACTTGTCCCATTTAAGTGAATAATTAAAAAAGTTAGCAATCATAAAACAAAGAAAAATAATCTTAAAATACTTTTAATTACCAGCCCAACATTAATTTACTTTCTATTCGATTATTCAATAGAGTAAACAGGACTAATACCTAAATATTGAATATTACTTAGGGCATCAAACAAGTAAGACGGTTGTCTTTTAGTATAAAGTTCAAAGATTATTATTACGCGTACATTTATTTTAGTAATATTACTGTTTATTTTAATGCAAATACTTTTTGGATCGAATATAAAATTAAAGGCCACTGACAAAATTAGACCCTTTAACAATTCATTTGTAATAACTTCAAAGAGTATTTTTTGTTGGTACATTTTTTCACACTCAATTGATTTTCCGGCAAGTGATAATTTAAAATGTCTATTTGATAAAGGTAGGCAGTTATTTTGTACCTTCATGATTGAATCTCAATTCAGTGAGAAAATTTATCTTTCCGTTTGTTATTCTAACCATATTCTATAGTTGTTTTCTGATAGTTAATTCGCATAACAAAGGCCATTAAATTAATTGTAGTTATCACTATCATCATATATTTCAAAGTGGGCAAAAAATATGCAACTGTAAGCTACGTAAACAATCAGCTTTCAATCAATGTTGAGACTTTCATTAACACAACGTAATTGCCAATATTAATTACTAATCTAGTAGGCGAAATCCCTTTGATATTTTCATTCCCTTGTAAGTAAGATAGCATTATTTTGAAATATAGAAACAGAAATTTAAAAACTGTTGCAAAGAAGGCGGCAAATTTCCATTTAATATCTTAGGTTAGCATTTAAGCAGATTGACAAACGGAACATAGATTAGTTTTCTAGTTACAGGAATATAGATGATAAATTCTTCAATATTTTTAAACGAAACTCCAGAGTTGGTGGTAATATGCAGTGAATGGATGTTTGAAGGCAATATAATAATATGCAAGAGTTCGCACATTTTAACATACTCCTTAAAGTTTAATTAACTGTTTAAATAATAGTTTAATGATATAGAAGTATGTTAAAATTGTAGGTTCTAAGTTTAATTTTCAAGCGGAAGTTCAACTTTTAAGTATCTGACTTCATTTTTAGTAGCAAAAGAAGAACCTCTGTAAAGGCGGTATGTTCATCCAAATAAAAGTTTGCAATCATATACTTTAGACTTTGTTTTCAATTGATATGTAATATCCCACTTGTGTGTATTATTACTTCACTGTGTGTATTGTCCCACTTTACGCGTATAGGTATATTGATTGAAGTACATTTATGTGTAAAGAATTTAATCTAACCCAACCATAAGCGCGTTACGAGCAGTGAATGTATGTTATAAGGGGATATAATCATATTTAAGAGTTCTGACTTTTTTAAACATGCATCATACTATTTAATTGTTTTAAGAATAGTTTATTGACATAAAAATATGTTAAAATTATAGTTTATAAGTTTACTTTCCGAGCCAGAATTCAACTTTTAAGTATCTGACAACATTTTTAGTAGCAAAACGAGAAACCTTATAAGGGCGATATGCCCACCCAAATGAAATGTTGCAACCATATACTTTAGATTTTGTTCTCAACTGATGTGTATTCATCCTATTTTACTCACTTACGAAATGAAATTGAGATTTCATTTACCGCTTTTCATTTTTAAGTCCATTTGTAACCGTTTGTTATGCTAAGCTTTTCAATTATATACAACGAGTTTCACTTCATTTGTTTGAGGAAATCTATAATTTTTAGATGAACTTGAAGCAAAACAAAATAATACGTTCTAATATCTGTCAAAAAATAATGAAATTAAAAACCTTGGTTCTTTATTTTTTTAAAAATTATCCGTGATAATTAGGCAACCGAATAAACTTTGAATAAGCTATTTTACAAGAGGCTTTGATTTTTCTATACACCAAACTACATAATATAATGAAAAATATTATATCGAAACGTCGTTTTTCTTTTTGCAGCTGTTTTTATCGAAATGTTTTGTATCAATCAACTTCTTTATTTATTTTATTTAAAATTGAAGGCAATGTATCATGTTGATTGGCAAAACGCAGCAGTATTTCGGTTCAGTTTATATTCCTGGAAAAGAGGAATTTATCAAACACTTGTAAATAAATTGTACGCCTGCCATTGACAACGAGGAAATTGAAATGTAAATAAGAGCACAAAACAGACACTGCATTGGAGTTTGATGCGGCATAGCTAAGAGGAAGCGCGATCGGCTCGCGAGTGCCGCGAAATATTTGCCTTTGGAGACGTAATCCGCATAGACTAGACGGCTTTGCACGAGTACTTTGTGTGCTGTTTTCTTCGTGTACAATTTATTTAAGAGAACTTTCAATAAGTGACATATAGACTATACAAACAAATGACATGCCTAAGTGGTATAAGCGCTCGAACTGCAAGCCAACGGACAATTAGCGGGATGAATATTCAAAAGACGTCAAAAGTAAGAAAATAGTGTTTTGATGTAATATACCGACACTTATTTAAAAAGAAATGCTTTTTACTTAATATATTAAGTTTTATTTAAATGTAATGTTAAAATAAGAACTTAAATCTAATCATCATACACTGTAGTTTCATCCAGGATCGACATAAAATAGTTTGACCTGCTAACTAGGTGGAACTATTGAATATATTTGGCGTTAATTTTGTAGAAATTCATTATTCACAATTAAATGAAACTACGTGATGTAGTATTATTTCTACTTTCTTTAATTTCTTTACCACGACCTAGGTTTCGTTGTATTACAACATCTTCAGGTGGGATATTAGCAAAGATTGTTTGCTAATATCCCACCTGAAGATGTTGTAATACAACGAAACCTCGGTCGTGGTAAAGAAATTAAAGAAAGTAGAAATAATACTACATCACGTAGTTTCATTTAATTGTGAATAGGTGGAACTAGTTCAAATGGTAAACATTTTTAGTTGTTATCAACCGATGAAGTTAATTTAGTTATTGCAGCATATATTTACAAGGTTATTGAAAACTATTTATGCCTACGTAACTTTGTTTGTGTGAAATTTGGTAAAAGAAAAGTTATTAAGAGTTTTTTTGTGTTATTTTTAAATTTTCTTTTCTCAGAATTCTATGAGCATAAAGTTTATTAAACATGCTACCTAATAGATGCTTTGACAGTACCAATGTCGTAATAATTATCAAGTCAGGGATTTTTTTTATATCTAGATAAAAAGAATATAATATCCAGACAAAAATATTCTATATGTTGTTCAAGGTTGTAAGCTATTGTCATATCAAATTTCATCAAAATCTGTGTAGTAGATTTCACGCGACTGAAGAACAAATTAACACATAAACAGATAAATACACAAATAAAAATTCTAAAAACAAGTTTGTCTTCAAGTATCATTCTATACTCTAAATTAGTAACTATTTTTTTAAAAATTTCATATACGGAATTCACTCTGTTACAATTTTATTAAATGTAGAGATTTAACTTTCATAAGAATTCCATACTACTTTAAGTCACACATATTTTGATTGAATAGATATATGTTTGTTGATTCAAAAACACGACGTGAGTAGTATGCTAAATAATACTATATTTAAAGGAAACATATCATAAAGGATCATGAAAATAAAAAAAAATATATTTTAGAAAAGATAGCTTACAACGAATTAGAGTTAACCTCAGTATTAAATACATAAACGCAAAATACTTGCAATATTGACTAAGAATTTCAAGTATTAAGATTACTAAGAAGATAACTTTTCAAACATGATTCTTATTTCAGGTCAAAATATGTAAACCTGTAGTAAAATTTAGATCTATATGTCATTCGTTTCCGAAGCAAGAAGCCCCTATCGGACGGATATATAGCTACCATAGCTACAACAATATAGTATGAATTTTTCAAGCATAGAAAGGAAAGGTCGTAGTCCACGTACAAGAAAAATAAAAGAAGAGTACTTTATGGTATGATGACAAGGGTCTATGTATATGTGTATCAATAATACCGGATTTTACTCAAAACTGACGTTTCGTAGCGAAAACAAAATTTAATAATAAACAAAATTATATACTTTCCTTATATATCATATTCGTATACTTTCCTTAAATATTCATTAAGTTAAGGATATAAATTTTTTTACAATATTTCAATATCTCCATAATTTGAATGATCTTTTTCTGTCCCTCTCTAATATTGTTATTTATTGAAAAAGGAAATCTAAATGAAACAATAAGAAAATAAGAGCTAGCTATCTTGAAAACAAGATGGTCGGCGTGTAGGTTAAGACCAAAGTGTTTTCTGATAAAATCTGATGCTTTTAGAATTATCTTTACTGTCATAAAAGTAGAACGAAAATAAAATTTAGAGGTTATGGTGCAAAAACAATAATTTTAATTAAACAATTTCAATAAACACAAAAAACAGGTAAAATAAAAATGAATCAATTTAGCACTAATTATAATTCAGTATTTCAGAGACACATTAAACGGTCGTAATTTGCTAAGTAATCAAAGCGTGAGTAATTTATACTTGAGTAAATGTTTAGAGTTCAGTATGTCAAAAGAAATATGTGGGTCCGTTATAAGATTACTTACGTGTCTGTCTTTCTGTGACAGCCATTTTATATTAGAAATCGATTGACGTAGAAACTTGAAATTTGATTTTGAAAGTATTCAGATGAAAATTTTGAAAGGGAAACATATATATATATATATATATATATATATATATATATATATTTGTACATATATATATACATATATATATATATATATATATATATATATATATATATATATATATATATAATTGTGTGTGTATGTGTGTGTGTCTATGTACCGATATGTATTCCCGTCTATGTCCGAGAATCCCGAATCTAAAATATGTAAAAGAACAATCTACGCATAGGTTGTGCGAAAACTATATATATCTATAATTCTAGATACAGCTATTTCTTTAATTCTTTTATTTAAATCTAGATATATAGCTATAACTCTAGATACCATAGTATTTTAAAAGTGCATCATATTTTTACTGTTGTGAAAAATAAAGTAGGCAACAATAACAAGGTTGTGAAAAATTAATATTTGTAAAAATTTTAAGAGAAATACCATCTTTATATATTTCTAAAAGTTTATACGTGCGAGTTCTACTCGCATTTATAAGAAAATTGTCAAGTCATTTACTAACACCACTAATATTGCTTTGTATAAAAATAGTATAAATGGTTTTAAACTTAGCTTCCAAGTTAGCCGTTTCCGGGATTTACTGAGATAAAATTAATTTATGAATTAACTCGAACTTTATCTTAACAAATATAAAACAAAGACAAAATATTCCTTCAAAAATATTCGGTCAGAATAAAAAGTGCTCATGTTTTTAATCAGAACCCCAAAAACTGTCAGCGGAAGTTTTATTCAAATTGTTTTAATAGTTTTGTGTTTTGCAGTGACAAGCAGGAAAACAGACATAAGATCTATAGAAAGTTGTTTTGTCTAATATACAAGTTCTACTCGTTAATACAAAAAGACAATGGATTTATAAACTCAAAAACTATTAATGAAAATCTTTATATGACATGATTAGCTAAATAAATTACAGAAATATTGAAATAACAGAAATAATACATGAACAAGTGGGTTTTTTTTCATAGAATTTGAAAATAAAGTTAAAAAAGATTTATCTTCTAAGGAATAGTATTTTATTCTTAGCATACTTTAATAATTGTTTTATAAACTAATCCAAGACATATTGAGATGCCATAGATAGAGAAGAAACGAATTTCTATAAACGCATTAGCTATTAAAGGGAGATCCATTAAAGGCCCGAACCCTTTCAGAAATGGTTGTATATACCGCATTATCCAAGACGTCAAATTCAACGGCGTCCTCTCCAAGACTAATCCGTTATCCCTATTTATCACCGGAATACGAAATTATTGTGAAGGAAGAAGGATACAAACCTATAGAGATGCGGTCCAGGTGGCGGCTGCTTGGAGGTCGCACCTCGGCCGCGTCTATTTTCGTTTGAGTTGAAATCTAGGGCAGTGTATGTCACTCGTTCACCTTGGCTTGCTTACCTCTTGTGAGTTGACATTGTTGCTTTTCACTTTCGCTTATTTTTGCGCCCGGTTCTCTGATTATATATTTTTAATATTTGTCCAACCCTTTCTATTTTTTATATTTTTCTTCGCACTTAGGCTGTATTTATATTGAGTTTATAGTCAATTGCGCTAAGTACTTTTTCTCATAGGGAAAATGTGAAAATACATAAGGAAATTTGAGAAAAAATAATGTTATTCACAATTCAAGTTCTTAAGTAAAAATTTGTATTTAATTTGAAAACTTGATTTTCGTAATCAAATTCAACAAGAAATTACGTAATTAAAACTAGTCCATTGTAAAGAAATGTGTATAAAAAAATAATAGATTTCTGTGATAAAGCTTATATAACATATAATCAAAGATTAAATTTTTATGTAACACATTCCAATGTGCTACAATAAAACCAGATAGTTGAATTTTTCTGCTAACAAACCTGCGGACGCAGATGCGAAACTCGTAAATAGATTGAATTTTATAAGTTGTCTACGAGTTACATAAATGCCTACGAATTTTATACACGAACTATTAAAGAGTGCCCGTTAATTTATTTCTTTCATAGCCATTATTCAATAATAATGTTACATTTAATATTATTGCAACTAAATCAGTAAGACTGAGCTGCTTCCTGATCTATATTATTCAGTACTGATGAATTTTACATAGGAATTTATATAAGGCACTTTGATTCTGTTTATTGCTTTGTAAATATCTTCACTTATTTATAACATTTAGATTTTTATTGTAGAAAATCGATAAAGTTTTGTATTAAGTTGCAGTAGTCTATATATTGAAATGAAATTTAGATGTTTTGTTTTACTCCAATACTTTATTGAATACATTCATGCAAGTGGGAAGGAAATAAAAAACATATTTATTAATACTGTCCTTTTGCAAATGTAGTTTTATTCCCTTTAATTAATTATTTATCCTACATCTATATATTATATGAATATTTTAAGAATACGGAAGTTGACTCATTCTAAATTTTGATATTTTTCGTACATTTGTGAGGTTGATTTATGAGGTTAGAATATGAAGAAATTGTTTTTCTTGTTATTAATTGAGTAACTACAAATCGTTTAGACAAATATTTAATTCTTTTGGAGAATTTTCTTACCCATATTGATGAATAATAAATAGTATATTAACAAGGTTATGGGTTTTATATTATCTTGTTCAAAGTAATCTAAATATGAACATTTATTATTTTTTTCCTCAATTACTTGAAAACTTTCAGTCTGAAATTTTGCATACATATCTATCTTCTATATGATTTTATGATACCTTAGTATCCCTTTAGTATTAAAAAAATATATATAAAAATAAAGAGATTAGGTTTATGATTTTAATAAAATCGATTTGATAATAAAGATTTCCGTGTTTAACTAATGCCATTAGTATATTTTACAAGTAGTAACTTGATTAGACGAATGAAAAAAACTATTTTCTGCTAACCTGGAAAAGGTTCAGCGGATTACGTCCTCACCAATTTTCGTTTTCACTCATCGAAAAATATTGTCCGATTCTTGAGAAAACCTGACTATGTAACAAGTATAATCTTGTCCATCCCAAGGTATACCTACGACTCCAAGGAGCAAAATACCACTCAAGGTGAATTGGCGGAAATTAATTAACGCTGAACTAAATGAAAAAAATTAAAAAAAGAAGAAGTAAGAAAAATAAAAAAAAAGACAAATTCAAATTCAAATTAGTATATCCGATTAGTTCAAGGTGTTGGTCGTATCGGATTACCTCGACAAAGAAGAACAAGAGATCTCAAGGGCAATGCTAGAATGCATCGAGCCCTTATGTCCATTAGTGTACTATCGAACGCAGCCGTGGATTTCGGAAAACTTTTTGGACCTAGTAGCCGAAAAGATTAAAACAAAAATCGACCACTAAATAAGAAGATCCGCTTCAAACTTAAGAAGAGGCCAGAGGCGCATTGGAACAGAGAGGCTGCCGGGTTGGATGAAGCTGCAGAAAAAAAATCCTCGAATTCTCCTTCAGACATTCAAGTAAGTCAGTGGGAAAACGACGCTAAGAACCAGACGGACCGTTCGTTAAATCATCCGAGAAGCATTTATAAGGTTGGAGGCAGTTCTTCCAAAAACTTTACAACAATGATCAATTCCTAGAACCATCAGCGGTTATATTCAATCTGACAGTTCAATGGTCCATGGTGAACCTATGTTTGTGAAAGTTATAGTGGTGATAAAAGCCACAGGAAAGCTATGAGTATCGATCACATTACAGCGGAAGTCATCAAAGCTGGTAGTAAAGCCCTTCTAAATTGGCCCAATGTTCTTATTGCAAGAATCTGGCTTATGGAGCAAATTTAATCTGTTTTGAAGAAAACCATAGTCATTCCAATTCTAAAAAGAATGACAGCTGGTTTTGCAAAAATTATCGTGGCATCAGCTTGCTTCCCATTGTCAGCATTTTCCTTATAAAAATTAAGTGACTAAGACTTCAGAAACATAAAGAGTAGGTAAAACGAGAGGAACAAGCAGCATTCCGACCAGGGCGAAGCTGTGCCGATCAAACTTTCTCCTTGCACCAGTTCATGGAGGAATGGGTAAGACTCGGAAAAAATATAGTTATCGTCGTCACGGATATCAAATTCGCGTTCGATTGCGTTCATTGATCAGAGCACTGAAAAATATTGGACACGAAAAACAGTCTTCGGAGTCATATTAATCCTCCAACAAGTATACGTTGAATGTACTAGCCAAGTACTGATTCGGTGTGAAATATCCAAAGGGTTCGTCATCAAAACTGGAGTTTACCAAGGGGATGTGGCTTCACGGCTACTCTTCAACATTATGGTAGATGCTATTATATGGATAGCTTTTGAGAACAGCCACGGCTTCAGTATACGATCAAAACGATCCTCTAGTGCAAAGAATAAGTTTAAAACTTGTAATTGTGCTAGATCAGCTTTGGTCACACAGTATGATTTCTATGATATACATAAATACATACTAAACCCGCCACTTTCTTGATCGATTTCTGGTTTGTTATAGAAGCTTCTAGAATATTTCTTGTGGGGTATAAAAAGAGTGGGGCATTCAAACTTCCGTCCAGTTTGCAATTGAGTAATCGGCGAGTAAGAATAAATAAAAAATTGAAGTATTTCGAAGTAAACTCAGAGGACTCTTTCTTCATGAATGTCGTTTAGGGCGAAAAACCAGCGAAACATCACGCAAAATAAATAGACAACGATCAGTGAAGTTGTACCCTCTTACGACATAGCCAAGCACTGGTTCCAAAATTTCAAAGAAGGTAATTTTGACCTGTCCTGTAATTGATTTAGAATTGATTTAGAAAAATTTAAAAGCCTTATTGAAACAGATCCCAGAGTAAGTTTTCGTTGTGTAGCAGAGATATCTTCATACTCTTATACTACGATGGAAAAGTAACTGTGTGCTTTGAGAAAGAAGTGGAAATATTCCGTTTGACTACCACATGAGCTAACGCCCTTTCAACTTCAGAGGAGAGCTAATATATGTTTGGGGCTACAGAGTTCCCATCGTACTAACGAGAGGTAAAAGTATACGGTTATAGTGGCTTAAGTTAATGTTTACCGTAAACGCTAGTGGCTAGGAAATGGATATATATATACACATATATATATATATATATATATATATATATATATATATATATATATATATATATATATATATATATATATATATGTATAATCAAACACCTTGCTGTCGACAATATCAAGACATAAATATATCAGAGGTCGATAAGATCACAAAATGTGTTTTCAGTAAGCCGAGTTCGTAGGATGAGAGTGCAAAACGGATATACCGGCCTTAATGTTACTTTTAAGCGTTCATCACTTCGACGCATCTAGGCGGGGCGGGTGAATCTTTGCAAAAATTGAGAGCAGACTGAAACTTTCAGCACCCTCACTCACTACTCTCCAACTACGAACTTTAATGCAAGTCATAAGTTCATACTTCGACCGGAAGATAAGAATTACTTCTAGGTATTATGTTCTCCTACGAAGTCTTTTTATTAGTGAGGAGAAGGAGGGCTGGGTTTCGATCATTAAATGGACGCCGGCGCTAATACTCATTTGCCAAAGTTCATAACACTCACACCGATGTCTGTATACTTTTCAGCGTTAAACGTAGTTTGTCAAGTTTTAATTGCAATTTTATAGTAAAAAAGTTTTTCGGCCGGAAATCGATTTGAGTGGGCTGATTTGTTAAACTTGTCAGATGAGGAAGTGTTGTTATAATTGTTATCGCCTAACTGGTGGGCACAGCGGCCGGGATATTAGTGTTTCTTGCTTTCCACACAATATGTAAAAAAACAATTACACTCACAACAGTGATAAAGTCGCCCATTAGATATCCATAATAAATTGAACTGTTTTTAAATTTCTACAAAAATGGAAAAAAAACACTTATGAAATCACCGCAACGATAAACAGGTAAATACGATGTGACAGATAAATCTGATTATTTATCGGTCACATAAATTTTTCTCAGAAATCGTTTACATTTATGCTAAGAGACTGATTTTGAGGTTTGAAAGAGAAGCGGAAAGACTTTAACACAGGACAGGACTTTGTAATGAAAGTAAAGTTTAAAATGTTGAGACAATGTTTGAATAGGCATTTCGTTATGTTTATGTGAATGGAATTAATGTTATTAAATAAATACTGAAAATAATTTTAACGATGTTTTGTGGTTTTGCTCTTATTGAATTAAAAACCTATTAAATAAGAGTAGGATTCACATTGCGAGGATTCCGTGCACATTTAGGCACTTATAAACATATAAGAGTACGTAACATTTTATCAAACAGTTTCCAAATATAAACTAATATGTTTTTCGTTTTTAGGTGTTTTAAAACATGGTGCATATTTGAAACATTGCAGGATCTGAGATAATCGCTATAATTTTCCTGTAATCTAGTGTTCTTGTTAAGTTTTAGCAAACCTTTTCTTTAATGAATTTGTTTAGTTGCTTCGAAAATAAGTGGCGGGAGATGAAGGAATTCTTCGTTTTCTCTTAAACTTTACAATATATTTTTCTGTACACAATTTAAAATTAGGAAAAAACCCTTTCTGGCATGGTGCATAAAAAGAAAAAGTAATTTTAATATTTTACTTACCAGAGAATAATTGTCACATAAATATTTGAAAAAAGTTAACTAATGCAAAATATGTCGACTAATAAGATGCATTAAAATGCCAATTTCAAGTTTCCAGGTCTCATTTTTCCTGAAAAAATTGGTTGTGACAAACGAACAAGCAGACAGGGGAGTGATATTTTAAGGGTCCCGTTTATCCTTTTGAGGTACGGAACTCTATAAATTAAGATTAAATCGAACATATGAAGATATGTCACGTATATTAAGCTTAAGTATTTACAGTAATTTGGTTCAATATTTATTTTATTTGCCAGTAAAAAGAAATTATAACCTGCATGGAGGAAATGACTTAAAAAATATTGCCCACTTTTGGACACAAAATAATTTGTGCAGTTTAAGAAACAATGATTGAGACTTTGCACATTTTGAAAGTTGCAAATTAACTATATAGTAATAAATTTCAATATTTGTCATCATTTTTCACTGAGAGAAAAATTGATTTTATTATTCCCTAAGGCATCCTTCAAGTTTTCTAGAATAAATCCGCTTTGTGTATTGATGCAAAAAAAAATTGGTCCATGTACAAAATTTGAGAATGCTTGGATAAACAGTTGTTGTGCCGTTAGATAATAAATAAAGTGACAAACACACTACAAATAGTAATAAGCTATAGTTAGGATTTAACAGTCTTAGGATATAAGTAGACCGACTTAGACCCTGCTTTTGTAGAAAGGAGATATCTCCTTTTTTAGAAATGAGAAATTGTTTATAAATGAGAAATTATAACCATCAGTAGATTCTCTAATTATAAACTAAGTCTATTAAAACTAAAAAGTAAATTTATTAAGTGCGAATGGAATTCCCTTTATTATGTTTGATTGTACTCACATACAAAATTAAATATTTACCTTACTATTAAGCTATTGAACAGCCATTTGAACAGTAACGGTACACCCATATTATTTTTCAGTATGTAAGCATATTGCGTATGTACTTAACAGAAGTAAACAGTAACTTAGTTACCTATATTTTATTAATGTTTCATGCAAATTAGTGTAATTAATTTTATCTTTTTTTGAGATTTTGGATTTACATGGTTAAAAAGTAACACTACAAAACCTTTTTGGAGATTCATATTCTGCTAACGGGATACCCTATTAAAAAGATTACTATTGATTTTATATTTAATTTTAAAAATCTTTACAATCTAAGAATCTATGGCAAAAATAATTTCCCATTTTTTTTCAATTTCTATTATCTAATATAAAATCACAATCACTCTTAAAATCAAATCGTTATCACGATGAACAAATGACTAACAGAGGGACGGGTATGATGAAATTTCAAGAGTTCCGTTTATACTATTTGCCTAAAAACATAAAGTTTTTATCTTCCATATGCGAATATTTATGATTTTATCTTCCATATTCGAATATTTATGATCTTATCTTCCATATGCGAATATTTTTGATTTTATCTTCCATATTCGAATAATTATGATTTTATCTTCCACATACGAATATTTTATCTTCCATATACGAATATTTATGATTTTATCATCCATATTCGAATATTTATGATTTTATCTTCCATATTTGAATATTTATGATTTTATCGTCCATATGCGAATATTTATGAATGCCTTGACCCCAAATCACAGAGAAATATAAAGGAAAAATAGGCTCAGTACTGCAATTATGTATTTTTAATTTAAAAACAAAACAAACAAACAAATATATTAAAAATGTTAAATATACTGTAAATTGTTAAGTGAACGTTTAGTCTTCAAATAAACTGTATAAAGGTGATTGTTTAGAAATGTTCTACAAGTTTTGTGACGCTTCGTCTTTTTCTTTTCTTTTCAGATACTTAGTTTTGTATTCAGAGAATCTACTGAATTTCTCGTTTCTAAACATAATATCTCCTTTCTATAAAAGCAAAGTCTAAGTCGACCTACTTTATTTCCTAAGGTTGTTAAATCCTAACTATAGATCATTGTTATTTGTAGTGTGTGTTTCTCTCAAACTTTTTTGTTATCTAATAGCACAGCAACTATTTATCCGAGCATTATCAAATTTTGTACGTGAATCGACTTTATTACGAATTTATACACAAAGCGGATTCATCCTAGAAAAATTGAGGGATACCTTAGGGAAAAATAAAAGCTATTTTTCCTTTTCAATGGATAATGATAATAAATATTGAAATTTTATTTTATGTAGTTTATTTTATACGTTCAGAATGAAAAAAATCTTCCTTGAAACAACGTTTCTGAAAATGTAGAAATCATTTTTCATCTAAAATTACGCAATATTTCTTCGTAATTTTTTTCATTTCAACATGTATTTTAAATATGCACATTACAATTCCTTTTTACTGTCAAATAAAGTAAAATCTGAATTAAATAACAGTAAATATTTAAGCTTAGTATACATAACACATATTCATATGTCTGGTTTACTCATAATTTTTAGGGTTTCATACCTCAAAAAAATAAACGGACCCTTATAGGATCACATTTCTGTCTGCCTGTCTGTCACAACCGATTTTTCAGAAACAATGCGACATGGAAACATGAATTTCCTTATAATTAACCTATTAGAGCCTGAGTTTTTGAAATTATATATTTTGTTTTTTATGTATTTTCGGACTGATATAGGTAACACAAATACGGTACTTTTTATTTTTTTCAAAATCCTCTTTTTGTGTTTTGGACTGTTGCCATATGGCAACGCTAGTTCAAAAAGAGAACAAAAAATCTACTCATCCCTGTTTCAGGAAAAAAGAAACAAATGATTAATGTGCATGTATTTACTTAAATCAATTGAAAGTTCAAAACATTTAAGACATACACCAACATCACACTTTGAGCATATGACTTCCTCAATAGTTTTACAATTAGCTCCAACACATCGATGTTTATTTTCTACTGGTTTCGGAAAGTCATTTACTCCATCATACTTTACTCCTTCCAAGATCCTGGATGTAGATGGTCGACCACCAGGTTTAAGGGCAGTTCCATAGTTCTTCAAATAAGTTTGGACCAACTTTCGACGGAAAGATAGCTGTGAAATATATTTTCCTAATTGGCGCATCAATATCCAGACGTAATTTGGGAAATATCTAAAAGCCACGTAAATAAAGGTCACCACCATTTTTTCCTCGAATCCCAATCCTGTTATTATTCACCTGAGCATCCAAAAAGTCTGTACCAACCATGTACTAATTATAAATTGCTATTAGATTCGGTCTCGGTTCTTTCAATTTTTGCTGGCTAGCTTTAGAATATCTATCAGCGAATCTTATCGGAGTTACTTTGTGACCTGTCGAAGCAACAATTACCATAGAATTGTCCATCCAGCGAACTACAACGACGTTGCCTTGAGAAGCATATTCGTAGGACCCTCGTGCTTTCTTTTTCATAGATTTTACCTTTGTAATAGAGTATTCTTTTGGTAATCTAGTTTGGCGATGTGTGCCAGTTCCTCTATAACCTATACGTTTTAAAATGAAAAGTATAGGTTACGGAATGAAAAGTATAGGTTCAGAGAAGTGGAATCCCCGTGAAAAGGTTGTCAAAATTAAATTGAAGTTTCTGTTTCCTCATGATTTCCGATAACTCGCTTATCATAGAAAGCATGGGCGCTGTTGCTTTTTCAAAATTTTGCTCATTTTCAGTATTTGCACCTGGAATGGCATCTTGATATATTTCAAAATTAGCCAAATAGCCATTACTTGTATTCAAACACCAACATTTACACCCAAACCTGGTTTATTACGAATACACCGTTTGCATCCATTCAATCATACTTTTATCATAGTTGAGATTCTGTTCAATAGGAATATGGTTAAGATATTTCTGTTATAGTATATTCACCAGAGGTCGCAATTTTGCCATTTTGTTCTTTTTATTAAGATTATTGTTGTCAGCTGCATGAATAAAACGCATTATCTGAATAAATCTGTCACGTCATCATAGCACTATGAATGTCAGATGAATGTCATCACCACTATTCCAGATCGACCTTTTGATAGCTAATTTATTATACCCTGACACAATCAAATTGGCAATAAAACATCTAAGCTCTCCAGTTGATATTCGAGGGTCTGGTATTTTGTTCTATACGAAAATCACACAAATTGTCATCGAAAAATAATTCAAACATATCAGTGCAAGACAGGTCTTTGTGATTATGAGAGCATGATGTAGAACATGCTAGTGAAGGATGGTCAGGAAGGTCAGATTTCTTCGAGTTATTCTTCAGAATGAAAGGAACAAAAATCACTTTTTAGAAAATTATATACCTATAACAGCCTAGCGTTACCTTATGGTAACAGGCAAAAAAAATCTTCGTAACATCAAATATACACATCAAAGTAATATTCATTCCCTCTTATTATAAAACTTAGATAAGTATAATAATGTTATGTAAAGAAACAAGAAACAAACTACTTGAAATAAATAAAATAGGACTTACTATTTCCTGTTCGCCTTTTCTGCATAATTTGTGACAGTCCACGAATAAAATTACTTCTAACTTTAAACTTCAAAACATAACTGACCACTGATTATTTCTTATAGGTAACTAGTAAATCTCTCTTTAAGTTACAAATTATAAGTAACCGCTATGGTCCATAATTTTTGATAGATGATTTTATAAAAAAAAATAACTCTAATGGGTTAATATATTATTTTCCAAATATCCTACTGCATTATTTTAAGATATATTTTCCATTTCAAAATGAATAATGGTTGAGAGCTCGACCCTCAACCATTATCATTATTTGATTATTCAGTTTTGCTGTTACCAATAATCGTTACTTTTTAAAATATTGTGGAAAGGCATACAAAAATCGCAGTATTATGAAATTATTAACGCTTTATATGAAACGTAATCGTTTAATTGGAATACAACGTACGTGTGCTGGGGTGCCTATTAAAGTCACAAAAAGATTTATTGCTAGGAAACCACGGGACATAATAAGGTAATCACATTTCCTAATCAGGTTAGATCGATTAGTGTTTCAACCGATAGTCAGACTTCAAGCTCTGTCGCTTCATGTAAAAGAAATGTGGGTATATATTCTTTACAGATACACTAGTATCGCGATATTTAAAACCGATTGTAATAATTTGTCAATATTTTATTACCCGTAAAATATTTAGACCTATGTAATCTTAATCGTGTCTTTAAAAGTGAACGTAACAATGAATATACTGCCAAAGTTATGAAAGATACGCATAAACATTAAATTGAAACTTTCAAACAATTTACGAAGGTATTGCAAAAACCAGTTTTGCTTTCTTCTGAACCATTTTTTTACGATTCTATTAGATAAAAATAGGCATCCAATAGAAACGTACAATAATATTTCGGAAAAAGCATTGCCCAACATACAGTTCACTGACCGAAGCGTTGTGGGAGCAGCAAAAATATGTTTGGAGAAAAACATAATTCTCGAATTCAGAATAACAGAAAACAAAGAAAAACAATCGCAAGAGCAAAAGCAAATATGAAAACAAAAAAATATTTATTCAAATCAAACAGCTGCAAACCAAATTTGTCAAAATAGTTGTTCTCGAAATTATCAATCGAATAAAAACAAATAAGATAAGATGAGTAACCGCGCGTAATATAAGCAAAATTGGGAATAATAGGTCGAATTATAAAACAAAATATTTAACCAATATCAATATTCAAGATAATATTATCTACAATTACCATGTGTATTTTGTGTAGTACTAAAAGTTAATGAAAAAGATATCATTTGGTGAATTGACTAATATGAAATGATGTTGAATGTGTTTTCCTGATTAAATAATGTATTAAATTCCAGACACTAACAGTAATATAAAAAAATGATCACGTACGAGTTTAAATCTCGTAATAATAATAATAACCTAATTCAGGTGAGCGATATCGCTGACAAAAACTAATTTTACACAAAATTGTGTAGAGTATGATATAATAATAATTCTTATTATGAATATAAATTATGACGTATAATATAGCTTAAAACCCGTCATAAGACTATGCGAATATGGAACGAATTATTAGTCCAAAGTAAACAACGTCTCTATTTACAGTAACAAGGTCTATTATAAAATTAGTTGATGTGACTATTATACGCCAAAAGGCAAACGTGAACGATGAGTCCATTTTTTTAATAAATACTGCCTGAGTAAAACACGATACCCATTGTGCGCCGATGATAGAGCATATAGGTACCGGCGACAATCATAGCTATGGTGAACTCGACCTCAGCGCACAAAGGCTCGAGAACGGGCAACGACAAAAGAATCAAATAGATAGGAAATCAAAAACAATGCTGAGATCGCGGGCGGAAGTTGAAGGAAGGCGGCCTTGAATGAAGACGATGTCGATCCGGTAAAGCAAAGCACTTTAGCCTATAAAAAACATCGTACTTGCTTCAATTTATGCAATATGTGAAAAATTTGTAGTTCATTTTAACCTGTATAAACCATTGTACTTGCGGTTAATTTATGCAATGTGAAAAGAATTTATGGGTCCTAAAAAACATCTGTTACACTATATACACACATTTCAAATAAATTTAAATAGTACACCTACTATTTAAATTTATTTGAAATTTGTCCATTTATATTTTAGCCCATAAGAAGCATCGTGCTTACTATTTATCCAAAACATATAGAATCTATGAGATATTTTTGCCTATAAAAAGCACTGTACTTGCGATTAATTTATGCAATATGCAAAGAATCCATGAGACCTAAATATTTCAAAACATGTCTATTCTTTTGTACGCCTACTATTTAAAGTAATTTGCGACTTGGTATAAAAGATGTATAACGGTTTATGAACTACATAAAACGTAGTTTCAGTAATTATGAGGATTATTGGGAAATTAATTCTAATAGAGACAAGTAATGTTTTTGGAGATTTTAACCATTAGACCCTCATTTTATGGACAAAGTAATTAATAAATATTTAATTGAAATTAGAATTTTCTTCTGAAAATTTTACACTAATATAACTTTTATGAAGATTTATTTGCTGCCTCCATTTCTTTTTGCTGTTCTACCCATTTTCTTCATTTTTGTCAATTTGAAATGTATAAGTTACTATTTTATTTATTGTATGGGTACGAATACTAATGCAGGTGTTACACGCTGGATAGTAGATGGTGGGAGATCTAAACAAACCATCGTAACGTCATTCGATAGATCTGTTCCAGGTCTCGAATGCACTTCACGGGAATTGCGGTACTCGGGGAGCTTGAAGCGGCCGAAAGGACCCCAAAGTGAAAATTTGACCGTTTGAAAATTATAAAACCACAATGTTATTGGTGTTTACGAGGGAATCGATGTAGATGGAAATAAAATTGGTATACATCGCAAGAAGTGCATCAGTGAAAGAATTTCAAAAGTAAGACTGAGAGAAGAAAAGTTACAAAATTTCTTAGTCGACGTTCGACATTCGGACGCGCGTAATAAATTAAAACATACATTGCGATGGTTTGATATTTAATTTGTTCACTGACATGGTACTAGAAGTAATTTCTTTGTAGCAATACTAACTCAAACTCACCGAGACATCTCCTCGAAGCTCCTTTCATTACAAGGAGCTCGGAGGAGATGTTGTCACGCACAAATTGCGACCGTTTCAACAAGAAACAACCACACCTGACATTTTATGAAGAATGTTTAATTTTACTTTTGTGTCCACAATAAATGTATTCTAAATCTATTTCTATTAATTCAAATATTCTTAATACACAATTCTTGCAAGTATCAGACCTTAAGTATACAATATATAACATCATATAATATCCCGGATACTTATTTACTATACTTGCTGTTAGAGTATAAATAAACTTCAATCTGTCATAAGAAAATATTTAATTACAATAAAAATTTGCTACGGCGATTAGTAAATATCCCAAAAATGTTCAGAAGAAACTCAAGTAATTGCATAAATTTTCAGATAATTGAAAGATATTATTATTTAAAAACCAAATAGTTGCGAGGTGCTTATCTAGACAAAAATTAATAAGTGTTTGAAAAGGGTTCATCGCGCGTTCTGATCAGACCGACGCGATCTAATCGGACGTTAATGAAAATGTAAGGAAGGAACTACCTTCGTTAACTTTTTTAATCTGATACAGGGGTTAGGCTTATAAGTGTTACCGTTTATATCTATAACACGTCCTTAAACTATTTATTATACGACGCAAATAAAAATTTGCTACGGCGATTAATAAATATCCCAAAAATGTTCAGAAAAAACTCAAATAATTAAATGAATGTTTAGTTAATTAAAAGATATTAATATTTAGAAACCAAATAACTGCGAGGTGCTTATCTAGACAAAAATCAGTAAGTGTTTGAGAAGGGTATATCGCGCGTTCTGATCAGACCGACGCGATCTAATCGGACGTTAATGAAAATGTAAGGCGGGAACTACCTTTATAACTTTTTTAATCTGATACAGGGGTTAGGCTTATAAGTGTTACCGTTTGTATCTATAGCACATCCTTTAACTACTTTTTAACGGAATTTAATTAATGCATGTCATATTCATCTTTCTTCATCATAGTACATCTTTTTTTTCCCCAATGCTTAATAGAAATAGATACAAGGAAAAAAACATGTTATTATTAATCTATAATATGACATATAAAGGTCCATCTCCATTTTAACAAAAAACAATGTAACTATTGATCTTAATCTTTCTTTGGTCTTACAGAACTGATGCAAAAACGGAATGCAGAAGGACAAAAGAGCTGATTTTCATCAGTAAAGAGATTATAATTATTGCACTGATTTCATTAGAAACTCCGAGTTAACGTTACAGTATTTTATAAATAAACTTTTAAAAGACTAACTGAAGGTCCATTTGTTTTTAATCACATTAAGCCCAAGTTTCCGAAAGGGCTATCTGCACACCGAGACGCCGTCGGTATTGAGATGAAATGCGATAAAACAAAATGGGCTGGGAGTGATTGATAAGTGGAGCGAGTATGGAGGCGGAAGCTGGGCGAGTGCTCTCGTGGCCGCGACACAAAGCGGCGAGCCTCTCCGCACGCCCGCGCCGCTCGCACCCCCTATCGCGATTGTTGCCTTTTTCTTTATCATCAGCCCGCTGGGCCGACAAGTAGGTACGCTGCTTGGGTAGGTAGGATGTGAAGTGTGTATAGAGATTTCCAAGAGAAGAAAAAAGGCAAAGTTTAAGATTGACGTGCACGGGCAATATTAATTTGAGAGACATTTTTACATACACCTACGTATAGGTGCCGTATTCGGTCTCATATTTTTTCTTGCAAGAGGCAGTGTAAAATATAACTTATAAGCGCAATCTCTTACTAGTAAAGTTTACATTTTACCGAACAAGAATTATATTGAAAAAAAATTAATAAAAATTTTCTTTTGAAAGGCTTACCATATTTTATTATTCAAATGCACTAAAACTTTCACATTTCTATTAAAATAATACGAGAGGTGGCTTGTATCTTTTAAAATTATTTTGTAGAAAAAAGTACTCAATTTTTTGAATTTTTTTAGATCATAAGTAGGCTTTTGGAAAATTTTGACAGTGTACGGTAATGTTGGTTAATCTACGATTTGAAAAAGATAGTATCTTTAATTAGAATTAACACAAACTAAGAAATATGATAAATTATAATATAAATATAAAATTTCTTGATCGATCAATTACGGTACGATGAGGTGTAGAAAAATTGCAAAATACTTTATTGTTTATAAACCCGTAAACCGTAGATCGTATTCATTTTTTAGGGTTCCGTCCGTCCGTCCGTTTAGGCTTCCGCAAAATGAGAAAAGTGGAACGCTTAAATGATTACTTGGTTGTCCATCTGTCTGTCTGCCAAAGCCTTTTTACTTAGAAATGGTTTGGACAATAAGTTATATCATAGTCTTACTGATCATCAAAACCTATAATGTACTTCTGGTCGACTTACCATCTTGAATGTCGACATGATGGGAGGTTTTATAGTACAAGGGAAAAATACAACAATCAATTATTTCTATGTCGAATTATGTACACAAAATACATAAAATGAAATAAATATGAGCCTGTAAAAATACTTCTTAGTCTTACTCACTAATTATCAAAACCTTTTTAGTCTTACTCACTAAATATCAAAACCTATCGTATATCTTCAATTTTGAAATCGAAAAATGAACTATTTGTATTTCTGTGTGTATTTGTAAATTTTTCAGGATATGCGCCTGTGAAATATATGGTAGGCACTATAAGAAAAAATAAAATTTTGTAAATATTTTAACAGAATCACTAAATACCATTAAATATTTATAAGATCCTAAATGCGTAGTGTTTGACAGATTTTTTTTGTTTCTAGCGCCAGGATTTAAAAAATTGTAAAACATGGTGCATACAGGATCTGTAAATTCATTACAACATTATATATATTTCAAAACACGTTAGTAAGCAACACGAGTTGATGATATTCGTGATGAAATATGTAACAAAATTACACGCGTTTTTAAAATTCAGATCAGAAAAATGTTCCAAACTTTTAAACTGAATTTTTGTACTTAAAGTAACGGATAGACTCGATGCATTTAAATAGACCTTTTAAATGCATATGTTGAATAATTTCAAGTGAAATTCGAAAAATCCTTCAAGGATTCTATTTATATTAATGCGAAAACACTCGGCGTCAGTTTTCAGCTTGAGCTTCATAAATCATGCGTATATAATCTATCCATTATATAATACACTTAAATATTATGCTCTTCTTATTCCGATTGAGTACAATAAGACTATTCCAACATTATAATTATTTATTCTTACTCGCAATATTACTAGTACTAATCCAATTTCGAAATTTTCATGCAGTTTTCCACAGCATCAGATTAAAAATTATCTTAGGATCAGCTTAGTTAACACACAAACGCTACTTGGTTTTACACACAGGGCGCAGAGAAAATCTACCTTTGATATATAATGACTGAAAATCGATTTCATTGCTGTTACCATCCTTCTATATTTTCATTCGAAATTAGGTTATTTTTAAAAATGTATCTTTGGTCAGGTATTGTCATTTTCAGGAATTACTATATTGATAGTTTACTTATCTACAAAAGTGTTAAATATAGTACATCTTCCAGGAAGTCGAAATATAAACATGAAAACACTGAGTCATACTATGATAAAAGTTAAAATGAAAACGAAGAGTTAATAATAATATGTCAATAAAAATTAATACGAAAACGAGCCTCTAGCATCACCCGTCGCGTACATGCTAACAAATTATTTGCACTTAAATACAGTTTAATAAAGCTTTCAAAAATAACGAGCCCATTTTGTAAAACAAAGCAAATATACCGCTCGAATTAAAGTTAAAAATATCTCATTTATATTGTGGACTATTATCGTTTCGTCTCTTTCCTATGCAGTAGTGGCAACTCGAATATAAACGAAACAACAGTTAAATTGAGGGAAGACAATAGCCGACTAGCGCCTGGGACCGTCATCATCGCCCCAGTCCGTACATCATTGTATTAACTTGTCTGGTTTCTCATTTATATTCTGAAATATGAACTCATTATGACGTAACATTTTAAGATTTGCACTTCAAATCACGACAGTCACTGTAAAAAAACTATTGTGGCGTGAAATTTACACAACGTTTACGTTATTATTCAATTCCTTATCGCAGTTAAAAACAACCCGATATTTACTTTGTAACTGTTTCTGTTACAAGGTTACGCATCATACGATAGTGCAGCATTATTATATATAACAAACGGTGCAGCCACACTGCAAATATATTTTCGTGCAGCCCAGCTCTGCATGTGTGTTTTTATTGGACTTTTAAAGAAAAGGTCAATTTTTTATTATTGAGCTTATAAAGATTACACGTTATTTTTTACGATAATTTTAATTGTGATAGTGCCGTGCACCGGCGCCATATTCTGTTCTCGCAGTATGGACTTGTGAAATTCATTTAAGTTTTGTATGAGATATTCCTCAGTAATTTACGAAAAAAATGGGTTTTGGCTCATGTAGGATCTAGCGAACACTAATTATGTGAGAATTTTAAAGAAACTCGTTTGAACCGTTTTTGGGAAAAGTTAAATTCATTTTTTTTTCATGACGAATACCTAAAATATTAAAGTTATGAAAACCAATACGGAAATATGACCAATGTAGAAATATGTTTATAAAAAGATCCCTAATGACAAAGTTCAACGAAATTGGTTTAGGCGGTTTAGACGCTAAACCGTCAAGACCGACACACAAGAGCATACACACGTATATGTGCACATGCACGCACACGCGTACACACACACAGAGAGATATTTTTATTTTCATATTTTTTATATACTATTAATGCTTTAGAATAAATTTCTAATGTAATTTTGTTTCTGATGATTGCCTCCCTTGTCCTATTGTCGTTCAAAAGTAAAACAATATGCTTTGTTAAATCTCTTACGAAATGAATAATTTGGCGATTTAGGTACACGTGTATCGCGTAAATATTTTGCAACTTTACTGATTTATTACCACAACCACGTAGGAGTGGCGACTTTTACACAGGGAAATAGAATAGAATACGTCTAGAATACGAATTAAGTTTATACCAATAATGAAAGGAATAAAATTTACATTCCGCTTGACAGCATATTGTATTGGCTATATTAATATTCAAGAACTACTGAAGCAGTTTGTAAAACTTATGAATTGAAATACAAGCAATTGTAGAAAAGTGAAAGAAAGTAATTTGATTTCAAACCTTGCTAAAACGTTGGTGAATTTCAACATTTACCGAATTCTTTCAGTATTTAGGAACAAACGTTGAAATTCATTGAAAATTTGGTAAATTTATAAACTGGTGTACTCTATAAAAATTTTAAAAGGAAACACAAATTAGAGTTGGTTAAAAATATGAGACCATTTTTTCGGCAGAAAAAAACTTGAATTTCAATCTATTACATCTAAAATATGTATGAAATTATCAGCTGCTGCGTAGTCCCATGCATAATCGAATTATGACCAAAAGAAGGCAGGAATTTAAAAAAGATTTTCTTGATCATAATAATTCTGAATTTTATGTAATATTGAATTTAGAATTTTCAAATCTATGTACTATCAGATTAATATTTCAATCACCGTTTAGAATCAGCGTAAAAATTAATATCCATCAAATGCTAGACGTTTTCAGGGGTTGCCGTTTGATTTGATACCAAAAGAAAAAGTATAATGCTTTGTGCTCCTTACTGATTCATTCTATTGCACTTACCAGTTTTTCATTCACATGCGCTGATCAACGCGGTATTGCGCAAGTGGCCCAATCTCGATATTTTTTCTTCTCTATTGACCACTTTTATGTTTAATTTGATAGTAGTAGTAGTTTTATGTTTAATTTGAGTTACTACATATTTTTCCTGTTTTATTAATTATTGTTTATATTATTGAGTGTACTGTAAACAATTGTTTATTTTGTGCTCAGACGTGTTCGGAGCTTTGGGAAAATCTATTGGCTGGGCACGTTTTTTATGAATAAATAAACTATTTCAAGTGAACTAATATTTCAGTAAAAAGAAAAAGTTTACAAAAAACATTTTGATATCCCTAAATATATATTTTAATAAAAATAAAATCAAAATGATCACGAAAAAAATCTTAGCCAACCACAACACAGATTACCATGCTATAGTTTGATTAACTTTGATCTAGAAATATCATATTCTATGAGTAAAGAACAAAAAATTGATTCACGTGAAATGGGAAATTCATTAATATGAAAGTAAAAATGTTATTAACACGCTATTCGACTTCGTAATACCTCGTGTTAGTTATAACTCGAGATGATCAAAGTGTTTAATTTTGGTTTATAAATCATTTTTCTGGTGTGATTTTAGGCTTCAAATATATTATTCGTGTTCACTCTTATATACGTGTTAATTTGGTGAACAGCAAACTTTAAATGGGAATTATTTGCATAGAATTAGTTTCAATAATAAATGAAAATTTCAATTTAACCGATGTTGGCTAAATCGCCCAATCTGATTGTGTTTAAATAAAAAGGGCCACTTCATCTGATTAAATAACACTCGTCGCATATATAAACAGCAAATTCTGATAACATACCTTTACATATTCCGGATAAAATTAAACAATATTTATTTTCAAAAGTTGCCAAAAAGTCAGCAGTTATTGTCTCCTGTTAAAATTTTAAAATGGTTCCATAAGTTTTGCTTGTAAATTGTTAAATAAATCAATCTCATGAATATAAGAAAAAAATATTTTGAAACTTTTATATAAGGCTTTTATTATTTTATGTGACGTTATCTTTAGCAGTAATTATTCTTTCCCTTTGCAAGATCGTCCACGTAATGTTTATTAAAGTATCGCCGCATAAATCATTCATACGTGCCGTGCGCCATACGTATGAAGATATTCCTTGTGGCCGCAAAAGTATCCTTTCGAAATTATATCAAAAGAAATATTTTACACGAACACCGAACATCCACCTCATTACGTATCCCTAATAAGGCCAGACTAACAAAAGACCGAAAAGCTTAAATCATACGTATGATGGAGCGAGGTATGTTCGCCTGCGAAGGGATAGACGCAGCCATAACGATACAAGGGGGCAGTGGAGGGTGGCTTGTAGCCCCCAGGCTGACGTATAGCCGGATTAAGCCACCTACCCAACTAATTCCCACTAGAAACGACCATATTTTTTCATTTCATTGATCAGTGGATTGGCCGGATTAGTATGATGATAGCCATGAGCGTAGTGGAGGCACTACGACCTTACCTCTATATCTTAGTAGCAAGGACCTCATCCGGCATTGCCCAAGCGGAAATTGGTTTTGACAGCCCTACATACATATATTGACCTCAAAGCAAGTGAATCGGTGAGCAGCGAGCGTCCTGGGTTATAACGTCATAAGCATTTATTAATTTACTTTGTGATCCCTTTTATGACACATTTATAATATGAATTTCTTGAAAAGTATAATGTCTGATGTTATTAAAGTACGAATAACGAATGTATATATTGACA
The DNA here is from genome assembly GCA_039881145.1 of Druceiella hillmani. Classification (NCBI taxonomy): domain Eukaryota; kingdom Metazoa; phylum Arthropoda; class Insecta; order Lepidoptera; family Hepialidae; genus Druceiella; species Druceiella hillmani. The sequence goes on along the minus strand of JAYKKI010000003.1, from coordinate 39,064,160 downwards.
AAACATGTTTGTCTCAGAGTCATTTGTACGAGGTTAACTTTGCTTTTGATCAATACAAACTCTATTAGACAGCATCTTACTAAAGATTCATTAAACACATAATATATCCTAGGGCTGCCAGCTAAGATTTTTATCGATGAGTAATTTTTTAATACCTTGTTTTAACTTTAGTATAACTTTTTGTGTTGTTTATTTGTCCTACAACTTAGACCTGTATTTTTATACTCTGAAGGTAATTATGTTTAAATTTGATAAACAAAGACATAATTCGATGTTTAGAAAAGCCTATATAATTTTTTTTTATAAACATGTATATTATTTTTATTTAAATGTGTAAAGTCAAATTAAAACTTATTTTCATCATGTCGATTTTACTTTAGCACAGTCAAGAGTGAATGAATAATTACAATAAATTGAGGTTTAAATAAAATAACTCTTATGTCGACTGAGAATTCGCCTGAAAAAAAATTAATCTTGTTACGTACTAGAAATTTTCCCATTTATTATTAATTTTCCACTCCAAATATGAATTCTTTTATGCAATATCTCGTTATTTAAAAGTTTCCTCCTTGCCATAGTTACTATTTGGATTATTGATTTCCTCGCATTGATGTTATTCTAAGGCAATAAGTTAGCAAAACAATTTAAATTGACTTATTTTGAACCGTTTTTAGGAACTGACACTATTATTACGTATTTTTTTTATTTCAATTCCTCAAAATATGTTTACTGTCATCAAAGAAAATATTGTATCATAACGGATGACAAAACGGGGCTATATAGGGCTTCAATTAAATCTTGAATCTGGTATATTCATGCAATGAGTCTGTGGCATCAGCTTAGCTCAAATAAATATAGTTCACTGTCAGCCTCTGTATTAAAAATCTTAATGTAAAAGCCGATTCTTTTTGATAAGCTGCTAATGAAAATTTCTTTCAATCATATCTAATTGCTTTCTTCTAATTTATTAATTTCCCACTCCTGATATATCGTGTGTTTTTATGAGATTCCTTTATTTTTCATGTTTTTGTTTCAGACGTAGTCTTTCTTTCTTTCTTACGAATTTACCACGAAAATCATTGTCAATTTATTTTTTCCATAATCTTATTTCATATTTTGTTTGCATGCATTGTGCTTTATGGGTGGTCGCAATTTCTTTATATTGTACTTTGTCCAAAAATAATAGTAAAACCTACGCTATATCTTTTTCTCTGTGTAAATTTTAATGTTAATCTATTTTTACGTTCCTAAAAAATCAATTAATCGACTGTAATTTTTATTACATTTACTAATGTAACTATTTTAATCATCTGTCAAATTCCATTTTTGCAAGTGATAAATTATAGATAAGAGCAATTTAATGTTTAAATGGCTTGAATTAACTTATAATGCTTTCCTAAAGACAACAAACGTAGAGCGTAAAGTTTAGTTGCGCAATAAGATAATACAAACTTATGACTTACAATTAGGGAGAAAATTGCACGTTATTTGTATAAAAGTAAGAAGTGCACTACTGTAAATCGGATTCAGTAATCTAATTTGCAATTAATCTCGAGTCCAATGAAGTTTTCAGCTTGCAACTTAAACTGATGCAGGCGCGATTTGGACTGCAAAATGCAAACTTTACCCATTTACGTTTTAATCAATGTGATGTTCACGTAAATTGCTCGAATAGCACTTTGCGTTGTTGCGAATTAAGTTGCTTATAAATATATGAGGTATAAAGTTGAAAGTTTGATTTTAAATATTTTTGTCGTTTGTGTTAATGATGCTATCATAATTTTTATAAATTCATTACTTTAACTGATACATTTATTACGTTATATAGAAAAATAATTTCCTTCAAACATGCTTAAGAGACTTTTAAACAGGCGTGAGTTAGAAGAGTGTCAAATACGATATCCGCAATATTTGCGTTGATTTTCATAGTATCTCAATGACCCTACTATTAGATTTCTGTACTTATTTTAATGTAAAAATTATGTAAAAATTAGTCAATACAAAAGTATTCTGTAATAAAAATCATTTTTTAGCATTCATTTATTTCAGACTTACAATTTTTCAAAGATTTTTCTCTCTATCGGTGCATGGAAGGATTTTTCTTGCAAGACTGTATATCAATTGGTTTTTTGAAAGAACGATATTTTCATACAATGTAAATAATATTATTGACCTTAACATGTTACCTCTATTGATCTTCTGTGTTTAAAAAAATCAGAAAATTTAAATTCAGAAACACTTTTCACTATAAATAGCGGTGATTAACTTGTTAGCAATTGGCAAGTATTCTAGTCATGCGGGAAAGATAATTACCATTTGCTATTTATATAAATGTTAATACCAAAAAAGTAAATTATTATTTTTATAAAAAATGAGGTCATAATGTGACTACAATTTAATTCTAATTAAATTAAAATATACTAATCGAACTGTCGAAAACTCGAAACGATACTGGTCGAAAACTCAATATGTGTAACATATTGAGTTTTCGACCAACATCCTCGTCATCGCTTTATTTTTGCGACACAATCTAGATATATATTTATAGAAAAGATCACAGAGTTAAGTGGTTAAAATATCCTTTACAAAATCTAATATGTTATATTTATAACCACTTTAACTTTTACGCCTAAGGACTCCAAATGCTACCGAATTGTCATTAAGAACTTGCATCACCTCACACCTCATGAAGCTATTGTTGAGGCAGTTCAAGCGACCAACAACAAAGTCAGAGGTGAAATAATTAATGCACGATACGGCCCCGAAAAGAAACCGACTTCAACGTTCTTCGTCAATATCGAGCCTAGCATTAACAATCCTGACGTTAAAAACATTGCATTTATCGCACAGCAAAAAATTAAGAATGAGGATCCACGGAAATCAAAGTTCATTGTACAATGCCAACGCTGTCAACAATATGGTCATATCAAAAATAACTGCATGAGACCATTTAGATGCGTGAAATGCGGTGAAGACCATAAAACCTCAGAGTGCAAAAAGAATAGGACAACTCCAGCCAAGTGTGCTTTATGCTGCTGCGACCACCCTGCTAATTATAAAGGATGCCAAATATACAAAGAAATACTAGCTCGAAGGACCAAGAATCTCGCCTCTCGCGCTAGACTACCCTCTCAAACACCTGTTATCAACATACCAACTACCACCAACTTTGACACTAAGGGTCATAGTAACACCCACAAAACTTATGCCGATATTGCCAAAGGTAGGCAACCAACAACACAGCAATCTACTCACCAACAATCTAATAAATTAGAAGATATACTTGCCAAACAAAGTGAGAAAATGGATCTCTTAATTCAACAAATAGGCTCCCTACTGGGACTTATAACTACCCTGATATCTAATCTGACAAAATGACTTCTCTACACATCGCCACGTGGAACATAAACGGACTTGCTCCCAACACTAAAGAACTTGAGATGTTTTTGAGAACCAATAAGCTTGATGCCTGCCTTATATCAGAATCTCACACTACATCAAGATCACGCATATGCTTTCGTGGATTCTGCGTTTACACAACTTCACACGCCGAAGGGGAAGCTCATGGTGGTGCGGCAATAGTAATTAAGGAGAACATTAAGCATTGCCTACTCGAGTCTTGGGAAACCAAGTACCTGCAAGCTACAACTGTACGGATCGATGATCGTGCCGGACCCCTCATCCTCTCAGCAATATACTGTCCACCGCGTCACACCATTAAGGAGAATATGTTTACGGAGTTTTTCAAAGCTTTAGGAAACCGATTCATAGCCGGTGGTGATTGGAACGCTAAGCACACACATTGGGGATCTAGGTTAACAACTACGAGAGGTAGAGAATTAAAATGTAGTACTGAGATCAACAATCTAGCGACCATTTCAACCGGAGAACCTACATATTGGCCTACAGATACCGAGAGAACTCCTGATCTTATAGACTTTTTTATCACAAAAGGCATTTGTCATCAAAATCTCCTAATCGAGTCAAACCTAGATGGATCTTCTGATCACACACCAATACTTCTTACTGTAAGCCCTATTGCGATACCCCGTGATACCCATAGCTCCTATCTAACTAACGCTAAAACCGATTGGAATGGTTTCCGAGAATATCTCGACGAAAATATCACTCTCAAACTTCCGTTAAAAACTGCTGAAGATGTAGACGATGCATGTCTATACATTACAAACCTGATCCAAGTGGCAGCGTGGACAAGCACACCCACACTGAAGCATTCATTTGCGAATACACCGCTCCCGTTTGAAATCCGTCAAAAAATTTATGAAAAACGCCGCCTTCGTAGAGTTTGGCAACTTTCCCGTAACAGCAAAGACAAAACGCGACTGAACAAAGCAATAAAAGAGCTAAAGATTCTTCTTGCTGATGTCACTAACGCTGCAGTTAAACAAAGACTGGAAAAGATGTCACCCAATGGCCATGGGACCCATTCTTTATGGAAAGCTACCAGGAATATGCCACAGCCCCAACAATGTTCACCGCCAATCTGGAATGGCAATACATGGGCACGGACAGACCCAGAAAAAGCTGAGACCTTCGCCAGTCATCTTGCTAATGTCTTCAAACCTAACGGATCTGACAACCCTGAGGACCCTGAAATAGATCTGATCCTAAATCAGGACCTGCAGCTGTGTCTGCCGGTAAGACCTACTTCCCCAAAGGAGCTGTCCAGAGAAATAGCCAGCTTGGACTCGAAGAAAGCTCCAGGATTTGACCTGATCACCCCGAAGGTACTCAAAGAGCTTCCTAGAAAATGTATTGTCTTCCTGGTAACCCTCGTTAATGCAACCTTCAGAACAAAACATGTCCCTGCTATTTGGAAAATATCCGAGGTAGTTATGATCCATAAACCCGGTAAACCAGTCAACGATGCATCCTCACACCGTCCTATCAGCTTAACTCCAGTTCTAAGCAAATTGTGGGAAAAAATAATCCTTACTAGGATACATGCATACCTAGATATCAATCACGTCATACCAGATCATCAGTTCGGGTTTCGCAAGCAACATTCGACCCTAGAACAAGTACACAGAGTCTATCGTACTATACGAGACTGTTTGGAAAGGAAAGAATATTGTTCTGCTGATTTCCTGGACATCCAACAGGCATTCGATCGGGTCTGGCACAAAGCGTTACTATGCAAAATAAAGCAAGCACGTCCACACTCTTTCTACCCCTTGACGGATTCTTACCTTAGAGACAGAATGTTTCGAGTAAAACACCGTGACGCCAGGTCTTCCTTGTATAGTTGCCACGCAGGAGTACCCCAGGGATCGGTACTCGGTCCGGTGCTTTACAACATCTTCACGAATGACTTACCCCAGACACCTAATATTACAGTAGCAACCTATGCTGACGATGCTGCATTTCTCGCATGTAATAGCAGTCCAGAAGAGGCAAGTAAATTGCTGCAGGCACAACTCGATGACACAAATAAATGGTTGAACAAATGGCGTATAAGAGCTAGTGCCCAAAAATCTCACCACATCACGTTCACTCTGAGACGTGCAACTTGTCCTGCAGTCAACTTAGGTACCAACACCTTACCGCAATCGTCCTGCGTCAAATACCTGGGGTTTCATCTGGACCGAAGGATGACATGGAAAGACCACATCAAAAATAAGCGTAACGAAATCAATTTTCGATTTAGAAATTTGCTATGGCTTCTAGGAAGACAGTCAGCACTATCCCTAAGCAACAAACTAAGAGTGTACTGCTCCGTAATAAAACCCATTTGGACATATGGGATTCAACTGTGGTCATCGGCCAGTAATTCGAACATACTCTGCCTACAAAGAGCCCAAAACAATATACTTAGGGTCATATCAGGTGCACCATGGTACTCCCGCAATTCGGAAATCCACGAATACCTACAAATTTCAACCATCGTAGACGAAGCAAAACGCTACACAGCCACATACAAAGATCGTCTGACATTCCATCCTAACCCACTTTCGCACATGCTGTTGCAGCCCAACTCGATAAAGAGACTCAAGAGAGCTGACGTGCTTCATAATTAGAGCGATTAAGGGCACTGGCCCTATATTCGCCCAAACAAGATACATACCACAACCTACCTGCTTATAGTTCTAATGACTGATCGCAGGATACAAACAGAAAAAAAAAAAAAAAAAAAAAAATAACCACTTTAAAATCACCCAAAATGATTATCTGAGGTTTGATTAAACAATTATGAAAGCAAATAAAATTATAGGTTAAATATTTTATAAGTGAGACGTTCTTATTAAGAGCTATTTGGAACATCAAAAGAAAATGTTAATATCTTGGGCTCCGTTACTTCTTGCAAAGTTAAAAAAGTTTTAAATATTTACGTCTTATTTTTAGTCTGAATTTTAAATTAATTTGCTTTCTTATGTCTAGTTTTTGTAATATTATCTGATCTAATAATCTATCAAATAACTTGTTGAAATACAGTTATTGTGTTGAAACCGTTGTTTAATAAGTCTGCTGCCACTAACAACTGAATAATATTACTTTATAATGTAAATAACTTACATACCACACGCAACTCTAGCCAGGATATGACAATTGATAGATACAAACCTGAAACAAATGATAAGTATAGTATTAGCAGAGTACAATATAAACATTTTCTGTAAATATTTTTTGAAATTCAGTCTAAAATGAAATTGATGAAATAATTTTATTCAACTGCTTTCATTCGATTCTGAATTTAATTAATTTAGGTAAAATTTGTAAGGGAATAGAGATACTTAGAAAAGTTACATAAATAATGTGGTAAAGAATATCTTTTAAGTCTAGTTTGCAGAGATATTATAGTTAATTTTTCTAAATTTCATTTTATTTTGCTGCTTTACGTACAGGTGGAACTTACATAATTCACAATCAAAACTTCACAGTTTCTTATGTCTGATTTTTATGTTTCTTATGTTTATGACACCTATTGATTAAGTATAACTAATATAATTTCATAAGTGTTATTGCTTTGTTTAGCTATGTGAATAGATGTTATCAGAATATATCACTATTTTCGGCGTCAGGGATTATGATCATGTTTTCGATTTTAAATACATTTGGTTAGATATTCGTGACTAGAGTAACATACATCCTTTGCTTTCCATATTCTCTTCAATAATATAATGGATTCCAGTAGCTTACATCACCTTAAACCTAAATTCTACGTCTTAAGGGTGCATTGCCTTGAACTTTGCTCCAAATCCTTCCTTACTTTTCCTCAAACAAGATACTTCCTTCTATGAATATTTATTCAGAGTGTACGATGATGCTTCTAAAATATCGAGAGTTTCTAAAATACTACCTTGATATACCACTGAAAGGCCATTTCAAGTAGTTTGTCTTTTACATACACATATATATATTTATATATACATACAAAGTGTAAAATTCCGCAAAATTGATCTAACATAAACTTTCTGAAGTTTTAAACTGCCGAATTGTTAAAACCATGTCGGTGAAAGGATAATATTATAAATCCTTGTAATATTAAAATCCCTTGTATTTTATCTATTTCGTTTAAACGACGCTCTTACATTATGTACATTATTATGTTTTTTGGTATTGGAAAAATTATTCAAATCCATTTCTTCTTATTTCCCACATAAAGAATACTTATAAAAAGTATTGAGAAAGTGTATAAAATGGCTCTTCGTCACATACAGAAACACTTTGAGATATAGAAGAAAATTATAAGGAAAAATATTAGTTGAAAAATAATAGAATTATTTTTATATAGGTAATGAACTGATTAAGCTAAAATATATGAAAGAGCGTCATTTAGGTAAGATTTTCTTTTTGATTAACAAAAAGATCTACTTTTTTAATCCTGTATTCTTGTCAACATACAGCTATTATTATTATTTTATAAACACTAGTTTACTGTTAGCATTTAATTTATTTATTTTCTTTTTATATTTGCAAACTGTTAGAGTTTTCTAAAATACACGATATGTTTTATATGGGGAGTTCGGTTAATTGGAAAATTTTGCTTTTGCTTTATGTCATTGGGTTTCCCATAAAATTTCGTTTTAAGTTCGCTAAATGTATTTTTGAATGCTAGACATTGAATGAGTAAATTAATGAATGAGCCTCAATTATTCTTTACTATTTTAAGTTATCATTCATTATTAAAGACCTTGTCATTCTTCATGTTTGACAACAATAAGTACTCGCTCAACCACTAACTATTTGTAATTCCTCGATATAATGTAGAATTATTTTGTGACTTTCCACTTTGCTCACATAATCGTTCTATCATTCTATCATTCTAATCGTTCTATCATTGGAAAATAATACCAGCTAATTAAATATTAGTGGAAAAAGGCTTAGCTATTTGAATATCTTATTTCCGTAATTTTACATTGAAAAATACGTAATCAAGTATACAATATAGTTCCTTTTTATGACGTGATTCGCATATTTTTAATATTTATTTTGAACGATTCCATTAAGACCACTAAAAATTAACTCTCATTTAAATGAAAAAAAAACCTGTCGACTCTCAGGCTACGAAGGTTCCGAACACATTAAAATTTAATGCTGCATATATAAAAATTTAACTTTTTTAGAACGAAAATATATTGCCTTCTATATCTTTCATAGTTATGTACATAAAAAGAATCTTTTTTTATGTGACATAAATACAAATTAACGATTCTCGAATTTTTCCTTCACTTGTGCTCTGAGACCTTGCTTCTTGCCAAATGTTATAATTCTCATCAACACGAACACCTATAGGTTTTGATTTATTTCTGAGTATCAAAATATGCCGCAAAAATGGCCGTATTCTTAAGTTTTCTTTGTTTCGGTGACTTAGAAGTTTGATATTTTTACAGCTCCAAGGCACCGTAGACCTAAGTATTTGATAAAAATTTAAACTTGATACCTCCACGCGTCCTTGAGAAAAATGGTCTTGACAGATAGACAGAGGGAAAACGAAGTGATTCTATAAGCGTTCTTTTTTCCCTTTGAAATACGGAACTCTAAAAATGTTGACATTTATTCGTTCCTTATGTTATTACGTTATTTATGTTTATTTTATTTCTTCCAATTTATAACAATATTTCACCATTATTTTAAATTCCTATTAATTATATACATACTATTGACACAAGCTCAAAGACAAATTTCAAACTATGTAACCTCATAATTTCATATTCATAGTTCCATTAGTATAGTTAGACTAAAACAAGTGTTTGTCTGTTAAAAGGCCAAATACACAAAGATAAACAAATGGTTAGAGGCCACTCTCAGATGTATAATACGACATGATGAAGTAAACGCTAAGTTTGTTACAGAGTAAACAGTTTAAGCGAAATCTACCGTGTTACTAATGTCGGTTTCGTATTTGTCAATGCGAATACTTGTCGCAATACTGGAAACTATATTCGTAAATAATTTAACATCTTGTAATAATTTTGTAACAGTATATTAAGGCTTTAATACCACTTATTTATTTTAAGCATACTGTCGTTAAGTGTTCCAGAATTACTGGTTACGAATCAGAGTTGTTTTATGTATATTTTTTTCGTGCAAGTAACATATGCCTTATATTTAATTCAATCAGTTCCTTTGTAATAAAATATACTGTTTTAAGTTATACTTCAATTTACTCTTGTATGGGTTAAATTTTATAAGCAGCTAATCTAAATGTTGACGTCGTAAACTGCTAGTTTAAACATAATAAGCTTAACGCGCTATTACCTTTTTCAAATTGTTTTTTTTTATGTTTATCAATAACAAAATTAATATAGCCGAATTAATTAATTAGTAATTTAAATTTATATATGTACGCTAAGGAATAAAGTATTTGTATATTTATAAGTATTTAATCAAATATAACTTATTTTGAAAGACATTAAAAGGGGAAAAATATTTGGGGGTAAAGATATCTGCAGAAGTTGTAACATTGGGCAGCTGTAATTCTGCTACGTGAGTATGTAAGCTAATGTTATATGGAAGTTCGTAAAACTGTTCGATACAATTAAATAAAGTTATTGCATAAATAAATAAAAAGTACACTTCTTTAATATTATTCTTCGTTACCAAATTTATTGGTTGATAGTGTCTCTAATTATTTAACGAGAGTTACTTACTAACTATTACATTCTATTCAATTAATTACCTCATAGTACTTCATTGAAAGTCGCCTTATTGACATCTATAAGTACATCGTTTTCCTTAACGTTAAATCTTGTTTAAAAAATATCACTCAACGTCAAGTAATGAAGGTCACCTACAAATTTGACTTAATAAGTCAAGAAATAGCCATATTACGTCAACTCTGTTTAATTAAATTTTTACTTCTTCCACGTCAATAAACTTCTTTTGAAACAATATAATTCATCGTGTAGTTCTGAAGAGAATATATTTCTTGGCATAAAACCTGAAAGTTTAAAAATTCATTATTCAAGAGCCAGCCATGCTTGACACTACGATTCTTCCGCGCGATTCGTTATGACAGCGTCGGTTAATTCAACTCTACCTCAGCGCCGTAAACAAATTCACACGCCACCGTCGGCGATCACTCTATTTGCATTCACGGTACCGCACCAACTAATAAACAGCGCCGACTAATACAGAGACGACTTTCGTTCCCGCCTAGTTTCGCAGCGGGCGGCAGCGCTCGCTGCAAATAAAAAGCGGCAGAAACAAGAGGCGGCAGCGATCTGGGTCAAGTTGAGAGCGGGGCGCGGCGACTCGGCAAGCGCGACGTCGTTACATAACCGGCCTGTATCGAAGTGGAACGGCCGTTGCAAAAACTCGAACGGTAGCCTACGATATTGCCACTAATGAATCTGACACGATCTGCAGGGACACAGTTTTATTAGCTCCCAAATTTCGTTAGTGAGAAACTGGTTTCTGGTTCTTGTTTAATTGACCCGGTAGCGGTTCGACTGAATCGAGTGGTGAAATTTGAATTGTGAATCAGTTGCTAGTCGACTTTTGAAAGGGATGTTGGATAAAGTACCATTCGAAATTTAAATTTAGTTCCAGTTCTCCTAATGAATCAGGTTGTGTTAGGTATTGGCTCGACTAATGCATCTGGCGCGTTCCGCAAAGATATGATTTTATTAATTCCCAAAGGGCGTTACCGGGAAACCGGTTTCTGGTTCTCATTTAACCGCTTCGGCAGCGGCTCGATGGAATCGAGTGGAGTGATTGAATTGCGAATCGGTTGCTCTTCGATTTTCCAAAGAAATATGGACTCGAATACTTTCGAAATTTAAATTTAAGTTGAGCTAATGAATCAGATTGTATTAAGTATTTGTTCTACTAACGAATATTATGTTATTTGCAAGAACATCCCCAATGTCCAAAATCAAAAAACTGGTTTCTATTTCTTGTCAGCGTTTTGATTAAATCAAAAAGAGTGAATTGAATTATAAATCGAATATTCCTAAAATTTCGAAAAGAATATCGAATCGAGTAATATTCAAAACTTATAATAATTCGATTGAAACTAACGAATAAAAATATACAAAATGTGAATACGTTTTTTATTAAAAGTATTTGTAATGTTTCTAATGAAGCACACTAAGAGATCGCTAACGATTATTCATTAAAATTTCAAGTAAAATTAATACGAATTATGAAAATAACATTTCTAATAATTTATGCGCGAAACTTTAGATATGTTTCGATCATAAACTATTAGAAACATTTTAGTGAATTTATAGTTAACTAATGCTCGTGTAAAATATATTAAATATAGAATCAGAATCAAAATCAAATAAAATTTGAAAACGTGTTTAAATACTATAATAACGACTGCACTGCCTTCATCAAAAATATTAGAATGAAGAAAATGAGAAAAAGTAAAAAAAAAGCAAAGCAGTACAGTAAATCGATGAAATAATTTTTAATATAGTTATTATTACTATCGTTTTTTTCACTCTTTCTATCGATGGATATCCGTGACTCGATTTAAAATTGATAATTTTTTCAATAATGAATTAATTGTGCCATTAATATTAATGCAAAGTTTTAAAAATGTTATGCGAAAAAATTTAATAACACGCCCTATAATGCACGAAAAAACTGGTTCCAAACTTTTAGATAACGAATTTTAAATTTCTAAAGAAACTGCAAAACCTGTAAAGAAATTACATTATTTTCAAATACTATATTTTAATGTAATTCGGTGTATTATTGATTTCGGTGTATTATTGACAATTTTTATTTTTTATTTTTCTTAGGAACGCTGCAGGAATGTCCATCCATCCGCAAGTCATAATCTAAACGTAAGTTAGGGATTTCAATTTATTACACCTAATATTATTATGTAGTTTCTTGAACCTCCAGTGGAAAATTTTATGCAATTTTATTCTCAGTTTGTAACAAAAAAACGTGTATATTATTCACACAGGTGATTGCAACTTTGTGCATTAAACATAAATACTTTTTTTGTTGAAATCACAACTTTAACTCTGTGCATCAAACGTGCATCCAAAATGGAATTACAAATTTGGCAGTGCTTTGTTCAAAAACGGTTGAAAATTTTCATATAATTCTTTAAAATCTTCTACTGAGTGCAGGAAACATAGTATGATTAATAGACGCGTTCTTTGTTGCACCTTATGCAAATAGATTGTTGAAAAATTACCTAAAATTATTATACTGGTAAGAGAGTCAGAGACTGAATTTTTAGATATCTCTTATAAACAGACCTATCTTGATAGTCATGATACTCAAGTATCTAAATTATAATATGGAAAATATTCTGCATTCAAACAATAAATAAATGTTAAACTAAAATAATATTTAAGTTACGAGTAACCTAAAAATACATATTTTAATTAACACTTTATTATCTATGAAGTTAAATTATAAGCTTTAATTATAATCTAATAATATAACTACATTAAGATTACGGTCATCAAATTTAATAGTATGCATGTATCGTTAAATAATATAGATAGATTGTATGGCGTTTCTAAAGAATGTTTGAAAAACATGTATCAAACAATACGTATTCATATATATTAGGTCGTTTTAATTTGAATGTCAAAATAACAATATTTTAGTCATATTCAGTATAACTCACTAAAATTAAAGTTTCTCATCTCGACAGCTTATTCTACATAGAAAATATTTTCTTCAAAAAGCAATTGCTTTAATATACTTTGTACAAATAAAATAATCCCTGCCAGGCAAAAATAAAAAAAAAGTTTGTTTTACGTAGTTAATCGATGTCTATATTTTAGTAACTAAAACGTTCAACCCTTAACTGAAAATTGCTTGTTATGTACATACAATGTTTTGTTGTAAAATTAATAAAGTTTATAAAAAAAATATACCAATTTTCTATAAAGAGGAGGAGCAAAATATTGACGCAATTATTATTTCATTTTGAGTTAATTTTCAAAAACATTCTCAGACTTGAAATTACACAGTCGAATCCATTCCACATTCTCATAACAATGTCTACAAATGAAATGAATTTCAACGAAGCGACGTGGAATTTAAATATATTGTGACTATGTATAATCACGGAATGTAAGTGCTATCCATAGCTGAAATGAAAATAAATTTAAAGCAAATATCTGAGATAAAAAGCATTTCAGAATGCTGTGTCAACGGAGACGTTAAACAGAATGGAAATTAAATTTTTTCCAATGATGAATATATGCCGGATGCTCGGGTTTTGTATAAAATAAGTACATTTTCTTTAAATTCTTTCAAAGTATAAGATGCGTAACCCGAATTGTATCGACCACGCTTGTTAGTAGCAAAAGTCTTGCATGAAAATTATATAAATACTATGCTATATTATACTATAATTGTCTAATATATCTTTCAAGGACAAAACTAATATACTTGTAAAATACGAAGTTATTTTTGTAGTTGGTTCATGTCACATATATGGAGATTCTACGAACTTTTTAAAGACCCAACTACAGGTCATAAGTTGTTCAACTATTACTCGTAAATTAGTATTTCCTTTTAATGTATTATATATATATATAATATAATTTTCCTTTTAATTTATGTGTACATACTACTATTGTGAATACTTTTCACCTATACAAAATAGCAGTTTAACCGGTATGGGACAGAGACACGTAACTAACAATAATGGCCACTTTAATGTTTAAAATATCGTAAATGGAACCATGGGTCAAAAATGTGTTCATGACTTACCTCCAATATTTTTGAAAGCTCTGTGCAACGATATATGCTTGATCTTCTTCGAATATTCAACGGGGTACGCGAAAAAAGTTCACGACCAATTTACCTCTAGGGTAAGCATACTAAAATTCTTTTATGTTTAAAAGATTTTATTTCATAATTTTGTTTTGTTGTAGTTGAAATTTAATATAAGCCATGTCAGATTTACTATAAGTGCTTTATAGTAAATCTGACATGGCTTATATTAAATTTCAACTGCATAGCGCTAATAGTCTGCTTATAAAACGGTTTGACGTACACAAACATGGCGAAACTATGAGTGTACTATGGAACGTATGAGTTGGCTACGGAACTCTGAAAATGGTCAGGCTCACATAATATGAATTGAAAATAACATAACTTAGAAAAAATTAACTTTAAATTGAAAATTGATAAAATTCTGTAACCCTAACTATGTTATCGTACAGTTTATTTAAGTTATTATAATGGTCTATTTTTCTAAATAGTTGTTAGGTACACCTTGACTATCCCACGCTTACTTATGTTACAAATGCCCAACTCTGACCCGCTTACATCAAATGTGTCTGAAAGGTTGGCAAACCGCAAATAATAGGGTGGGTCCAATATTAATATAGTTCTCGGTGCCGCTTTCTGTTGGCGAAACTGGGCAAGCCCGACAATGGACAAACAACATTTCTAATGCATTGCGCGAGCAAATACTCGGACGGGACACGCGTTTTGTGAGCATTTTATTTTTCTCCTCAGCGTTTACAGCGTCGTGGGCCTCTTGAAGGCGACTAAGTAAATAGATGGAGGTCGGAGAGGGCGGTGCCGTCTCCTTTGGCCCATTGTGACGCGGGGGCGAGTCGGTGCTGCTCCGCCAATGCCGTAATGTGTTTCGGGGCGACGAGTGTGGCGGTTCTTTTTAAAGTGGATTATTTTGAAATATTCTTCACGGGATTTTGACATTTTCTGCGCGGTTTTAGGTGACATAATCGTGATTTATTTGCTACTTGCTTGTGATTAGTTCCATATGATCTCTAAGTCGGATAACATTTAAGTATTTACCTTTTTGTCTATATGAATACATAATATCTGTAGTTTAGAAAAAAAAGCATTATAAGCACTCGAATAGAAACTTAATCAGTCAAGAGAATGTTTTCTGTTACTTAAGATTGATCGAATTAAAAAACTGTATACATGATGCCTACTATCTATTAGACGTTGAGATAAAAATATATTTATTTTCTAGAAAAAAATATTCTTTCCAGTTATTTCGAATACGAACACTAAGACAAATGTATTATTATTATTATTTGAAATATGAATCAATTTAGCTACCCAAATTTCGTAGAGCTATATATATTACTAAATTAATAAAACGCGTAACTTACTAGATAATTATAACGAGATCATTAAAAAATCAACTATCTATTTGTACCGTTACACAGTGAATAATATCTTTCATATTTGTATTTCATCCCACCATTTGTCTAGTAAGGAAGCTATTTATTAAAACAATTTATACACATTTATATCATCACATTATCTTATATCACATTTATCAGATTCAATTGTCGCAAGTACGGGGATTATATACTTAGCTAATTGGATTTACTTACAATTACAAAATAATAAATATGATTAACAATTAAAAATGTAATAAATAAGTTTTATATTGAGAATGTTAGATTTCGGTAATTGATTTTCGGATTTTGTTTTAAACATGGATCATTGTAAGATGGACTTGCAATCGGGACCAAAACCAAACGAATAATTGACCCGTTCAATTTAATAGACAAACATTTAATTAAATAAAGTAAACGTTATCGTCTTTTGTTATTGTGACAAATAATGTGTGTCTTTGTATTTTAAATCTTAAAACATAAAATAACTCATATTTTTGTGCCTTCTCATTAATACATTTTTTCAATTCTCTTGGTCGCAAAACTTTATTGCAATTCATAATAATTAATTTTTTGATCATTTTTTAAATCCAATAAAGTGAGTTTAAGAATTTCACTAGTTTCCATTCAGCATGGGTTTGAACTGGTGGCTGAGTAGTCGAATATTTGGCTTATAAGCACCTATTATTTGGTCGTTTAGACTGGGTCTAAGAATTACTTCTACACTCGTCGTACGTCATCGAATGCCTTATTAAATAATTAAAAAAAGATACATTACAATAAAAAATATATACATTACAATTAATATATTACAATAAAAATGATTAGACTGTATATTATTAGAACTATACTAAACAGTTGATAATGTTGAAGTGACAAACGAGAGATTTATAATTTATAAACTACCGGTAGTAAAAACAATTTAAATTGCAGATATTTTAAAAATAAAAACAGAAACGAAAAAAATTGGATCTTACCTTATTTAGCCACCCACTCATATAAATTATGACCACTACTTTGTTTTGATTAATTAGTAAAAACATTGGAATAATAGTTTAAATTATACCCGATGAATAATATATGAAATGATCTCGGTTTAATAGTACCAGTTCAGATAAAAACACCGTAAAAAATTGATTGCAAATATTAACTTCATTTTCAAAACCAACTTGCGGCGTGTATAGACTATTCGTAGACTATTGAAGTCGTTGGCTAATCTGCTTAACCGACTGATAGCCTGTTAGTCAGTACATCTCTATGTTTTAGGATTCTATACCTCAAAAAAAAAAACAACTTTACCCGTTAGCCTATCCGTTAGAATGGTTATTCCCAGAAACAATTTCACATAGAAACTTGAATTTTAGTACAATGGTGAAGCATATCAACCCGCACGTTTTTTAATACTTTCACTACAAAATATTTGTGTAGAAATTTTAGAGGGGGCAAAGGAATTTAACTGTTTTTTTATAATTTCATATAGAGTGTGGGGTACACTAAGTTTCCTAAAACTATTTTTTTTTATTTTTGAGATAGGTTTGGAATATCCATAAAAATATAATAATCTCTATAAAAACTTTTCACAGAACTGAAGAATTTAAGTAAAATTGTGTTTTTTTTGGTTTTAATCTCTCAAGAACCTTCTGAAACATATGTATTTCCATTAAAATAAGATAAAGGCACAAACAATTACTATAACATAAGAAAATAAAATAACAAATCAAATGGTGTTATATTTGTTTATAATGTTTAGTTATTTTTGCTAATATGATTTTTTTCCGCTCGAGATGAGCGGAAAAAAAAATCGGCTGTGGTTAAGATTTTGGTAAGAATATTTTTTTATGGGAATAAACAATTTTATTGGTGTTTATATCTAAATATTGTTATATATATTTTTTATGGTAACAAAAATTTAATTTTATTAAGACCATTTTTTCTTACGAAAATGGATAATTTTTTCTTCGTCTTGTCATTATTTTTTACACTTATAAATAAAGGACAAATGCTTCAAACGTAACGTAGATATATTTCTTGTTTATCTACGTAAAAAAACCATAGCAATAAAAGCAATGTTTTTGGAGTTATACATTATTTTATCGACATGTCGCGCTTGCCGATGTTACCTATAAGTGGCTTGCATGTTCGAGACGGAGGAGATTTTTGGCTTGAAAATATACCAGAGAATAAAAAGTTAAATATATAGAGTATCCTTATGCTGTTGGATTTTTGGTGACATTTACATTATAAAAGGTTTCTTTTAAAAATAAGTTGGGACGAAAAATGTATTAGCCAGTCCAATAGTTTTTTAAATAAAAACATAAAAAAATGTAAAACCAAAAAAAAAAAACAATGTCGATACTAAATTACGTTGTAGCTAAATGTTATTAACAATATAAAATAGACAAATAAGATAAAATTTTATTAGGGATATAATATACTTATCCAAACTGAAATTATTAGCGATATTGTATAAACGGTCCGTGCTTTCAAGGTCGACCACCTTTGACTTCGGTTTTGTAGCTACCATATACGTTTAAATATAAATCTTCTTCTAAATTAAACGTAACACTTCTAAGAACACACATTAAGCTAGGGGAACAAGTAATCACGTTAAAATAACATCACTTCACATGAATAAGACTCAATATTAAGTACATATAAATAACTCCAAATGATATCGTCTTTGGGCCAACCCTAATAATCACGTTCCAGCATAGCAATCTATTGAAGATCCTGAAGATCGGAACTACCCTTTTAACTGCAGGTTAAATAAACCTAACAATATATATTTATTTAAACAAACCCTCTCTGTATGATCATTTCCCTATACTCTAGCCAACATTGGGAATCGAGTCACGGATCTGAATATCGTTTATGATCGCAATTGGTTGGAGGGCGGGAGCTCAGCTGGTAATGGCGGCGCTTTGGGCGGATCGAGTAATCAGATTACTTCGCGCGATATACTCCTGTGTTGGGCCTCTCGGTGCCAAGGTGATATGCCAAGGTTGAATCAAACAAGAAGCGTCACGCATTTAGGACCATGTTGTGAAATGAGATTTCACTGAGCTGAAAGTACTAGAGACCATCTTTAGGGCCCGAACTACTGGCGTGTATCCTCATAACTTTTTCCTTTTTACTTTTAAGTAACGTCAGCTGCCGTGTAATGTCAGCTAAGTTGAAATAAGCTTCGAGCAAGTTTTCGTATCAAAATATTTTCAAGTGTTTGAAAACGAAACAACAAATAATTAATCAATACCAAAATTACAAAATAAAAATTTTCATACTAATATTTGAAGACAATTTTTTTCAATTTTGCTTTATGTAATTTAGTAGCAAATAGATTATCTATTCACTAGCTCTTTGCTCACGGTTCAGCGTACGTAAATTTTTGAATTTATCTACCCAATTGGACAAAGTTATTAATAGTTAATCAAGTTAGAATAGTCTGAGGCTGACAATTTTTTTCTTTACCCTTAAGTTTTTTGGCGTTCTATTATGACATAATATTTATTATATTGGTATAATAAGCCAATGTGTCAAGTACGTAATAAGATGATAATAGTACATGAATTTTTTTCATTCTTATCCCGTTTCGATATACACTATTTCAATATTACCGACAAGGTTAACCGAGCGAGAAATCGTCAGATATCGAGCACCGCCGGATTTCCCCAAATCAATATATTATATGACACACCTAACACCGTCTTCGGCCTTGAACAGTGCGCGTACAGGTATTCTTTCGCAGAAAGAAAACTTGATTATACTGATAATTCAGTGTTTTCTTAATTTCTTTAATATGTAGAGTTTCCCTTAAAAACAATGAAAAGTTTAAATATAATCATGATTAAAAAAAAATATTGTGTACATTTTTTATTTTACACTTTTTCAATATTATTGAAAGCTAAATTATTTCTCAGCAATAAAGGCCCAAATCAAACAATGTCCTAGATTATTTTCGTCTTATATTTTGCAGACGAATCCGCTAGAAGAGTTCTTTTTATACCAATTAACCAACAATCTGTATGACATGTGAAATATACTTCGTTTTTCTAGACTTACACGTTGAGTGCGGTGGATGCAGTGCCATCTTCTACTTGGACGCGGCACGGCGTCCGTGGTTAAGTATTATCACATTAAAAAAGTTCAATCAACTTTCATATAATAGGAATGAGGGACACGAAATAAATAGACATCATTTATAACTTTTTGGTGTTATATATAGACAATATTTAAGTCGAAGTCATTTAAGTTCGAACAGCTTCTAAAGTCGGACAGTGAATCTGTGAAATATAGCGCGGTAACAGTTTTCATCGTGTATCTATCAAATGCTATTGAAGGATGCGAGTCGCTCGATTATATTGCGTCAATGAATCGGATTGTCCCACATTTGGAGATCGCGTAAAATTGTTCTCATGTCATTTTTTCGAACTCTGAATCAAAATAAATCCGTCTGACATCAATTCACGTTAGGAATCATTATTTGTTTGTAATGATTCAAAAATATTCAAAATATTTTTAGGTTTTTGTAGCCAAACTAAGAACCCCTCTAGTTTAACCATATCCCTCTATCTGTCTGTGTTCGTCTGTATGTCGCAGCCACTTTATTCGTAGAGTATTTTTATAACTGGTATAAAGCTGAAATTTTGCGTGGTTTTACATATTTATAACGCCTACAGGGTTATGAATTAAAACCTCCCCTATATATAAAGTGGTGACATTTTCGCGTACCCCATTGTGTGGGGTATCGTTAAAAAGGTCTTTCATAAATAATGGGGTTACGTCGTAAATAATTTTTTTGATACAGGGTGCGAATCCCTGTATCAAAAAAGTATAATATGGAAAATATTAAGGTCTACATTGGTCATATTTGCTGAAATTACTTATCTGGGCTACGTTTGTTTTTTGAGAGTACTTTGAGAGTACCCCAAATTCTGCCAGTTGAACCCCTATTTTCGAATATCTAAAAAATATTCAAAGTGGGGGTGTATATAACAAAATTAAAAGGAAAATTACACAGCTAAATAGGCTACAAGTTACGAGTAACAGTCGACCAAATTATGACATGTAGTTGGGTCAGTATGAAATCCATAAAAACTCCATACAAGTGACAAATCAACTGCAAAAATAATTGTGCGTTTCAAAATGTTTATTTATTGTCTAAGAAAGATATACTACATACTAAATAAATAAAACTCGGTTTAAATGTCTCCTTATACCAGAAAGGTTTCTAAATCATAATTAATTGTCATTCATATAAAACTTTATTTATAACATTTATAGATTACTTATGAGGTCGTGTTTAAAAGAAGATTAAAACTAGTGAAAAAATCCAAAATATGGTCTAAAATTAGTGTTTGCGATAATGCAGTAATGGTACCAATTCTTGTTTTTCTTTCTTTTATTTAATGCAGATGAGTATTACGGTTTTTCATTGTTTCTAATGAATATCATTTTATTTATACTGCATGAAACAAACAATTTTGCAAATAAAGATTTGTAACTTCTTTGAAATTAGACCAAATAAAGGTTTTATCAGTGAGACGTGATGATTTCCCTATTTTTATCTTGTTTAGATAAAGAGAGAGATTTAGAGAATCTATTTTATTTTGTTTTTTTAATTTCCAAGGAATTACAAGTATCCCGTAATGTGAAATGTTTCCAGTTAATTTGGTTCTAATATACGGAGATATGCAGTATTGAAAATTTAATTAAAGTATGTTTTTTAAGTCCCGGGTTCAAACAAATAGAGCGACAAACTAACATTTCAAGAAAGGTTGAATTAGACAATTAACTACATAGAATAGTTTATA
Organism: Druceiella hillmani; assembly: GCA_039881145.1. Lineage (NCBI taxonomy): Eukaryota > Metazoa > Arthropoda > Insecta > Lepidoptera > Hepialidae > Druceiella > Druceiella hillmani. Next base: position 39,042,796 of record JAYKKI010000003.1, on the reverse strand, counting down.
ATCATACGCTTATAATCAACGCAAGTTTATAATCAACTTTTTTTTCCATGAGTTTAAATCAATGTAAAAGCTTAATGGCTTGCAAATAAAAGGTCACCAGAGGCAAAGAGCGAAGTCGCTCTATGGTAGATTCTTCACGATACTTAAAATGTTATGAACGGATTATTGTTATGCGCTGTCTGCGTATATTTGGTTGGGTCTCTGGTGTATTAATGGAATTAAATTTTATATATAACTTTTTCTATGCTTTCTTAGCTATGAATTCATAGCGCTTATGCTTATACTACCGAACTTTTATTATGGTTCTCTCCGATTTCCATAATTTCCAAAGATTAGCACATTCTATGATATATGTAGTTTTGGGAGCAGATGGAAACTCGCAAAAGCTACACCTATAAATGGGTATGATCAGTCGATTGCCCCCAATTGTATTAAGAATTTGATTAATGGAGAATTTTTGTTATATATATATATATATACACACACACAAATATATATTTGTATATAATGCATTGTCTACTATTGTTAATATTTTAATAACTTCTTCTGCTATTATTTTTAAACGTTAAATATACACTTAAAACGTAGTTTTTTTTATTACGTGATGTTTTCTGAAAATGACGTTCACCTAAATATATTTATATTTTCAGTGTTTACTGTTACATCACATAAACTGAAGCATCCTTCATCAGTGCCTTGTCACAATGTTTTATTCTTCATATCTTGAGTTATATCCATAGGTGAATTTTGAGACTGTCAACAATTATGACCTATACAGTTTTTTCATATGGTTAAAATATCTCTAGCAACCAAACAATAAAAGCTGGTGGTGAAATTAGAAGTCCAATCAGAAACTAAAGTTAATTTGAAAATATTATTTTATGTTGATTTTTATTTTTCTTTCAGCTGTCGAAAATTTGGTAAAACATACTTCTATAGAGGTGTCACAGCTGAGCTAGGGAATTATAGGTGATAAATTAGAGAATATATACAGATTTCAGGTAATGCAGTGCGTGGAATAAAATATTATATATCTAAAATCTATAATACCTTTAACGCTCCGCAGTCGTCAAACTGACGATTCCATGAAGTAAAATAGTCATATTTTCAAAGTTACGCCTTGTTTAAACATGATACTCTTAATAGTTTATGGTTTTATAGTCCTTCTTGAAATATAAAGTTCTTATCTTAATTAGTTCTCAAAATACAATGAGTCATACCTACCAAGACCACTGTCGTAGAAATGACCCAATACAAAGAACTCGGTTAATTATGGTACTTGACCGTACTTAGAAATATTTGTTTATATTACAGCGAAATATTTTGTTTTTCTTGCTTATTGTTCGATCAGTGTTGAAACTCTCAGTGGTATGTAAGCTGAATAATTTTCACATTTGGTACATTCATTGAAACGTGCTTCGAGAAGTTCCAGACCCAATCCCACACGCAAAGCGATTCGGTCAAAACTATAAAGTGATTACTGCTTCGAATTATGCTATAAACCTGATGAAAACTTGACTGATGTTTCCATCTAAAAACCGGTGCCCTTTACGCAATACATAGCAAACAAACCTGACAAGTAAGGAATAAAATTTTGACTTTTGATTCATGTCGAAACTGATCTTGAAACTGTTACCATATAGGGATATGAAAAAAAGATAACAGACAATATTTTTACTTCTATAAAACGGGCAGATAAACTAAGAGGCGAGTAAACAAGTATAGTGGATACAATGAGACGTGGGAGAAGAGGAATACCAACGGTCTGGAAAACAATTCGTACCCCATGTTATGATTCCTTTATTCTTAAGGCAGACGCTGGTACTATTATTTAAGGAAAACCAGACAAAAGTGTTATGATTCTCAGCATTCTACACTCGAGTCTTCAAATTGGCACAGGCGAAAAGACAATTTCTGAAACTGTTTAATTTTATAATTTAACAAAATTTGATGCAGATATTTTGGACCAAATGGCATGGTAATATCCACGAGAGCTGGTACTCGTAAATGGCCTATACATGTATTTTATGTTTTAGACATAGATGTCATAAATTCATGGGTTATTTACAGAAAAAATTCTCAAACCAATATTTCTCGGCAAAATTTCATACTCCAACTCATTTATGAGTTACAAGCAGAACATCAAAAAAATCGACCAGGCCCTACTTTGCGATCTCGAAAAAGTAAACGAAATGGTAGAAGACACGAGGTCAAACAAAAGACGAACTTGTCAAACAAATATAAAACACAAAAGAATTAACACGTCTTACTTTTGTGATACTTGTAAAAAACCAGTTTATGAAAAATGTATAAAACATATTTAAAAACAACCATAATTTATACTAAATGGTAATAAATATTAAACGTTTTTTCTATATTTAACTTAAAAATATATATAAACGTCAATGGACTCCTAGCATCAAAATGACGTTGGTCTTTCTAGGTAGGATGCGAATGCCGGTCTTTCTAGTGATAAAAAGTTTAATAAAAAACATACAAGGCTCAACACTAACTCACTCAAAATATATTTTCTTTGCGTTATTACCTGGGCACGATTTTCAAATATGGTCCTTTCCAACAATGGAAAAATGCAACAAAAATATAATAAACCGCCATGCAAACGGCATTACGACTTCTACTCTTGTGTGAGCCAGTTGATTCTTTAAGTTAAGCCGAGTGTAGATCGCGTTAGCGCGTGCGAGATGCCGTCCGCTACATGCATTTAAATTGAGAATTAAAACTTGCCGCCAGCATCTGATGAAGTCTCGTCAACCCTGCGCCCGTCGGGCTCGCGTCGCCGCCCTTACAAAATAACTTCGCCTTTCCATTGGACCAGAAACTTTTCCGTTTCGATCTTGAATAGTGTAGTTTCCGTTTGTTGCCCGTCGGGTGAGTTTGGACATATCCGGTAATTAAAGTGAAGTACGGTGAGGGATACGTGAATATTTTTGTTGTTGTTTACTCGTTGATTTAACATTTTTTGTGAGAGATATAGCCCAAACAAAATGTCGAAATCTTTTTTCATTTGAATCTTTATTTTTTTTAAGTATCATATGTGAGTAGCTTTCATTAACTGAACAAATAGCGGAAAATATAATAGTAAAACTGTGGGCTCTATCTGTTTTCTATTACGTAAATATACATTATCAAATTAATGTAGCAAAATTAATAAAATATTTGTATAAAAAACTAATCAATTAAGAAAATAAATTCAATCATATTGAACGTTTATTTACATAATGCATCGTTTTTGCAATTTTTTACTGAATTATATTCAATTTAATGAATATATTATTTTTTAAATTTTCTTAGTATTATACAAAAAAATATAAGAAAAGGTTATATTTTACATTTATATTTTTCTTTTTAATGAATAACGGATTATGGTAGTCATAATCCGTTATTCATCCTTTGCTTGCTCTTTTATTGAATATATTTGGCGTTAATTTTGTAGAAATTCATTATTCACAATTAAATGAAACTACGTGATGTAGTATTATTTCTACTTTCTTTAATCTTTCTAATACTTTCTTTATCTATACTTTCTAATACTTTCTTTATATTTGCTAATAGCTCACCTGAAGATGTAATACAACGAAACCTAGGTCGCGGTAAAGAACTTAAAGAAAGTAGGAATAATTCTACATCACGTAGTTTCATTTAATTGCTCTTTTATGTTATAAATTCTCAATGGAATGCGCCAACTCATTGACTGAATTTGGTGTTTATATGTGAAATTCTAAACACATTACAAGCTTGTTAAATATATGGAAAACTTAAGCTACCGAAAAATATTTGTATATATTTAAACAACCGAAATTAAAAAGAAACTATCAATTTAAAATGTGATAGGACAAAAATAATCAAAAATAATTAGATTCATGTCATTCAAAACGTTTACTTCCCACACACGTCACATTCTGTTTCATTTAGATTTTACATACAGGAATTGGACACTTTGTGTTATATTTTTATATATTTTTCCATCTTTCTAAATTAGGTCCAAATTAAACTTTGTAGTGACGGATAGCCTAAATAACCAGCATCTAAGTTCCTTTGCCAATATTAGCGTAAATAAATTACCATTTTAATTATTATACAATTTTATGGATATGTGAGAATCTAATATTAAATGACATTAATCTAGCATATTTGAATAGTAAACCGCTAACGACTATATTTCGTAAGACCCGACATGAAAAATATTTCAGTCTTTCTAGTCTTTAATAAATTTATATAATTCATGTAATAATATATTCCATTTCACGAAGTCGTGAAAATTGTAACCTTAAATATTGTTTTATTTTTGGAAATATATATTATGACAATGAAAAAATACATAGAAGTTTATGCCAGGGTTTATGTAGTGATTACGTTGCGTATTTACGTCCCAACACATTAACATATTTACATACTTCTGTGAAACTATTTAAAAATATTAATTTTTCACAACATAAATTTATTGCCTATTACATATTACACGGGAAGATACATAGAATTTAAAAAAAAAGAATTTTCGACTATTTAATATGACCCCCCCTTCCTAAAATTTCCGTATCAATATTTTTGAGTATTAGCCATTGAATTATGTGCAGAGTAATATGTTTTATTATTATGTCAAATTTAAATTTTCTAAGAAAAGTGGTTTCCGGAAAAACGTATCTGATCGACTGACAGACATATGAATGATCTTATAAGGGTTTCGGTTTCCCTTTTGATGTACGAAACCCTATAACGATTTCAAAAATCCTTATATATCCGTAACGAGCAACACTTTTTCATTCCTTAATTTTTCATTATGAAATTGTTCAACAGATAAATTTTTAGTTAATCGGTAACTCTGTTTAATTACCTAAGTAAGTCGGCACAAAAAGGTTTGCACGTGATAAACTGGTCGCGTAGAAGTATAGCTGTGATCTAAGTTTCGTCTCCCCCAATGTTTACGCCCTAACTTAGAGCTAAGTGAATTAATCGAGTTACGTGAATTCCTTTCTTATACGACTATTATCAGTTATTCGCAGGGCTCCACATACTGATTTGATAATTGACGGAATAAACGTTATTCCTGTTCATGGTTTGAATTCTAAACACCTTTACCACCAGTTAATATGAGATTTGATTAAATAGGCAGTGGGTTACTTATATAGTCCTAGATTTCATAATGTACTAAGGAAGGAAAGAACGGAAATACTCATTTGCAAATATTTTTTGCTTTTATTCTAAAGTCCAGTACCTTAGAAATGCGGTAGTTACACAAAATTGTAACTTCATGAGTGTGTAACTTTTTTAAAGCGCTTTTTGTTTGTTTACATATAGAAAGCGTTGTATTGAAATCGTTTAAGAAATTTCGTTATAAAAAAACGATTTTTATTGTGTTTTTAAAAAGCTCTTCATATTTCTTTTTGAGGGTTTTTCCAATAGTTTCTTACATTTTAAATACTGAGATACTAGCTTAACAGTGTCGCTAAAATTATGTTCCAAATGTTTTATATTTATGTTTTGCAAACTGATAGTACTTTCTACGAGTGTTTATTTTTCATCAAGATTTGTCAAGGATTTCTCAACTAAATTTAAATTCTTTCCTACAAAAGCTCAACTACCTATATCCATCCGTACCTTTTGTCCACTTACACTTAGCCACGGTAGTAAAAAAATTCTCCAATGATCTATACTTTTTAGTTTCACCTCTTTTCGCTCGTGCTCTCAAACACGCTATTTTGTTTTTTATACGACTTTTAGACATTCTTCATTCTATTCATGTCTTTGTTGGTTGCTTTTAAGGAACCCCACGAGCTTATATGGAATTAGTATATCTGCTTCTTATTCGACCAAACAACAAGTGAAAATTTTAGATTTATTTTTTCAAAGATGGTCGGAAGTTGGAAAAGAAAGACTAAAAAGTGGACAAAAAAGTTACACGAAAAATTATTACTTTTGTATTAGAAGAAAAAACAAGTTATTGCTTAACAAAAAAATCTTAGTCACTTAAATAGTTGATATAGTAATGCTATGCAAAAAATCAAATTCCAAATATTTTGATATTTTCACTTAAAGAAAATACACGAACACAACATATTTTTAGGTTAACGGTTGACTATTAGGATCTTAATTAGTGTTATGAGTAATAAAAATAAATGAAAGATAGGATCTTTATTAGTGTTAAAGGGATGCTTCCTTCGATATCATAAGTTAACAATATTTTTAAAACATTGCTTGCTGATTTCAATGGTGACTATGTAATATATGTGATAAATATAAGTTAACATCTGGATAAAAGGGTAGTATCATAATTCCAAAAAACGAAATAAGTAATAATGTTGAAACCAGACCTGAAACAAGTAAATGCGTTAGTTTCTTCTCAACGACTGAAGAAATTGCTCTTAAAATTATTATCAAATACGTCTTTTCCATTTTAAATATTATTACTACTAGATGATCATTGCACTCCGCATATCTGCTACTCACTGATGAAGTAAAAGCAAAATTGAATCATAATATTGCGCTTTCTACTCCATATTATATGTCTTCTTCAGCTACTTGGCGTAGCGTTTATGAAACCTCCAAATATACTATGTTATTACAAAGCAATATTATTTTGACTTAAGCTTACGACATATAGTTTCTATTATAACATATAATCTGGTTTGGATGAAGGAATTGATTTAGTAATATTTTAATTTGGCAGCAATTTCGTCGACTCACTCTGCAATTTAAAAAATGTAGTAGTTTACCATTTCAAACTATTTAATTTTTTAAAATTTTGTGACAAATAATGTTACTTTGACTGACAGGACAGATTTTGCTTCAAACATTATTTATCAAACAAAGAACCAAGAATAAATCATATTTACAACAAATCGTAGAACAAACAACGATTGATTAATGTTGCTTTTTACTTTAGCTATAATCCAAATAGAATAAATATGGCCCCAAAACCCGATATTACTCGTATAATATTTTTACCATACAAAGGTGACTAGAGGACAACCTTTTGAAGAAAAATAGCTAAGAAAGAAAAAGCAAGGAAGAAAGTACGTTGAAGAAAAAAAAGTTAAGAAAGAAAGTAATTAAGCAAATAGAAAAGACGTAAAATAAAACAAGGAAGAAAAAGTCATGATTTCAAAGGAATGATTCCTTTGATATCACAATAAACAATATTTTTAAATATTTCAAAATGTTTTTTAAATGTTTACTTGTGATATCGAAGGAAATTAAATAATGTTAATTAACAATGTTTTAAAATCAGAAAGAAAAAGTTTTATTTTCTAGTACTTTAAATTAAATGATGGCCCATATAATAACGAAACATTTATTTATTTTGAATATTCGCAATAGAAATGGTGCAAATATTTCTTTTTAATTGCTTTTTAAAATATATTTTAAGTGTATTTCTCGGAGATTAAGTTTCGATAGGTATTTATTTGCATTATAAATAATTATTCGATCTTTTTTCGAGATAAAAAGATTTTATTTTATTACTGTGTATGAGAAAATAAATTTTATTTTTTAAAATTTAATTATTTCATTGAATATAGATTTTGCCAACTTTTTGTCTGGAAAAGTTTTATAATTTTGCAAGTAACTTACTAACTCTTTCTCCATCTCTTGGTCGTATAAACCACAACATGAAACTTATTTAGAAGCAGCTCGTAAACCTTTTTCCGTAAACAAATCTGTACCATCTTCAGCATAAACATTTCGTGCTATCGTCAACATACTGAACGTTTCTGGCGCGTAAAAGTGACATAATAATTTTTTTAAACACCGTGTTTTGTCTCAGCCTGATAATGTGCCCAGCTCGCCTGCGAGGCGCCCATTATCTGCACGCTGGATTCAGGGCTGCCAAATAGAGTCGGTCCATAGTGATATGATAAAACCTAATGTTCGTCTGCACGGACACTTTTTTATAATTATAGTATTGTATATTACATACATTATATAAATACGGTTTTCACAATTTTTCCTTTTAGTTTGTTGATCTTTATAACGTGGCGTTTAAACAAGAAACTTTTTTTTTGTTATATATGGCATTTCTGTGAAAAACCTTTTTGAGAATATAATCGTATTGAATATCATATTGATTTGTTAGACTCAAGATTTGTGTAAGTACAAAATAAAGTTAATTGTTGTTTTGGGTTTTTTGTCTAACAACTTTTAATTTGAATTATTCGTACTAAGGTAATTTTAAAATCTAAATATTATGAAGAAATCATATTTATGCGCCATTCTTATTTAAGAGTTGCATTGTGGTAGTCAGTGATAATACACTTACAGCATAAAAATCTGGCTACTATCTAAGTAACCAGCTTTTAGACTTAGCTTTATTAAAACGTTATAAAAAATATTTTAGAATTTTCGATTTTTTTTTGGAAATTTCGAAAAACGAATTTTCGAAATTTTTTGAGAAAGTACCCAACTTTAAGCTAAGAACTTGACGGTCAATGTTATTTCAATTAAGAAAATATTAATTTTTACCCAATTATCAATGATCGGAACATGTCTAGTATTACATAATGATGTAATACATAATATGTTAAGTGCAAGAGGTCTTACACAATTGATCAACTGGTCCTGACTCATCACACTGGTTCCTGACAATCCAATTAATAGATATAAAAAAAAGTCAGAATCGTCACGAATTACCATTTGTAGAGCATTTCCTTACATATGAACATTTGTTCACTACCTGCTACAAAAAACTAGTTTTACTGAAGCATATTGACTTCGGCTGTAATAAAAACACTGCCATTCGTTTCGCCGAAGAAGAATACGCACGAAAAATAGAATTTCCTGAAAACGTTTATTCCATTTAACATAATTCTGTACACGTGTCAAATTGACGTCTCTTTCAATACCCGTGTTGTGTTGTAAAAATAACGAAACCATTAATCAATAAAAACATTCAATTGACAGTTCGCTAATAAATACTCATAGTACTTAATAGAAATTTGGTGGTGGAAATAGTTTTATGTTTAATAATTTTTTTGAGCTATTTGCGTTAATCTTTAATAAGCACGTTCAATGTGAAGTTGGATGTTTCATATTTTGCGAAACGAAAGGTTTGACAGGTATTATTAGGTTTCCCTAGTTTAAAATTTGAAAATTATAATTTCTTATCCTTTTCTTTGTACTCCATAGGTATGTAAGCAATAGAATGAAGATTAAATCTAATTTCAATAGCATTTTATAAAAAAAATTACTAGTTGTGCCCCCACTGTTTCACGCATGTAAAATTACGGTTTCGCTGTCGAAATTATTATCACTATTATTGTTATCTTTACTAATACTAAAAACGCACACAGATATCCTTAACGTAATATTCACGAAGTCAGAATTTCTTTTAATCTGTAAAATCTAGAAAAAATTACCCTATATATTGCTCGAGGGTGTAAACTAACTGTACTAAGCTGTACCAACATTTCGTTGCATTCCGTACAGCAGATTTCGCGTGATTGACGAGTAAATTAATACAAAATATTAAAAACACAAAAAATTTAAAAACAAGTTGTCTGGCTTTCATTGTTATTCTAACTGCTATATCAATCACTATTCTTAAGTCATTTTCCGTATCTGGAATTCACGCTGTTACAATTTAATTATATGTATACATTATAAAACTATGATCAATGTTGGAATAATAGTAAAAAAACTACAATAGGAATAATATAATAATGGAATTTTGGTACTTAATGATCTTAAATTTTAAATAGTACCAATAAAGGTAAATTTGTGATAGATTTAAAATTTTGAAATCTAAACTACCTAAATATACTACTAAAATATTTTAGAGTAAGACTCCGTATAATTATACAACTTATTTGGTTACAAGTTCGAAGACTGCAAACGCTAAATTTGGCAAAGTTTGGATCACTTTCGATTATTACCAGAGTTGCTTTTGCATCCAAAGACTGTACAGGCAAACATATTATTGTGCTTGCAGTTAAACTGAAGTAAGTGATATCTCCTGCAGAAGCCTTATCGGGCAGAAAAGGAAATGCGGACGTCCTATTAAAGCAAGAGATGCATTAATTATTCAGCAAAACATTCCTAATCTACGATAATGTAATTATTCTTAAGTTTAATTTTGATCTAAGATTTGGGTTCTTACCTTGACAATGCAAAAACAAATTGGAGTAACTGAGTAACTACACTTTCTTACTGATAAAATGGTGCTTCATTTGGAAAACATCATATCCGTAATTGTGAAATAATTGGTTGATTCTAATAAATTTTATACTCAATTTTTACGTGATGGTCATTTTGTATTTTAGTTTTGCTTATCGCATCAAATAAATAAGTTTAATTGCTTTCGGTGTACATACTATGATGTGCAATTAGCATTTTTGTTAGATCATTAGAATATTTATTTGGAAAAACAGTGATTTTCTGATGTGTAGTTAATACTTTTTCAGTGATATTGCCAGTAATATTTATAAAACTGTTTTACTTCTCCTTCTGACAGTTTTTTGTATTCCTATAATTTATCCTTTCAGTTGACTCCACCCCCCCCCCCCAAGGAAATAATAATAAATTTTCAAAGCTTAATTTACTAGTAATATTATTTTACTTACAGTATTTTAATTAAGTGTTAACTGTTGGGATATGTACTATTTAAAGTTGAAATAAAATTAATTTGTGGAAGAAACGTGGATGACTTTTTAATATTATGACTAATTCACGGTTTTTACACCCTTTACCATAAGTAATAAAGGTTCTATAGGAAGAGGTTATATTACAACATACTTTACCAGATGCCAATATTTCAGCAATCACCATGCCAAATTTTAAGTCTGTACATCGAACAATTTTTGTAAAAAACGTCTGTGACAGGTAATCAGACGGATGCATATGTATAAAAAATCCACTTTTTTCTTTTGTGGTACGGAATCTTAAGGAAGAGAATAATAGTGAAAATTAACAAGATAACTTGATAGACTAACAGACAAATTTGCTCAGTTTACTACTATACACTCAATATAATACGAAACCTAGCTTACATCTTAGAATCTATATATTCTTCGCGCAAATTTACTGAAACCAAAGTGATTGATACTCATCTCGCCACAATGATATACAACGCGACGACATATATAGACATAAAACAAACGGTGCGATTACAAGTATCATTGAAAACTTTATTTTGGTAACCCTAGCCGTATCTAATACTCGTTTTATTACGCCCCGGCGTTCGAGTTAAGTAATAATGTACTTAACCAAAAGCGGGGCTGGGAGCGAAATATAAATTACTAGTCACGTGATACACTCAGGAGCGCACGGTATTCCTTTTCTCTTAACGGCATTTGAATAATTCGATTGCTCGCTCAAAATTGGCTCGGAATTTTTACACTTGGCAGGGGCGCCGCCGGTGCCCTATCGATGTGCGTAATATGTTTCGCTGGGAATATATTTTGCGAGAAATACGGATTTCCGCTTGAACTGTGATTTTATTTATGAATCGATTTGTGTCACGATCATTTGATACGATTAAACATTGGAAGGATGTGATTAAAATGTCGATTTTAGTATGTTATTTATTTCTCCTACTGGAATGTTCATTAAATTATACTATTCTACTTAATAAATGGATTTCCATATCCAGAATAAAATTAATTACAACGTTGTGAATAATCGAGTCAGTTAGGTCTCACATTTGATCAAGGCAAGTTTTTATTCACATGGTTCTCTATTTCTCATTCAAATCTTTGTTCTTTGTATATACTTAGGGTAATACTCCGACTTATGAAAACTTGGATTTCCATACTTCTGGTCTTGCTTCGCCTTTCACTAACTGTTTGGATTATTTTACCTGCGTTTATATAGTTTCCCAGCAATAACAGCAATTTCGTTGAACTGCACCACGTATTATCGCAAAAATTGATGCTTCGTAGTAACTTGTGATTGTTTTATTTATTGTCAACCTTACCGAGTAATTTGTAAACAAACAATGGGGGTGTTAAGTATGTTATGTTAGGTCCAGAGAATAAGTCTTACAAAGATGCGTAATTAAAGCTACGATCATTCTATCAAAAAGCATGAGACGATTTCAAGATTAATAGAAGGTTTCAGTTTCACGTTAAAAAAGAGTTTAAAAAAACAATAACTTTATTTCATGTAAGACGACAATTTTGATTAATAAGTTTTGTGTAGACAGATATTTCTGTAAATATTTAGTGAGAAATAATTAAAACGAATATGTATTATTGTAACGCGAGATACACGCATTCAGCTTATGCGCTCTTTATCGGTCTCACCGATCGGTATGTTACTGTATTTAGAATTATGTATATTCCTTAGTACATTTCAGTTCGGAATAATAAGATGTAAAAATAAGACTGAGTTACTTGAAATAAAGTATTATAGTTTACTTTGTTATTTTTTCAAGTTTTTTATTTGTATAGTATCATATAAAAAACAAAGATTTTTTAGATTGTCAGAGCTTCAACGTGCAATGAGATAGCTTGTTTTGTTTTTGCCATTATTTTGTCTTTCCTCTTACTTTTACCGGAAACTGTTCAGAAAGAAATACTTACGTTGCGTACTATCACATCATTCCAAGTCCGTTATACCAAGTCATTCTTCTCCAGTGTAGCAAATGATTATCACCCGTCGGTTTTTATATTATTTGGCGACATAGTTTGCATGATAGCAGTTGAGGTCTCTTAAATTATAATGCTCATTAATTATGTCATCTGGAATAACCCTTTCTGATAAACAGATATTCGTGTTACCCAAAGTAGCCTGTATATGTTCATAGGTAATATGAGCTGTACAGCACCGATTTTATTTTCTATCACAGCATTCGAAAGATGTCCTTATTGAATATTGGCACTTAGGTAAATACGGAGTATTTTTGAATTAATTAAATCAATTATAAGAAATAATGCGGAGTGGACACTGGAAGTTTATTGTAACTTTCTTGCTGGATAAGATCATCTCGAAAACCTTAATAAAAAACATCAAAAGCCTAAAGATGTTTTTCAAACTTCACTCAACTAATTTTGTCGCAAGCACACAACTTTTGATTTTTATTAAGACACAAATGAAAGCCTCGTGATTAAAATAAAACCTTTCAAGTACGAGTGGAACTCGCATTACGAGGGTTCCGTACACATTTAGGCATTTGTAAAATTGTAACGGTACATAATATTCCCATTAAACTATTTACAAAATTTAAATTTTTTTTGTTCACAGGCGCATATTTAATAAAAATCTTTTTTATATGATGTACCTGCAAAGTAACATTTTCGGATTTTTTCCTTTACTTGCTCTATGAGTTCTTGCTTTTTGCCAAATTTCATGATTCCAGGTCAACGGAAAGTATTGTATAGGTTTTGATTTACTTGCGAGTGTCAAAAATGCGATGTATTTTCGTATTTTCAGGGGTTTCCTTGATTGCGTTGACTTACGATTTTTTGCAGCTCCAAGATATAATTTTCAGGGGTTTCCTTGATCGCAATGACCCAAGGTAGACCTAAGTATTTGATATTAATTTCAACTTAACTACTCCTCGCCTTCCCGAGAAAAAGGGTCTTGATAGACAGACAGGCAGAAAACAAAGTGATCCTATAAGCTTTTCTTTTTCTCTTTTGAGGCACGTAACGTTAAAAGTATTAAAAATATCATAATTGAGGAGTTTTATTTTGAAAATCACGATATAATTTTATAATGCATTTTACATACTACATCTGTATAAATTTTAAACACTTCATACTTTATTCGCATGCATTGTTATTCAGCAATGAAATTATTACGCGGATTAAACAGGAATCCAATGTTAGTGGATAATAAATTTCCATATTGTAAGCGGCACGAACAGCCGCCACAATTCCTGCTTACGCATATTCGCAAAGAGAAAAATTAAATCCGCATTTTGCATCGCTACAGGTCGGCTTTGTTAATATTTTTCCACTATAAGAGGCAGACTCTTCAATTAGATCTTCACTAATTTATTCGAGCTAGTTCAATGAGTGGAAAAGGAAAGTTATGGATTGAACAGCATGCGTCTTGAAAGATCAGCTAATAAATCAGTCGACTAGAATCGTTGGTTTCGAAGAAATGAAATTGAAACAAAATTTGAGTTAATATCGATTTGGACGTTCACGTTTTTTAAATTAGGAAAACTTTAAATAAATTGTTCAGCTCTTTGGAGAAAATGTTTGTTATGTAATTAATTAAAATTAAATGTATCGAACAATGCACCAATTAATAAACACCTGTATATAAATTAATATATCTAAAAATCGTAAACGATTTACATTTTATTGTCAAACAGTGTCATAATCGCAGATCGCGTACTATAACAAATACATTTTGTTTTTTTAGTATTATTCTTTAAATACATAAAATATTTCAACATTCCCAAAAACGTTTCTTCAAATAACAAAATAATTGAATTGGGTTATCGAAAGTAATTCTACATATATTTCATCTGATAATTCTTACAAATAAAATGGAATAAATTTTAGACTTGAATAGGATGTCAAGTAAAGAATATAATAGAAGATGAGGAAAAAAGATAGTGAAATGTATCTAGCAAAAAGTAATTTAAAAATATATGGCTTGGAAAATCCACTGGAGATATTTATCCTTGAGAAAATTTGGAAAAAAAATCACAAATAACGGATTACCAATATCATGCCCCAATTCTGTTATGGATTTATTCTAGCTTTAAGGAAAAACATTTGGAAAATTTACAACAAACATTTCATTTATATGTTGCCAATACAATGAAAAAAAAACTTCTTTCGTAAAAAGTAATGATCACGCCTTCCAATACACCTCGACCAGATGTGTTCAATGAACAATAGTTACGACCTCGAACTCTGCTTTTGTTTTCATTAATTAATGTGCGTTAAGCCGCGCACGGGTTAAGCCATTTTTGACAACGCAGATAAAAAATATCACCCGAGTGTATAATATGCTACATGTTTTGTTTTATTATCAGCGGGATTATTATTGGCACGTTCGTTTGAATAATATTTTATCTTTTCGCATTTGATATTCCAAAACACAATTTTCATTTCCGGTCCAGTTAATAAAACATTACAATTCCATTAGCACAATTCCTGTACACTGTAGCATGTTGCAGAATGCCGGTTGTACAGATGTATTACCTTTTCTCCCGCCACACACTCAGCTTATCGAATAAACATCAGATGGTGATAAACAATTATTTGAATATTTCGTGAAGCGTATCGCAGCTTGGACGGAATACTAAAACGATTATTAAAATGCAAATCATCAAGATATTAATTTCAAATAACAAACTCATCAAAACACTTTTTATTCCGCCCAAAGCGCCCGCTACGGCGATAGCCCCTCGCCATGAAAGTTATACTTTTTAAAATAGGCAACAAGGAAAAAGGGTCGTTTGAATTTTTTATTTTATTCAAAATTTTGTCACGCTCTGCTGCCCTAATCGTACTAAATGTCCAAACAAATTTTAGGCTACTCATCAATACTCATTATCGTCGAGTGAATAAGTTATGGTATAGTTTAATTTGTTGAAGCATTTACTATTAGACAGACATCGTTTTGCGTAATATACGAACATAGGAAAGAAAGTTTGTATAATAGCCAATTAAAAATTTTTTTACAGGTACGAAAAACATAAGACATATAAATAATGTTTATGTACGTGACTTTCCAAATAATTTTTTTATAGAGATTGGCCAAAAATTTCCTTGCAAGTTTTTTAAGATTTCAAAGAGCAGTGATGGAAGAATTTTATTATTTTAATTATCTGGATTCTATCTGAGGGTTTAATATGAAATTAAAAATAATCACTGAAAAAATAAAGAAGTTTAAATATACACTCCAAAATTATTAATGTTTCAGTAGTAAATCGTAATTATCCTAGTATTTCAGTCTTTATTACCATATTGATATAAAATAGATTCTCTCAAAATACATTCATTGAGGCTGCGTAAATATTTGTAATGCGAACAAAATAATCGCTTCAATAAGTATTAGTTTAACCAAACCTTGCAAAGTACGTTTCTTTACTCGCTAATCTTCTGCAATACAAAAGTTTTCTTCTCTTCAATGAAGAAAGCCACATAAAAACTCCAATAAGATGTAATAAATAATTAAAATAAAATTAGTTTAAATACCAAAATATATAGTCCAAGTGTTGGGACGCACGAACTTTGATGAAAGAAACAATAAAAATTGAGAATTTATATGAAAGAAATAGGGGTAGTAAAGATGAGCTAATTACATCGTATTTTGAGGGTAATTTTTGAAGTGCTAATAGCATGTCTATTTGACATAACATCAGTGAACTAGCAAATGTACTAGGTACACTAAAAAGCAAACCATTTAAATTTCCTCTTCATCGAATATCAACAATCGGCTCCGAAATTAAAATATATCCTTCATTTCGTAGCACATTCCGCTTGGTAATACCAATTCCCACAGCTACTTTGGATTCATTATTTAGACAATGACGTTTAAATCGTAAACTGTGAAAGTTTTTTATTGGTTAGAAATAAATATAAAATTGAGTTTGTAGCCATTACTCTTGGTTGTATTAATTACCACAGTTACTGTTGATTCGTTACGATGACATTTAAACAGTAAACTGTGAAAATCAAACTGTTGAGATTTCATCATCTTCGAATAATAACAATCAAAAAGAAAAAATATAAGCTTAGTTTTATAGCACGTTTCCTTGACAATTTCAAGTCCCACAGGCATTCTTGATTAATTGTGTAGATTATGACTGTTAAACTGTAAATTGTTAAACTATTAATTCATTATATAAGCCCTACCGACGGGCTCAATTAAAACTTGTGTAAATAAAAATACATTTTTCATTTTCTGAGAATTTGAATCCACTCTGCCTTAATAGCAGACTACAATGACCACATTATACCCCACATTATCCATAATGAAAAAAAAAATGTAATAATTCTTTCAATTTTGCATCAATGTTGAAGCTATTGCGTTCAAATTCATTCAGCGTAATGCAAACCAATGGTATCTGGTATCGCAAACCCATTATCTATATCAGCCCAATATGGAAAGCTGTAAATATTAGAACATAATAATTACAGCGTATTTGTACCTTACTAGCAAATAACACATACTTATTTTCTGTTGTTCTTAGTCAAGTAAAAGCAAAGAAAAAAAAACTTCTCGCTTTTAGATAATTAATCAGAACAATACTTCGAAAGTTCACTCATTACGATTTGTAGCCGTATTTCTGCAAAGAAAACACTGGATAACAAAAATTTTTTATATCTTTATAGATCTAACTCGTGTAAACTTTAAGCATGCTATTTTCGTTTTCTACTATGTATGATTACCGAAAATGCAGAAATCTAGAAATTAGTCGATCTGACATTTAACATATGCAAAGGTTATATTAATTTTCAACGTTATGTAGTAAAAATTATTGGAATCGCATAAAAGTACTTGCATTTTAATTATTATTTTTTCAACATAAGCTATCCTCCCAGATCGATTTGAATATATTTTATCCTAAAGTTTTTAATTGTAAGTATCACAGTTAACAGAGTACTTGCTTGTGCATCATAAATGTCGTAGTGGTAATACAAAATATTTAAAAAATTGTGTACAATAAACTTAATTTCTTTCTTAAAAAGAATTCCGGACAAAGCTGGATGTTAATATCAGTAAATAATAAACTCTTATAAGTTGAGAAACCGTAGGCAGGTAGACAAAATTGCAAATCATAGAAAGAGAGAGGAGGGGGGGAGCTAACGTGAAACGAGGCTTTCGGTTTAATTTTGCATTTACCGTTCGGAATCCCGAATATCAGCTCACGAATGCGTAAGATATATATATATATATATATATATATATATATATATATATATATATATATGTGTGTGTGTGTGTGTGTGAGTGTGTGTGTGTGTGTTACCGGTAATTTGTATGATACAGGTATTCTATAAAATTCCTAGCAATGTATAGAATACCTGGGTCGTCCAGGCAATGTATGATATATTATGAATATTATTGTCCATTACATATTTTACTTAGGTAATGTACATAATTCCCAAGGATTGCATAGAGTACCTGCAGGTTCACCGGCTATATATAAAGTAAATAAATTTGGATCTGTATTTGTCAACTTTACCTATAAAATGATGGACAAATAAAACACCTTATGTTCGGTCAAGGTCAACTTTAGTAAAATTAACAATTAGGGTACTTATTAAAAATAATCTTTAAAAAAGGTAGGTATCTAATACCTTTTTTACAGTAGAATTAAAATATAAAGTACCTTTTTTACAGCAGACTTTAAATTATACTCTAAAATTTATTTGTTCTTAGGTACACAAGGAACTATTACACATTTCGAACTTACTTTTAAGACACGAACACTTTTTACCCATAATAAACTTTTTTATAATCAATAATTATTCATGAAAATAATCTTTAAAAAAAGGCACCTAGTAGATGTCTCTCTACACTTACAGTAAAATTAACGTGATATTTAAAATTTTTCTGGCTTAAATAACATAATCTAATTTGTTATAATGAGGTAATAAGTATTGAAAACTTAGGAAACAAACAATTCTGTAAACAAAAGAAGTATACCTACTGTCTACTCAAAATTCAATAAGTAAAATAAATTATTTATTCTTACACTATTGTAATATTTTGAAGTGCGTAAAATCTTACTTTTATATCCCAGTGTTTTTTGCAAGTACATTTGATAAATCCCTGATCCGTCCCCATAAATTGCAGATTCGCAATTGCACGGATTGTCCTATCTTAATTGGGAACATATACTTTTTTAAGTAATTCTTGATGACAAACTGTGAACTGCTGACTTGAATACGATGAGTTTACAACACCTTACTTTTTTCTGAGTTGATAAAGTTGTCATCTGTTTTTTTGTAAAACTACAGCTAGTATATTGCGAGTATCACTGCCACCTTTGTCGACTTTCGGAACAGCGATTCTTACAGTGGTACCCAATGTCACAGGGGGAAATTTTTTTTCAGAAGTTTTGAGCATTTTCTGAACTTGCTTTTATAAATTATCTTTGGAAATGATGCGGTTCTTTATAGCTAAGGCGTTTTCGGCACATAAAGGGAAAACAACTTTAGAACCATAGTCTTCTGCTATATCTTTTTTCGGAACGGCACAAATAGCTGTTGCGTTTTCTACACGAATGAGCACCCGTTGTCTTCTCGGAACAAATATAGCACAAGAGTGGGGAACTCAATGATTGATCACGTTCTGATTCGAAATTTGGATCATTTGACGGTTGATCATTTACTTCAGAAGGAAAATTCGCAGGCTCATCAAGAATCTCGGAACTTAGGGTAGTCGCGTGCTCATCATGTGTACTTCGAACATTTTGAGCTTCGTTATGGATCTCAGAATTGTCGATGGCGGGATTTTGTTGATGTTGAAACTCACTGTTGATTTTGTGTTCGAACTGGATATATTATTAGGGATTCTGATGCAATGGGAATAATCATGTTTTATAGATCTTCTTGACATTCTAGGTTGTGAGTATCATCAAGAGGCAAAGATATACCAACTTTTATTTTAGATCCGAAAAGAGCTTTTTAAGGTATTCTTTTGATACCTAAATCGAAGGCTCTATACTTAATAAGTTGTACAAATCACACACAGACCATCACTCCAATGTTCACTATCATTATCTTGAATCCAAGTTGTCAACATGTTTTCGATGTCCTGGTTTGCTCGTTCGACACTCTCCTGACTTTGGGAATATCTAGGCTTACCATGCACAATTTTTAAAGTCGACCAGTATCTTTTAAGACTGCTTCTAATTTGATTTGAAAACTCTACCACTCTCAGATTGTAGGATTGCTGGTCGTACGCTTGTAAACCAATCAGTGTAAAAATATCCAGTAAATTGTACGTTACTTCCCCTGCGTGTTTTGTTTTCAATGTTCTTAATATCATAAACTCCGTTAGATGATTCTGATAGATCATTATGAATTTATATACCCGGTTTGAATGAGATTGATAGTCAATCAAATCTACTTGACAGCGAGAATTAAATTTGGATGAAAGTATGGGCTTTACGACGATCCCTTTTGTTATATCTTTTTATTTTTGCTGGCATGGTTTGCAAAGTTATGGTTCAATATTACGGCGACTTATATTCTTATATTGTGTAGAAAGATCCTTCAGCATTCGGTCTCGTCCTCCATGGCCGATACATTCATGTGCATTTTGGAGTAGTACGAATAATTCACTATCATTAACGTAATATATACTATTGTTATTTGGAGTATTGACTGGAAATATCAACTTGCATTTTTGAGCAACAATTATGGAATCATAATGCTTTTATAATCCATAATCCCCGGGAGACTCCTTTGTAGTTGTCTTTGTATTTTCATTTATTTTAATAATTGTTCGTACCGTTGATTGTCAATAAACGTGCGACTTTTAGTATTTGCTCCTTCTCTTTTAATTCACAATTGTGAATAATATCTTTCTCTCATCTGTGACATTCGCTAATCGGCCGATATTTTAGAGTAATGAAATAAATGCTTCTTCCCGCCCGCGACGCACGCAGCGTAATGCAAACAAACAAGTCGCAGCAGGTTTATTGCCCGCCCGCACGTCTCCTCCTTCAATGTTCTCGTCTTTTACACACATTACCGGCTACGTATTTGGTATTGTTTAGAATGCCAAGGTAGAGTATGAAATAAATAAAATTTCATATACTACCTAAACGTTTTAGGTATTCTACATTGCTTAGGCATTGTGTAGAATACCGGATTATACAGATTGTCGGTAACATATATATATATATATAATTTATTGCGCCAAATTTTCTCAAAGGACCTTTTTTGAACTTTTTTGATTTCTGAATAAAGTTTTTCTGACCGAAAGTATTTTACGAGGACCGCCCACCATATTCTACCAACCTCAGGCTTAGGTTGATAGAATATGGTGGGCGGGTTAAGTCCAGCAATATGTTTGAGTAGAGGAAGGAGTATGTATAATGGCAATAAATATCACCTTTATGTCTAAGTATGGATGCTTAAGTTTCAACTGTTCTTTCGTCTTTCTATCTGTGAACATTACATATTAACATTGATTGTTTGAGTAGTGTCGTGACTATCAATTTATTCCTTCTTGGATATCCTACTATGTATTTATTATTTTTTTTTTATAAAATTCAGGCTTTGGAATCGATGAACTCGGCCCTGTTTTTTGGTATATAACTTTACGATATTTTAAATTCGTGCAAATGATTCATTTTTCATCACCCGTCACTAATCTTTCTGAATATGATTTATTTCTCTAACAAGCGAGGAAAGATGTACAGATACAAATTCTGCTCATACGATTTTGTTCTGATAATTGATATGGCATCAATTTTTCTATTTCTTATAAATCCAAACGTACACATCCGTCTTTTCGCTACAATCTCTTGTACTGAAAACTTCTAGAGTATTGTTTAAACGGTCATTTATTTATCATTTAATAGCACAACCGAGATGCTCTTCAGAAAACTTCAACCAATTTCCAGAGTGAGGCCTACCTTCATAGCTTACATTTCCGCTGCATTTTGAAATCCAGCGATAATATATACTTCGTTCATAGTTTTTTTTGGTTTTATCTACACTTTCAACAAACTCATAAAGTAAACAATTTCGAATACGATTTTTTTATGCACCATATGTTTACTTTTTCATGATTTATTTGCAATTAAGTTATGATTGCATACGGTCTACCAATTTATGAATTCTTATAGTTATAGCAATTAGCTTATATCTCATAGTTATAGTAATAGTAATTAGCTTATATCTTGCAGAATATTATGCAATATTATGATCTTTAATATTTATTGCGTAAAATTTTTTTCTTTGCAAATTTTAGGCCTCACCATGAATTACAATATATATTACGAATCGATGAAAGGATCACATGGTTTATAGCAGAGATAACAATTGTTTACAGTTATTTTTACTTTTAATATCATATATTTTTAATAAGTGTTTACCCTTTATAGTTCAATTAGAATGGTATCTAAATAAATATTAATTTATCAATTTTATAAATAGCATTAACATGGCCTATACTAATGTACAGATCCAGTTAACTCTTTAATAGTTCTATAACTGGCTTTCCTCCTGTAGAAGATATAGGTTTTTTTTGATGAGTGATTTTGGTATTTCAATAATTTTTTTACAATTTTATTTTATTATACACCATAAATATACGCATGTGTAATGTAGGGTATACTAGTTTATGCCTGTTAGTTTACTTTCTTGTGTTGATTAATCAGGGTTAAACAGAGGAGCGAGAAATAGTTTCAAGGAAATTAATAATAAATGTGTTAAATGCAAGTAAAACTTCGAATATAGTTAGGTGCATATAAAAGTTTAAACATTAAAGATAGAGTATTTTAACAAATATTATTTTTCACTAGTGCACAGTTTTCAATTTTGTTATTTTGCAGTAATTAATGGTTTTAGCTACTTCCTGTCAACAATCTCTTTTTTTGTTTGTTCTGTATCCTTCTATCCACTCGCGATGGTTTCATTTGTGTTCACGGTACGTGGTAATGTGACCCACAAGATTTGAAAAAAAATTTCAGTCCTTTTTGAAATTCTTCTCTTGTGTATATTAAAAACAATTAAATTTATGTATTTGTAATTTAACAGAAAACGCATATTTATATAATTAATTGGCGAAATTCTTTCAATTTATTTTTATTATTGACATTATTTTCAAGCTACCGTTAAGAAAAAAATAATCCTTATGACTTCGTTATTTCTGTTCCTCTATCATAATCTCACAGTTCCTATAGTTTTAAACTTATTTGTACCAAAGAGTAACTACATGCTTAAGGTGGAGATCTCAATTTTATCAAATTTTAAATAAGTGAATATCAAAATAAAGGCTTTAATTTAACTCGCCATAGATGTAAAGAGAAAGAAAAAAAATGGCACACCTTATGTACTGTTACAACATTAGACAGGTATTTTTTTTAAATTAAATGAGATTTCGCATACCATTTTTTAATTTTTAAGCACCCTTAGCGAAATATTACATTTTTAATTGATTTACAATTGTTCAACCAAGGATTTGAAATTGTTTTCAAAATTGTAGTAATTGTATTTATTGTATTGTATAGTAATATTTAACTCTAGATAATAATATACCATTCTAGATGACAGTGCTTGATTCTAGATAGCAATATTTGACTAAAATTATGTAGGTTAGCTATATATAAGGAAACATAGATAACTTCGAAATCCTACGCTACGTATGTTCCGACCCGGATCTAGTCGATTTTTTGACTAATACTATTTTTATTTCATTTCAATATTCAAAAACATCATTTTTATTTTCACTCCATTCATCAAAACTTTACTATTTCATTAACCTAAACCCTGGAAACATTTTTTGTAAGGACACTTTAGTATATTGTATATATACATGTTTATATAAAAACTAGTCGTATCTACGACTTCGTTCGCGTGTAATTATGAAAACATGTTTTTTTTATTTTGCTTCTCATACAATTCACCCAGTAGATTTTGCGTGCTCAAAACAGAGAAAAATTGTAAAAAAGTTTTTCCCGCATTTATTATCACACTTTTTTGAAAATATTTTCAATGGGCAGAAAATATTTTCAATGGGCAGAAAAATATTTTCAATGGGCAGAAAAATATTTTCAATGGGCAGGTCAATCTGTTACAACTTTATTAATAGTATAGATTATCTTGCCTCCCAGCAAGCACTAATATTGTGGGACCAACAAGTCAGAATAAAGAATCCTTTTTCATAAAGCGTAACGTAACCCAGGCAGAATACTAAAACGATTATTATGTTGAAAATCATTAATTTCAAATAACGAACTCATGAAAAGACTTTTTATTCAGACGGAAGCGCCAGCAAAGGCTATAGCCCCCGTCCGGAAAGTTTACTTTTTAAAACCATCAACAGGAAAAAAGAACCACTTGAATTTTTTATTTTATTCCAAAAAATGTCACGCTCAGTTGCCCTGATCGTACTAAATGTCCAAACAAATTTAACACGCAGTTCCACTTGCCGAAACTCGTTACTGATGAGTGAATAAGTTATGGTGCAGCCTCATTTGTTGAAGCGTGAATTTATTATGAGCCAGTTATCGTTTTGTTATAGTGTATGAACAAGAACACGTTTGATGAAATCTAGCTGAAATATTTCTCAGTGGTATGAAGGACATAAACCTTACGTACATGTAGACAAACGAAGAAAGAATTATAGTTTTTTAATTCAAATTAAGCAAAAAATTAGACATCTGACAAGACAGTTATATACTTTAAAAATAAGCATGAACAATCTAATAGTAATATATTTCATAGACTTTGTGCTTTCGAATTACTGTTACTTTTAATACACCAATGTTCATCATTTCTAGTATGTTTTGCTGAATGGAATCACTATATATGACTAAAAAATTATTATAAAGCTACAGTTACATCAGCTAATTACAGCTAGTTACATCAGCTATAGTTATTTCGGCAGAATGAATTAGGCAACATTGACTTTGGTGAAAGCAATTTCAGCGGTAATTTTATTTATTTATGTACTTTAATATATTTAATTGATACATATGTTGGGCTTATTGCTACACGAGCAATCACTTACAGCTAACCAGAACACCAGTCCAGAACACCATCAAACCTGAATTCCCGCGATGTATCGCGCAGTCAAAGGTAGTATCAACCCAACACACCACGACGAAGACAATTTTGAATTTACTTTGAGAAAATTATTTCCAAAATGTTACAATATTGGCTCAATCAAGAAAACCTAAATGTTTATCAATATTTGTCATTGAATTTGTTAATAACTCTCATTACTTTATATTGTTTTCAATATTTATACATACTAGTTTTCATCTTTACAACCAAAAAACTGCTAATAAAATCTAATAATGTTAACATTAAAACAATATTTAGGACATCCTTAACAACCGGTAATTAAGTGATTTTTAGCAAAATCAATAAAAACTGTAAACTTACGAGTGTTGATTCAGTTTATTTGCAATTAATTTCTTGGTAAAATAAATTGCCGCTTGCCTCAATCACTTCAAAATTAACCTTCACAACAACAAACTTATTTTGAAATATTGTAAACTTATATTATGTCTCTTGTTATCTTTCAGCTTCAGGGCTAATTTTTATTTCTTGATCTCATCATAATATCATCTCCCGAATCCCCCTTCGCCTTATTCATCTATTATACAAGCCATAGGGTTTCTTCCAAATCTATAACTTTATATTATAATACTGGTATTACTTAGTTATTATAGATCGAGAACGGCTATTCTGTTGGATGGAACAAGAAATTAAATTCAGTCGATGATAAGATACACGAGTATAGATATCGAATATATGTTGGAAAAAACATATCCCTTTCAAACGCACCAAGAATAGACTGAAACCGATTACTAGGCTTAACCGACAATGCTAAGGTACCAAATGAAGTCCATCTTTTATAGAGTACTGGGAAATTCTTATAATATCAATTTCTTTCAAATATATAGATATGCAAAAAATGCGTTGCGTTGTTTGATACACAATTTTAACGTCATCATTAACATCTTTATATGAAATGAAAGGTAATTTTCATTTCGTTCGAATTTAAAGAAAAGCCAAATAGTTTTGCCAGTAGAAGTCATCTTCTAGTAATGTCCCTACTATCGACACTATAAACCTGTTTTGGGTACTAAAGCCTATCTACTATACCATAAAGCATATATACACTTCAACTGCAATAATTCCAACTGTATAGTAGAAAAAAGTATATAATTCTTGTACTCAAATTATTACTTACACCCAACTTCGATTTTGAGATTAATTTTCAAACTACCAATTTTATTAAATATTTTGAAAGCATTGTATGGGCCCACTTAGATCAATTTAAAATTTTTACGATTTTCCCTTTCCTTTTTAGTTCGATTCTTATTCGATTTTCATATTTTATTACTTAAATGAAGTCAGAAATTTTATATTCCATGCTGTAAAATGTTATATATATTTTACTACTTAACTTTACTAATAACTTTCATGTAATTTTCAAAACTTCGTTACTTCTTTTCATTTTACTGTTTGTGTAGAAAATTTTAACTTTTATTAACAATGACCTAATTTAAAGGCTGATGCCCTTCAAGTTTATATTCTTACATCACTGCTTTTTTTCTATATTTGTTACTGCTGAAATCTGGAAGCTACACTCTACCATACTAATTTAAGTGCATTGTCTGCCTAATCAGTGGACAGGTTCGTAATTTTAGGTTCCTAACTTGGGTTATCAAACATTTGCTGTTCGTTTCGGTTATCATCGTTCACCAAAAAATGTCAATATCGGCTTTTTCATATTATCTTGATTATTGATGAATACGCTATTGACTTTCATCAATATACGATGAAATAAATTAAAATGTGTTCCAAAGTGACACATTCGCAACATTTTAAGCCATTTCAAATTTCCTTCCTTAATTATCGCAATTTAACAGTTGGAGATGAGTTACATATAAATCACCAACAAACTATTGATTACGAAAAAATAAATTCCTCAAAATATATTATCAAAATTATGAAATAATCTTTTTTCAATTTTCGAATTAATTATTTAGCAAGTTATTGCAACAATAATATAATATAATAACTGTTAACATACCATGCTTCATACGAACGCTATGGAGTTAAAATTTGTGCGCACACCACACTTTATTCGAATGCAACGTCAAGTTTGCTTGTGATAGGAAAAACTCATTGTGCAAAGATTCGACTTCTATTTGACCAAATTATTTGCAAAGAACAATTTTATTTGTCTACGTCATATGGAACGATATTTTGGCATCTATGATAACCGAGTTGGAAAAATTATGTTCCTTGTCAGGAAAAGACAGACTACAATAACAAAGTAGTTTAGGAACAAAGTCGAAGCTAATTTTGTTATAATTCTCTAGTTTTTCTTTATGTTTCATGTAGGTATTTTCGAATATTTTTTTAAACTCCTTTATAATGATGCTAATTATAGACACGGATAAATTATTCTGTTGCAATTTTTGCTATCAAGAACACTTTCAACGATTCAACATTTTTACGCAAGGAAGGTGTATATATTTTCGAAGCGGTCTTTTAAAATAATTTCACAAATAATAGGGCGTTGTAAATTTTATAGGGGTATTGGCAGGATAAAGATTTTTTTAGATTGTTTCAGAATTTACCACGGAATATAGAATATCAATTCATGATTAAAACCATATTGTTAATTCAAACCTTACTGAAATGGTCAATATCAAGTTCTGAACAATATTGCTCAGCGAGTTTTAAACATCCTTTTTCATTAAATATTTAAACGGTGACGGTGTGAAAAAAAAACGGTGACTCAGCAATGAAATTCTCGCATTGTGATGTCACTTACGAATAACCGAATACCTCATTTATTCAAATCGGATTACACGTTCTGGGTCTAGAAAGTAACTTGTCATAGTATGGATGAATGGAATATGCAAATGGATGGAATAAACTTAACCAAATTCATGAAAATTCGTTACTGCAATTTCTGTTTCAATTTTCATCCGGATAAATGAAATAATTTATTAATACATTCTCTTGTCACGATAAGTATCGTGGATGGCTGCCACTATTTTCCTTACGCATGCTCGTAGAGGAATTAAAACAGCCGGCTCCACCCCGCTCGCTGCACAAATGATAGGCCCTACTAAGCCCTGACTTTGTTGTTGCATTTTCCCCGCCCGCGACTGTTGTTTGATTACACGCCCACTTCTTTACCCTGACTAATTTATATCAGCGAGCAGCGGTATTTACAGAGCAAAAGTTGCATATGAAACAGAAAAGAAGGACCGCGCCACTGTACATGGTTTTCAAAGTTTAATTTTGAATTTTTCGTCCGGTTCTCTGAATATGTCAGCTTATATGACATGAGATAAGGTCTAGCTTACACGCGCGAATAACTGAAAAAGAAATTGGTGACATTGGCATTTTTCAGTAGGTTTAAAGCTTTTGGATACTGCGTAGATTATTAGAGGTAAAGGAACGCATTTTAGAACTAGTTTTTATTATTGTAGTTTTAATATTTAATTGATAAATATATACATTATTTTGAATATATTTAGCGTTAACTTTGTAGAAATTCATTATTCACAATTAAATGAAACTATGTGATGTAGTATTATTTCTACTTTCTTTAAATTCTTTACCAGGCTAGATTTCGTCGTATTACAACATCTTCAGGTGGGCTATTAGCAAAAATCTTTGCTAATAGCCCACCTGAAGATGTTGTAATACAACGAAACCTAGATCGTGGTAAAGAATTTAAAGAAAGTAGAAATAATACTACATCACGTGATTTAATTATGAAATATATATCCTATAAATACAAATACATATGCCAAAAAATATTTTAGATTTTTTGGAGCCAATTAACCAAAATGAGTTTAATGAAAAGTTCTAATCAAATATTAGTGCATTAAGTTTTAAATTTTTTAATAATCTGTCAAAAATTATATAGGGGCGACATGATGCAACTTCATATTTGTAAAAAAATATATGTGAATAAAAATGAAACATTTCCTATTTCTCTTAAAAGTACCTATTAAATTATACTTTTTTATTATCACTGTAATGCCTTGATTGCACGAGAATAACATACATGTCCGTTTTTTACGTATGGAAGGGTATCAGGGGGAGTGGGTGGATTAAGGATCAGTGAAAGGTAAATTTTTTTTTATTATTTTGTAATCGCATAATATTTAAATCATTATCTAGGTCTAAATGTGTAGAAACTGTGAGGCAGTCATATGACATGACAACGCACGGACATGACAAAATGACAAGTTTATAATTTTAAATTACTCCAATTTTGTTTGTCTGTTCCCAACATTGTTTTTATTTGTTGAACTAATAATTAATTACGAAATTGGAGCATACCTACCACTTATTGTTATTCTAATTATATACCTAAATCCTGCCATTCGATAACAAAAGACATTATTTTAATATCGGCACGTTTATTATTGACATTCTTGTTTGAATAATCTTTAATATTTTGTAACGAAATTTTACGTCCAGTTATCAAAATATAATTATTTCGTTAATATCGAATTTACAGACTTATATAAAAGGGTATCGGTTAGTATACGCATAATAACCTTGTCACGCATTCGTTACAGAATAAACAGATCGTGATGAACAATTAATTATTTGCGAGTTTGGTGAAATTATCGCAACTCGGACGGAATACTAAAACGATTATTAAAATGCAAATCATCAAGATATTAATTTGAAACAACGAACTCACCAAACCATTTTTACACACGCTACGGCTATGGGCCCTCGTCAGAAAAGCTATACTTTTTAAAATATATGACAGGAAAAAGGGCTACTTAAATTTTTCATTGTATTCACAAGTCTGTCACGCTCTGTGGCTCTGATAGTACTAAATGTCCAAACGAATTTCAGCCCACTCGCCGAAACTCGTTAGCGATGAATGAATAAGTTATGGTGCAGCTTGATTTGTTGAAGCATTCATTAGACAATCATCGTACAGGATAAAAAGTTATATTTGCATAATGGACATTATAGTACCGGACAAAAATTCAAATTTGGATGATGGACATTAAGTACATTAAATATTGATATATAGCTTAGGAAAACTTCATGCAGGTATGAAGAATATGAATACTATGGCAATTTTATTTACAGTGAACTTATAGTTTTATTTGTTAGACGTTTACAATTTTCCAGTTTTAACGGAAATTAAGAGTATTTCATTTATATTCTTTTTTATATAGACTCTAGATTCTAACGTTTGTTTTTTTCTTTTTATTATTCACAAGATTTTATTTAATTAATTTTTAAAATAAGTTTTTATATGTACGAAGCGACAGACTCAAAATCGGTAGTTAATCTATGTTACTTTTATTGCATAGAGGAACCGGTTGTGTTTTATTACTAATATTACATTTATGCTCAACAGTTTTTCTCATATAATTATAGTCATTCGTTACCTCTGGCAACACGGCTGTTCTGTCGACTAAGAGTAGTTGATCAAGTCTCGATTATTAATTAACCTGCACAAACTTGAAGATATATATTATTCTATTTACACAGTTTGAAAGCACCTTCTCCGTAACCGTTGGAATATTCGCACTGCTAAAAGCATTTGCTAACTTATGGAAGCAAACGTTTTTTTTTTATATTTATTAATTATATTGAATATATATTAAAAAGGGCAAAACGGAATATTCAGGACCATAATCTTATGATATCAAATAATAGTAAGCGAATAGAAAATACGTACTTTTATGCTAATTGCAAACATGTTGTTTAAAAAAACGTGATTCATTGTACAAATTAATTAATTGTAAATTCGAATTGCAAAATTTTTAAAATACAATAATGTCTAATCGTCTATGTGAAATAACAGACGGAATCTCTCTGTACTGAAAGAACTAGTACTAGTTGAATGAAAGGGCTTGATTGGCGGGAGTCGTCTTTCATTTTTAAATTGCGTCTTTTTTTTCAGGATACAGAAATGAAACAGACCTGGTACCAGATATAGCAAATAGCTAAACGTTCTTTTGGTTATATATCAGCCAGTATACGTTATGAATAAATTCGACAAGAAATCAAAATTGGTTGACATTCGAGTTTCATTAAAATATGAAACGAACGGTAGAGGTATACTGCACTTACTTTCTCGCTGATATATACACATATGCATGTATTTTTGATAATGTAACATTAGGATGCAACTAATAAATCCGCTATCTCGGTTTAGAAAATTATTTCATTTTTTAAATGTTATCATTAAATCAATCTTCAATTTATGTAATTGAAGATTTCATGTCATTGTTATCCGTTGCTTTTTGTCCTTTTGTTATCCGTTGCTTTTTGTAACTTGTATCCATCATTAAAATTATTGCCGCATAAAAATCGGTAAGTTCAACCTTAAGATGGTCTGCGTCTTTAACTTTTTTGATAGCGTAAATAATTAAGGAATGAGCGAAATAGACGACAATCACAGGGGAGAAATTCAGAGAGTACGATGGGCGAGGAAGCACAGTTCATTGAAGTGAAAACATTTCACCATTTGTACGATGGGAAATCAGTAGCTCCTCACACTTGTCAGCCTTTTTACGAAGTTAAAAGGGTGTTAGTTTATGTGAATAAATAACGGAATATTCCCACTCCTTCCCTAAAGCGTGAAGTTATTATTTCTTTTGAGCCAATGCTTGGCTGCTTGGGAGTTCAAATAAACATTTACACAAACACATACACACACACACTCACACTGATGGGTTCGCGCGCGCTTGTGTGTGTGTTTATGTGTGTGTGTATATATGTACATGTATACATATTTATATTTTCATTTTATTTATCAATAAGTTCATTCATATTTTATGAATCTGCCGTTGAATGAAAGTAAATTAATTATTACCTTAAAAAATGTAGCTCATCACGGAAGAGGGTAAAAATAGGCTATTCATAAAGAATATTTTAAGACTTTCGACCAAAAGTGACACATATCTTAACTTATACCAAAATAATAATTACAATATTAATAAGTGAAGTATAAGTGAATAATATTAGAACACAGTTGAGGCGCTTAGTAAAGCATTAATGTGTTTTGCAAACCATTTAAAGTAGGGACATAACAGAAAGGTTTTAGAGAATATTATATATAAATTAAAGAAAATATAGATAAATTTGTAATCACTGTACACATAAGGTATATTTTCTAAGATAAATACGTTCTAATTTGAATAAACATGGTCAACAAAAATTAAACTCGTATATATTTTAAATAATATTGGCGTAACAAATTATGAAAAAAAATTATGAAAATTCTCAGTGGACGGCCTAAAAAGAAAAAGTTCACGTACCGTTTTTGCGCCGTCGTTACGACATATAATAAGTAATAAAAGTACCTTAAATGTAAAATACGAGTACAACACTCATTCGATTGATTTATCAAATGGATTTTGACTATTTTAAGGAAATTGTGAAACCCACCATACTGACATTAGTTTATTGAGTCTTCAAAGTATGCTGGAGTGGGATGTTTCCGCATATTGACGTGATGTACGCATTACTTCTCAACTGCTTTATTCTAGTTTCATCAGATATTTATAGTGTCAAATACCTATACTGAAGATAAAGCAAATGTGGCCGCAAATATTTTCTGTTCAAACTTATTAATCATAGTTTCCAAAATGTCATAAAGCAGATGGAAACTTTGAAGTTAAGAATATGATTAATGATTAGAGAATATAGTGTATGTAGAATATAGGCATGTGCATTATAAATTTGTATTATATTATAAGATTTAATTATTTTCTAGTATTAATATGAATAATTTATTTCATGTGTTTCCTACAGTATTTCTAATTCATTTCCCCCACTTTTTTATAATATACTCTATGTTCCACGTCTCTATGTTTAGAGACTCGTATTATCCATACTTTTCTTCTTTCCAAGCATGTAATATGAGGGGTGGTTACCAGAAACTAAAAGAAAAAGAACTTTCTAAAAGTGTTAAAAGCGAATGTCACACACACACATACACACACAGACATACATATTATATATATATATATAGATATATATATATATATATATATATATATATACACACGGAACATGAGTTTATAAAGCAATTATTGATATTATTACGGAGTCGAAAGTTTCGAGCACGCGCCCTCGGATCTTTCGAGCGACATAAGTGCGGTGACATTTGCATAACTCGTCATGACCTAGTTATGTCCATTTTTAATTAATTAACTTGAAACTTCTTTTCTGCATCGGATATTTCCCCATAGCCAAACTTTGGTAGATATCTCATATTTTTTCAGGTAAAATGTGGCCTTGCAATTATTTCGACATGAAGTGATACATTTTTTTTAAATGATGTAATTCTTGTAGTTACATAAAAAATTAAATTAAATAATATTTTTTTTTTATTTCTGGCTTGATTTATAAAAAAATCGAAATTAAATAACGAATATTTTCTAATATTTAGATTACAGTTTCTAATTATTAGTACGAAACAATATAAGATTTTGCACCGAATAATATTTTAAGTTATTCGCCGCTAAATCTTATATTGGTACATTGAAGAAATTTGATGATGCGACCATAAATCGGGTAGTGTTATCTCACAAATACATTATTTCTTCAACTTTGTGCAATTTATTATATATCAAATCGATTTTAAACTAAACATATGAATCCACGATTTACTTAAGGGTTGGTATAGTGGAATGGGTTTAGAACCTAAAACTATCTTCAAAAGTGAAAGTAGATCTTATCTTCACTTCTTCCAATTTTTAAATAGAATGTGTGAACAAAAAGTACCTCGTACACAATCTTTACTTCCATTTTTAACTACAGCTTTATTCATTTTCTTACACATATTGACAGTGAACGATGGTACTTGAAGGACGAGAATGGATATGGTTTGTACGAAAAAGAAAACTTAAACAAATTATCACTGAATTGCATTCTTCTCTTAGTACTGTTTGTAAAAGCATAAATTAGAAATAATTGAATGTGTATTCTTAAAGTAGAGGTACATGACACTCGTGCCATTGTTGTGTCTACTTAAATTGATATTCTGAATCTGCGTCAGCCAAAGTGTTTTCTCTTTTAATTGTTAAGAAATGGAACCAGTTAAAGTACTTATTACCTTAATCGTCACTCATAATCAGAAGTTTTATCAAACATTTCGATGTTACCTTCCTGTAACGTTGAATTTCCAAGGTGCTTTCACTCTCTGTGAGCATTGAAATTAACAAGGAAGACATGACTGTTCTACCAAGGATAGTGTAACGAAGGCTAGTGTAACACGTACAGTATTGTGACAAACTTGCACAGAGAAATTGTGTCACTTGGTTTGGAAACTGGCATAAAAATGTGAATGTTAATGTATTATTCTCATCCAGAATTGTACTTATGTCAATTATGTACTCATTTTAAAATAACTTCGCGTTTTGTGGGAGTAATTAGTATTTCCCTGTAGTTTTATCAATGTATCGTATTAAACTATTTAAATATTATTTACGATTTTATTTTGTTCCCAAATTAAGAATATGTGTTAAAGGAGAAAAACATATATTTTATCGTTTTATTTATTTCCTTATTTTTGTACTCTAATGTACCTAATTGATACATATGACAGACTTATTGCTCACAGCAATGTTTTACAACCAATCGAAAGACCAGTGCAGCCCCATTCGACGAACGGCTAGGAATCAAAACCAGGTCTCTACGGTGGCCGCGTTGTAAAAGGCCGTATGCCTTGTGATCAATCGAACACATCACGCAACGACAATTTTTGTTATTGTTCAGAGCAAATCTACTATTTGTTCCGAAGAAATGTGTTAGATTTTTGCCCTAAAAGACGATGCTTGGAAAACTAATCTTCACTTCAGAGACACATCGAAAATCAGAAATGGAAAAGATAATCGTTTATGTAGTTTTTCGTCTGAAGTTTGCTTTATACGAATGCTCTATGGCCAACAATTGCACGCACATCCCACGTTATTGGAAGGTACATTACATCAAGTTTGCTTGTGAACATTGAATAACTCACGGTTTGAGGTACAAAACACATATTCAGTAAGAATTGACTCATTTTTCTGAGAACATTTTTCTTTGTCTATCTAGTACAGAACAATGTTTTAGAATTTGTTATTGACGAGTTGAATAAGTTATGTCTCTTAATAGGAAAAACCTTCTTGTAATACTTATCATAGTGGATTAAAATAAATTATTTTATTTCAATTTTTACAATTTTGTTCAATATTTTCATGCACGACAATTAAAGTGGTCTTTCTACCCCTTTCGTTTGTATATGTGGGCATTTGTGGAGTAAAGATGTTTTTCACGATATTTCCCGGATTTATTACGGAATCTTAGCTAACAATTTACGGATGAAAGCCAATCTGTTTATCAAATTTGCTCATCAAGAATTCTATTTCGATACTCATCACGATGCCTTCTTGGAATTTAAATTTTTTCACGTTGAACAATGCGGTGACTCTCAGCATCCACATTGCAACGTTACTTACTGTAATTTTCATTTATTTTATTTTTTTCAATTTGTTAACAATTTGGAATGACATTATTTTGATGACAGAAAGTCACGTCGCGGACGGCCGCCATTATCTTTGTTTACGGCTTTACCCCGCTCGATGTACAAACGAAAGGCGCTATTTAGGTTTGATTTTGTTATTGTTTTTTTCTCGCTCGCGACTGTTTGGTTATGCGCCCGGTATTTTACACGGGCTTATTTATATTAGCTAGAGGCGCTGTGTACTGAACGAAAGTTGCACATAAGGCAGAAAGGATAAAAAAGAGACCTCGGCATTATGCACTATTTTCAAAGTTTAATTTTAAATTTTTCGTCCAGATTTCTGAATATATCAGCTCATAGGAGACGAGATAAATTCTAGTTAATTGATATAAATTTCAGGACACTGACTTTTTCAATAGGAAGTTTTCAATTCGATTAAGATTTTCAATTCGATTAAGATTCGAGGTATTACAATATTTTGTAGAATTGGTTTTTATAACTATGTCTTTAACATTTACTTATTAAAATAAAAATCGTGTAAATACAAATATAGTTAGATGCAATTTTTGAAGATTATTCATGGAAATTAACTGAAATGATTTTAATTGAAAATTTAAATGAAATATTAGTGCTTTAATTTATTTTTCATTTAACGGCTGAAAAAAATTATATGGGGACGAAACAATGAAATATATTTCCAATTTTATTTCAAAAGACTTTTTTAATCTATCAATTATTAATACTATAAGGGAGGGCAGGAGGAGGTGCAAGGGAGGGCAGGAGGTGAAGTATCGGAAGGGAGGGCAGGAGTGAGGTAATTTTTTGTAATATTCTCTAATCGTATATTATTTAGCTCATTATTTCAAATATATATATATATATATATATATATATATCTAAAAATATATTTTGAACAAAAACAACGTGCAACGTTCAACGTGAACGTGTACTGTAAATTCGTTAATTAGTAATTACTTGAATAATTAAAAACAATAATTTCTGTTGTATCTGAAAAGAAAAAAAATCTGAATGTTTTGCTATTTTGAGTCATAAGGTCTATATCTTCACTTTTAGATTATGATGATGCGTTACAATGATGTAACTCTTATTAACAAGTTTATGTTGCGGAACATTGTGATACGTTTGAAATATCAATTAGCTGTTAATCTATTTTTAAGATTTTGATGTGAAATAAGGAATCTTATAAGTCCGTTCGTCCGTCCATCTGTCACAGTCTCGCAGTTTCTATAGATGAAGACCTATATAATTCAGGGGATAATGGTTTAAATAGGCAATTACAAAATATTAAAGGTTCACCTCTCTTCAATCTTTCGCCCCTCCCCAAATATACTTATATACACAAAAGGGAGACTAACATTTTTTTCTCCCATTTCATGAAGGTAGTGGAAAGGTGTCTAAGGAAAGGTATATGCTAAAATTGGGGCCTCAGAGAGAATATTTAATTTTTAAGCCCCGTTTGCAAAGTTTGAAGCTTTATCGTACTGTACCTCTTTAAGTGATTGAAAAAAAGAAAAATATGAAGGAGCTAATTCAAGAACATTCGACCAAAATTGTTTAGCATAATTTGCATGAAAAATTTTAAGATATTTATTTGTAAGTAAATTTGTAATAATTCAATTACTTATATAGAAATTAAATGTTAAAATTTAAAACAACTAATTACTCAACACGTTATATCATCTCTAAATGTTTTTCAAAGTACCCAAAAGTCTACTACCTACTGAAAAATGTCAATAAAATTTCTTTTAATTAATCGCGCTGATAAGCAAGAACTTATCTTGCTTCATATAAGCTGATATATTCAAATTACCGGACAAAAAATGTGAAATTAAACTTTAAAAATACTGCACAATAACACGGTCATATTTTTTTTCTTTCTGTTTCATATGCCACTTTCTCTCGGTACACGCGAATATACGCTGATATGAACTAGACTGGGTAAAGTAGCATGGCGTTATCAAACAACAGTGACGGCGGGAAAAAACAATAACGAGGTCGGGATTTAATAGCGCACCTTATTTGTGCAGTGAGCATGGTAAAGCCGGGATTTAATTCCTCCCTCCGAATGTGTGTATGCAAAGATAGTGGCGGTCGTCCGCGAGACTCATCTTCACAAGAGAATGTGTTGATAAGTAACTCCAGCATTTGTATGAATGCTAACTGGAACAGTGAAAAGAATAATTACAGTATTCTCAAAACCTCATTAAGCCTCCTTCAGTCATATAGCAATTATGGTCACCAGACTTTAGTGAGTATGTGACATAATTTTTTTTTCTAATCTTTATATATTTATTACACTTATAACCGAATTAAAAATCGAGTGTAATTGATGTTAATATTTGAAAAATGGGTTTAATCTTTGAATTTTATTTCTGTTTTGTTAGTATATTTCATTGTAGTGTAAGAATCATTATTGTGTTAAAATGTCTCTTTCAAATGCTTCCACTATTATCAGTCTCTTGCTGCTTTATTCTAAATTCTTCCAACTACTTCCACTATGTTTTGGCTGTATCTTCTGTGGGAATATACTCGTCTACGTTCTGTATGTTCAGGGTGCTAGTTTGTTAATATTTTAGACCATCGTTTGTCTGTGTATCTCCCGCTTTTGTTTCCTTTTTATGGTAATATTGTTTTACACCACGCTGTCTTAGAACGATACAGTTTATCTCTATAGCTCTCTGGTGTAGTATTTTGTAGATGATTCTCTTTGCAAGGGCCAATATTGGCAGGCATAAGTTAAACACGGCATTGAATATCGTTATAATTTTTAGGTTTTTGGTATTTTAGCTTTAAAGCTGTCTTCAATTAGCAATATTTGGACAAAAAATTTATTCATTCTACTGTTTATTTTTCTCGATGGACGTTCTGAACGATATAAGTTGTCCAAGGTATGCATAATTTTAAATAAAAATGTAGAGATAAATTTTATATTTAATTAATAGTAATTGTGGTGTTAAATTTAGTTTTCGTTTATTTGTCATATTTTTGGTTTTTTCTTAATCTATTTTTAATTTCACTGTTATGTTTTGCTGATTTAATTACTCTATCATATATTTAAATTTAAAATATTTATATAAAGTAATGTCGTTTTAGACAAGTAGAAAAAAAATAAGACTTTCAAAACTATGATATTCATGGATAAACCAAATTATGTCAGTTTAAACTACATATGTTCGAAATAGGAGTTTCTATAGCAATTATGGAAATTATTGTGTAGTCGCAAACTTCGAGCATGCGTCTTCGGAGCTTTCCAGGGAAATAAGCGCTGTGATCTTTATATAACTCGCTGTAGCCTAACTTAGGTTTTAACAAAACAAGTTATTTCTATTTTTAATTGATTAATTTCGGACTTATTTTCTGCAACTGGGTGTTTTTTTAAATTACATTTACCGATCGTGAAACTTCGGCATTTTTTAAGAAACATTAGGCGTTGTAAATTTTATATATTTTGTTATATATCAATTATTATCTGTTCATTATATTTTTTGGCAATACACTGAAACATTTTCTGACTTAAAATAAAACTATTACCGTAATTCAATAAAAATGAATTAAAATCAAAACCTCCCAAACTGATAGAAATGCAACCAACAAGAATACATTTTAATTATTTTTGACTTGGAAAAATGATTAAACTATGAGTATTTAAACGTTACTTAATTACTTTCATAAATATTATATTGACTCTCGTTCCTAGTTAATAAAAAATGGTCGAAAGAAATTAGAATGGATAATTATCCTTAAATGCAAAGATAGGATTTATTTTCATTTCCTACACTTTAGCACAAAGGATAAACTATAGAAAATTGCAGATGAGAAGAAATATTCTATCTTTATAAATACAACTACACAATCTTTATTTTTACTTTTAAATAGTCCTTATTTCCCTGATACCTATTAAGAGCAAATGACATTTGTTTAAGGACGTAAATGGATAAGGTTTTCGTTTGCTATTTGGTTCCTACTAATCAAAAATATGTCTAAGACAGTGTAAACAAGGAGTTATGTTCCTAAACATAGTCTATAAGAGCATTAGTGAGAATGAACTTAATGACTATTCTTAAAAAAAGGTGCGTCACATTCTCGCCGTTGAACAAAATTTAAATCAAATTGTTTTCTCTTCGAATCATTAATCATAATC
The DNA here is from genome assembly GCA_039881145.1 of Druceiella hillmani. Taxonomy (NCBI): domain Eukaryota; kingdom Metazoa; phylum Arthropoda; class Insecta; order Lepidoptera; family Hepialidae; genus Druceiella; species Druceiella hillmani. The sequence goes on along the minus strand of JAYKKI010000003.1, from coordinate 39,003,555 downwards.
GGTAAGTTTGAACGTTAATGTATGATTCTCATCAATAATTTTATTTATTTTAACTAATATATTAATTTTAATATAACTTAGTATTTCGTAGGAACAAATAATATTTCTTTGTAATTTTATCAGTACATGTAAAAATTTATAAAAATATTATTTATGATTTTATTTTGTGCATATTTAATAAGTTATAATAAAATAGAAAAAAATATACTTTATAGCTTCTTCGTTGTTATAGCTTCCGTAGGCTCGTTGTAAATAACAATGTTTACTCAGAAGTAATGTATTAAACTTTGGCTTTCGAAAACGATGTATTCGCTTCACTTGGAGTCACATCGAAAGGAAGCAACTGGAAAGACAGTTTTCGTAGAGTTTTTATCGGAAGTTGGGTTCATACGAATGCTGAAAAAGTTGCACGCGTGTTACACTTTATTAGAATGCACATCACGTCAAGTTTGTTGTGAAATTTGAATAACGCGCATTTTTAGGTAATCACGTGCTTTGGCACCGAATACCTGACAAAATTTTATTTAAAGAACATTTTTCCTCGCTTGCTGGGTACAGAACAATTTTTAGCCTTTATGACTACTAATTTCAATAAGTTATGCCCCTGATGAGAAAAGTCGACTGCATTAATATAAAAGTTTAGGAAATAAATTTGTAGTAAATTTTGCCAACCCTAAAAATTGTATAATTTCTTCTGCATGTATTAAGATGTTATTAATCCCTTCTTTGGTACCCTTCAAGATGAATTCAATTACATTATTTCATTTAATTTTTTGCCTACACTTTTCAATATTTTCAGACGGGCCTATGGATTTTTTAGTCTTAAAATCTTTCGATTTGTATTTGTGGGCATTGGCGGAATAGGGAATTTTTCTCGATTTTCTTGGAGCTTATAGCGGAATGTTAACTAACAATTTAGGGGTGTTAAACTGATTTTTAATACGAACGTTACCGTAATGCCCAATTCAAAGTTCTGAATAACATTGCTTCATGAGGTTTTAATATTTCTTTGAGTAATTATTGTATTTATTCATACAGCACATTAAATATTTTTTTAATTTGCTCATGAAGACTTTTTTTATATCCATCTTAATAGCTTTCAAAATGTTTATTTTTTCACGTCAGATAAAGTGGTATTTCTTAACAGACATATTGTATGGGCTATAATGTAAACTTTGAATGTCACAAAAGTTGAGATGATTCTAACGATACCACATTTGTTCAAATCGGATTATCCGTTCCAGCGCTAAAGAGTAACATCTGGACACATCCACATACGCATACACACACACACATGCACGCACGAACACATACACATACTTACATGGACTGATAAATATATGTAATATCCCCTGCTTACGGTAAATACATTTTTCAGTAGACCTAGACGCACAAAACCAATAAATTTGAAATTTTGCCAAAGGAAAGCTGTTTCATCCTTTTTCTCAACAAAATTATATAAATCAATTTTCTCTGAAATATAAACTTATTACACTTTATTTCTGCTTTTTCCTTGCAAATGATAATCGAGTCAATCGTTCCTTAATCGAATATTATGTTTTTCCCAATTGCAAACAATTTGAGAAAATATTATTTTTATGACATGTTTGACATTACTTATTTAAATCCTAGTAGAAAAATTGTCTTATTATAGAACATAAATTTAATGAATTGAATGAAGTAGTTCAGAAAAATGAGTCACTGCAAATACACTTTTTAATATTCCGATCATAATTCAGACAAATGCCGAAGTTACATATTAATGCATTCCTTTACAAAGATGAGCGGTGCCGACGGACGCCGCTATCTTTGTTTACGCACATTGGCAGAGGAATTAAATCCCGGCTCTGCCCCGCTCGCTGCACAAAGAGAGACGCTATTAGGTCTTGACTTTGTTATTGTTTTTTATTCTGCCCGCGGCTGTTGTTTGATTACACGCCCGCTATTTTACCCGGGATAGTTCATATCAGCGAGCGACGGTATATACAGAGCGGAAGTTGCATATGAAGCAGAAAGAAAAAAAGAGACTGCGGCATTGTGCATGATTTTCAAAGCTTAATTTTAAATTTTTCGCCTGGTTCCCAGAATATATCCGTTCAAATATCGCTTCACGATATATGACGTGGTTTTTGGGCGTGATTAATTGAAATAAATTTGATGACACTGATGTGTCATTAAAAGTAAAATAACTCTTTGTAGATTTGGATTTTGGCATTATGATTTTACCATTTAATTGCTAAATGGGAAATCGTATAAATACAAATACACTTATAAAAAATATCCTAATTTTTTTACGTAAGTTATTCGAAATAATTTTAATTCAAAGTTCTTCACAATTAAATGAAACTAAGTGATGTAGTATTATTTCTACTTTCTTTAAGTAGGTAGACTTAAGAACTAAAAGAAAGTAGAAATAATACTAATAATAATCACGTAGTTTCATTTAATTGTGAATAATGAATTTCTACAAAATTAACGCCAAAGATATTCAATATTTAAAGTTCTTTTTACATATTAAGTCTTCAATTATTTAAAGTTTTTTTTAAATAGACTGTTGAAAAATTAAAATGAGGCGATACTATATAACGTAACACGTTCCAAGCGGGACTGTAAAATTAAATATTCCCTAGAGGAATAAGATATATTTTGCTATATTTTAAAAGCTCTTTTTCGATAATATCCTTTTATTACTACTGTACTTCATTACAAACAACGAGGGGGAGGGATGATTTTTTTTCATATTTTGTAATCACATATCATTTATGTAATTATTTTACTAAACAAATTTAAGTAGCACTTAATGGCTAACTGATATTTCACAACAGTACAGCATTAACTCAGTAATAAGATCTACAACATGATAAAAAATCACGATAAAAAATTACCATAAATTAAACACAGAGGTGAATAAAAGCAATTATAACTTATCACAATACTAATTTTTTTGCGATCTTCTTTATTTAATAGTTTCTGTATTAAGTGATGGAAGCAATAATACACATTCCGATTTTTAGGGTTTTCTCCCTTATTGTTGTGATCTGCCTCGTCTGCATGTAACGCCCGTTTAATTTGCAAACTATTAGTGCTATAAAGTAAAAAATTGGCACTGTTGCACATATTTATAACACATACAAAGTCTGAAATAAAATATTGAAAATAACATTTTGGATAGTACTCATAGCTCTTTTAAAATATTAAAGGTGTGTCACGAACAGTTTCTCGATATACGGAAACGTTCATGTTTATCAGCTTAACGGCTATTTTGAACCGCTATAATATCTGAATTATTGACAATAATATTCACACACAGCTAGGCTTTAGTTTATAGGTGGTAATCGACTAACTTATGATATACGGTTGGGTCTGTAGAAATTCCATAAAGCTCCTGACTTGAAAGGGGTACAAAAATAATTTTGTATTGTAAAATATATATTTATCACGCCTGTGCTACAATATGCTAAAAATATATTTGAAGATGTTAATATTGAAATAATATTAATATTTATCAATAGCTTAATAGAAACATTATATATCCTTAGAGGTGTATTTGCATCTAAATGTTTACGAAATCCACCTAGTGTAACGTATACTAGTATTTAAAGAGTTTATTTTCTACGTAGACACAATAGAAATAATTGTTTTTAATTATCCATGTGACAACTAATTCACGAATTTACAATATACATTCTGATTTGTTTTTGTTCAAATTACACCTCAATGTTAAAACAAATATTATATCATTCGAAAACAAAACATCACATTGTTTTAATGTCGACGGGTTTATTATTAATATCGCTCTCGTTTGAATAACATTTAATCCTTTCAAAGTGGTACTCCAAAACACAATTTTAATTTCCGGTCCAGTTATCAAAATATAATAATTCCCTTAACGTAAGATTTATACTCTGCATATATTATAGGATACATGTTAGTATACATATAATTACCTATTTGCGCATTCGGATTACAGAATCAACAGATCGTGATGAACAATTAATTATTTGCCTGTTTCGTAAAAAATATCGCAACACGGACGGAATACTAAAACGATTATTAAAATGCAAATCGTCAAGACATTAATTTGAAATAACGAACTCATCAAAACACTTTTTATTCCGCCCGAAGCACCCGCTACGGCGATAAGCCCCCATCATGAAAGTTATACTTTTTAAAATAGACAACAGGGAGAAAGGGCTGTTTGAATTTTTAATTGTATTCAAAAGTCTGTCACGCTCTGTCGCTCTGATCGTACTAAATGTCCAAACAAATTTCAGCCCACTCGCTAGAACTCTTTAGCGGTGAATGAATACTTTATGATGTAGCTTGGTTTATTCAAGCTTTCATTATTAGACATATGTCATATAAGACTGAAATTTATTTGACTTATGGGCATTAAGTACGTTAAATATTTGCATATGTTAGAAATACTACATGCAGGTATGGAGAACTTGAAAACTATGGTAAATTGATTTATAGTGAACAGAAACTTGCATTTGTAAAGCGTTTACAAATTTCAAGTTGCTATAGAAATCATGAAAATATACTTTACGTATTCTTAGTTATGGAAGCTAAATTCTATGGTTTTATTATTTTATCTTTTATTTCTTCATAACGCTTATATAACGTGACAAATACGAAATAAGTACCTAATATTATTTCCCATGATAATACTTTTGCAGTTGTGTTTTATTATCATCATACTCCAATCATATTACATTTCTGTTAATTATTTCCCTCAATAAATTATAGCTATTTGCTATCTTGCATACGTTATTTTCTATTTCTGCTAATGCAACGAAACCTATCTTGAACAATACACGATTTAAATATGAATGGTAAACCCAACGCACCCAACCAATCAAGTCCTTTAAGTTACCTAACACTATTTTTTTCAGTAGCATAAGCTTCCATTTCTTATTGTCCGTTAAGAATTGTTTGGTTTATAAAAATTATTTTGATTCGAACTAATAATTATTTGATTTGAAGAAGAAATTATATTTTTTCAAAACAATATGGTGTAAATCGTATAAAAGTACGAACTTTCTGTTCGCAAACCTTTAACTGATATTCAAGAAAAATATCTTCCATTGTTTCTCCTTTTAAATACATATTCAAAATGATAAAAGAGTATAGAAAATGGTCTGCTTCCATAATTTAAAAATTATTGACGTGAATATGTATATGGTTGTATATGGTTAGAAAGAGCTTCTTTAGAAGCTCTTTCTAACCATATCAAGCAATCCAGTGATACCCATAAAATACCATATGTGTACATGTATTCACGCAAAACACGTGACCGCATCGCCGACACAGCCACACAGGCACCCCGATTTTTTTTAATTGCTACATTTTAACGGTGTGCATTCACGAATGGTGACCGAAATTGGCACATTCAAATTCCATCCAAATCGGAAGAATATTTTCGGTTTTATTAAAATAATTTTTTAACACATAAATTCTTACAATCGTTCTGAGTTGACATCAATTTCTAGGTTGTACACCAAATCGAATTTGTGTTTAAAGTTTAATAAATATCTTCAAACTTTATCGGGTTAAACACCCATTCTTCAGCAACTACTCTTAGTCGATATGTTGGGATTTGAGGATCTGTATATCATTGGCTTCTGTATCTCTAATGTGGCAAATGTGGTGGAAATTCGGGTTTTATTAGTATATAAAATGAAGGGTGCAGTCACATCGCACTTTGTTTTCTCGCAGAGCTTTGTATGTTGGTATCTTTGATAATATAATAAAATTATTTTATTATTTCATGTGTTATTAATCAATTAAATTTTCAGTTCAGCACCATCATTTTCTATCACTTTTTGACGACTTACACAATTCTTCGGGCCTTTGACTGAAAAATTTGTTCCAAACTTAAGATGGTCTGCATCTTTAAATTATTTTATCGCGTAGATCATTAAGTAGCGAAATAAATTTACATAAAAACGAGATAAATTTATATAATAAATTTATATAAATTTATCTCGTTTCTATAAATCTCGCATATTAATTATATAAATAGAATCTTTTCGGACGTTTGAACAAATATGTAACATGTCTTAATTACACTTAATTGTATATTATAATAATAATAAAGGACTGACCAATGAGTAACAATGGAATACATCTGAAGCAATTTGCACAAAATTAAGTTATTTTGAATAAAATAAAATGTGGAGACAAAATAGGAGGATTTTTGTGAATATTAATCTAAAATAATCACTTGACACACAGAAATTCATACTTCTCAAGAACATAAATCATATTATAAGTTCTAATTTGTTTAAAGATTATTCGAGAATATTATAAACATGTATTTATTTCACATAAAATTGGCGTAAAAATTATGATGTTTCCAATATCTTCCCATTAGGCGGCATAAAAACAGAAAACAAACATCACGTAAAATTAAATCGACTTCCATCTTGAATATTGATATTACACAAAATGGATATTGAACATTGATGTTATAAAAAAAAACACTTTAAATGGAAAATACAAGTACACCTTTCATTTGAAGTAGGGATTTAAAAATGAATAAAGGGTTTTAAAAATGTTAGGGAAAACATGAAAACTCATTTCCACAACACGAGAGATATGAGTAGAGCCAATTTTCGAAGTATGATGCAGAAGGCTGGTGCCGAGTATTAATGTTATGTATGTTTTTCTTCTCGAGTTACCCCAATTTCATCAGGGACGTATAGTGAGAAATAGCCATCTGGAAGACAAAGTAAAAGTAACCATATATATTTTCTGCGTAAACTTATTAATCTTATCACTTAAAATAACGTATTTTGAAGCAAACTGGAATAAACCTTGTGGTATATTTGTTTTATATTATAGGGTTTATTTATTTTCTCGATTATTTTCAAATAATTACAATGAAAAATTTATATCATGCAACTTCTGACACAATTTTTCCTTCACCTATTACTGATCATCTTTATATTCCAGCCATTTCTATATTTAGACACTCTGCCATATGATGGTGGTTACTAGATAGATATATAATTATGTACATAAGTGAAAATTTAAATTAAAGCCTTTTTAAAATATGTACGAGTATATACGGGATATGAGCTTGTAAAGCAATTATCACGGAGTCGCAAGGCTCGAGCACGCATCGTCGGAGCTTCCGAGCGACATAAGCGTCGTGATATTTACATAACTCGTTGTGGCTTAGCTTGGCTTTTAACGAGACGAGTTATATATATTTTTAATTGATTAACTTGAAACTTCTTTTCTGTTAAGGATATTTTGTGAAAATACATTTACCCATCGTGTTACTTCAGCAGGTACTCGTATCTTTTAAGGAAAATGTTACATCCTTAAAAAATAATTGATATATTTTATTATTATTAATTATTATTGATTCGTCAAATAATTTGACCAATACAAACAGAAAGAAATTTGTTTTAATAAAATCATTATTATATTTTTATAAAAACAAAAATTAAATTCAATATATAATGAAATTATAGGTCTATGACAAAGAAGATTTTAATTAAGAAATCTTTTAATTCTCACCCAATTATTTAAGAAAAAAGTCTAAATTTAATTATGAATATTTAATCATAATATATGTTATTAATTATTCTGGAACATAGTTTATTTGTCTACCTTGTTACATTAGTAAACTCTTATAATACTGCATACTTACAAAAACATTATTGATGCGACTATAAATCGTAAAGTAATATTCCGTAAAAAAATATTATTTCTACGACATATTTTGCATATTTTCTACTTACGAGATGACGTTGGAATAAGACTGATAATGTAAACAAATGCAAAGTTAGATCTCATGTTCACTTTCTACACTTTTTGCATAAAATATGAATTTCAGAAAATATCATGTGAAAAGGAAATAATTATCGGCATGAATATACCCATATAATCTTAACTTCTTTTAACTACTGAGTTGTAGGTGTCATGGTGATACATATTGAGAGTAAAGGATGATTATACGTAAATAGACATGGTTTGTACGAAATAAAAAGCTTAACAAAGGAATCAAGATATTTTATTCGTTGCAATAAAAACGATATCTAAGATAGATTCCATAAAAAATCATTTTTAAACTTTATTTCTAAGAACATTAGTTAGAATAAGCATATTAAAAAAATGGACATGCATCACACTCCACCTTTGTCGTGTCTGGTCAAGCCAACACTCGGAATCTGAATCAGTCAAAAGTGTTTTCTTTCTTAATCATTAAAATTTCGAACAAGGCAAAGTATCCCTTACCTTAATCATTAATCATAATCAGAAAGTTAGAATAGTCTCGATATTTAATTGTTATGATTTTTATTTTCCAAACCGCTTTCGGGTTTATGAATATTGAAATTACCTGGGAATACGTTACTGGTTTTAAAAGGATATTGTAACTGTATATTATAAACTTACACAGTGCAATTATGGCACTTGGTTTGGGAAACTGGAATTAAAGTAAAAACGTTAATGTATATAATTCGCAAATATAGCTATAGTTATGTCAACTAATATAATAGTTTCAAGATCACAACGCCTTTTGCAAGGCAGTTAATATTTGATTGAAATTTTAACAGTACATGTAAAAAATATTCAAATATTATTTACGATTTTATTTTGTTTTAATATTTAGCAACTTGTACTAAAATAGGATGAATAAATTTCTTAACTTAGATTGTTTGTTCTAATCTAATTTTTGCCCAAAAGAAACGTATTAGATTTTTACTTTCGAAGACCATTCTTAAAAAACTCAACTTCGCCTTAGAGTCACATTGAAAAGCATATTTTGTATAGTTTTTACTAAAGCTTCGGCTCATACGAACGTTATAAAATCAAACGTAGATCGTATCACATATTTTTAGAATGCACATCACGCCAAGATTGCTTATGGAAAGTGAATGACGCGTAGTTCGTTCCGTACAATCTTGGTGCGAAACGATCATTGTGCAGGGGTTGGTTTCCACTACACAAAATTTTGTGTGAAGAAAATTTATTTAACACCTAGAATAGAACATTTTTTCAACAGTTTTGATTAACGGGTTGGATAAGTTATAGTATTTAATAAGAAAAACCGAGTATCATAATAAAGAAGTTTGGGTAACAAACTTTGTCTTTTGTTGTAAGTCTGTAATTTTTTCGGCAGCTCATATAAAAATACTTTTAAAGATATTTTTGTGGAACCCTTTCTTTCAACTATTTTATGATGACTTCAGATAAATTATTTCATTTCAAATTTTACAATTATTATTCCATATTTTCTTGCAACACAAATATAATTTTGAAGTGGTTTTCCAAAACCATTTCATGTGTATACGTAGGCATTAGGGGAATAAAGACTTTTCGTTGATTTTCTTGCAATTTAATAAGGATTTTTAACTGACAATTTGTAGCTGAAACTCAGATTTTTAATTCAAACGTTACAGAATAACTCAATATCAAGTTCAAAGTAATGTTAGTTTATCGAGTTTTTAATATTTTTTTCTATTAATTACCGTAACTGTTTCTACGTGTTACATATTTTTATAATCTACACATTTTGACAGCCTTCTTGAAGTTCAATTTTTTCATGTCGCCACCTCTTAACAATTCTCAGCGGCCATATAGTATTTATCGTGACTGAGCCTACGAATTTCCCGAACATTAAGGGGTAAACTAGTCTAAATTTTTCAGAAAATCGATATTTTTATTGTTTTAAATGATGCTTCAAACCTTCCAAAATAAGGGGTGAAAGTTTATTACCTGAAAAGAATTTTTCCTTGAAACTTTGAGCATTTTCTTAAGCGCGTCAGACTGCTTTTGAAGTGCCAAATAAATTCCTGCTAGGAAGGTAGACATTTGTTAATGTATTAGAGAAATCGGAAATCGAAGGTAGCTTAAAAATATGTCGTATAAAGATGTCGTAACAGTGTTTATGTTCAGTTAGAAGCATTTCCAAACAAAAGTACGTTAGTGTGGCGTCCGTACATGTATAAAGAGGACGTAATTTTAAGTACTTCTGTATTTCTGCCAAGAAATTAAGTTTGTGATCAAAATTTATAAGTATTGTGCTATAGAATTATAATTTTTTTGCGGTTTTCCCTGTCATTTCGTAACACGTGAAATGTAAAAAGTGCTATTCAGATATTATGTTTCATGATTCAAGTTCTCGGGGCTTAAGCTTCAAGATAGTGATCTTTGCCCGAAATATTCAGAAGTTGCTATTCTAAAAGTTCTTAGTATTCTAAGGTTCTCTTTCGTTCCTAATAGTAAACTAACAATCGAATCGTGCTAGCAATGCGATTACCAGGAATAGGGCTACCTAGAACAATAAAGTTTTGTGCATTTGTGGAATTGTCCCAATCGATATGTTAATCTTTTTCATAACGGCAACAGGCAGCGTACGAAAAGAAAAGAAAAAGTGAAGAAATAAACAATTTGAAGTGATATCTTTGATGGTTCGTGGAGGAAACGCCGATCCATTAGTTGGATTGATTGGATGGTTTACAGGCAAAACCGTCGATGTTAAAGTGAAGTAAAGTACTGAAAGTCTTGCAAGCATTGAAAGGCTAAATTAGGAACAAAAGAGCATAAAGAATGGCACAAAACCTATGCTAATTAATGTCAAGCGAACCATGAAAGCTCATCTGATAAGATGGAATCGAGATTTTTGTACGCTTCGAAACTTTGCATGGCCTTAGATACGTAAATTATACCGGTGATTGTGAGAGCAAAATTTTAAGGCATAATGGACAAAAATCCGTGCGAAAATATTGAAGTGCAAAAGAAAGAGTTATTGATAATTTAGTTATTGTTCAAAGAGAATGGGCACTCGATTGGGAAACCTGTAAAGAAAACTGGAAGACCCCGAAGGAAAAGGTAAATCAACTGCCAAATTCATTTTTAAGTTAACAATTGATTATGCCTTGGCTACGCATCGGAATTAGAACTCTAAAAAATATTAAAAATCAAATCTGGAAGAAAAATTAAACTTTATGAAAATCCATCATTACAATATTTTTTTCCACTATTCCAATTTCCATTCAGACAAATCCTGAAGTTACTTGTTAATTATTTACTCATATTCGTAGAGAGGAATTGAAACACGCGGCTCTACGTCGTATGCTGCACAAACGAGAGGCCCTATTAGGTCCTGACTTTGTTATCTTTTTTTCCCTCACACGACTGTTGGTTGATTACACGCCCGCTACTTTATCCGGGCAAGTCCATATCAGCGAGCGTCGGTATGTATGGAGCGAAAGTTGCATATGAAACATGAAACAGAAAGGAAAAAAAATACCGCGGCGTTGCGCACGTTTCCAAAATTTTATTTCACTTTTTTCGTCGAGTTTCCCTAATGGCTCAACTCATATGACACGAGACAAGTTCTGAATTTTAAATGCAATTAATTGAAAGAAATTTGGTGACACTGACGTTTTTCAGTAAGTTTAAAGCTTTTACATATATAAAGAAGATTAGAGGTAATGCAAATCATTGGATAATTAGTTTTTAGTACTAAAATTTTAACATTTAAATGCTAAACAGAAATAATACAAATACGAATACACTCAAATAAATCTTAAAATCCTTTATGCAACTGCAACAAAATAATTTTGGTCGAAAGTTTTAATTAAATATTACTACTTTAAACGTTTTTAATTTTTTTTTCAAATATATAGTTAAAAAATGAAAAAAATGATGAAAGGATGAAACTTATGTTTTTCAAAATGGGCTTAAAAATTAAATATTCTCTCTGGAATACCAATTCAGTCTTAAGATTTTTTCAGTGATATCTTAGAAGGATACACTACTTGATGAATTAAACGGAAAAAAATGTTCACATCCATTTTGTAAATATAGAAAGGTTCAGAAGGGGGTGGAGGAGTATCGGGCCAGCTGGCTGAACAATGGATCGAGGACAGGTGATTTTTTTAATATTAAGTGACCCCCAATATTATTTATATAATTATCTCATACACATATTTAGGTCTAAATCTATAGAAACTGTGAGGTTGTGATAGCTGAACGGACAAACAACGAAAGAACGGACATGGTGAAATTATAAGAATTTTTTCTATCACTGTGAAACCTTGAAAATTCATTAATAACTAATTGATATATCGAATGTATCCTCAATATAGCGTAATATTAACATATTAATGAAAGCTAAAGGGTTACATACGTAACATCATAACCTAAATACCGAGGTGAACTAAAGCGTTCAGAACGCTTTACAATATTAACATTTTTGAATTTTTTCCCGTCTATGAGTTTTTATAATTAGCGACAGTAACTCCTAATCATAAATAATTTTATACGCGATATATCATTCCCCAATCTCTTTTATGTATAGACTCCAAAGAAATCATTGTTATTATTTGCTCAACTAATAACTAATTCACAAACTTGCTGTGTACGTTCTATAAATTACTGTTTGATTAATATTTTAGCATTAAAACAAATATCTAATGGTCTGATAAAAAGACATTGTGTTATTTTAATGTCGGCGGGTTTGTTACTAAAACTCTCGTTTGAATAATATTTATTGCTATAATTTGTTACTTCAAACGTCAATTTTAAATTCCGGTCCAGTTATCAAAATATAACGATTTAATTTTTAATATATATATATATATATATATATATATATATATATATATATATATATATATATATAAACTGTTATAGGTGCAGTGTATAAATTCCATAATAATATTCCATTTAAATAGAATTGTTATATTTTGATAACTGGACCGGAAGTTAAAATTGACTTTTGAAGTAACAAATTATAGCAATAAATATTATTCAAACGAGAGTTTTAATAACAAACCCGCCGACTTTAAAATAACATAATATCATATATATACACTGTTATATATGGTAAACATATATATATATATATATATATATACATATACACTGTTATATATGGAGTGTATAAATTCTTATATAATTACCTTGTTACACACTCGGAATTTCAGAATCAACAGATCGTGATGGACAATTAATTATTCGCGTGTTTCATAAAACGTATCGCAACTCAGACAGAATATTAAAACGATTATTAAAATGCAAATCGTCAAAACATTCATTTTAAAGAACGAACTCATCGTAACACTTTTTATTCCGCCCGAAGAACCCGCTATGGCGATAGGCCCTCGTCATAAAAGTTATACTTTTTAAAACATACAACAGGGAAAAAGGACCGTCGGAATTTTTCATTGTATTCAAAAGTCTGCCACGCTCTGTCGCTCTGATCGTACTAAATGTCCAAACAAATTTCAGACCACTCGCCGAAACTCGTTAGCGATGAATGAATAAGTTATGGTGTAGCTTGATTTGTTGGAGCGTTTGTTATTAGACAGATAGCGTATAGGACTGAAAGATATACTTGGATGGTGAGTACTAAGTATGTTAAATGTCGATTATACTTTATGAGGAAATTATGTAGATAAAGACAACTTGAAAACAATATTAATTTTATTTATAGTAAACAGTTTTATTTGTGAGGCGTTAAATTTTTCGAATACTGATGGAAATCAAGAATATATAATTTGTGCATTCTTATATATTGAAGCTAAAATCTAATTCTCCATTTTCGCTTTTCATATTCCAGGATGCTTCTTCTCATTAATTGTCGTAATTAGTTTTTATCTATATGAACAAAAAATCGGTACCGTTTTGTTCCAGTTTGTTTTGTTATTACCGCACCCTATTCTTATTATAGTTCTGATGATTTTATTTTCCCAGTATGTAAAGCTATTCACTATCTATGGTACTACGTATGTTCTGTTTATATATTTGTATTAATACGACTTATCTTACCAATATAGAATAAACCCAAACAATATAGAATTTAAACACGAGAAACTCCCCCCGGGACAGTCAGCCAGTTACATCTTGTCAGTTAACTTGCACTTGTTCTTTCAGTACAGTGCAATTCCATTTCTAGAAGACAACATATTTGTTTTTGAAAGCAACATATTTGTAAATTTCAAATAAGTACGTACTTTCTACTCGGAAACTTTAATTTCATATGCGAGATGAAAATCTTCCTTTTTTCCTTTCTAAGTGAAACATAATTAATGAAAAAGCATGTAAGTCAATATATGTATAATATATTAAAAAAATATTAATGTTTATAATATATTAAAAAAATATAAAATATATTTTTTAATCACTGTAGCTTGGCGGTATAAATATTTGAATGGTAACCGAGAAAAGCGTGTTCAAATTTCAATTAAGTCGGAAAAATTTTTTCTGGTTATTATAATTATTTTTTATTTTTAAAACAGATAAATTTTCAAAACTTACAGATTAGAACCAGTGTTTAAAGAATAATATATATTTTGAAGCTTGTTCAGGTTAATTCACTTTGTCTTTATCAACTACTATTATTCGACGTGTTGGGATTTGAGGATCGGCGTATCGAAGGTTATTGTATATGTGCCAACTTAGGTCTAAGAAAAGTAAGCGAAGTGTGACTATACCGTTTATTTTATATATTAATGTAAATTCCAAATTTCTACATAGGGAGTAGGTCTTTTGTGTAGTTTGAATATACACAAAAGGCCTACTGTGTGACTATACCGTTAGTCACACTTCGCTTACTTTTCTCAGACCTAAATTGGACATTATCTTTATGTCCTGATATATTTTTGTGAGATTGGCGACAAATAAACAAGTCATCCAAATTACAATATTACATCACTTTTGTATGTAATTAATATATTAGGTCTATAATTATAGAATCGTACCTATCTATAACATACGGCTAACGTATACATAGAGATAAAATACCTTCCTTGCAGAATTCCTTCAGTTTTTCACCAAAAAAAATTGTAACCATGAGATCTGCGTTTTTAACTTTTTTGATTGAGTGATAATTAATAACGGGTAAAACAGATGATATTCAGAGGAGGATAAATAACAAGTGTACACTGGGTGAGGAAGCACAGTCCATTCATTGGAGAATATTTCATCAATACAACGGCGGGAATAGCTCCATGCAAATGATTTCTTTCTTCTGGAGTTGTTAACTTCGGTGGATATATTACAGACTATTTCGACTTCTTCCAACAAGCATGATGGTTTCGAAGCATGATGGAAAAGGTTTGGTCGAATCTTGATGTAATGTGATAAACATTGTAGCCATATATATTTCCATTATTAACCTGTTAATCTTAGTTCCCATAACAACACAAAACACATGAAACCTTTATATTTAACATGGTTTGATGTATAGTGGTATTATAAGGTTATATCCCGTATTTTTCACTTTCTCTAACTCAATTTTTGCTTCACCCTATTACAAATCAACCCCCCATTATAGTCATCACTATATTATACCCATTTAATATTTTACATTACAGCCGAAACTTCCTTTCTGTTTCGCATATTTTGTGAAATTACGTTTACCCATGGTGAAACTTCTGCAGATAATCAATATATTCTTTAAGAAAAACGAGGCGCTGTAAACTAATTTTTTTTTAAATACAAATGGTTATTTGTTCATTAAATATTTTTAACGATATAAAGTGAAACCTTTTTTCTTTTCTAAATTCAACTCTCATCCTAGTTTCATATAAACAAACATTAAGATCAACATATATTAAACTTATAGAACAACGACCAACAATTTTTTTTTAAATTTTCACTAAATCATTGACAAAAATTATGAGTATTTTAACGTATCTCAATTATTTTTGAATATATTTCGCAAAAATGTTATTACTGCAACATATTTTTATAAATTTGATAACCACGTTCGTAACAAATCGATTTTAAATGAGATAATTGAATCTATTTTTTACTTAGCACATGAGGATGGAATAAAATTAGAATATAACACAATTCTAAAGATAGTTATTCTTTTCACTTCCTATATTTTATAGATTTAAAAAAATAGCACATGAGAAGAAAATATTTATCTCCATAAATAAATTTACACAATATTAATTTTCATTTTGAACTTCCCGTGTATATATGTTTGTTGGCATCAGGTGGCCTTGGTTCGGACATAAATGGATGTGGTTTATAGAAAAAAGAAGGTTTAAACAAATAATTCTGCCTTTCATTCGTTTCAATGAAAATATATCTAAGAAATGTTATGCAAGGAGTCAAGTCCATAAGCATAAATGAGAATGAATTAATGCCTATTCTTAAAATAAAACCGCACTCCGTCATTGTCGGATCTAGTTAAGCTTACATTCAGAATCTATAGAGATGTGTACTACATCTACCTAGATTTTCAATGTTTATATAGACAGGTACACCTAACATTTAGAATCTGAATTAGCCTAAGTATTTTCTATATTTTTGATTAGGAATTCGAACCAGAAAGTACTAAGTTAATTAAGGTAGGACAACCAATAATTGTTGTGATTAAGTTTCCACGAAATTTTTGATATTTAATTGTTATAATTTTGGTTTTCCGATGGACTTTTGCTCTTTACAGGAACTGAAATTACATCCCACGATATAATTTCAGTCACCACAGGTCTGACTAGGATATTTATCAATACTGTATATTACGGTTTGATACAAAGAAATTGTAGCACTCAGTTTGGGAGACTGGAATGAAAAGATAAACGTTAATGCATAATTGTCTTCCATAATTATGTTTATGTTAACTATTACATGAATGTAACTTAGCGTTTCTATTTGGAAAAAACTTCTCAAATATTATTTATGACTTTATTTTATTCTCGTATTTCATGACTCGTATGAAGAACAAAAAAAGAACACAAGAAACATACTTTTTAATTTATTAGTTGTTATTGTTTTCATAGGCTCATAGCTAACCTAATTTTTGTAAAGAAGAAATATATCGGAGACGATACTCGAAAAACTTAATTTCGCGTTCGTGATTCCGAGTCAAATTGAAAAGCGGACTATTATATGTGCCATTTTTTATTTGAAGTTCGGTTCATACGTACGTTGTAGCGTCAAAAGTTGCGCACATTACACGTAGTTGGAATACACGTCACGCACAATGTGACATTTGAATAACCCGTAGTTTCAGGTAATTACATACTTTGGTACAGAACATACATTGCCAATGATTTTACTCCCCTTTGACTTCAATTTAATAAAGGTTTCTATAAAGAAAATTTGTTTGTCTACGAATTTTAGAACAATTTTTTTGCATTAATTATAACATAAAAGTTTGGGAATATATATATATATATATATATATATATATATATATATGTGTGTTTATATATATATATATATATATATATATATATATATATATCTATATAAGAAAGAATATAATATGATAGAAAATTATGTAAAGTATTCGAATTAATTATTGTATTTATTTAAACAACATATTATTAATTTTTGTAATATGCTCATCGATGTTCTTAATTTGATACCCATTTTCTCGATTTTCATGTATTTGACGTTGGACAAAACGGACGTTGAGATATTATTTATGTCGTGATGTCACATGCAGAAACTCGGAAGTTTAAGACGATTCTAACGATATCCCATTTGTATAAATCGAATTGTACTTTCCGGCTCATGAGAGTACCATTTGAACACATTTACATACGTACATACATACAATGATAAACTCAGTCTTTCTTGACCTACCACACTCTTATAAAAACGCAACAGACAAACATACGTTTACAGGTAGATCAAGAAGCATAAAACCAATTAATTTAAAATTTTACAAAAAGAAAGCTGTCACTCGTATTTTTTAATACAGAATAAGTATGAATCGTGGTTTTATGACCAAAGTTCTAACAAAAATAAATAAATATGACATATTTTATTTTTTTCCTACTTGTCAATACCCTCAGATGACATTATTTTACATAACAAATTTTAAATTACTTATTCGCGAATTTCTAGCGTTTTTGTCGTATTCTAACAAATTTGTCGTATTCTAACAAATTTGTCGTATTTTAACAAATCTGTCGTATTCTAACAAATTTGTCGTATTCTAACAAATTTGTCGTATTCTAACAAATTTGTCGTATTCTAACAAATTTGTCGTATTTTAACAAATCTGTCGTATTCTAACAAATTTGTCGTATTCTAACTAATTTGTCGTTTTCTAACTAATTTGTCGTATTCTAACAAATTTGTCGTATTCTAACAAATTTGTCGTATTCTAACAAATTTGTCGTATTCTAACAAATTTCTCGTATTCTAACAAATTTGTCGTATTCTAACAAGTGAATGTAAAACACTTAATGCAATTTAAAAAAAAATACGTTACTGCAATTATTATTTTCACTATTCTTATCACCATTCAGACAAACGTCTAAGTTACTGATTAGTACCTTATAAAGATGAGCGGCACAAAGCGCGCCGCTTTTTTTGTTTACATATATTCACAAAGTGGAATTAAAACCTGGCTCTGCTTCGTTCGCTGCACAAACGAGAGACGCTATTAGGTTTTAACTTTATTATTGTTTTTTCCCACTCGTGACTGTTATTTGATTACATGCTTGCTATTTTCTCCCTTGTAGTTTATATCAGCGAGCGTAGGTGTGTACTGAACGAAAGTTAAATATGTATCCA
This sequence comes from Druceiella hillmani, assembly GCA_039881145.1. Taxonomy (NCBI): domain Eukaryota; kingdom Metazoa; phylum Arthropoda; class Insecta; order Lepidoptera; family Hepialidae; genus Druceiella; species Druceiella hillmani. Next base: position 38,985,045 of record JAYKKI010000003.1, on the reverse strand, counting down.
TAGGGAAAAAGGGATCGAGGAGGGCCATTTTATAAGTACTTTTCTATTGCATATTATTCGGAACAATATTTCAAACTCCTGCTTGCAAAATTTTGTTTACATATGTAAATCTGTAACTGTATAAACTATAAAGTTATGACAGCTGGACGAACGCATAGACAACAGTATGACGAAATTGTAAAGGTTCTTTGCTTTACTACGAATCCCTAAAAAGTAATTAAAAACTACTGATATATAAAAACAAGCGTACCCTCAATAGATTGCAACACTGATTTAATAATAAAGAATAGACCATCACAGACACATCATTATAATTTAAACACAGAGGCGATCAAATGTGATCATAACTTTTTAAAAGGCAATTTTATTTTCGGGTTTTATTCATCTAATTGTTCCTATAATAAGCGGCGGATGCGAAAATACAAACATTATAATTCCCATTCGCAAACAATTGTACACCCGATATAATATATCCTAATTTTTTCTGTTCATATGCAGTGGAAATAATTATTTTTAATTGCTAAATTAATTATTAATTCACACTCTTACACGTTTTGATTTGTTTTCGTTTTAAATTAAATCCCATTATTATATCATTCGGTAACAAATGACATTACTTTGTATTAATATCGGCGGGTATGTTACTGATATTCTTGTTCAAATAATATTTATTGATTTCATTCGGTACTCCGAAACGGGATTACAATTTATGTGCCAATTATCAAAATATAATAACGCAATTAATATAAGATTTATATATAGTATATATTATATATGTTAATGTACGAAAATTATATATATAGTAATCACCTTCTCGCGCGAATGCGTTACAGAATCAGCAGATCGTGATGAACAATTAACGAACTAATTAAAACACTTTTTATTCCACCCGAAGGGTCTGGTTCAGCCATAGGTTCTCGTCAGAAAAGTTATACTTTTTAAAATAGACAACGGGAAAAAGAGCTGTTTGAATTTTACAAAAGTCTCACGCGCTGTCGCTCCGATCGTACAAAATGTCCAAACAAATTTCAGTTCCCTTGGTAAAATTGGTAAGTGATAAATGAATAAGTTATGGTGCAGCTTGATTTGTTGGACCGTTCGTTATTAAAATGATATCGTTTAGGACTAAACGATATATATTTGGATTACAGGCATTAACTATATTAAATATTAAAAGGCTTGAAAGGTTACATGCAGTTATTAAGAATTTGAACGCTATCGTAACTTTATTTATGATAAACAGATAGTTGCATATGTAAGTCGTTAATCATTTTCTAGTTTCGATAAAACTCAAGAATATCTATTTTATGTATTCTTGTATCTCGAAACTAGAATCTAACGTTTGGTTTTTGCTTTTAAGTCTTTGTAGCGCTTCATTTGATTAATTGTCATAATTAGTTTTCACATATATATATGAAGAGCCAAATACAAAACCAATAGGTACCATAATATGCCATGATAGTACATGGAAGTGTCAAGTTGTGCTTTGTCATCACCATGCCTTACTAATATCAGTTAACTGTTTTTCTCGGTACGTTATAGCTATTTACTCTTCCTGGCCACATGTCTTTGTATTTCTAATGATGTGACGAAACTTATACTGAACATAAAAGATTTAAATACAAAAGGCGTCCCCAGGACAGTCAGCCAGTAAAGTTCTTTCAGTCAGCTAGCACTAATACGGTAGTTGACTTATTCTAAATTTTGATATTTTTCCTACAATATTGTGAAATATAAGATAATTAAAAACCAGTCCTGAAAAAAATTCAAAAATTGATTGAAGAATAAGCCTGTTGTAGGCTTCTAAATTTGAAGATACGGATAGAGTTGGGTATATCCCTGTCTCTTTTCCTCTCTTAGAATATAATGTGTAATACTAAAAATGACCTCACACCACAGTATTGCCGTTCTTCTCTAAAGATGAAATTTAAACTTTTATAACTCGGTCAATTTTAAAGATTATTGAAAAATTTTCTTCATCAGCTTGTACCTTGAAACTATGATTAATGAATTAAAAAAAATTTAGTCAAATACCCGATTCTTTCAATAGAGTGAAATTTTGTGTCTTGTTTTATGTAGCTGAATTATTTATTTGATTAATGTAGTTAATTGATTTGAAGAAGGGATTAACTAATAACATTTTAATTATAATTAACTAATAACATATAATTAATTTTATATTGATGTTCGAGACAATAATCATCCATTTTTTCACTTTTCCTTACATGTGCAATAAAATTAATGAATATGGAAAAAGGGTCAGTTTCCATAAGTTAATAATGTTTTCTAATCACTGCAACTTAGCGGTATGAATATTCAAAAAGTGGTTTAATGAAAATAGTCAGCAGCACATATTTTCAAGAATATTCGGAGCAATACACCCTCTCTTGGTCGCCTATTGTTATTTAAACGTGTAAGGATTTGAGGATCTGCGCATCACGGCTTTTTTATATGCCAGTCAGTTCGGTATGCGCAAGTTCGGATATAAAGAAGAGGCTTATCAAGATTGGTTAAGATTCGTGTAATAAATGACATAAACGGCACAGACACTGCATTTATCTTCTCGCGAATCTATGTTTATATGCGTCTCTGATAATGTCAGAATACAGTTTTATTAAGTTAGTATTAAAGAATCTATCACCTCCGTTAATAAAATTATTCATTAATTATTAATTATTAATAAAAATATTAATTTTGTTTGTACGTCAGAAATAAATTAAATCTTCAATTACTTAAGCACCATTGTTATTTAACACTTGTAGTAAATATTTTCAATTATATAATATTTTCATTCTTATGAATAATTCCATTCTTATATAATCATTTGGGCATTTCATTGAACAAGTTGGTAAATGCAACATTATTTTTTTTTATTTCGTAAATTATTAAACAACGTGACTTATAAATTATACATATATATATATATATATATATATATATATATATATATATGTATATATATATATATATATATATATATATATATATATATATATATATAACTGAATAATATAAAACCCTCTTATTACACTTAGTTTTTAGTGATTTTTTTATTTATCTATTTTTCATTTATTTATGTATTTTAATGTATACCGTTGATACATATGGTTGCCTTATTGCTATGAGAGCGGCCGGAAATCGAATTCGGATTCCCGCGATTGATGCACCGATTGATGATGATTGCACCGCGTCATCAAAGACCAACATACCATAGCGACCATTCATATACCACGGCGACGATTTTTTATTTCGCTTTAGTAGTTATTGCGATTTTCTGCATAATAAAAAAAAGTTCGTACTTATTTGAATTTGACTACGTAAACTGATTATAGTACATTATCTCCATTGTCATATTATACTTATTAAGATACATATGTACTTTTAGTAGTAGCTGCCTTTGAATAATATATACAAAAGAGATATTTAAAATTATATGCATTATATTCCCTTTTTATATACCAAGAACTCTCATCATCTTCCATAAATGTACTGACTGTGGACTCCTACTTTCAACTCTAGACAATATCTGTCTTCGGAAAACTTACAGTAAATTTACGTATTACTAACATAAATATATTATTTTAGGACTTTTAATAAGATAAAACATGTCTTAACTGTATTTAGTTTTACTACAATAGTAATAAATGATTGACATATAAGTAAAACATAATAGAGACAGTGTATTAACGTGTGTTGATTGATTATTAGTAAATGATGTGATTATTAGTAAAGTATTAACGTGTGTTAAATACAAATCAAAGTAGAAATACAAAAGAAGGATTGTTGTGAAAGTACTAATATATGAAAAATATATAAAAAAATACTAACATCATCCGAGGTAATGAATTTCGATTACGTTTTTGAATATATCAGGAAAATGGAAAAACATACTTCTCTAACATATTATTATTGTGTAACACCAGTCTCCAAGCATTATGCAATAGTCTTTATTGAGGATTAGTGTAATAAGCGCGTATATACCTCTTGACTGTTTTATTACGGTTTTATCAAGTACCTACAGTGAAAAATAGCATTATTGAAGACAAAGTAAATGTGACCATAAATATTCCCTTTATATAAACAAATTGATCTTAGTTCTTAAAACGACGTAAAAGAGAAGAACCATTTAAAATTCACTACATGATTTGAAGCATAGTGGCATTTGCATTGTAAATTTATATGTTACAGGGTTTAATAATTTTTTCTCATGTGATTTCATTACATGTTTAGTCATTGTGAAAATATAATCTGATAGTGGTTACCAGGTAGTTAAAAGAGAAAGATGAGTTAAACAAGATCCGTGCAAATTCTTTATAAAATGTTATAAGCGAATGTTTGGTGTACACATGTAGTCTCTCGGGCTGGAAAATATATTTGTTTTTTAAACCTTTTTTACAATATGTATATAAGGGATAGGAGTTTATAAAGCAATTATGGAAATCATTATGGAGTCGCAAGGCTCGAGTACGCGTCCTCTGAACTGTCAAGCGACATAAGCGCTGTGATATTTACATAACTTGTTATGCCCTTGTTTGACTTTTAACGAGGCAAGTTCTTTCTATTTTTAATTAATTAACTTGAATCTTCTTTTCTGTTGCGGGTATTTTGTGAAATTATATTTCCCCATCGTGAAACTTCGCAGATGATATATTTTTTTATGGAAAATGCGACGTTGTAAATTTTATGTTTTATTACGTCCAAATGATTAGGTGCTCATTGACATTGTTTATCGACATAAACTGGAACATATTTTTTGATGTGAAACATCTATAGGCGCAGATATAAACCGTATCGTTGGCGTGGCGACGCTTTCCGTGGCGACGGGTTGCCACGCTATTCTAAGGTATATATATAGTCTATATGTAGTAGAGTGAGAAGACGTGTCGCCATGCGCAACCGACTACGCGACCCCCTCGTCACTCAATTCGACGCTGTTGTTTGCTACGGTACACATAACCTGTGCTTTATTTTTGTATTAATTGTAAATAAATGTTTATTAAATAAAGTCACCATTTTCTGTAAGAAATTCGTAATACTTTATTTTTTCATTATGCTATATTTAGTTCCTGTAATAATCTTGTCTTTTATGCATATTACTTGCACGAACACGATGTTCCACATCTGCCAGGCGTCCCGTGACGGTTCACTGTTTTTTTCTTTTTAAGACAAAACCTTTATAAAAACTGAAATTAAAATTGATACAAAATAAACTGACAGGTCTATTATCAAGCATAATTTACTTCTTTTGCAATTCTCAAAAGATAATTTAATAACTTTTAATTATCGTTTATTTATCGCAACATTTTATATCGGTGCTTATTCATACACATATTTGATGACACTACCGTCAATTAGAAATGAATATTTCGCAAATATATTATTTCTGTGACATATTTTGTGGAAATGTCAATGTCTACATTTTTAGTAAATTGACATTAAATTAAATAATTGAAGATATTTTATACTTAAAATACGATGGTGGAATAAAATAAAAATCTAAAATTATCCTCAAAAGGAAGAGTTATCCCTGTTTTTAATTCCAACTTTTTTTACACGAAGCATAAATTTTAGAAAATGTTTATCGTTATAAATACATCTACATAATTTTTATTTTCATTTTTAACTATTAAAAAAAGAGTTAAATAATCACGCTATTTCAATATTTTCAATAAAAAGATATGAAAGGAGTCATCTCTCCACTCACAGTTCGTAAGAATATAAGTGGGTATGAAATGAATGATTATTCTTAAATTAGTGGTGTATCACACTTCGCCATTGTAATGTATTTTTAAGCTTAATATCGCAATCTGAATCAATCAAAGAATTACATTTAGAATCTGAATCAGTCAAAGTATTACATTCAGAATCTGGACAGCTAAAGTATTACATTCAGAATCTGAATCGGTCAAAGTATTATATTAAGAATCTGAATCAGCCAAAGTATTACATTTAGAATCTGAATCAGCTAAAGTATTACATTTAGAATCTGGATCAGCCAAAGTATTACATTCAGAATCTGAATAACGATTTCGATAATTAATTGGTATGCTTTTGATTTTTCGAGACTCTTTTGCTCTTTATGAGCATTGGAATTACCTGGAAGTACGTTACTCGCCTTACAAGGATAGCATAATACGAGTATTACTACATGTTACATATTTACAGAGGAGTTGTGACATTCGGTTTGGGAATTAAAAGATTAATTAATATACTAATTTCACGTTTTGCAGGACAGCTTCAAATTTCCTTGTTAGTTTATATTTTATGAATTCATGTAAATAAATTCAAATAAAGATAATAATTGTATTTTATTCTTATGCTTAATAACTTATGTTAAAATAGAAAAAACACACATTTTTAACTTTTCAGTGGTTATTTTTTTCATAGCCTAACAACTAATCTCTATTTTTGTTCTAAACAAATGTATTAAGATTTTTGCTTCCTAACATTATGCTAAAAAAATTAACTTTGCTTCAGAGTCGCGTTGAAAAATAAAAACGGATAAAACAATTTTGGTACAGTTTTTTATCTGAAGTTTAGATTTAATTTAAATATTGATTAAGCTTCACTCAGGTAAACAATTTTCAGAAGCTGCGAAGGATCGTTAGGAACAACGCTTACACGAAACGAGATAAGCAATCTCGTTTCGCCTTGCAAAGTAATCCAGGTGGCTGTCCCCTACGGACCCGGCGGGGATTTAATCAGCCAAAAAAAATTAGGACACTCTCGAAAGTGAGCGATTCATTTTCCTCAACAAATTATTATTGATTGCGATGCCAGGCGCGCGGGCGGGCTTATAACCAGATCACTATTAGTCAACCTGCCGCCGTGTCCTCTCGGCAGGCGGCTGCGAGACAATCTCCGAGATGGAGAAGAGCCCTGAGCTCGTCTAATAACGCAGCTTCCTTATCTTGAAAAGTGCCCTCAGTATCTTTTGCCGACTGATTAAAATATATGAAACTGTCATTAGGTGCGCAGAAAAAAGACGAGAGCTTTATAAAAATAAATTACTCCTTTTATATAATTTATTAAATAAGATTTATTTATGCGAAATGAATGATTAATTAAACTCTATCAAAACGGTTTGATTTTAGTATATTAGAAAAATATTTAATTACTACATAATATATTATAAAATTAAATTACATTTAAGAGTGTGTTATGCGACTCTACGCTTCTCATTTTCGTACAGCATAACTTCTGACTTGGTGAAGCTAGGGTACTCCTTGCGAGAGTATATATATATATATATATATATATATATATATATATACAAATATATTTACATTTCTTGGTATAAAATATCATTTTCAAACCCCTACGATCTATATTTAAATTCTTTATGAAAACGGCCAAGTGCGAGTCGGACGCGCACACGAAGAGTGCCGTAGCCCCAAATAATTTTAAACTTAAAGTTTGTATTTATCAGACACTATGAAAAGCAATTATTGCTGTTGTCGGTACCGAAAATATTCTTTATTTAAAAATAACAGGTTTTATTGAAATCAATTTTCTTTGAAAGTTTATTTTAACTTATACGACTTTAATTGCATACATTAGTTGAAAAGTTATAGGTGTGGGGGGAGGTGTGCACACTTGTTAAGAGTTTAGAAGCGCAACTTTATCTCACCAACAATTAACTTCCACAAAAAGTTATTTGGAACGTCTACATCATTTTTAAGACCTATATAACGACACCCCATTCGCCTTTGTGCATTGAATTTTTTTCATCCCTCATTGATATGTATGGAATTCCACCCCTGATATTATTTTTATTCCACTATTTAATTGTATAGCGATTCATAGAAGACACATACCATCCATATTTCTTCCATATAGTTTTCGACAAATAGTTTTCGAGTAAAATGGCTGTGATCTGCGGATAGACAAGCAGAGAGACATGACGATACTTTATGGGTTTCGTTTCTGCCGCTTGGCTACGGAACCGTAAGTTGAAATAAATATATCGAATATATTTGGGACGGACGTAGCACCATCAACAGTGATATCTGTAAAATTCCATAAAATCGGAGTAAATAGTGCCGAGGACACGAGAAAAAAACCGCGGCAGCAGTCAAGTGCGTCGACAAAGGCGTGAGTAAAAATGTTGTTTTATATAGACTTATTCACATTATCTGTCTGAACCGCCCCTTATATTCATTAATGTATCTATAATTCACCTTTGGGGAGCTTGTAAAAGTGTTCATTGCCAATTTATAGATATGAAAATTGAAGCAAAAATTCCATAAAACCTAAAAATCCATAAAATTTATAAAATTCCATAAAATCGGGGTAAATAATGCCGGGAACATGAAAAAAACCGTGGTAGCTACAAGTGCGTCGACGAAGGAGTGAGTAAAACTGTTTTTTTGCGGACAATATAGACTTATTCACATTATCTGTCTGCACTGCTCCTTATATTCAGGAGCGTATCTAGAACTCGCTTTTGGGGAGCGTGTAAAAGTATTATTGAAAAACAATAATGATGTGCAAGAAACAACAATGTCTTTTAAATAATAAGTAAAAACACTTATAAAGCACTTCCTATTTACAATTTTTTCTGTCTTACCTTTCCATTTTTTTAATAGCTTTTCAATAAGTTTTTTGACTCAGGGTAATTTTGAAGAGCTCGGGGTAGGGGTTCGTTTCAACACCCCCGGGCTTCCATTTCAATATGTGCAGTCTTGAAATGTATATATACACGACAAGATTGTCCTTAAACTTCAAATTTGAAATCCTGTTTTTCGAGATATTCAAAGAAGCTGCAATTTCGGAGAAATGAATCGATGAAGGCGAAACGAATACATTAATTACGATTCAACGCACAGTTAGCCTTTTATAATCAAGTCGCTGACCTATCCCGTTTTTCCTTATGTACTCTTAGATTTGTTGCGTGAAATGCGCGTGATCTTATCACCTTAATATCTTTTTGTAGCAAAATGGAGTCGACAAAAAGCTCTTAATAAAACAAAAAAGCTATGAAAGTTAAAATTAGAATAGTTCCAAAATATGTTAAAAATTACTTTTCATGTTCCAATATGACCAAAAAGAAAGATCAGTAAATTATAAATTTATTGAGTTTTCTTTTTATTGTTGTGGGAGAGCAACTCATATAACCATGCCAATTTTTTAATCAATAACATGTATAACTAGTTGGCCCGTGCAAATAATTCAGTAATAAAAGTCTCATTGTAAAAAATATATTATTATGTACAACACGTTTTATTAAAAAACATCAAAGTGCAGACATTGGCTTTCTCAGATATGTTATCTTTTAACTTCTTAGTTTACAAAATTTCTTTGAAAACAACATTAGAAGTGATAACGTGCTCATTGTTTGACTATATATATCTTTAATATAAACATGAATACCATCCGAACTCGTGAAAAAGCCACATATAACTACCCATGCGAAAAAACAGGTTCTGGTAAATACAACCCTGCTCTTTTGTGCATCTGACCTCTTTTATGCTTTATTAAGGATCAGAGCAAAGATCACTTTTATTGGGAATTGCTTTCTTCTCATTTGGAAAGATATGTATCAGAAGCAAATGAAAAATGAAAGAAAGGTCCAACCCTTTCTCAGAAGTTGTGAGATTAATGTTAGTTTAACAGATTGTCAATAAATGGTGTTTACAATACCATATAAACACCTTTTATAAATATATATGGCGAATAAAAAAAAATAATTAAGAAAATAATTTCGAATTGTTTCTTTATTTTTCGTCATTAGCAGTGAAGATAATCTTCAAAATTATAGCTCAATCATTGATTTTGATAAAGTATTTATGGCATACTGACAAAAAACTTTTGAGAAATACTATATGGAGATTTCTGATAAAAATAACCGTGCCGCACAAATGGACGCACAACGAATCTTACCATAAGGGTTCCTCTTTCACTATTTTAGTACATAATACTAAAAAGAAGATAACGTCTAAGAATTATAAGTTGAAGGCTAATAAATTAAACTTATCTCCAAGGATGTACTTAATTCTACTTCGGATCCACATACATCTTAAAAAACATACAGCGTACGCATAAATCTGATCGACAGTATAAACAACATTTGCGCCATACAGTTAGCCTGTTCATATTTAGTAATAATTCATTCCCGAGTACGCCGAGGCTTTATACGCCAAATGCGCGGTTGTAAGCGCGCAACACACTGCGGGAAGCACAAAATTAAGATTTATGCCGCAGATCATATTCCTCTGATGATTTATCAGTCGCGCTCGCGTTTACTATAAAATAACAGCGTGATTTTATGGGCGTACGAGTTGTAGAGATCAAGTCGAGAAAATAAATGGCAAAATATGGGCGAACGAGTTACAGCGATCGAGGCAAAAATAAACAACAAAATATCTTGCTGCAAGTGACACTATTGAGGTCCAAATTCGTTTGTGAGGCAGATTTAAATATAATAAGGTGATTTGGTAGGATATAGATATACGCCCGGAGATGGTGCGTATATAAGGAACAAGCGTTTCACTTTCCTTAAATTTTAAGAAGACGAGACGCGCTTGTTTTCTTATTTTTTGTTGAGAAAAACGAGCTTTAAGCTGTTTATATAAGTATAATGTCGTACATTAATCTTCATTGTCATCGATATGAACGATTTTAAATTTTGCATGAGCAGATGCGTTTGCTATGGATATTGTAAAGTTTTGGAAAATTATACCATTTCAGTAATCGTTAAAGCGAAATATATTTTTATATAATCGTATATAAAAGACCCTTGATAAAACAAGGAGTTTACTGTGCTCATCATCTTTTGAACTTTGTTAAGAATGTTACATACGTTTTTGTATTTTATGATGTAGCCATTGTGTGATGTAAACACTTATTGCCACGATCGATAAAAATGATTGGAATTTAATAAACATTTACTGATAATACTTAAAGTACAAATCCCTTCAGATGTATAACAAGATGTCAGTTTATTAAGACAAATATAAATATCGATTTTCATTAAAAAAATATCTAAAAGAGTTGAGTTTAATTTTAGATAAGTTAGACGACTTAGCTAGAAACATATTTAGAATTACCTGATGAGTGTTTCTACATAAGAAGTATTATGTTTTATTTTTACACAACGTGGGTCCCGTGGTTCATATCTATCCACGTTAACCCATCGAATTCGATCAAATAACTTATAGATGTTCATACGTATGTAGTACGAATGAACAGTACATAGTTTTTTAACTAACATTTTCTCGTAGAAACTAATATTAACCTCATACTCTAAAAACAAAGATCAATTTCATAAAATAATAAATAAAACGATAAGCAAAATATATCATGGGAATAATTTTCCCTATTGATATTTAAACTTTAACGTTTAGTTTGAATCAGGCTCTTCAACCTAGATTACCGTAATATTTGCAACATGAGATAACACTATCAATAACTCATAATTAAATGAAACTACGTGATATAGTATTATTTCTACTTTCTATAAGTTGTTTATCACGACCTAGGTTTCGTTGTATTACAACATCTTAAGGTGGGCTATTAGCATAGATCCTGAAGATGTAATACAACGAAACTTAGGTCGTAGTAAAGAACTTATACAAAGTAAAAATAATAGTACATCACGTAGTTCCATTTAATTATGAATAAGGAATTTCTACAAAATTAACGCTAAATATATTTAACTATCAATAACATTTACAGAAACTTTCCTCCAAACATATTATCTAAATTTTTATATATCGACAATTATTGAAAAGACAAAATAATATATGAGATTTCTTGAAAGCATTCGCGCTCTGATTCTTGGTACTAACAACGTCTTTTTGTCAGAAATAAAAAGCTGATATTCATCTCATTGTTCATGGAAAATATATTTACCAAGTAATAATGTATAATGTATTTATACAACAATGTAGTTAAGGTATAAAAAGCTTCTTCTTAAAGAATATTTCATAATTAATATTAAGTGTAATCAGAGAATCGATCTAGTAGTGAAATAACCTACCATGTTTATAAATTCTTCAAAGAACTATTTGTGTTCTACTTAAGTTGTCATAGACACGTGATATTTTAAATTTATGAATAAATAAATGTACACCGACAAAATAATTGCTTTTACGAGTCTTTATACTTAGTTAAATGTATAAAAAATTTATTCGATCCCTGTAAGTGACAAGAAAGTTTGATTTCAGTCATGTGCGAAGATTTTGAAGAATACAAACGTTTTGAAAACATGGATTTTTTCACAATATTATTTGTAACTTTTATCAGCTGCTTTAAATTTGTTTTCTACGCCAGGTATAAGTAGAAAGATTTTTTGTTAAACTAATTTTTTTCGCGCAACTTAATGTAGTAAATATGCAGGATTAAGGAAGTTTTCTTATCAAATTACTGTTTCTATAAATTAATGCCCTAATTAAAAAAAAATTAAATCTGCGCACTAGAATTTTTTCTGTTTTTACTTTTCTCCCAATTTTAATTTAATTACTATTTTTAAACCAAATTTTATGTATCTGTAATGAACAATTCAAGTTTTGAACCTATTACCGTTTCTTAATAGGAATTCAATTTTCCTACTTTATTATATGGAAAACTAAATGTTTTGGCGTAATATCCTCAAATCTATTCAAGACGTGAAATATGATAGTAATTCATTGCTAATACGTAAAATTCATTTCCATTACAAAAATCCAAACTTATTGAAAAAAAACAATCTTTCCAGTAGGTACCACGAAAAAATAAAAAGTATTGAAAAATGACAGTTTGAAAAAGTGCAGTGGGCATGCGACGTAAGGTATAAACAAATACTTTGAATGACATTACATTGAATAAGATGTATACATCTCCCCACTTAGGCATTATTTACAATAATTATGAATATTTTTTCAAAAATTAAGAGATGCCTCCGTGTTTAAATAAACCGCAAACATCGAGCTGCCCTGATTTACCATGTAAAATATCATAACAACACATGCTTAATCACACTGTTAAACAAGAGTCAAAACTTGAGCATAGAATTCACCGGAAATTACATGACAGTAGAAGCTCCAATTAAAAATGCTCATTAGCTATCCTATATAAGTAACCTTTTTAAAGCTTTTACGAATTAAAAGACAATAAGAATCATCAAATTGACTGTGTGTTCACTGAGATCCAGAATATCTCTCATGCAAAATGAAGTAACTTCCTTAATATGCACACTAAACTTAAAGCAAAAAGGTCCTACAATGGATTAGGATTTCTCACTTCGACATTCATGAAAAGTGTGCGAAAAAGAAAAGGTCTCCACTACTGAAATTCTTTGATATACATATCGCTGCTTTACAAGAGTAAATCGGCGACAAATGGAACAATTGCCATATTTTTCCAAGTTCAGATTTGTACATTGCATTCAAAACAACAAAATAGAACCAACAAGAGAAATATAAGAAGTACAACACTTTCTTACTCGTGGAATCTGTCGACCTAAATAAAGCTATTCAACGACTTGTCGGTTCTACTCTACAATAGTAAATAGGCGGCAAATGGCATTATTTGTCATATTTTTCTAAGCTAAAATACATTTTAATATTATACACGCCTCTCAAAAAAATCTAAAGTAAACCAACAAGACGAATGTCGGAAAAAACATTGCTTTTCTTTTCATGGAAATTGTGGACCTAGATAAAACTATCAACTGGATTTGTCGGTTCCATTCTAAATCAGTAACAATTGACAACACGTGTCATATTTTTCCAAGTTATATTAGCATTGTAGTGTTTATTATACATTTCACTTAAAAGAATTAAAAATGAACCGACAAGGGCGGTGTTGGAAACACAGCATTTTTGTAGTAACGGAATTTGTTGATCTACGTAAAACTATCAAGACAAGATGTCGGAATAAGATGGACTGTAATTGGAAACACCTGTCATGTTTTTCCAAGTCAAATATTGTGTTATAAATTTCACTCAGAGTAATCAAAAGTGAATTCAAAGGAAAATAATTTATCCAACTACCGAAACTATCCTACATGAGTTTTTATTATCACATTTCACATTATCACATCTCACTTTATCACATTTCACATTATCACATCTCTATTATTTCTTAATGATTACAATGGATGATAGAAAATTGAATGAGGCATTTGGCAATGGAAATGTAGTAATTCATTTATTCATTAGGACTGATGAAAAAGACAAAACTTCTCTTTTTAAGGAGTATAAACCGTCTTTAGAGAATATGCTATTTGCCAGTTTTATAATGTTCATTAAGCTTTCATGAGCTTCAATACCGTGTTGGCAAAGGACATTTGGCATACATGACTCGGTTATATTTTTTTATAAATTGGTTGACCACAGAAAAACGGTGAATCAAATTGAATTCACTTTGTTTCGTACTTCTAAAATTGAATTCATTCTTCATATTTATTCGTACTTACGATTTTTTCTATTATATTCGGAAGAATGAAAGAATGATTACTTTTAAGGTAGGAATATAGGATCGTTTCTTTTTGTGTAATTGCTCTCGTTTAATTATAAATAAATTACACAAATCCTATATCGGAGTTTTGAATACAAGATACTGATTTTTTATTTTTTTTTTATTTATTTAGTTTGCTTCTAACAGCGTGAAGTCCATGATGATAAAGAGCTGATCGTACATTACAAGGTCCGCTAACCGAAGAAAGAGAAGGCTGCATGAACAAAAAAAACGAAGATCAACTTTGCGGAAAAACTAACCTTTGAGAGAGGCAGTTGAAGATTATTACAGGGAAAATCAATTTATGGATATCAAACATAATTAGATACTGTATTTATTTTTAACAATTACTGAAATATACTTAGTTATATATTATTTATAAAACAATTTTATTTTATAAAGCCTACCTTTTTTTATAAAGCTACACACTCAGCTTTTTATTCCAGAACTAGTTCTGGTGTATCATCCACATTTGATTAACAACACACGGGAAAAGGTAGAACAAAAAACAAAGGCTTTAAAACACTGTTGCTGAACATAATTAATATGTGCACATTGGGTATCGAAATAAAAACTCACTTTTACTTTGGAAACATTGACTATCTTGACGAAAACTGTGTTGGAAGAAAACATTTTTTCCAAAAACGCATTTCAATTTATGTTTTTATTAATGGAAATACTTCAATTATTTTAATGATAGGTCGTCTTGCCTTATACATATTAAGGCATATAAGAAAATTATAAGAATCAAGAACGGGACAAACTAATGAGCATTTAACAGAGCTATCACTAACTCCAAGAAGAACATTAGGGAGAAATCTATACCAAGTGAAGGAATGTTTAGCCTAAGGCTTTACAGTTTTTTTTAGGATTATAAGATACATATATACTTAAAAAAAATATATATTTATATATGTATATATATATATATATATATATATATATATATATATATATTATATATATATATATATATATATTTATATATATATATATATATATATATATATATATATATATATATATATTATATATATATATATATATATATATATATATATATATATATATATATATATATATATATATATATATGTATGTATATATGTTACTACGTCTGACACAACAATTACGCGCAAGTGGAAGTCTGAAAAGACGCTTTTTTTATTTTCAGACGTGATTTGAATTTTCAGAACTCGTTCCATTTTCTCAGAAAATGTAGTCGTGAGACGCATATGTACCGATCACACAACAGGGAAACAATTTTCAAGATCTAAGGGTATGATCAATTAAGATTATTGACTACGTAGATAAGTAATGGAACTTGTTAACGGCCAGTTTAAAATTGTTATGAAATTTTCCGGTACGATTATTTTAATGTCATAATGCGAAAAGATAAAGCCGATTTTAGAAAAACTATCATTAGTATCAATGTTACAAAATAGACTATCAAGGAGAACAAGGGAACCAAATTCTGGAGACGCGCTCAAGAACTTTTCATTGAATAAAATATCATAGTTGAATACTGCAAAATTTCCTGTTTTCATAGTAATTTCATGTTTATACCGGCTAATTAAAAATTAGCAAGGAACTAATTGTAAAAATAGAATGAAGAAATTATGAGTCATCATAAGATGCCTGGCTAATGTAATTTTTTTTTATTTTGTTATGTTTTTACATTGAAATAAAAAGAAAATGTGTTTTTAATTGTATAATACTGTTAGTCAACGAGACGCGAAGCTGGCCGAATTAAGTCAGAAAGAGCCGACAAGAGGCGAGGCACGTCGTGATGTTTATTTTATTGCATTTTTCTATTGAAATATATTTATTTGAACAAATTGAAAACAGAAAACCAAACACTCGGATAGTTGTTAATAATAAAATAATAATTTGATTTTATTATTTCATTTTTATGAAATAATTTATCACACAAATATCTCTTAAAAATCTATTGAAAATGTATTTGTAATTTTATAATACTGTTAGGCGAGAAGACGCGAAGTTGGCCGAATTAGGTCGGAAAGAGCCGACAAGACGCAATGCTGGCCGAATGGCACGTCGCGATGTGCCATCAGAACGTTTTAATTCCCATCCAAACGCGTCATTAAATATTTCACATTAATAAGCGAGTTATAAGCTTCCAAATTCAAGATGGGAATGGAGGATGCTTGAATATTTGTCTCCATTACTCTCGTAAAATACAGTGAACATTATAAATAATTACATAATAATTTTGTATTATCGTATTTGTCTAAATGATAAATTAAAATTTTTTTGTGGTCGATTTTGAGAGTTTACTAAATTTTTAAGATTTCTTAATTTTTTTATTCTACATCAACTTATACTTTGATACTATTATTTATGAAATAAAAAAATCTAATACCCTATTAAACAATGAAAACTTTGAAAATTTCACACGGTTGACGTATTGACAGTAGTTCTGGTACAAACCAGGCTACTACCATTCAGATTGGCAACAACATTTGGAGTCTAATGATATTCCCTTGGTAGAGCTGTATCATCTAAAAAAGAAAATAAAATATTAAATACACACCGAATGCAGTCGTGATACGTAAGTGTTAGCCAATATTTTATGGGTATAGTGACAACTTTGGAAAAGAAACATTACAGGAAAGAAACCACTGAAGAGTATTATTGCATATGGATATGTGAGCGTCTCATATATAGTGCGGGAGCTATGTATAAGTCTTAAACGGATTGTATTTATTACTATGCGAGATAGGAAAATATTTTTATAGCTCCGGCGAAGTTTTCAAATTAAATAATTGTCGCTTAAGTTTTTCGTTATGAAACATTGTTTTTCATTTCATATTTTTATTTTTTCTTTTCGTCTGTATAATAAGGATTAATTGCACATTTAAATAAGATATAATAAAATTTACAACAGTTTTGTTTTACAAACGATTAAATTTTAATGTAAACCATAATCGTAATTAATGATATTTTTTAAACGTTCTATTAGCACGAAATAACTTTAAATAATCAGTGGAAATACGTTTCTACATCGAGTTTTCTTGATTTTACCAGACCTGACCGAATAAGCTTTTCGTTGGCGGAAAGTATGTTGAATGTTCACGTATTAAGGTTCGTTTAATTTCTGATCACGCTAGGACTTATCACCATATAAAGTTGACAAATGTTCTTTGACAAAATTCTTAATACTAATATCTTTAAAAATAAATAAGAAATTTAATTGTCCTTTAAAATACATAATCACTTTATGCAGAAATTTGTATTTAAGCTTTTCAAAGTTTATTGAATTTCAAGAATAAGTATGTCGTATCTCAAGCATGCATTTTTCGTATCCCCTTGATCGAATCTTACACTTGAATGCCTTGTGACTACAAAGAGATGAATATTGCTTCCAAACTCACGAGCATTGATATCTAGTAAACGCTACTTAAATCGTATTTAACAAATGAGAAGACTATGTTGAAGCTCATTTTATGTATATTATTTCTTAATATAATATACACAAAAAATACTATACCTGTATTTTATAAATATTAACAAATTCATAATCCCCTAAGCTATCTCCCATAAATATTGGTTAAAACTTTATTTAACAGAATACTGTATAGATGCATAAATGATATGTAATATTCCATCATGAATATAACATATCCAAACTGGACGGAAAATGTTGTTGGATTTACAGTTGTTACCGACATTATCTGCTTTATAAAGAGGAAATACAGAAAATTAAGCATATCCTTTGTAAAATATTTTTCGGCTCATTTTTATTTATATAATTATAACATTAGTGACAAAAAGTATCATGTAACCGACAAGCAATAGTTCATTGTATCCGGATATTTCAACTTTGTGTACCAAGGGCGAAAATAATTTACAGAAATGCCTCTTTTATCATTTCAACAAAACAAACTTAAACGGCAGTTTTCGCATATACTTATAAACGGATCAGAGATTTTCAGATTTATGTAATTTAAAAGAAATTTCAAATCATTTTGCTTATGAAAGACCATCACCAAGTCAAATTTATAATTTTACTATTAGCAAAAATACAAATAATATATAAGTTCTGTCCATACATTAAGCATAAAAAACGTTTAAAGTAGATGTTGTGTAATGCACATAACTCGGCGTAAATTCAAATCAGTTGTTTTATGGCAGCAGTTGCAAGCGGTCGTGCATTGACAGAGAATTTATTCGAGAAAAAATAGTTCGAATGAGTCAATATGGACATTCCAGAAGCACAACAACAATAGTCTTAACACAAATGACAACAAAGATTTGAAATTCCACTTTAACATACTGAACAAAACGTAATTATTTAAAACGACTGCGTGTTTTATTGTTCACGAAATGGCGTCGACACTAAGAGATAGAAACAATATGGTATGTTCCGAGCATGAAAGAGACGAATATTTTTACAACACACGCCATATTTTAACCCTACGTTACAATATGGTGTGTTTCGAGTGTGAGAGAGATCACTATGTTTCTATATGTACATATGTTTTAGTGTGAGTGGCATCACACATATGTTTTGATACGTTTAGTATATTTGAGGTGTATCTATATTATTTAAATCAACGGCTATTTTGTATTAATTTGCAATTAATGGAGCTACATTAAATATTCATCTAGCGATATTAGAATCATGAAAAAATACTTGCAATATGTTGGTAAATTTTAAAGGTAAGCCAAGAAAGATAAAGATATTTAATTATAATATACGTCGTTCCTTTAGAATTTATATCACACAATATTTCACGTCGTACGATAAATCTCAACTACTAAAACACCATCACTCTACGAAGGCTGATAACACCCACGGCAAACACGCACCCGTGCCAGCGTAATTGAAGGCACCCACACCGATCGCAATGAATATTAATATTTTTGTGCGGCGTCACGTCTAAACAAGCAACTTAAACGGTGTGTAATTCTCTTAATTGAAAGAAAAATGGGAGAATAACCGCGTCTCGGCTTACGGGACGCCGGAGAGAAGCGAGACGCGACGCGGGCGAAGCGCTCGCTCGTTACGGGCGACGCCATCCCCGAAGATCCCGCCAAATCACCTTATTATATTTACACTCGCCTCACAAACAAATCTCGGGCCAAAAATTGTGTCACCTGCCGCAGGGGACCCACTTCGCAATTTATTCGCTCCACTCGATCTCTGCAACTCGTTTGCCCATAAAATCACGCTGATATTTTAAGGTAAATGCGAGCTCTTCTGATAAATCATGCCTGGAATATGATCTGCGGCATAAATCTTGATTTTGCTTTCCCAAACAGTGTGTGCGTTGCGCGCTTACGGCGTTTAGCATGGGTGGCCTTCAAGCACGCGGAAATGAGTTATAACACACTTGTTTTCGCACACACTTGTGTGTAGGATTGAACAGATTCACGGGTATATATAACATGCTTGTAAAATACTAATTTAATAGATAATATGTACAGATAAAAGGACATTAATTTAAAAATAAATTCGTGTATATAGGGAATGGTATTAAAAATTACATGTACCTTCCATATATCTTTAATGTTGAGTCATCAAATTGCTATTTTGATGGTAAATTTAAAGGAACTACGGAAAAGGATGCAGAATTCAAATTTTCTTTAGAAGTTCCTTTTTTCGCATGGGTAACAAATTTGCATACCAATATTGCAAGCTGAAGTAATTAATTACCACTATACTCATTTGGAAGCAGTGTAAATAAAGTTAAATGATGATATGCCACCCCATAAGACGGCCCTATATATATATATATATATATATATACATATATATATATATATATATATATATATATATACATATATATATATATATATATATATATATATATATATATATATATATATATATATATATGTATATATATTCGTCACTACCTATTTATATATTAAAAATTAAAAAAAACAATAAAACTATGTCCAAAAAAATTTTATTTTTAAGATTCACCTCTAAGATCTTAATATGTATGAGATACTTATTTTATGCATTTAAAATTAATTGACTTTAGTATTTAAAAATTCGTTTTTACAACGCAATAATGTATTCCAAAAGAAAAAAAATATGTAATAAAACGTAAAGGTAATTATTCTTCTACCTAATTAAATACAACATAAAACTAAAGATTAGTCAAATATCTAAGAATAAATTTAACAAGACTACGATTTTAATTATTTTTATAAAAGTATAGATTTAAAAGCGTTGATCAAAAATGATACCATCGAATATTTTCATCTTAATAGCATCATGCTCTTTCCATAAATGGTATTAAATACTAATAAAAAATAAAAAGGACCTATACGTACGAATACACGACATTGAGAACAAAAGTTCAATTTTTTTTTATTAATGGAACATAAATGGTATTTCTTCCACATTTAAAAAATTATCTAGTAAAATCAATTTCTTCATTGGTTTTTAATAATAACATTATAAAAACCAGGCATTCCAACAATGCAGATTTAACTTTTGTGAAGTGTAATTTGATGACGCTTTTCAAAACGCTGTCAGAAACTCTCAGGACTGGTAGCCTTTCGAAAATTTAATAAATACAAATACATTATATAAATACAAATACGTATATGCACAAACACATACACATCACTTACATATTTTTTTTATATATTTGTTGTTTACTAAACAATTATTAATACTTTACAGTTTCTCAATTTATCGAAACACGATATATACGAATGTAACGATTATAATAAAAACAAAAAAAAAACAATTAAATACAAAAATATTTCTTACCAAATAATACAAATTTGGTACAATAACGGCGTTTGTATGGTCCGACCCGTGTTCGGATGAAGGATGACGGGTGTCGGATGATGACGCATTGACGGAGTTTTCTGTCCACCATGGTCCGATTTCAAATTGACAAAATTAGTATTTTATTCTTATAATATTTACTATATATCCCACAAGCATTTATGGTTCTATACGACTTGAAGAGAACCATCAGTGTAAGTGCTATTAAGTGAAAATGTCGTGTTTAAACTTTTATAATTGTTTTATTTTCATATACACATGATAGTCAAAACGTAGTGCAGCCGCAGGAACAATATTTCGATAAAGTGATTAAACGCTACTCTGTGAGTCGTGGACAAGTTCATATATGTATTATATTGCGCGAATATCAGTCTGTTAAAGAAATTCGGTCTGATCAAGTGGGAGTTCTGGATTAGTGAAATTCCCGGTGTCCGTTACGACGGATAACGGATGACGGATATCAGGTGGACAGAAGGTCGTATAAAGTGTAAGCTACTTCGATAATCCGTTACGACGGATACTTTGTAGTTCATCATAACGGACACAGTGGACAATCTAACTAAAACTTAAACAGGTTCTCATTCACTACAAATATGTATGTATATATTTACTTTATTATATAGTATCTATCTTTATTATATAGTACATTATTAGTTCCTTTCTACTTCGACATCAAACGTTTTCCCTTCAAATAGGCGATACCCAAGCTACATACGTACGCTGACAGGTACGTAAAAACAATCTAAATCCAATTGTAAACATATTCCTGTGTGATGAAGATATTGAAGCGGACCTTAGCCTTGTAATTTGCGCGCACTGAACCCTTCCTTCTACTTGGCCGAGTTTGGGAGCGTCTCGCCCATCCGGGCACCGTTCTCTGTTTATACACCCGCACAACTATATGCCCGTGTAGGTGTCGGTACACCTTCGTAATGTGAATTATGTCAGTTGAATCATTGTGAGAGTGTAGTAGGGAGCGGTCCGCCGTTAGTGAATCGATAAGTTTGTAGGTGTTTTCACTAGGGTTGCCAAAAATAGCGAGCGGCTTCGAAAAGAAGAAAAGCGCGATTTATTTTCGAAATCGGTTACGTGAAACGTGGGTTAAACAAATCCAAAGCCAGAAGTCCCAAAACTGCTCTTTTCGTGTTTAAGTGTTAAGTTTCATGTTGCCTCATACCATATATATAAATATATGTATATATAAATAAATATATATATATATATATATATATATATATATATATATATATATATATATTTACTAATTTTTTTTCAAATTGTATAAAAACTATTGTGAGCCGTCATGGGACCCATGGCAGAATTAATTGAAAACTAAAAAACAAATATTCAGATAATGGTTAATAACAAAATATTAATTTTATTCTATTATTTTATTTTTATGAAGGAATTTATCACATAAATATTTCTTAACAATCTATTGAAATGTATTTTTAATATTATAAAATTAGCCGACAAGACGCGAAGCTGATCGAATGGCACGTCGCGACGTGCTATCAGAACATTTTAACTGTCATCCAAACGCATCATTAGATGTTTCACGTCAAAAATATAATTATCACATTTGCAATAACCCATAATTATCTTTTTTAAATATCACATAAAATAATTGCATAGTAACATTAAAAAAGGGTCACTATTTTCAAAACAATTCTAGAAAGAGTCTCATTTGTTTTTACATTTTACTGTTTTCAAAAATTTAATACACATAAACTTTCACAATGTCTATCAATATATTTTAACTTCTATTCATCATTCATAATGTAAATAACAAATTCGTCAAAAAAACCATGGCATAAGACTATATGAAAAACGAGGCCATCAGTGAGACAGATTTGTCTCACTGATGGCCTCGTTTTTTTGTATAGAATTTTTCTTAAATTATTTCCATTTATTGTATATGTTTACGGTATTCTAAAGGCAAATATTCATTTTGCTTATTCTTAGATGGAAACAAAATAAATAACAATTTTTTTAATGAAATTAACATTTTTGACAACCCTAGTTTTCCTGTAACGTAATAATACATTACCCATATTATGACCACAATAAGCGAAAATATAATACTTTTTTGTCCTCAGTAATGTCATATAATTCTTCATAGCAGTAGGCACTTTAAAACCACTGAAAATAATCTTAAATATCAAAGTCAACACAGCTCCAAAAAACGCGCACCGAACATTTTTTTCCTGTTTCATTTAGGATAATAATACTTATTAGTACCTAATATTTATTTAATGGATGTAGTATCGGTAAGTTGTTTATTTAATGGATGAATTATAGCCACTATTTTAATTGTGTTT
The DNA here is from genome assembly GCA_039881145.1 of Druceiella hillmani. Lineage (NCBI taxonomy): Eukaryota > Metazoa > Arthropoda > Insecta > Lepidoptera > Hepialidae > Druceiella > Druceiella hillmani. The sequence continues at coordinate 38,961,507 of JAYKKI010000003.1, read as the reverse complement.
TATATAATTGCAATGAACTTATCAATTGAATGTGACAAAAATATTGACGCTGTGGTGTGTCTGGTTGATTACAAGGCATACAGTCTTTGACGTCGTGCACTGCACCGCGGGGACACGGGTTCGATTCCGGGCCGTTCGTCGAGCTGCCTGGACTGGTGTTCTGGTTGGCTGTAAGAGATTGCTTTCGTAGTAATTAGTCCACCATATTTATATCACTAATTACATACATTAAAGTACATGAGTTAATAAATGTATACTTTTGTCAAACATATTGTATCGTCGGTATCGCGGTTTCCGAACATGTCCCATAGGTACATTTACAATTTAACTGCCTTTATGTTCCTTTTTACAATTTTTTACATCTGACTTAGGATTTCATCTTTAAGTTTTTATACAATCCCTCATCCATCTTACGATGAGTTATAAAACTTTATTATAATGAAAAGTTTTCTATGCTTGTTATTTCGTACGTCAAAACTTAACTTAGTTTTTTCAGGTAAACAGTTTAGCAGACCATACGATTCATATTTTTGAACCTCTCTCGTGAAACACATTTTTGCAGAAGGAGTATCTTTATAAATGAAGATAGTTTTTGGCCGAATATCGAATCGAAAAAAACTTACAGTATCAAGTTTTTGTCCATAAATCTGCCCATGTTTGTTGTTCTTCGGTCTTCTGCTAGTTTAGCGACTTGGTTTATGTCATAATTTTTGAGTGAAAATAAACACCGTTGCCATTTTAATTAAAATGTAAGCAGTTATATAAGAAGGAATATGTATCCAAATACTTTCCAAAATTAATTCCTTTTTCGTTGATTTCGAAAGTAATGACTATTTACTACAAAGAAATTTAGCTTATATTTTCCTTATCATTTATGTAACAATGGGCGGAACAAGAAAACCGATAAGACCTGTCGAAAATTAATTTACAGAACAAATTAAGAAATAACTAATCAACTTCTTACTCTGCTCAGATATTCGGTTTAAAACTGAATTACTTTAATCAAAATAGGAGTTGTTTTTAATATAAGCCAGTGTAAATAAAAAATAAATTTGCTTTTTTGTCTTAAAAACAATCCATCGAATCAAAGGATTATTCAATATCCCGAAACTTCGATTACCGAAAACAACTAAGCATTTCGGTCCCCTCAACGAGTTTAATGGGCAAATAAACCGCGCCGCTCTGCGCGTTAGCCATACTGCAACAACAAATCTAATTAAATCTTGATACATTGCGTTTCGAGCTTAAATGAAAGGAAGAGGATAGAATAAATTCAATTTAAAAGCAGCCTTATGTTTTAAAAAAGGCACTAAGCATTTTGGTACCGGGCTATATAGGTAATTATTCTTTCCTACATACTGTTACAGGGGGATTCGGTCCATCATAGTGAAAAAATGTAATGTTTTGAAAAAAAAAACAATTTCCGATTTATTTCCCAGCTTCTCCTCTTTAAGAATTTTATTACAATCACAATTATAATGAAAATTTGAAAAAAAAACCTTAGCACTAGCTTGTGGTAGTACTGCGGTCTTCTGTCGACCTTATTAAGAATTTTGAGCATGGATTTTCTGATAGTAATTAAAATTTTATTTTTATGGGAGTAACAGGATTTGATGTAATAAATGCATTAAATTAATTTTCTGATAAAAAGAATAGAATTGAAAATATTATAGGCGAATGTTAAAATATATCGTGGCCTTCAAATAATCGGTGGCCTTCAAATCGCAAAATTAAAAAAAATAATTTCAATATATCCATTAAAGATAAGGAAATCTTTTTAAATTAAATGTCACTAATAAGAACAAAGAAGTGCCGTTATGATGTTTTTTTTCATAATTTTCATTAAAAGTGTTATCCTTTACATATAAAACCAGACGTTCGCTACGATTTTTTAACATTAAAATCCCAAAATTAAAATGGACACGCAGATAGTTACTAATGAATTTAATTTTATTCTTTGTTACTAAAATATGAAAAAAATCGCTATTTGGTACATCCAAATAAGTCCGAAAAAAAATTAAAAAAAATTTTTCTGTAAAGTTAAAAATATACTTCATTAACATATACAGATTATTTTTAAAATTACCGTATGAATGCCATAAATTATTACGTTTTTATTAATAATTTATAAGTATTGATTAATGAGAATCATACATTTGATTCATTTCAATTTATTTCCTAATGAGCCTCACAAGTCCGACATTTGTGAAGATGTATTTATGAATATTTCGATAAACAAAAATAAAAAAAAACATAAAAATTGCATACAATTTCCCTTAATGCACTTGCGAAGATATCATTTGATGCATTAAATTTGTCTGCGGCAGCGAAGTACTTCTAAAGCTGTTTTTAATAAAATGTCAAGAAAATATGGAATAATTAAAAGGCAACAGTGAAAAAAATTACAAAAGTTTAATAAAACATTAGCGAGTTCTAAATTTAATGGTAGTGATAAAAGGAAAGATTTCTCTATCTCATTCACTCGCACAGAATTTAATGCGCATTACTTAAAATATCATTACAAATCAATGTCGTCCTCTTTTTCTAAACGTTAAGTTTAAACCTTTATACCATTTTTAAGGTTTTCCATTTTTCACCCTTCGTTTATTTGAACTTTAAATTTATGATTCATGAAACAAAAACATTAATTAATGTGATATCATATTGTGACGTGTTCAAAAATTTGAATAAATAAAAATAATACCATTCACTCGGTTCGTTCTATAGTCGCTATATGATCATAGCATGATGTCTATTAAAGAGTTCAAACTCAATTAAATCAATAAATTTTAAATGAATCAAAATAATCCCGTATACACAGTTCGTTCTATAGCCGCTACATGGTCATAGCATAATTTCTATAGTGTTCAAATTCAATTACGGTAATAAAATTTGAATGAATCAAAATAATCCCGTCTATTCATTTCATTCTATAGCCTCGACATGGTCATAGCATGATTTCTGTAAATTGTTCAAATTTAATAATGTCAATAAAGTCTGAATCAATTGAAATAACCCTACTTACTTAGTTCGCTCTATAGCCGCTACATGGTAATATCATGGTTTCTACTGTATTCAAATTGCACAGTTTGCCTGGTTTGATGAACATTATTAAAAAAATGTATATTTGTAAAACAAACATACGTTAAATTGGGTCCATCTTGATAAACTCCTATTCCCATTGTTTAATTCTTATGTTTTCTACGACTTACAATCATATAAGAAAATTTTTTCAAAAAATACTTTCCCACTATTGGATAGACTTTAATAATACCTATATGAGATAATGGCTGTCATATAGTGACGAAAACTCTGGACAACGTTTCACAAGTTTTTCTTTTTGAATAGCACAAAAAACTTCAGGGATCCACCTTGTGATAACTTTATCGATACCTAGACGATCGCACGGAATCGTGAATCCTTAATTTTTGAAATCCATCACCTTTTTGCTGTATATTATGATTTAACCGCCCGTTTTCCAGTATGTATTTTTCCATATTGTTGACAGATTCTATGATCGCTTTGGAACCCCGGCCGCCATTGTCCATAATTTTGTGACTTATTCCAGAACGATGTAAATAGAAGGCAAAGAGTGTATGCAACGTTGTTTAATTTGTGCTGGCGTTTTCTTTATTTAAGAATATAATTACTGCATGACATTACTTTTTAATATTCCTCAAAAACCTTCACAGTGTCATAATTCATGAAATCTAGAATAGCTTTTCATGATATTTTTGCGGTTATTTAGGGAAACTGTTTTAATTTCGATTTATTTCCATCAATATTTAATACACAGCGAATACATCTTTTAATTTAATTACATTGTTAATGTATTTTAATGACAACTTATTTTAATAAGAATAATTTTACTTCTTGGAACATTCACCTTTTGCACTATGGTCGGTTCCACAAGATTGTAGCAATAAGACCGCTATCCTTGTATTTCGCTTTGGAAGTTCCAAGATTTTTTAGAAGAATCTAAATAGCACTATAAAAACACTTAAGATATAATTGGTCCAGACTTCAGGATTTCTAAGGGAATCGTCTGTGTATTAAAAAGTAAAAAAGTAAGCAAAATTTCATGTGGTAGGCCATCTTTGCTACTTATCTCATTTCAACGAGAACCAGCGTGAGATGAATATTATTCAGTGTGTTATTTGGTATAAAACGTTCATTTTCCCTTGGAAATTCATTCCAAAACAACGCAGAATTATACAACCGCCTAATGCAAAATTCATTGTCTCGAATCCAGAATTTTTACATTTGGGCATTTAGGTAAGGGAAGATATGAATCTGAAGGGAGCAGACAGGATGTGCGTGCCTTGACTTGTTATCTGTCAAAGTATGTATGGGCGTCTGGAGTAAATAAAAAAAAACTTTCATATTATATTTTGTTTTCTGGCTATATAGCTAGGAAGAGACAAAAATAATGGAACAGGCAAAGATTACGCTTTGAAATTAATATATGTGAAATAAAATTGTAATTCTTAAAGTAAATGTCCTTAAGATTTACCGATTTCTTCATTCGTAATTTATAATCTATATCTCACCTATGTAAGGTGAGTAACTGTTATGAATGCCATTTATGAAACCGCTTTGCTGTATATTCAATATTGCCAAACCAAACATTACCTTCAGTAATTTTAAAATCATACTTTTTTAGGGATTGTATTATAATCTTGTATCTCTATTATTATGTTCTGTTTACAAAACCTTTTTGATTAATTTCGAAATAATTATATGGCAATCACGTTTAATAGTGTTTTAAAAAAATAAACATATCTGGCTAAAGAGATTTAGGAATTTTCCTAAATAAAAATTTTGCTGATTATAACAACCCTAATGAAATAAATTGAAGGTGCTTATTGGCCTGTAAATGGCAGTAGTAACTTTACTAACATAAATTAATGTAGTCTAATGGCTACCTTATAGTATTTTTTGATTGGAAATAATGTAATATAGAAAACATTCTTTTCAGAGCTCAATGCGAACCCATTCTTTCTCAAATTTACTATTGTATTACTTACTTTATTAGTATTTATATTGTAGTTACCTTATTACGAACTTAACATTAATGTTCATCAATTTAGGAAAAAAAACTTAACTCTACCTTGGAAAATTAACGAAACAATAAAACATTTTCTGTACTAAAACGAAAAGCTTTTCACACATACACAAACGCGCCAGTTGGAGTCAAGTGTCAATTCATTCTCGCACCTTACGTACATACCATATGTCATGTTGATCTTTTAGTAGAAAAGTAAAGTAAGACGTCTTACCTTTAATCTTAATGTTATATAACGCCCTTCATTCTTAGAGAGAGAGCTTGACATAGCTAAAGTGCTTTGAAGATTTCGATATGTTTTTTTCAGTCTAGGTTCTCGGAATCGAGGCTATACTTTCGCCCTTTTCGTTTATGTCGAAACATCTAAATTAGGTGTTTAAAAACGACATTAAACAGTTAAATTAATATACATGTATTAGCTTATTAGTATCATTTATATTCTTCTTTAAAAGAATTGAAATTTTGTTTGCATAGAAAGATAATATCCCTGTCCATATATAAATTATGAAAACTTGTAACGATTTTCCTATAGTAATAGAAATCTCTATGTCCCTAGACATTTTTTGAAAAACAAGTAGTCTGACATCTGTGATTATATACAACGCCATTATCCAAGTGTTAAGGGTGTGTTAGGTAAATATATTATATTTAATTTTGTCGCTACACCGTTTCTGTTCTTGTATTCTAATTTAAATACATAAGTATTGATAAAGCAAAATCGTATTCATATTGGTCTTCTGTCCTCTATATAAAGAATATTATTTTTAAGAGGGATTGTTTACCCATAATACGATTTGGTTTAAATATATCAAACTTTAACTAGGGTCTTACTTATTTGCAATTATATTTTTGTAATAAACTTACCTCTATAAAACATATGTAATATTTATTTAGACTTATATTCTACCTTGGAGAGACGAAAGAAATATGTGAAAAAAATCAGTATGCCTTTTTGTAATGACTAATCATTATTAATATTAGATTAGATGTTATTAGATACCTACGTTTGTCTGATATGTTGTTCAGATATATATATATATATATATATATATATATATATATATATATATATATATATATATATATATATATATATATATATTATATATTATACTGTATAACAGTATATGCCCTATATTCCTTTTTTCCTCCCATAATTTAGGTATTTTTTAATAACATTTGTTGAATAAAATATTTGTACGATGCTCGAATTCCGAAAAATGAATTGCATGTAAATGACATCTTAACTTTGCACAATAATTACATTGACAATACAATATTATTTTCATCAATATTTATAAACTGATACAACTCGATAGCAATCTCTATATTATCAGCAGTCATCAAGAATGAAAAATTAAAAATTTAATACAAACATCCGAAAAGGTCCTTTATGTGCTTAGTTCTCATCGCCCCCCTCTTCAGTTTCTTGAGTTTTCTACTTCTTCATAAAACCTGAGTAATTTCTTTTCCTTTAAATCAGCTCCTTTTTGACATGTAGCATGAGTTTTACGTAACTGTAATGAACAAAGTTATTAAAGTTGTACTTCTTTAGGCGCGTTATGAAAAAATAATGGGAGTGAAACTTTACGATCCGCACATACGCACGCACAATGCAACAAAAATCAAACAGGATGAACTTGGTCACGATGCACACGCACGATAAAATAAAAATCCAAACTATGAAGCTCACGGTGCGCGCGCATGATGCTATTAAAATCGGTAGGATGAAGTAGCTCACTAAAAATGTACTTACATGTGTGTAGTGACTAAAACTATATTCATGATAGTTATTTAGTAATTGAAGTTATATAGTGGTCGATATAATATAAAAAAAACATTTATTTATTGTGAATATTCGTGATAGAAATAGTGCTCACAAGCTTTTTAAAATAAATTGTAAGTGTATTTCTCTAAGTGAGATTAAATTTTGGTATGTATTATAAATGATCAATTATTGCATTATAAATTATTAATTTATCATTTATTAAATACTTAAAATTAATAAATTACAATCATTGTTTAGCATAGTAATTTATTTTCATTACTAATTAAACTTTATTTAGATTATTGTAGTAAATTTATCTCTATTTCAATAAATACACGTGTTTATATTAAATTGAATGCAGAGTATTTACTTAATTTTTTAAAATAATTTAATTAAATATCTAATTGATTTTAAATTTAATTTAATTAATCTAGTAAAACCAAATTAAAATAGAAAAATAAAAATAATAATGATAGTAATAATATAATAATAAATATTAATGTTTAATTATTAAATGATACCGATTGCAATTCTATAAAAAAAAGATCAAATTGTTTACTACTCTCTATGATAAAATGGATATTAATTTTTAAAATATAATTATTTTACTGAATTTAGATTTTAGCAGCCGTATTTATAATCATGCTCCAGTCCTTTTATTATTTTATTTATTGTAGTGTATTTTTTAATATACTATAATAAATCAAGTGAGGTCTGTGGTAAATTGTTTAGTAAAATATGGTATGGAATCATGCTTGAATACGATTTTAGTTGCATTGAAATGTTCTACTTCATCTTAAGAACTTATATTTTACCTGTCGATTTCAGCAAAATTATTAAAAGAGACAAACATTTTGACAAAGCCATTTTTTATTTTCCCGCACCATCATATTAAAGACAAGTGGTCATAAATAGTTAACCTTTCGTTTTAATAAATGACCCACACAGATTATACTTTAAACAAACCTCTTATTTAACAAGTAATTGTGTACAATGATTTTGGCGTGGTTCTCAAAATTGTAGAGTATTTAAGGATGTAGAAATAATTACTTATCGAGCAATAGCTTGGAAAAGAGAAAAAAATGGAGGGGTATTAAAAAATGTTCTTGTGAAAAACTTGAATCTTAGCATTGGAAATGAAAAGAGGAAGTAAAAAATCAGTAACCTGCAGAGGGTAGTCGTAGGATGACGTACTGCCGTGATGTGTTATTACGTACTTATGTTCACGTTCTTATCTCTTGTGGGATGATATTTTTAATAAGCAAAAAAAACTATTTTGCCATGTTTATGTTATTCTATGTTCATCTCAATGACACAGATGACAGATGTATCCAAACCAATATCCAAAATCAAATCACCTAAAAAATATCCAAAAATAAACGAAGTAAAAACAAATTCACATTCGCATTTGTAATATTAACTAGGTTATGTAAAAGTAAAATAAAATCGTTTCACATGATTAGTTTCCATGTTTTTTACACTATTAAAGTTTTTCCGCATTCATTTTGAAACTTAGAAATAAGGACTTGTCTATCAACGTCATGAAGGCTTTTCAAAATTTATTGTTCGTCCGTTTTTGTCCGTTGCAGGCGATTTTTAGATTTATTATGTTTCAATTGTCTTATAGAATTTTTTCGTTCAGTAATGCAGTTTTATAGCATAATATGGATACGTAGAAATTTTTACATGCAGTTAATGCATATAACATTAAATATCTTTAATTATTAAATTAATTATTTTGGAATGACTTATCATGACCATTTATATTAACAAAAATTTAGCTGCCACTGGATAAAGCAAATTATTGGTTACATATTCCAGATGTTTCGGAATTGCACAAAATGTTAAATCAAGAAGAAACTAGCAAAGGTCAATCATTCAGACTTCTAGTGAGTGTTTAGCTGATAGATGGTGACTGAGAATGGGTAGTATAAAGATTGATCTGGTGGTAGTATGATGGATCGCGTCCCGACATTTCGTTTCATTTATTTACCGAAACATTTATTTTTCTCATTGTGTTCATTTGGTTGTAAATATTGTGATTTTGATGTATATGTTACGTGCCGGTAACTTTTCACATTAATGTTAAATTAAAAACAAATGGACAATTGAGAGAGAGAGAGAGAGAGTCCGTTACGACGACTCCTGTTTGTCTATTTGCCTTTTATATTGGAACGAGCATATCGTTAGAATATTGGTAAATAATTTTATTCTTACTCATTCTCCTGACACACCAATGAATAATACTTTAACTCTTTTCTATTATAGCTTAGAAGATCTACGTTGATTCCCATTAAAGCATCGTGCACCATTCATAAATAATTAAACTTTAGCGTTATTATATCAGTAAATAATAGTATTCTGGCAAATTTTCCCATTAAATCACTTAAACATAAATTAACTATCTTATAAAAGTGAGTTTAAACTATTACTGCTCAGTTTCCTTAACTCATAGAACAACATTATACATAAATTTTATTAAATTTTACAATAATTTAATATGCGTACACTTTTCTTTTGCGAATTAATGTGAAGAGATCTATTAAATTAAACCTATTGCAATTCGCTATTTTATTTCTAATTTTTAGTATTTTACTACTATTTTTATTAGTTTAATTATGAAAAAGAAAATTGGGAGCTTTTTTAATTAGTTGTTAATTTAAATAAAGTTGCGTGGTGTGATATCATTAAGTCAGGTCTTTATTGCGCTCAGTATTAATATTAGTTTTCTTGTTAGAAAATCTGTTGTAAATTTTTTCTTAGTTTTGTAGTGCTGAAGTTATAGAAAATATGTAATTAATCCTTATTTATTTTGTTTATGCATTTAAAAAGTTATAAGGCGTTGGTTGTAGATAAAAGGACATATTTTCCCGCATAATTTGTTGTTGATGAGAAGCGAATTTTTTAAAATTTCCATACCCAAAAATTTCCACATAAAAAATATAAGTTTAGACTTATAAATATGCTTACAAACTTATATGTCTCAATGGTAAGTTTATATAGTGAGAGTTTGTATCAAAAGATCGCTTAAGAACAATAAACATCAACATACTTCAAAGTTTTTAAAGTATCCTTATTGAATTTAACTTCTTTTGTTGAAATATTAATTGCTTGTGTGGTAAGTATATTCATATTTTGGTAAAAATTACCTTAACTAATTTAAGGCATTATTTTTTTAACTATATGATAACAGCACGTTAAATTTAGTCGAGCAGAGAGAGTTTAATTGAAATAAAAAAAATTTAACAAATAAAAAATATATTTTTCATGGGCCTTTATTACATTGTGTAAAATAAAAAAATCTTGAATTTAGAATTCTGAGCTCAGTAAGTTAAAGACATCAAATTCTGATAACTGGAGGTCGCTCATCGAAATTTGACTGTAATTTATTAAATTTTTAAGTTTAAATATTATTCGTTTACGTACATACTAATCTGACATTATAAAATTCTTTGGCGATAATCTCTATTCTATGCGACTGGTTGACCACAGACCTTACGTGTTTGACTTTGATAGTATAAACATAAACAATGCATTTTTTATGGCATTTATAATATATAATTTAATGTATATATTATGTATAAATTTTAGCTTTCTACACTCCTTCTCCATATAAAATTAAACTTTGTGAAATCTCACACTCCTCCATGCGCGCAATATGCTTAAAAAGGGGTACAAAGTTTTCTCTTCACGTATTAATATATTGATTTCGAGTTTATAACTATCTTAGGGATACACAACTTTTATTCTTTAAAAAAATTTCATCTAACAAGTCTAAAGAGCATTTTTCGTTTTCCTCTCAAATGGGATAATACGGAACTACATGTTTCGAATGTTAATGTTTCTATAATCTCGTACATTAATCTCATACATTATATTCGTACATTAAACATGATTAAAATACATAATATTAAAACAAACAAATTGAAGAGTTTTCAGAATTAATTTACGCAGAGTTGCAAAACGCGTTTAGTTTTGGCATATTTTTCTGTTCCACTGATTGAAGCTTCAGGGACGCTACGGTAGAGATGCTTGATGGTTCACGATCGATAATTAGTTATAGTCCTTTTAATGCAAATGATGCATTTTATATATTTTTCTGCTACTCATTAGTGACTATTTTAAATTCTAGTACAGTCACCGAAAAAACTGAACCCCTAAAAGCCCACTCACATGCCCGGTCGTCTATTTGTGACAGTCGATTTTCTCAGAAAAGGTTCGATGTAAAAAAGTACGCAGAATTGGTCTCTTTAATAATAGACAAAAATGTATTTTTTCATATCTGTACAGACAGAGAAATTAGATTGTTTTTTCTTTTTCGTTTTTCTCAAAAATATATTCATAACTTTTGTTATCTACTTTTCATGTGATTTTGTAAGTGCAATATAATTTTGATTTATTATCAGAGATCGTTCTTGGAACAACAAGTTCGTCAGATGTATATACTCTTCAAGGTAAATAAATAAAATACGAAATTATTTTAACATGCGGTTCGAATTTATAGTGATAATTACATCTTAAAATGTTACGACGATAGATTATTTAACTAATTCAAAATGCTCATAAATTCTATAGTACTCTCAAATAATTTAAAGTAGACGTATGTGAATATAAATAAATAAGTAAAAGAAGAAAGTGAAATACCAAATCCAAAGGGTAGTACGATGTGGAACTACTAAATAGCCTTCTGCTGTAACTTAGTAGGAAGGGGCTTATATAAATAAAAGAAAGTGCATAAATAGCATATCTCTGTCCAGAAAATGAGGTTTCAAATCATCAATTCTGAATCCGGCTGTCGATTTTGGAATTGTATACATCTCCTTAGTTGATAATAAAATAAAGACCCTGACAGGTATATAAAGTCTCTAAGTGGATTATAGTTTAGCAATTAAATTATTTCATTCAAGAACTTTCAATTTAATGTTAAAAACTGCAAAATCTGTCTATTTCTCTGTATGTTCAAAAATTTCAAAAGGACTTGGTTTTTCTTTTCACTTTACCAAGTATAGATACAATAACTTGATCGCGGTAGCAAATTTCATTAAATTCGCTAACAAAAGTTTAACGTTCGGTTAAAGTTCAGTGGTAAATTTGATAACTTCATGACCCAATGGTATTTTTTAACACAATTTATAAGTGAAAATTACCAGGAACAATGTACAGTGAATATGGCTAATAGTCATAAAAATAAAAATAAAAAAATTGGTATATTTTTCAGAAATTGAAAAAAAAGAATACATATTCTTAACGTAGTTTAGAATTGTAAGAATATTTGTTATTTTTTGAATTTATAACACAACGAATAAAATAAATTCAAATTTTTGAAGAACAACGTGATACCGATGATACCACCGATGATATTTTATATAAGTAAATCTAAAAGAGACTTGTTAAATTAAACTACCCTCAAGAATAATTACAAAAATGTGTTTTTTATGTGGTATTAAATTATTTGTTCAACCCTCTTATTTCCAAATAAGCAAATATAGGTTACGGTAATTTGAATGGGTTGCGAATAATGAAAATTTCGCTTCAATAATGTACTGTTTCATTTTTATTAACCACCTGACTAATGTTCGTTATAAATTTCCATAGTAAGCGATTATTCATTACTCGGATATATTTTTGAAATCAGATACTTGATAGTTACGAGTATTATGTGTACTTATATAAAATATTGACCAAGTATGTTTATATTTACCCGTTTACGCAAAGAAAACTCATCTCATCCGCAGTAACTTCGCTTAACGTTTTGCTATCATTTATGAATTACAACTCTCGGAATCAAAAGAGTCATTCGTTTTTTTCCATTCATTCTCAACTTAGCAAATTCAATGTTCAAATGATAATATTGCGCATCTACGGGCTGTTCTTTTTGACATAAGTAACCATAACACAGTTGGTTGACATGGGTCAGAACCGGATATCCGCCTTCAAAGGAGTTTCGGATGCGCGTTTAACCCGAATATTTGGGGACAGCTCGCAATCTATACTCCATTTAATGATACTCTACGAGGAAAATGATACTACTCAAGCTACAACTGTCATTAAGGGTTTGATAATAAAAATCCATTTATGGAATATGATATAAACATTTTTTAGGATTTTGGCAAATGTAATAGGGAATCTCATTAAGCCTAGTTTTCAATTCATCTGTTTTAATGACGACAGGTTAGTATATAACAAAAGATAGGAGATAAAAAAAAATGTTAACTGGATACTTGAAATTATAAACCCTTATTTATGAAATAAATTGGAAAACAATTATTTCTTTTGTTTATTCTATGTGTGGGAAAAAAATTAAATATTTTTGGTAAATCCGAAAAACTGGATAGTACATACTTTACAAAATATATCCAATTGACTTGAACTCTCAACTATTTGTTGGTATATCTTATTTAATTTTCGCATAAACTGGATTAAAGCTTGTTAGCTGTAAGATATTGATACCGTAGTAATAAGTCCGCCATATGTATCAATTGTTTATACTAAAGTACGTAAATAAATCATTACAAATAGCGGAAGAATATTAAAAATATTGTTTTCATGCTTTTAAATTGGAATAAATTCTTTAACGCAAAACTCGAGGTGAACCATTGTCATTTAATGTAAAGATACTTGTCCTAATGCCTACTTGTCGTAATTCGATTTAATAATATACAGAGAGCATCTTAAATTCATCTGCTTCCATAAGCTAAAATCCAATGTAATGCGAATATTCTGAGGACGATAATAATCTAAGTTAATTTATGAAATTTCTTTTCCTTTTTAACAATTTTAACTTTATGGTATATTCCGTACTCATGAATGAGATAGTGTTGCTAGGCATGGCGAAGCTGAAAAGCTTCCATTTTTTCTCAAGCTCTCGTTGTTGACGTCCCCCCATAAAATTATTCATAATACATGTATACAACAGGAAAAAATCTTACTACAGCAGCAGACTATTTTTAGATTGATGAAAATTATTATTAAATTTCATAGTCGAACTCAAGATTCGAAGGCTTTGCTGCAGACTGGTTGGTGTGTTTATATAAGTACGAATGTACATACATTTGGGCGGAAACGTCTACAACGTTTCCGTTCCGTTTCGTATTTCAAGACGGATTCATTCCGTTGTTTTTAAATACCTTGTCTACTAATATAATGTAGCTTGATAACTGTTAATTACTTGAGTTTGATTGTTATAAGCAAATATATGACTGACTTACCAACTAACAGCTCTATTAAATTAAAATATTAACAATATAAACATATTTTTGTTTGTTTTTACAATTATTAAGTATACAAATGTTTAATAAAATTTAATATCGTCCAGTTTAGAATTTGTAACGTGGAAATCTGTATTTCATTCAGTCTTCTTTGTTACAAAAAACTACTTAATTAAAACAACTTAAAACGTGTGTACTTTTATTTTTATCACAGTGCTTGCTTGATAAATTATCACCCAAAATGTGAAAGGTTTAAGAGGAATTAGAACTTTTGCCATGAATAATGCGGCGCTACCCCCCCCCCCCCCCCAACCCAAAGGGTTCGGATCATTCCAACTCCACTTCGCTGACAAAATTTATAGTCAATAAAAATAAAACAGGATATTAGACGAAATACGGGGCGCCCTACGATACGACAACTACGAGCGGCGTCTTCTCTTCTTATTAATGCTACTTAATTACAACGCAATTACAACAATGAGGAACAGCACGAACCGCCCGCGAGCCCGCGTAACTCGTAGGCCCGTCGACCAAATAGTATCGATTAATTTCTGCCTGCCATTGTAGCGCCCGCCCTTTAATTGCTATTGTATGTACTGTTTGGTACAACACCGCCCTGTCGATCGTTCTCGCCCGATCCGGCTTCGCTCAATCAATGTTATTGTTAATAGTTGCTTGGTGGCGTTTATGTGCGCGAATTGATCTTATTGAATGTGTTGCGATGTGTTTAGGGAAGACGAGATTTTGTGAATAACACGCCACCGGTAGATGTGTCGATGTAGTGAAAAGGTGCCTACAGCGTAGTTGAATAATGTATCAAGAGGATTAATAAACTGATAATTATATTTGCACTAAATTGCTGGTCCAAAACCAGTTTAAAACAAATGTAATCATTAATATAATTATCAGTATATTAATACCTGGTTTCTTTTGTTAACTTATATATTTATATCTATCTATCTTATTAATAACTTATATATTTATACTTATACCTATCTTATTATAACTTTTTACCTATCTTGGCAAACTCAATTTTAATTATGAAAATAACTGATGTAAAGGAGGTTCTCAGTAATTCTACGTTCTTATGTTGGTTTACGTGTCCATCCGCTCGTCTTCTAGCCTGATTCCTGATTTCAAGCTTGTAAAATTGTAAAAAGAAAATATAAACTAAAACCCACCAATTAAATTAATTTTCCAAAAGACTCATTTTTATCAATGATTCAATAAGGAAACAAATAATTTTAATTAGTACGCTAACATACGTAATTATAATTATTTAATATTTGATTTACAGAAAAAAAATTGGCGTAATGGCAAGAGACATTAATCAGTTTATATTTTTATTATTATAATGAAATTATTGTTACCTAAGTTATTATTTTGGAAAAACTAATACAGTAGTCATAGAATATAATATTCAGTGGATCCTGAGCCGACACATTATTGGTGTGGTCGCTTAAGCCATGAATCGGACAATGAAATAACATTTGTAAATAGGACGAATAAATTTACACCACGTGGGTTCTGTTTACGCTTAAGATCATATTTACCTAAGGTTGCTTTGGTTCTGTTTTTTGAGTAAAAAGCTTCATCTCAAAGATGGATCGACCGGAAGAGAAATTTTAGTTTGGAACATTATGTAATATATTTCGACTGTTTTTTTTCTAAATAATAATGTATTTCCATAAATAATATATTTTCATTTGTGGTCTGCACTATCAATTACGAAGTGTTCGCTGAATATTTTAATTTCCTTTTTAAACTGACTGAGAGCTTCTTCAAAGAGTAATCAATGCTGTATGGTAATGGAATCTGAGTAAAAAACTTTATTTAACATGAGCAAGCTCTGAAAACTAGTAAATACTTCCATATTAGAGTGCTAGTGATTTAAGCTATAAAATCGTTCTTATTGATTTAAACTATAAACCGCATCTTGTTATATGTCTCTAATGTCCGCCACATTAGACTACTCTGTATATTTACAGACAATTTCTTTTTATTTCGCGATCACTTTATTGACACTTCTATCTTCCTTTTTGGATTCGTCATGTGACACTTTAAATTACTTCATGGTATCAATTGTATTTCATGCTCTATTTCACAATCTAGTTCGTAGTAAATTGAAAAAGAGCTGAATCATTTAATTTCCTCGAGAAGTTAACTATATTCCTATGTCGGAGGTGAAGAATGAGTTATTTATTGATTTATGTGTTTTAATGTACCGAATTGATACATATGATGGACTTATTGCTATGAGAGTAATCTCTTACAGCTAGCTAGAATACCAGTCCAACTCCGCTCGACGAGCGGCCGGGAATCGAACCTAGGTCCCCGCGGTGCGCCGCACAATCAAAAGCCGAATACCTTGTAATCAACTCAGCATACCACGGCAATGATCCTAATTTCTCCAATACAAAATAATATTAATACGTATTATCGTTTTAAGCTAATAACCTTAGCCATTCTAGTGATATTTACTTGTGAGGGATAGAAAAATCTCATCACAAAGTTTAATTTTTAAGTTTTGAGACGCAAAACTATAAAAAAACTTTGCTATTAAAATTTAAAAAAATACCTTGTTATGATTACTGTCATAATTAGAAGTAATTTTTTTAAATAATTAAATTTATTTAAATGCAAAAATATGGCTAGTAATGGAAGGCGTTGCCGCGTCTTCCATGGATTATCTCAAGAAACCGTAATCCTTACCGAATTCTATAAAATATGCTTTAAAGTGGTCCCTATCCATCTTAATGGAGATTATTTGAAGCTTTAGGTAAATAAAGTATTGTGTTCCAAGCTGGTGAGTACGAGATAGAAGTCATACACTATTTCCCATATCGCGTATATCTACCAACATCGGTTTGCGGCTTTTTTATTGTTCTTACTGACTTAGATTAACTGGATATTTAGAAGTGGTATTACAACTTTACAATTTACAACTTATTGGGGTTTCGAAACTTTAAAGAAAGAATGAGACGACACTTGACTTGAGTTTTGTCTGTTTGGTACAACTGTTTTTTATAGCAACATTCGAAATTTGAAATCAGGGATAACAATAACACGTTAACCCACATATAATTTACTTTCGAAAATATCCAAAAGGAAGTTGTTTCGGGGGGATCAATTATCAATATAATTTTTCAGAATTTTATGTAACATGTCACTGGAGATATAATTGAAAATTTCTTCAAATACCTACCTCTAAAATATTGGAAAGTGTTAAAAAGAAAATCATGAAGAAATTAGCGTTAGGGGAAGTTTACCGGAAAATTATAAAAATTATTCTAAGTCGTATAGTTTCATGATCTAGGAAAGACATATTAGGGAATTTAAATATAATTAATTACATTATAAAATACGAATCATTGCTTTTCAGGTCACTTTTATTAACGTTCAAATGATATTAAAATTTCTAAATATTTTAATTCGTATTAATATATTTAGAAATTTTATATTTTAATACTATGTACCCTAATTTAATATTTTAATACTATGTACCCTAAAAACTTAATATGATCTTAAGCGTATACAGAACCCACGTAGCGTGAGTTTTATTCGACCTATTTACAAATTTTATTTCATTGTCCGATTCATGACTTAAGCGACCACTCCATTAATGTGTCGGCTCAGGATCCACTGAATATTATATTCTATGACTACTGTATTAGTTTTTCCAAAATAATAACTTAGGTAACAGTTTGCACAAGATATTCATAAATATATCACTATTACGTCCTGTTATAACAAATTAATTTCTTCTGAAATTACATTGGAAAGGTTATTTTTCCATGTCGACCAACTTTGGTTTTAATGGTTTAACTGAATATCTTATTAAAAAAACAAAAATGACTATAGATATACCTTTAAAATTTTTCACTGATATTAATAAAATAAGAGAAAAATGATGTCAGGTAAATAAACGTATCAACATTATATGTACGTGATTGAATATAAACGGAAACGTACTAAGTGAGAACAGAGCACGTCTTAGCTACGTGAGCATAGTGCGACGTATGCAAGAAACATAAACAACAAACCGCAGTTTGTTCCGGCCTATTTACAGTCTCTTAAATGAGGTAAAAGTAGCATTTCAAATTATTCACAGTCCATTGATGTTTTCTTCTTTTTTACGATTATTTTGTTCAGTTTATCACAAGATGAAGCCATTGACGTTTTTATTCATAATCTAAATTCTATAAAGACACAAAAAACACCTTTGTCACTTTAATTTGAGATATATGATCTATGGGGCAAATGCGATTAAGATAAAATTATTTTTATTAAATCGGACAGTTTCGGGCATGCATATTTTGAAACTCAATATTGCGTGCATGCGTATTCTGAAATAGAACAGTGAAATGAAAGAATTTATGAGCATTCATATTTTGAAACGGGATAGCGAAATGGAATAGTTTTGCGTCATTATATTTTGAAATGAAACATTTTTGCGCATTCTTATTGTGAGTGATTAAATTAGGGGTCTCAAGATTCGTTCTCGAATCTAACATTTAAATTTATTATTCTGTATTTTTATTTAGAACTTAAGTTCAGTAGAAATTCATATTTATACTTGGGTCTCACATAGGGTTGATATCATATTTATCGTAAACTAGAGACTGTGTATCTTAATTATCAGTCACATTTAAATAACAGAGTTCGTTAGAAATAATAATGAATTACAAGAACCATTTTCTTCGCATTTTAAAGTAGAGTTTCGATTAACTCAAAATGTGTGTGATAAAATATAGATACCCTTGGAGTATTTTAACACGATAGCTTTGTTTCTGAACTTTTTAATAATTTTATAACGGCACTTGCAATACATTAAATTAATTTCCTCTTTATTCGGAAATTCACAAAACCATTTTCACTATTCAATTCATCATATCGAGCAGATTTACCTCCCTTTGGGTCTGTGGTGTTCAACTTTACACCTACATGCATAGTAGAAATGCATTTATTTAAAAAAAAGGTCAAATATTTTGGCCTGTAATTTGTTAATTTCATCACTTATTTTAGAAATACGATGGAACCAATATATAAACTTGCATTCAAATTTAATTCCAATTTTAAAATTTGATAAACTTTACAAATGAAAAAAATATATCTGCATAACTCCTCTTAATATCACACGACGTGTCTCTTTGATAAATGTCCTCGCGATATAGATTTTATATTAATCATCACTTTACCAACCAGACGTGACTTTTCAAAGGCAGCTTAAAAACGTTCAGGATTAACGCAGAAACTTTTCCGGCTCAGCACATACAAAGCAGACCATCCCAACTTAAATTACGCACCTTCTTCTTCCGCAATTGACATCAAACACGGCGCTCGACTTCCGGCCGAGACGAAGTAAGTCGGAATAACTAAATCATAAATAAGTTAAAGAAGTTTGCTCTCGGAGCGCGTAAAACACCGCGGGCGAGTTAATAATTGAGCAGGCGTTACTTTATTAAGCTTAATTGTGGACCTTTAGCGAGAGTGGCCCGGATTGGTTACCAGCGTTCTTGGGGGTGAAATTTAATTATGAATAGTCCAATGTCAACTTTTTTACGATCACGTCGTAAAGTCTTCTTTTTTATTTGGATATTGGCAATTTCGTCATGAAATTGAGACGCGTCTTATTATTAAGCAAATTTGTTAATTACTCTCTCCGAGGGAGTTAATCAAAGTTATATGGCGGCGCAATTAAACGCCTAATGAAAGTGTTGTATTTTGAATAGATTGTTTTATTATGCTTCTGTCTATATTTTGGAATCCGCGTTAATGAATACGTTCGTGACTTGTGTGTAATGAAAAGCAAGTTAAAATAAAACTGAAAGGCATCAACATGCTTATTATCGAACCGCTTAATATCGAAACTTTAAATATGCATAGTAATCCGCATATATATCCATTGATAATATTCAGTTACATTCATATGGAAATTGGCGGGGTTATATATATCTATAGATAAGATTCAATTATATTTATATAGAAATGTGTATGTGTGCGGAGGCGGGAATGATTAAGTACTCGAAGATAAAATGTTAAAATTCCATACATAGTGTGGTTTGAAAGGATTAGGGTTTAATTTACCTAACTTTAGATATTATATACTACATATACGGTACATTGAAAAATAAATATGTTCTTAAAATTTAGAAAAAATACAGTTTTTAGAAGCCCAGCAGAGTTTTCAGCGATGATTCTAGATGTTATCATTTCACCTTATTTTTATGCCTGTGGAAGATACAGCAGGCGATAATACTTAGGTTGTAAAAATTAATATTTGCAAATAAGTTAATAAAAATACTATGTAAACTTAAATGTTTATAAATGCCTAAATGTTTTTGGAGATATTAAAGTTACGATACTTTAGATAGATTTTAGATTAAACTTTTACGATACTTTTAAGATACTTTTTTCTTATATACTATGTGTATACAGGTGACATCACTGTAATTCATTTTCAAAAATGATACTGCGAAAATTAAACTGTATTCAAAACACAATTAATAATGTTTGCTTTTTCAATATATCTAATAATTAATATCTATATAATATTAAATTATTTTTATCTCATCATGTTTAAATTATATTTAATATTCCCTGAACCTTATTGGTTAAGAAAATATTTCGATATTTCGATCTTGTAAGTGAAAATATTACAAATTTTATAACATAATTAAATATATAAATATAAATAAACATTTTTAATATTTTTTACTAATTTGAATATTATGTAGTTCCAAAACACTAACCACTTTTTGCAATATTATAATTTAATGTTATACCAGTTCTTGTTACATTACTATATTCTAAATATATATGTACGCATTTCTGCACTACTAATAAACAAATATAGAGCAATATGTAAATATGCATGGCAGTATGCGTGCCCGTACTTGATTGGGTACATGCATTAAAGTCTAAAATTAATTAATGCAGGTAGCTATAATTAAGATGTAGGTAGCTATCATTAAGACATACTGGTATTGAGGATTAGGCTTACTTGATCGATTAAAATTTCATTCGATTATCACACTCGGGTTAACATTTATTTACGGAAAAATAGTCCAAAATTGGACGATATTAAAAAAAAATATAAATCTCTTATTTAAATAAGGAGAGAAATTTTGATGGATGTTGCCAAAAATGTACCATGTCAATAATTTTTTTATATTACAATTGAAATATTTAAAAAATTTGCATACTCGTTATATTTTCACTGACAGAAAGTGTGTTTGTATTTCTGAGATTGAATTGAAATTTCTCAATAGCGCAATCTACATAATTTTGCTTTTTCTCTTCTGTCTACTTAAAAATCCTATATGACCTATTTCAACCACGTCCTTACTCTGCTGCGTTGCACAACCTTTATGATAACGAGAAAAAAAAATTGTTTACACTCCTTACTCCATAAAATAATTCTCACTAAACATTATTACGTGCACCAATAGAAGATAGATTCTTCGGACCTGGGGATAATCTGAATAAAAAAACGAGTATAGTTGCATTAGTAATCTGTTACAGTTTAATTTAATAGTCTAACGTAAAAAACTAGATAGACCAAAAGTCGCAACTCTGATGTCGGCATATGAAGTGGAGATAATTTAGCAGTAAAATATCGATTATTATTCATATTGGCAACAACACCAGTAATTTAAATGAAAAAAGAAAAACTATTACGTACGGTACATTTTGCATCGCTAAGGTCTCGCGGGTTGAAATTAAAGTTTAGCGGGTGCGAAATGAAAGTTTAAACGTTAAATTTCTGAACTTCCTTGCAAAGTATTCTATTAAAATGTTTTCAAAAATGTAAGAAAAGTGTCTTAATTGTTTTGCCTATGTCTCATTAAATTATATATTAATGGAAGTTGGCCGAAATATTTTTTATTAAGGCACTAAATGCCGTTATCGTAACTTGTAATCATTGTTTCAGTAAAATGTTTTTCACATTGCACGAAGGAGATGGCATATCAAAATATATTGTACTTTTAAAAATTATAAAATATTTATATAGCAATATTGAAGAATTCATGAATTGAGTAAAGAAAAAAAACATCATCGATATCTAAGGTGGTTTCATGTGTCAAAAAGTATTTTAATATTCGATGTATGAGGAGGTATTTTTGTCAATGTGTGATTCAATATTCGATGTACGAGGAGGTATTTCGATGTTCGATTTATGAGAAGGTATTTTGATATTCGAGGTATTTCGATGTTCGATGTATGTGGAGGTATTTCGACGTTCAACGAATCAAGAAGTATTTACATGCTTGATGTATGAGGAGGTATTTTGTTGTTCGATGTGCGAGGGGATATTTCAATGTTCGATGAACGACAAAGTTCTAATTTTCTTTCTTCATTCCTATATATTTCATTTTTATAATTGAAGAGCTTTGATGCTAAAATAAAGAGGGTAAGAAGAATAAATGAAATTATATCGGTTTGGTTTTTATTATTTGGCCCCGAAACCCTAAAACTGGTTAGTCCATCTAAGCTACTCTTGGCAAACAAAGCAAAAAGAATCAATATTAGTCTGTTACGATATTTGTCTTTAGAGCGAGTGAAGTATTATGTATTATTGGTATATAAAAGATAGGTAAAAATTTCAAAATTAAGGAAACAAAAAGAGATTTTCGGCTCAGATCATATATTATATAATAACAATAAAATAATAAGTAAAAAATTAAGTTGCAATTAATTTTTTTGTTTAATAAAAGCAATATTAAAATATCGGGTAAAACTTGGAACCAGAGTTACTCGTAAATGCAATTATTCAGTCAGTAAAGGTCATGAAAGTTTTTTTCACTAGTAGCTGAAAAACCTTATCAATTGAAAATCATCCATTATCCTATCTTGTCGAGTATAATGTGGTGAAAAAGAATATCACATAGTAGGGTTTTGTATTTATCCACACGTCCTAAAATTGTAGATGCGAATTAGCCAAAAGAATTATTATATGAGAGATCTGTTCACATGCTAGTATCAAAAATTGTTCATAATGTTTTAAAACCACCCTTGAAAAATATTTGATACAGCGCATGTGAAGCACGCTATCAAATACTGAAGCTTAATATTTCGCAGTTATTTGAATTAATTGTTTGAAACTTAATATTACGCAAATGGAGCTTAAAAACGGAAAATGACAAATAGAACCTTAATTTAATTTTAACAGATCGATTCAGTGATACAAATATAAATAAATTCGCTCTAACTTTACAGGCATGAGCAGCTTCCCATTCCTGTAAAGTGGCGGTGTATTTATTTTTTCGTATGAAAAATGTTAATTATTAAAAAAAATTGACTGGATAAAGTATAATTTCTTCTCCTCACACAATTTTTGACGCAAATATGTCTTTAAATTTGTTTCCATAGTGGGAGGCAATTCAGAACATTTAATGATAACGAAATCGGGGGACAGAGTTTGGCATTGCAACTACGTGAATATCATCGACATCCCAAATTTAATTACACCACTAAACGGGTAAAAGACTAATTAATTCGTTATATGGAGTGGAAACTGTGACGCATCGCGCGTGATGGAGGGGAACGCATCTCCATTTTGAGGTCGTTTTGCCTCGTCACATTTCCATTTAATATAAATTTTTATTATAATTTAAATTATGATGCTCGTTTGAGTTTCAATCGACAGCTCTCGTTAAGATTTTTTGATTGCGTATGTAAAACATTAGTGTGGAATTGTTATGATCAATATGTATGATGTTAAAGTTAACAATTAATAAGGTGACGGTCTATACTCGTCAAACAGCCAAATCAAATAATAATATCGTATACGGTTGGAAAGAGCTTCCAGTGATACTCAAAAAACATAATATGATAAAGTGTAGCCGTGCCAGGGATATTAAAAATATTACCCGTTAGCATACACGCATTCACGTAAAATACACAGTCACACTCCAATTTGTTTTTATTAATATTTGGTTGTATAATGAATTGGAATCACAATTTATTTATAAAAGTTTTATTCACACAGGTCTGGGACTATATAAACTGTGAGTCGGTGAGGGACAGTTGGATTGGACGAAATTCTAAGCGTTCTTTTTTTAATATAGAACCATAAAAACTAAAGGTTTATATTAAAAGTGAGCAAAATCGTGAAAAGATCTGGAAAGTTCTCTAATTATTTAATCGTAATGTACTTCAATCTTTGTTTATATATTTAACTTATATGTATCTTTCACTTAGAAAAAAACCCTCAAATATTACACATGGGCTATAGATTACAAACTATGAATAAATAGTTCATATTTTGGCCTAGACATAGAATGTATAAAATATTCACTAAATAAACAAAGATAATATTTCGGTAACTAAATACGCTTTATAATAAATATTAAAGCATAAATATTAACATGATTTGAAATCCGTTGAAAATATTTAGGCTCTGCCTTTCGGTACACTTATACCAGAATACGATATCACGTTACAGATATTAGACCAGCAAATATTGTATAATAATATTGCGATACATGTAGATATTCGACGGAACAACGTAACTACACGGTTATAATATCCGGCCTTAGCATCCATTGCACACATCCCGAGAGCGAGGAGCGGCAGACGCCTCTCGAGGGTACGCCCATATAATCCACCCTAGACTTATATAATAGCTATCAGTCGTCTTGACCAAAGGCTGCCTCGGCCTTCTTATGCCTTCCCAAAATATTGAGTAGCAGTGATATAAGCAGTTCTTCGTATTATTATCTGACTGACAACACTGTTCGTATTATTTTGTGGTACACTAGACAGACCATTTATGCGCCTACGTATTTATGCGCGTCCGCCAAATTTCCTTGGTAGGGCGGATGGCTAATGAAGGTTTTGCAAAAAAATAACACCAGTTCTAAAAATCTATTATCTTTATCATGATGATTTTAATGATAATAAATACGAATAATATATTGAATGACGGTATTACTAAGAGTAAACAAGATTTATATATTGAAATGAAATAAACAATTTATTCACAAATTTTCGTTGTTTGAAAATATAAGTTTTTTTTAATAGAAACGGTAAACGTAAATAATTTATGTTAGCTTTATATTCTTTTTTATTATTCTTTCAATAATATTTATTCACTTAGTATGTAAATATACATATATACATAATAATATTCACGCTCTTTTCTCGTAAGTTGTAATTTTTTAATTACAAATGAAAATAAATTTTCTTTCGGAATAAAATTATATATTCATCATTATGAGAGTTATTACATCACTTCACCTTATAATACATTTTATTAAAAACATTTAAACCTATTAAATGATATTTGTTGCAGTGGAATAAATAAAAATTACTTTCGTAATGAAAACTTGAAGAAAATTATAAAAGGAAAGGAAATGCTAATAAAACATTATATGGTAAACTAATGGTAAGATATTTAAAAAAAAACAAGATATTAGATAGAAATTTGAAGCAGAAAGGATTACAAGTAGAACAGGAGTTGTAAGTATAAATCCTCAAAGTGGAAACATGTATAATAACAGATTTATTAAAAAAAATGGTAAAAATATTTTTTCAAGAAAAGAGAATGGATGGAGTCTTAGCAAATAACAAGAAAAACGATACATGTAGAAATATAGGAAAAATAATAAAAAATATATATATAACATAGAATCAACAGGTTTCTTACGTATGGAATAGTTCGGCAAAGAAAAAAAAAATTAGCAAAAATAAGATTTAAATATAAAAAAACGATGATCTAAAGCCAAAGGTATAAAGTAGTTTCAGTACTATTTTTTGCATGAATTCATTTGCATATAATTCTTATAATTATTTTATTTTTTCATTAGGAACTTTTTAGTTTTCTAACACATTTTCAGAAAACAATTAAGAAAAATATTAGCCACGAAACATTTTTATGGTCTTGAGAATCAGAATAATCAGAATAATCTTAGGAACTCCTGAATCTTTGAAATCGGAAGTAACAAAGGGGCGGAAATAACGTATTCAATATCAGGTTTTATATCTATAAAAGAAAACGGATAGTACTCAAGTTGCAGCGTTTGCAGCATTTGGTTTCTTTGGAAACTCAACATTCTGAAAAATAAAAAATTAATTTAGTCAGAAAAAGAAATGTTGAAATAAATGTGTTTGATTAAAGCCAATACTATAATATGGCGGGGAAAGCAAAGAAACTCACACTTCTTATTTGGAGTATAAATACGAAGCGTGAGTCGTTTCTCTACATGCAAGTTCATACGTTGAAAATGTGAAGCTTTAAATCTGTCAAAGATGGACAACACGGATTGTCAAAATCTCTGTCGAGTAACGCAAAAGTAAAGAATTACGACTGCTACACTTTATACAATTTAATTGCTTTCAAAATTCAGAATTGAAGTCGTTGTTTCTTAACTTAAACGCATATATAAGAATTGATGACGATCAAGTAAAACGTGGATAAGTAAAACAATAAAAATACTAAATAGACGCAAAGTTTAGTATTAAAATGTGAGAAACTTTAAATATAAAGTGAAATTTTGACATGATAACATCTTAAATCGCTATCCTGCAAGCAAGGAAAGTAAGCATTATGAAAATTCACCTCTTTATTGCAGGCTATTTCTGGAAAGACCGTACTACATTCTGATTTAGTAGCTCAACACTTCGACTAAATACCACGATAATAAGTTTCGTGTAATGATATAACCTCTCTCTGTGAGGGCTCAACACTTGATGTTTCGTAGTCTCTACATTCTAGAACTTTATACTCATTGGCTTCTTATCTAGTTTTTTTTTGCAGAGAGACTGGCTAACAAGCGTAAGTAACATCATAATGAACACAAATACGGTTTGTGATCGACTATGAAAAAAACAAACTATCCTTTTACAGTTTATGCATAGCTAACTGTTTATACTCAAGAATTAATAAAATATCCTCATGCAAACTAAAGCTATGCGAGGATGAAGTTAGTAATCGCGCAGGTAAGTAAATCTACAAACGCTGTCGTGTCTTAATCACATTCAATGCCACAAAAAGGGCGCACTAAAGTATAATGATCTATCTCGAAAAAAGTTGCAACAGAACAGGAAACACATTATCGGAAAAAAGGTATCTCGAGCTATTTCCTAGTGGGCAGATGTTATCACGCTTAAAACTGCCACGTCCGTAGACGAAACAGCTTATCCCTTTTAACTTTCATTTAATTATACCTTGTAATAAAATATTTAGAACGTCAACCAAAACAAAAAATAGTCCAACCTCTGTCATGCCACTTATAAATATAATTTGTATTAAATGTTTCATATATTATACAAATAAACATTGTCTAGTAGCAGAACAATCAGCGATTTAAATGTAAATGAAATTATATACCCGCGTTATTTTGATTTCTGTTACAAGCTAATAGATTTACTTCAAAAATATTTTTTCACATCCATAACTCCCTATTTGTGGATAATTAAATTGATTTCGACAATTCTAAAACTATGGATTTTTGGAAGCCTATGCAAGGGTTCTAGGAAAATTGTTAGATTGGTTCTAAATGTCGTAACTTCAAAAATATACCATGTTTTTGCGCCAGTATGTTTCACAGGTGTAAAACATAGTGTAGGTAATATATTTAGGTTGTCAAAAATTTATATTTGTAGAAATAGTATTTCTTCCTTACTAGTTTACAAGCATTAATGGTTGAATAGAAAAAATCTAACACGAGCACCACTGTTTCTTAATATATTAATGAAAAATTGACGCCAATTTTTTTAGTTGTTTTTTTAACTTGCTCGATTCTGCAATGAAAAAAGAACCATCATAATTTCATCACGACACGGTCCATCCGCCGGTCACAGTCTCACAGTCTCTAAAGGTCTTTTAAGGTCTATAGGAATGAAATTGCAAGTATGTTCTTCCTATCTCAATACATAGTAAAAGGCATTACAAAATCAAAAAACCTTGCCACAAATTCAAAGTAAAGGTGGATGTTTTTTCATGCATTCTATGCTAGGATATATCAATGGTTAAATCTTTAAATAAAATTTAAATTTTTCACTTTTAAATTTTAATTCTTCTTTACAAAATATTAAAATAAAAGCCACGTGTAATATATGCCCCTCCCTCCCTAATTTTTCGATCGTAGGTTTGGAAAGCAAATATATACGAAATTTGACTTAATACGTGTTCTGTGACGCACTTGGCGAGTTTATACATTTGTATTAAAATTAAACAAATAAATGTAGAATTCTTTATTATCCTAGACTATGAATAAGCATTGACCATATTCACAAATATCTTTAAAGAATACTGGACTTTTGAGTATAGAAAAATGAAACTCGATGAGTAAATATGCAATATCAATATGCAGTAAAGAGTGGATGAAGATCTGAATCTCGACCAAGTTAAAAGTTTGTCATATTATTTTTGATTTAAAAATAAATGAATAAAAATTATATAAAACTATACATTAATTTAGAATCTACCTTATAGTCGACTATCTTTTTGGCTGAGTGAGCTATGAGACATGATTAATGCAAAATTGTTTCGAAGGAGTAGAGACTGCTAACGCATGCCAGAAGCAAGTTAGGATAAAAATATAGTTTTAGTAGAAGCGTGCAACATAAGCCTAAGCGAACAATAGCCAGGAGATGAGTTTTCGATAGCTGTAGGTGTGTGTATTTACTTATGCAAAATATTACGAACTATTTTTAACGTCTTTCAAGACCTGTTTAATGTAATAGATTGAAATTTTGCGTGAACAAGTTTTAACAAGAAACTGAATTTAAAATCAAAAGATAAAGACCACACTGCATACCTACCAGTTAAATTGTCAGTAACTTTTTCTGAGAGATATCGTTATCAGAAATCTGGGAAATTTGTCTGCTATTTCTCAAATAGTATTAGAAAGATTACCGGCAAGGGTGAAATGTTATATGGCTACTAAAGTTCCTGAAATGTTAACTCTAAAAATAGTTAATATTGCAAATGATGAGTGATTATCCTCAGAACCTCTGGCCAACTTTCAGTCCATTTAGAAACTTGAAATTTGACCGCAGAAAGGCAGGAGTGAGTTAGATTCTCTAACAAAGTTATTAGTTTGGCTAAGTGTAGAATATTTTATATGAATTGGCTTGATAAAATTTTAATTACTTTCAATACATAAATTACCCTTATGCTAGATTACGCTTATTTCTGTTTTGCACGTTGCATACTGCAACTAATAAACGCGAATCTTTTCTTGTGCTATACATTTCTAAAAAATCACGATTCCCTTGAAAGAAACACATTTATTTTCAATGGTAACTGACGACACATGATGGTGTTGCTGTAGGTTATATCAAGTAATGGTACGTTCTCTTAAAAAACTACATGAATCAACATAATACGTGGCCATTTTATGGATTTACATTATATTTCATATTTATAAAAACATATGTGCACTACATATGTGATTAATAATTTCGGGGATTTTGGTTTGTCATATTACAAGGATTATTACTTTTGTTCACTATCTAGAAAATTTTGGAGTCGTTTCCATACTCTAGAACTTAATGTGTTTTGATATCAGTTACGGTAAATTCCATGATTTTTGTATACTCATAAAAATCACGATTTTCCATCACAACATTTTCTTTTTTTATTATATATTAGCTGAAAAAAGTATTGAGATTAAAATAACCACCAAGACCCGATCAGGTCCTTTGTCGGGAACTAGAATGCAGTTAAAATTGAAAAAGTATACGTAAACATTTCAAGTACTTAATATAACATTTATATTTGAACTGACAAGTTTTTTCCGGTAACAGATTTTACTTGAAGAGCTCATATAAAAAATTATGCCAGGTACTTAATATCTTTTGAAATTATTGACGCTAGTTTACTTAAATAATTTCATTCGAAAGTTGTAATGAAATACCACGTCTAAATCTTTTTAGATTTTTCAAATACACAGTTGACAAATTAAAGGGGTGTGGGAGACGCATTGCACGTCAAATCGAAGTTTTGTATTTCACAATATAAGCTTAAATATTAAACATTGTAAACGATTACATGTTAAGAAACTTATTCGTTCATATAATTTCAACGGAATACACTAAAAATAAATTTCGCCCCATTTATGGGAGGCACATTTAAAGCATTTTAAGGGCCGATAATAATATTTATTATAAATTAATCTCACATAAAAGCTCATAGAAAAGTTGTTGAAAAAACCTCATAGGTAAGAGGATATTACCAAAACTGCCTATATTAACGATATGTTTGCACCGAGCGAGACGTGAATGGTCAAATTAGTGCATAACATGAGCTGCCGGAAACGCTATACGGTGCAGCGTCAAGGCTGTCACGCGGTGACAGCTCGTTACTAGCAGCGCAAGATGCCATGACGTTTGTGCATCTGCCAGTGACAGCGCACATCTCTGAACCAGATTAACAATTGTGTATGTGTTTTACCTAATTATGCATTGAATATTATGTATATGTCTATGCATACTTCTAATATACACGAAATATTTAATCATGTGTACATAGTTTGTGTTTATGTTCTGGTATTTTGAATAGAAATTTCAGCATGACATTTAGACATTTTTTGCTAATTACAATCTTGATTCACATTCTATATTTCTGAAAAAGAATAAAGCTTTATGATAATGAATCCCATTTATTTGTTGAATTGTATTCCGCACTAAGTTGACCTTGGGCTTTAATAGCCGTTTCTAATTTCAAACTCTAGAAAGCTTTCAATCCTGCCGATAGAAAGATCTTACTGAACTACTTCAACAGGACATGGTTCACCATTATAAACTTACGTGACTTTTGTGTATATTTTGTAAACCTCCAAATGGGAACTTTTTTATCCCTTTATTCACATATTCATATATGAAACACATAATGAATTTAATTAACGAGATAGATCACTTACAAATAATGAAGAACGCCTTGTCTTTATAGTAGCCTTTATGGTAGCTGTATAAGGACTAGGCTTTCTTTATTATTTGTTAGTGCTATTACGTTATTTTTATATGAAAACTTTTATTTAGCTTGTTTTGTAATCTACTACATAATTTTCAATCGACATTTTACTCACTTCCCGATGGACTAGAATCTTGAAACTTGGCGTATACATTTGTTTGCTGTGGCGACATATGATAATAATGTCGGTATCATAATGTGATCATGAAAGTGAAAGAGGGGCAAAGGTTCCAATTTAAGACGAAAAATAAACCTATCCAATCAGGATTAGTTTCACTTGTCTTGGCAAGTACTCTTTTGTCATGTTTAAAATAAAAGTCTTTAAATTTTGTTTCCTTTAAACTTATTTGAATTCAGGTATAAAGCTGATTACGTATGACCTTACTGTGATATCAATATACTTTCATTTGGAGTAAGCTATGCCACTGAGCATGCCATCCTATCCTTGAATATATATTATAGGTACGTTTCTAAGTAAGCATGATGAAGTCACTGACTTCGTAACTGATTGTTGCATGATGGTTAAGATTTCTTCATTTAATGTAAAACCGAGTTTAAAACGGTTATTAAGCTTGGATAGAAAACATCACTGAAATATCTTTTCACGAAACGCTAAGATTATTTAAATTTTTATCTGTAACCAATTTTCGTTGGACGTTTCTTTTTAGTTTAAAAAAATTATACGAAATTTATATTTAGCTATTGAATAGAAGAAATTTTATTTCATTCATTAATAGAGAAATTTTACTTCTTCGTGCTCAATAATTTCACTTGTTATTAAAATATATATGTTTTTAACTGTAATATTTTTTTAAAAATATATTCTTAAAAGATTTTTATTAGATATAATTTAATAAAATATTTTCAATATACATAGTAGTATTTGAGACCACCTAATTATAAATTTGTGTTAGAGTTGGGTTTAAAAATAAGTCTAAAAGAAATTTTATCGTAGTGGGACCCTAGAGAATTAGCCTGATATTGTGTTACGGTATCGCGAATATTTTAAAGTGTTTCTGGTGAATGCCCCGATAATTTATGACGGAAAAATTGATAGAAAAATTTAAACATTTTATATTTTTATTGAAACATTATATTGAAATTACAGTAAACACAAAAAGTAGAATATTCTGACAAATACGTGGCAGCATCACTCAGTTATTTGAGTTTGATTTACTTTTAGTCTGTTTATCAAATTATTCAATGCCATAATTAATATGGTTTGAATTAATAATTTGTGGAAATGAAATTTTATAAATGTAAAGTGACCGGAATTTAAGAAAATTTTACTTATAAATAAATTATTTTGACAAAAGATTATGAAGAGTTTTTTACTCTTAGTTGTGTTGAATTCGAAAGTTCATGATATTCCACTGAAAACCAAACATTATATATGTATAAGTAAATATATATATATATATATATATATATATATATATATATGTACATAAATATAATATATAAATATGTATATATATATATATATATATATATGTACTTATGTATATGTGTATGTGTCTGTTCAAACTTATAGAGTCAAATCCGTAGATTGATAACAAAATGTTTCTTTGTGACATGAATAATTATTCTAAAAACTTGATTTTTTTAAACAATTAGTTAACTGAACTATTTCGCATAAAAATATTTTAATGACAAAAATTTAAAGGATATCCTGATATTTGTAACACCAGCTTTTAAAATTAATTTTTGAAGTAATTTATAAAAATACACACATTTTTCATAATCTACCTAAAAACCTTCGTATTTTATTAGAATTTTGAACAAGAAATTTGGCTTGGAATACCTCTACAGAGTGACCATAAGAAATAAAATGGACCATAAGTATAAAGTAAGTTAAAAACCATAATTTTTATAATTAAAGAAGTGAAGAAATCGGGGAAGAATATGATTATGTTTGAGCCGTGTTCATTCTTTTTCGGGTATTATTTGTGCGGCGAAACTAGCCAAAGTAATTGTTCACTGCTATGGCACTCAGAGCTACCCTACACTTGGTTTATAGTTTATTTTCTTTTAGTATTTTTCCCCCGGACTTTTTTCCCCAGACACATGTAACTATTCGGATTAGTGTTATATAAAATGAACATCATGGTAAAATTAATATTATTGAACTATTCAACAATTTGATATTTTCACTTGAATAGTCACTTTTTTTTCCGGAGTGAGTGAATTGTCATAGCTTTTTTACCAGGAAACTATGCAGAAATACGTTGCTATTATTATAATGCGAGGTAGAACAGCTCGGAAGTAGGAAGAGTGTACAGGGCATATGTAGAATGTGGAGGTGGGCCTCAAATGGAGGGTTTCTCTGATCATCCTAAGATCTTAAAAGTTTGTGGTGAAAGAGATCCATCGATAAGCGTTAAAGTAGCAAAATGCTGAAAAGTAGTCCCAAAATCGATTGATCACTGGTATGAGTGAAGGTTATCAATCACATCACATCACTAAAGTTCAGTAATTGGAACCTAAAAATTACTACCAAAGAGTACGATTTTGTCAGAAAATGTTGAGAAGCTAAAAGGAACATAAAAAGTTTTTCAATTTAATATTACGCACATATTTCCACTTTCCAAGAAACATATGGCGTCAATCTGTGGTTTTAGTCACTTAACAGTCAATTGACTCCTTTCAAATCTGAGACTGTTTGAAGGGAGAGTTTTAGACTATTTTTTTAAGGTACAATCTGAGTTTCTAGAGGTTGGAGATTTGGAGAAGTGAAGGGACAGGTTATTATAAAACGATGGCGAATAATACCTTGAATATAAGAAATGATTTAAGAGTAAACAAAAGATTCCTCGGGAAATAGATAGGTTTTGGCGGACCTCGAACCTCGCGACGTAAATCTAATTAAGTTTTCCATGTGTGAATGTTACAAGGATTTGATGTATTCTAAAAAAGTCGTAGTTTGCATGCATAAAGAAGAAATCTGAGGAATACCGAAGAAAAAATGTTTAAAAGGGATTGTGCCGTAGTTCTATTAAACAAGATACTCGTAAGTTGGAAAACGTATAAACTTTTATTTCAATAAATACCCTTTTGGTAATTTTTATTTATTTCTAACCATTTATTTAATTACAAAAAATATTTTAAGACATAAACTACCAGAAAGCGTTGAACACACAAAGGGGTGTTTCGGTTTGTGTATGTGTGTTTGTGTGTGTTTATACATACACACACACACACACATATATATATATATATATGTACATATATATATATATATATATACACACACATACATACATATATATATATATATATATATATATATATATATATTATAGCAAAATATGTAGAGTTGAATAAAAATCCAATGAAAGAAAGATAAGATGATATTATATTATATGATTCTATATACAGAAATCTATGTACAGTTTTGTATATAAGATAATCTGCCGGTATCACTTAAATATCAAATCAATCAGGTTTTAGGGTATAGCATCTAAAAAGACAAAACCAATGGAACCCTGTCTATCACTAGGTTTTGTCTCAGAAACTATTTATGGCAGAAATCTAGATTACATATAGATACTAGATAAATCAAAATAGTGCTAAAGTTTATTAAGACGTATGTATTTTAATAATAATATTCAAAAATATTTATATAGGATTTTATCTCGGATAATTTTAGAGATTTTGTTGAAAATGTCCACAAAAAATTCCTCTTTTACAAAACTTAAAGTAAATACAAAATTATAAAAAAATACTTTTACTTCTAGAATTAATGATCAAAATGAAGCAATGACTTTGTATCTCATAGTTTTATATGGGAGTCATTATGTTGTATGACTGTGAAAATCGTATTTGGCAATATATTTAGGTGGTGAAAAATGATATTGATATTTGTAAACAATTTGAATTAAAATGTTTTAATCAATTTAAGTGCGAGTTTGTTTTTGTAGGAAAATTTATTTTAAAAACGTGTACTTTTAAAAATCATTTTAATTACGTTGACATATTTTTGATAGGAAATACCAATCCTCTGACTTTGACGCACATTTCGTTACTTTTTTAACTAAAACCGATAAATCATTGACTGCTCCTGGCAAACGGGGCCATAATTAACACACTGCCAAAGCAATAACACGCAGCTTCCCATCGCGCAAGCAAATCACGCATGCGAGGGCGGAGGCGGCGCGAGCCAGCCGCTTAGGCATTCTCGCTGCGTAAACAACTCGATTGATTCCTTAACGAAAGGCAAACTCGTTTCGGGGAAATTCTTTTACAATTTACATACATAGATTTGTCGGAGGTAAACACAAACATCGGTCGGGACTGGCGCGGGCGGGCGGCCAATCAGCGGGTGGGCGGCCCGCCGGGGCGGAAACGCGACGCTCGCGAAGGACACATACCTGTAACTGCGCTCTCGGTCTCTGTATATAGCGATTGTGAACATCTTCAACTTATCGATATTTTGAAATCCGTGTTTATGAGTGTGTGTAGATTTTTGCTAATATTATAAGTGGAAAAATATAAGGTTCGCTGTTAATTTTATGTCAAAAAAATGTAAAAATAAAGTTTCCTATGGCCGTAAATGTAGCTAATGCAAAACTGTTGTAGGTGTTTTCAATTTTTAGACTGTTGTTTAGCTGAATCTCAATAGTACGCATTTCCTTTGTACACATTTACATTTAAAAAGTTGGAGATATGTGCAAAGTCAACAACAAAAGCATTTGAGAGAGGTAGTCTTCACTTTCGATGGATAAACAATTGAAAAGAGAATCAGCCAACGGTTGGTGTCTGTAGTTAAATAAATCTTTATCTATTATACTAACTCATTTATTTGTTCTTGCTATGTAAGTAATGTACTTAAAGTCTGAACAGTTAATTGAAGTGTTTTGAAATGTATATATATATATATATATATATATATATATACACATATATATGTATATATATGTATATATATGTGTATATATATATATATATATGTTTTTATATATATATATATATATATATATATATATATATATATATATATATTCATGCACAAACTTAAAGGCTTCTTAAGGTTCTTGCTGGAAGGATTCGAACAAATTCCTAGTATTGTGTAATGTTGTTCACCCCTTTGTCCGTCCTTCGCAGGTTTTTTAATTCCAAACGAAATAAGATAGATATTTTATAATCCTTGGTCCAAAACTAGAAATGATGTTTAAAACACATGAAAAATATATTTCGAAAGTCTCGACATGTACGAGAGGGGCTGCAAATATATTTTCTCTGCATATGCATGTGGAATAACATTGATAAAATCTCCAAAAGTAGAGCAAAAATATTTTTTTCATTTGTATACTGGATAATATTGGTTTGGTAGACCGTCGAATTTGTTATTTTAAAGTCAGGTCTACATTAAAAACACTTTTATGCAGGAAAATATATTTTGGCTTCAAAATATTATATATATATATATATATATATATATATATATATATTCCTATGTTTAATGTAAAAAAAGGCAAATACAAAAAAAATGTAAAAAGTTTTAAGCGATAAAACCAAAGTATTTTTGAGAAATGTGTAATATTATTATTACACCTGTGAAAGATAATATGAATATTTATTTCTCAGAGATGTAACAATATTATATATTAAAGTGAACAATCATATTAATATTTATAAATAATTTAATAGAAGCACTGTATCTCTCAAAAGGTATATAAATATTGAAAAAAATACTATGATCTTAGGAAACTCATAGAAAATTATATCGCTTTTCCGTTTCTCGAAGCTTTAATTTTTTTTTGCAAATTTCACAGGTATAGTAAATTTATCTCACTAAAAATTTAGTGAAAAATTATTCACTCTGCCCAAATTTACATTAATATCTAATAGGGTAGAACGTATATTTGCCATATATTGTACTTAACATTCGGCACGTCAGTCAGACACGCTCAGACTTTTTTATATTTTATATATACATATGTATTTCTAGCAATCGATAGTAAGGATGCAAGGAGATTGTGTATTTTCATTACGCTCTATATAGCTACATTTATAGACAGCTTATCTACTGTCAGTCTTGCAAGTTATAATTATTATCTGAATAAAATATTTACCGCTCTTTCTTCTCGAGGCTCTCAGTTTAATTGATCCGTTTCCCTGTAAGTGGCGCCTTTTAATTTAACATTTATCGTATTTTTTTAAACAATGCCAAATTATAATCATTATTGTAAAAAAAAACAGAGCAGTCGAATTTTTTGATATTCATTCCATTTAAGTAGCCGATATCATGGAAAAAAGTTTTCCAGTTTGAAAAATTTAGATCATAAGAAACCAGTATAAAGATCTTTACATTTAAACATTTATAAAACTTTTGCACGGTAATATGGTAGATACAGTGAGGTGATATTTACGCGAAAGTAAATTTTGTTTCTTAATTGTTCGACTTTTTTCTAATGATCAATTACCTTTTTTTCAAGTCTTTTTAATTATCTGAGGTACTAAGTTCTCTGCATATTCATTAAAAAAAACCTGTAGATTAATAATGTTACCAAGAAATATAATGCATGTTTTACTATTGCTTTAGTGGTAGGTATGATCTTTGAATTGTCTCTCCTGAACAATTGACAAAAATATAATTATTTAAGGGACATACGAAACT
Source organism: Druceiella hillmani (assembly GCA_039881145.1). Classification (NCBI taxonomy): domain Eukaryota; kingdom Metazoa; phylum Arthropoda; class Insecta; order Lepidoptera; family Hepialidae; genus Druceiella; species Druceiella hillmani. The sequence goes on along the minus strand of JAYKKI010000003.1, from coordinate 38,923,926 downwards.
AATTTTTTGAGTTTTCATCTGAAATTGAATAATTTATGGTGTAAAATAAGATACAGAATGTACATATAAATCTTAAATATAATTGCGTTGCTATTTACACACTCAACTTTGCTTCACTAGGAAAGATTGCTCTTTTAGAAATGAGTCAAAATTTCATTAAATTTATAACAATTCATTGAAAACATTAATTAAATAAATAATTAAACAAAATTTAATTATTACTTCAAACAAGTATTATCATATTTTCATGATTAGGATTCAAAGGTAATAAAGTGTTATTTCGTAAAATATATTGAATTCAAAAGCTTCAGCGGAAGAAAATAAAATGTGCTTTTATTAAGCTTTATATTCAGTTTGATACTTAAAAGATTCAATCATTTTTTCCCTTTCGGGATATTAATTGTCTTCGAAAAGGTTAAATATTTCTAAAGAAGTGTCTCTAAAGAGAGTTAAGCCATTAAAAAGGGTTGAAAGCCCTCAAGGCTGTTGACAGGGTTAATTCAGAGAGGAACAAAGCATATAAAGGAGGAAAGTTTGACGTAGAGCGATCGGAGTGAAACGAGGCCCACAAAACTTTACGCCATGCATCACGCAACTCGCATCAGTAAGTTAAACCGCCAAAATACACTTGCGTTTAATACTTTGAATTTAATTTAAATAGACTCTGTGTGCACGGGCGACTTTTGAATTTGTTTAGTACTAGGCGGAACTGTTAGTTTAATATTAAAAATTCTTAATATCATTGAAATGCACTTCGATATCATTTTCTTTTGAGTGACGTAAATAATTAAGGTTGTATATTATCATCTGAATATTATAATTCAGATGTTTTGAAAAGAAATTGGTATTTTATTATCAAAGATTAAACCTGTTAAGTTCGAGATAAGTACACACAATAAGCTAATTAAAAAAAAGTTTAAACATTTGAGGGTGCATAGAATTTCTATTAAACTATTACATAAATATTGATGCCATATGTCACTATATATAGTAAAAATAAAACATAGCATACATATGTCACTATATATAGCAAAAATAAAACATAGCATATATTTTATAAGTGTAAGATAAATAACTTAGTTGCTTACAATTCTTTTCTTTATTGATGCAAGTCGACTGAAATATTTTACATTAAGTATTTATTATTATCCTGACTTTCTCAGATTTTCGACAAACTTTGTTAAAGTGTTAGAAGAGCAGTGTGTGCCGATACTGCAACAAACTTTTGAGACACACACACACACACACACACACACACACATATATATATATATATATATATATATATATGTATATATATATATATATATATATGTATATATATATATATATATATATATATATATATATATATATATATATATATATATATCTAAATATAGATCTTGTGAAGAAGATGTCTTATTAAAAAGTATTACTAGATATTTTCCATTGTATTAAAAATCTGTCAAATATATTTATAACTCGCATTAAGAGGTTTCCGTATATATTTATGCATTTATAAATATTTAACGGTATTTACAAAATTCTAATTTATCAATTCGTAAATATATTGGCTATAACATCTTTCATAAAGATATAAGCCAAATTTTTTTTTAAATTCCACAAACAATTAGAAATAATTGTCTTGGGTTTGTCACTTTATTTATAGTATGGAATCTCCTACTACGCTGACTTACAAGATTTTAGGTTGATATGAAGTACCCTGTAGGTTTTTATAGTGTAAGTAAGACCATGTTATGAATAGAGAAATATTGCCTATTATATATTTCAAAACTGCATGTCTTAAAAGAAATGTGTAATTCCTCATAAAATCGGAAATCGTAAATTTTTGAATTTTTACCTATATTTGTGTTATGCAGTAGAGTTAATGGGAGGTCTCATTATGTCTATTTTCAAGATTGTACGTCGACCTGAAGTATCCTATAGATTTTGTTGATCAATAAATAGCAAAAATAAAGAAAAAAATACACCTTAAAAGGCCATATTGTTTATTGCATTTTACAGCTACGTAAGCCATATTTTTTATTGCATTTTACAGCTACGTAAGCCATATTTTTTATTGCATTTTACAGCTACGTCGATCAATGAATAGCAAAAATAAAGAAAAAATACACCTTAAAAGGCCATATTTTTTATTGCATTTTACAGCTACGTAAGGCCATACATTCAATGATACATTATAGGTTATTAATTTATTAATTTGAATCTTGATATCTTAAGCCGTTTTTAAGAAAAAGGCTTTGACAGATAGATGGATTGACAAGCGGACAACCAATTGACCCAATAAGGGTTCCGGTATGTTTTGGGATATTTTTCAAATATGCAATTTAAATTATGAAGAAAACGTTTTTGTATCCATAATAAGCCCTTTCAAATGAAACTCCCATTAAAAGTTATAAAATTATAAAAAAAATTAAACCTTTACTTACCCCCTTTTTAATTTTTATATGAGTATTTATCAAAAGCTAGTAACAAAGTATATAATAAAAAATATATTGATATGTCAAACTTCAAGTTTCTACGACGTATGTTTTTTGAGAAAATTGATTGTGAACATAGGAAAAAGTAGACGCATTGCCTACAGTTTTTTCATAGGCGTAAAAGCATGGTGCATATTTCAAAAAAATTGCTATAGTTTTTCCACAACCTTTACATAAACTTCTAAACGTCAAATTCTTTTTTATAATTTTTGATGATGTACTTTCAGAAATAAGGGGGGCGAACATATCTTTTAAATCGGATATACCGAAGATATGATACCCAAAATTGGGAAAAAAATATTATAGAAATACACATAACTAGCCCTATCAAACATATCCCATAAATATTTATTTTCGATAGGTAATTTGGCCCCGCTAAAGTTTCGTAATCAATATTTTTAAATTCAATTGTTGAAATAATATAATGTACGGATTAATGTTTTATCACTAAGCCAAATTTTAAGTTTGTATGTCAAGCGGTTTCTAATAATAACGGTTGTGATGGACGAAGGAATGATCTTATGAGGGCTCTATTTTTCTTTCTGAGTTACGGAACCCTAAAAAAAACAAATAAATTATATTTTATGTTTATTCTGTACGTAATTCAAAAACATTACAGTTTGTAATGTATGAATGTATTTTAAGTGTGAGAATATATATTTCCTTAAATGTTCCTTAATTGTTTCTAACCTCAACATTTATTTTAAGCAGAAAAATAAAATTAAAAATTCGATTTTGTCAAAAATGGAATCAATGGAGTTTTAAGTACGTCACAGTCCCAATGGTACGCCATAAGTTATGCTTAATAGTAAAATATACTCTGTCTTTTAGTAAAAAAAAAAGTTGAGGCTATTTTCTTACAATAAACTATTGAAAGTTGCACTTCTCCCATCATTTAATAATGTTGCCGGACATTTTATTTTTTATTTATTTTGAGTATAAAGTGATTCTTTTTCAATGTAAATATTAACATAATATTTGTGCTGATTAAACTGTTATAACAACGTCTTATCTATAACATGTTAACAAGATACGCGGAAATAATGAGAGCTTTGCTCTATCACTTTATTCGCCCATGCATATATATATGTATATGATTAAACTACTTGCTAAAAAGCAAATACGCATTATGTAGTTACATTACCACTCAATTTCATTTGTTATTAAGATAAATGTAAATTTTTATTAAGATAAATGTAAAATTCATAACTTGAAAGGTGCAAGTTTATTTATTAATTATCAATTAATGTTTTTATAAAGCTCACGCCTGTAAGTCGCAAATTGGTGAAATGAGCTTACTATTGAAGCACGCATTGAAAAACAAGTTACCTAAGTGCTTTTATATAATTAAGCAGTCTCCAAAATAAATTGAATGTAGAAAAGTAACGTAGCGTCTGATTTACAAATTTATTGGTCGTATTTGTAATAATTATTCTCGTTAAATTATATGTAACTTTTAATTTCAACTGTGGATCAATATTAATATTGATTTAATTGTTTAAAAAATGATTTAATAAATTCAACATAGAAAATTGTAACTTAGTTTAATTAATCATTCAATGTGATATGCTTTTTTTTAGAGAGAAATTTATTTTTCAAATTTTTATAATATTTATACAAGTTCACAAAAAACTTCCTACTTAATTTATAAATATATCCTTCGAACTCATTTCTTTTCAATAATAAACGTAACTTCAAAAATATGATATACGTATTAGATTAATTATTTATATGGAACATTAAAGTTACTATTTATCATAATATTTTTAAAATATAGAAAAAATGTTAACCATTTTCCACACGAGATTTTATGGAAACTCACTCTTCATCATAACATAACATTATAAACAAATTTAATTAATCAATTAGCAACTATTTCATCTCTATGTTACCACTTTTATAATTTTCACATTAACCTATCATTTTCTTCCACAAATTTTCCATCTCTCTCTATCCCTTACATCAAAGAGTACATCAAACGCTTTTGCATGTTGCAGTCTAAATCGGGTATTTTCCCCTAAAGACCTTCCACCTTGCGCAAAGATGGCTTATCTCGGTCGCACCTAATGGGCGAATCCCGATTTTATGCTCGCGTAAATCAGCAGCTTCGACAGGCTAACGCGCATGGTTCGAGGAAGCAATTTAAGCGATAATATTTTTTTCTGAAACAATATAAACAGCGCGGAGCAAACTGCGAACTCTGCACTTCGGCGGCGGGGGCGGGCGGCACGGGCGTCGGGGAAGGCACGTGTCGCGGAGATATTTACGAAATGAGACGAACGAACATCGCTTTATATAAGTGATCAGAATACATATTTAAATTTACTCCTAGTAGCAGCTGATAGGAATATGCGCGTCAGGCGATATGGAAATTGAAGTGAATATTGTCTCCCTTTTGTTGTAAAATGCTAAGTGTGTTAACAAATAATAAGCCACGATCTCATAATAAGCATCGTAACGAAGGTTTTAATATTTCAATACTTAAAATAATGACGTTATCGATCAAATGAAATGTCTAATCGTTGATCGTTTCTTTATCGTTAAACAAAACAACATCTACCTATAAAATAAAAAATAGAAAACAGGTACAAAGAAGAATTAATGAACAGATAGTTAGCTGAGAAATAAAAGCTGTCCACAAAATTTGCATATCCTTTTTTATCAATATTTAAAAATGTTCCTTTTTTACAATAAAGTATTCGATTATTTTTTATTTCATAATTTATAATTTCAGAGTATAGGTTGACGTGAAGCGAAAACATTTTGACAAATCTTAAAAATTTATCGATTAAAAACGAAAAGTTTAAACATAATTTTCAGAAAAAAACTGGACTATGGTGTCATTTTTCACATAGTTCGTTATTTTATATGACAGCACATGAAGTCGGGAGATTTCCCCACACTGTACCTAACATTAATTTTATAAGCTGATAAAATTAAAATAGTAGCTTATTTTAACAAAATTGTACAAATTTTTGCGTACTATTTTTAAATAATTTCATGACATTTTAAAAAAAATATAGTTTAGCAAAAATAGCAAGTTTAGGATAGTCAACTAGTCTGTTGCTATCACATGTATCATAATTTAGATTTGTTCTTTTGATTTACCGTAGCACACGGTTTTAAAAAATTGTTGCCGTTCCATTATTTACTCAATGTTTAAAGTGGCTAAAATATATTTATTATTTATATTTTCTGTCTAAGTTTGATTTTTTTCGACTAAGTATTGCTCTATACCAAAATAAATTAAAAATCATAACTTACGAAATTAAGACCAAGTCCATTCATTTTTTGTAATAGTATTTGACGCAAGACAATTACTAATAATCCAAATATAGGCGCTTAAAATACCAAAGCTTTATTATAATTATGTTTGAATGAATCAACTCCGTATTCATGAACTAAACCAGCTAGATGAATGAAGAAATTGTGCGAAGATATAATAATGAAACTAATAAAATAAAATTGCGGAAACATGAAACTTACTTTATAAAAACAACCCCTATGTCTCATAAACTATAAATATATGAGATACGGGGGCGGAGCGGTGAATCCCTTTACTTTTCCTTTTTTTATAATTATCTTAAAGGTTTTTGCAATAAATTATTCATGCAATTATGCCCACCTTGGTTTCGGGATTAGCTGGTAAAGACAGTTCTATGTTTATATCTAAATTATATATTTACGCTATGTATAATTATATTTATGAGTACTTGGGACTTAAAATATTGCAGAATTAATTAATCGTATGGTATATTTTTCCAATAAAAACGTAAATATTTTGTAACCATATCATCTCCATTTACCGTTTCTTACAAAAAAGTAAAATAAAATGAAGAGAACAAGAAAACAAAAAAAAATAAAAATATAAATAAATATAAGAACACCATAAAACCACTCAAAAATTGTAGATAAATCTACTAAGAATGTTGGTTAATTTGTCGGAATTTTTTTTCGTATTCCTGTTGAAAATAGAAAACGATTATGATCCAAAATATTTATTGATTTAGAAGAAAATTTATTGGAGAGGAAAATTTAACAGGCTATTTTTTTATTTCCAAGATTTTCTTGAATATTATTGCATTTAGATGATTTAGTATCGTAAACAGAACCAATGAGAGAGAAAAAATAAGAGAAACACTGTATTATGTTTCTTTCTGAGAAATAAGATTCGGTAACGCTCAATGTTCAAAACTGAATAAGGACCCTTAATTGTTACGATAGAATGGAATTTCTTAAGTATGGATAAGATACTAAAAATAATTTTGATTATAGTTATTTTTTTTTAAACTCAGGAACCGATAAAAACCGGTTTGCTATACAAATTTAACAATCTTTGCATATAAAAAACAATAAAAATTAGAACGCTAATATAAAAAAAACAATAAAAACAAAAAGACCATACCTGTATAAAATATTTTCTCTAAAAATTGATTCACGGGCTTAAATTAGATAAAGAAGAAAACATTATTAATTTTGAAACGTTTGTCTATTTGCTGTCTGCCTATTATTCTGTTGATTTATCTGACGTACTAAATATTTTGTTTCTTTTTATGTACTCGAATCGCTTGTAAAATTCCAACTAATATAATAAAACCAAAAATGAATTTGTTTGTTTCTTTGTTCTGATTTAAGGTATTGGTTATTTAATCGATTTCTATGAAATTATAACCTTTATGATACGTATAAATATTTATCGTTGACAAAACTCATTTTACACGAATGAAGCCCCGACCAAGTTGAAAAATAAAGAAAAAAGTGTCGATCCACTAATAACCACGAAACAAGTCAATACTAGCGTATAATTAAAAATATAATTTTACATTTTTTTATTAAAACAAAACTTTTCCAGACGCAGTTAACCAAAAACAAATAAAATGCAAGTGGAGCCACATTAATGTAAATTAAATATTTTCTCTACAGTAATTTAAATTTCAAATAGCTTATGTTATATGAATTACGTTACCCTATAAAAAAGAGCTGTTTAAACATTAAACGTTTCCTCGAAACAAGGAATGAAAAGAGATTTTCATATATTCAAATTTGCTGTTTAACAATGGCACCACAGTGACTAGACTCCAAAACGACTCTACTAAGCGACCGCTCACGAACGTACAGCGGTTAGGCGGAGCGCCGTCGGGGACCGCGGCCGCGTCGTCGCCGCCCGCCCCACGGACCAATTACCGCCCTCATACGCCGTCATAGTTCGACCGACTATGCTATTATCGAGCATTATCACTTATATAAAGCGCACTCATGAGACTACATAGCGTATCCAAGTGACACTATTTTCAAACTATCACAACTTAGCCTATTTAAATCAGGAGTAAAATTTTTAGCATTAAAGAGTTGTAAATTCTATCGTTATTGATGAAAGGGTTATTTTATCCGACTCTTGTTGTGATAGGAAAGAAATTTGAGTATTTGACTGTAGTAAGCCAATCGGTTTAAGTCAGTCCGTACTTACGATACGGGTGGTTTGCCCTTTAATTAGGTTCAAAAATTTACGAAATCTTATAAATTGATAAAAAATAACAATTTTATAACTACGATTTATGTGAGCACCTGCTGTTATTTCCTGGATTAACTATTTTTAAATCTAAAATACTGGAAATTAGAAATGTTTGTGTGCTCGTCAGTCGGCGCGTTGCACTGTGGCGTGGTCTTAAACTTGGCCGATTTGGGTGAAATCTATCTAAATATATATATATATTTTTTTAACACATTACAATTTTTTAATTTTTTAAAAAAATTTTAAATATTGTTTTTCTCAAAGAGGACTCCAGTGATTTTCTTCGAACAAAGGACTTTAGAAGTCAAAAAATATATTATAATCTCCTATAATGGAGAAAATGTTATTAAAGTACCCTTCATATGGAAATTAGGTAAATTATATGTACAACATAACGTTACAATTATTAATACTTCACGAGCCCAATGGTATAAGTACTTCAAAAGTTCAACAATAAAATTGTATTGCAATGTTACAAAATAAAACATGTATACGGAGTTGTATTTTCAACACAGTACATCGTTTATTTTCGTATTTCGAAGTTAATAATAACGCTTATTATTATATAAAATCTATAATTGTTAATAGAAAAGATAAAATCAATAGATTTTTGTAACTAAATTATGCGGCCCATTGTATAGTCTTGTTACATATAGGGCTAATAATAAACCTATAAAACTGTATTGCAACATTACGGAAATATTTACACCGAGTTGTTTTTCCCAAGGCGAGTATGTGCAGTATGGCTGTACCGTTTATTTTTGTATTTTAAACTTAATAATACTGTTTATTATATTGTAAAATGTATAACACTCGTAATTAATAAAGAAAGTCATATCCATCTTGTTATCTAATAAAACACTATAAATTTAGAAACAATATAAAACCATATTTATTTATATAGGGTTCTTGCCAATAATATTAACTGTATGTACTTAGCAGCTGGGTATCAATAAATACGATTTAGCAAATGTCAATCAAATTTATATTCTATATAATCGATTCGGAAAACCAACCACTTCTATTTATTATCCACGTGACTGAACTGGGCCGTCTTATTAAGGAGAAGCACTACCTTATTTTCATCAATAACTATGGCTTTATGCAAGAGTGTCGCATGTTGCCGGCTGTCTGGGCCTACAAGGGTTAGGGTTGAATGCAGTGAAGTAAGTGGATTACAGCTTAACCCGGAAAATGTTCAGTAGTGAATTATAGTCGCGTTCAGATTTTATCAGCTACAATTATTGTATCGGAACAAACTTGTTGCATTATTGGATGGGAATAATGGATTTGTGTTAAGATTCAATACATGTGTAACTAATGTTTCGTGATTACTTAGTAGACATAAACATATTCCGCATGGCCACCTTTAGTATCGAAAGCATGCGATTTTACTTACGCTTTTATTGATTTGTATTTACAATGTTTTCATGTTTTTACGTCTCTGAAAGATATGGTAGGCAAATTATATTTACGCTGTGAATAAGGAAAGATTTTTGAATAGTGTTTAAACATACTATATACCCTTACACACCCTTATATATATATATATATCTATATATATATATATATATATATATATATATATATATATATATATATATATGTGTGTGTGTGTGTGTGTGTGTGTGTGTATGTAAGTGTAGTCTGGCGCACTTCATTAAAAACTTCATATGTTCTCTATGCCTGCGACTCTGTGTAGAATAGACGAAACGTCAATTACTGTTTTGTTAACAGTTAATATTGAAAGTCTGTATAAATTATCTGTATAAATTATTTTTATATGAAAACTAATATAAGAAGTAAAAGGATTTGGGAAATAATACCTTAAATGTTGTTTTCTTTTACAGGTAATGTTTCTATTTAAAAGTGTTGCAAAATAATGTGATTTGTGAATAGTGATTATTAAAAAGCACCTTTTTTTCAAAGCAACACGATGTCGTTTTATTTCGCCATTCCCGATATTATATAAGGTGTTTATAATAAACACATTATATATATATATATATATATATATATATATATATATATATATATATATATATATATGTATATGTATATATATATATATTTATATATATGTGTGTATATGTATATGCATGTATGTATATATTTGGTGAAAAAGTATGTATAAATCTATTTTTATGTCTCATTGTCATGTCTCAACTACTCAACCGATTTACGCGAAAATTTTCACACATATAGTCTATTTGTTCCATTAATTTTGATGTTCACGTGACTTGTTGTAAGTTTAAAGTTTAGGCACGTATCGTTGAAGCATATGCTTTGTACAGTCTTCCCAAATTTAATTTGGAGTCGACGGTACAATATTGTACCATCAACACCAAATTAAAAATAAACATTTAGTCTATGTTATGAATATGAACATGGGACATATTTTGTCTAGGAATCTAATTTGTATTGGCAATTTAAAAAAAAAATAACTTCGTTAGGGATAAGTGCGTGAAAATAAGTATATATATATATATATATATATATATGTATGTATATATATATATATATATATATATATATACATATATATATATATATATATATATATATATATATATATATATATATATATGGATGAACGTCTTAAATTTAAAAATATTTTTGGGAAACTACAAAACACACAACAATTTTGTGGTATTTTATAAAATAAAAAATAAGTTGATAATCAAACTACTTAGCCACTTCAAGTGCTAAGATCCAGTATTTTTAAACTAGAACATTAATTGTTTTTTTTAAGAGAGCGAATTCGCAGGTCAAAACTAGTATTGTATATTTTTGTTGTCCAATATTATTGGTTGTTTCGCAACAATTGCGCATTTTATATTTTGTGTAATTGCGTATTGAGAAATATATAATAAAAAACGAACCAAATATAAATAGAACTCGCACTACGAGGTTTCCGTACACAATTCGGCACTAAAAACATTTAGGGGTGTATGGTATGTCTATTAAACTATTTACAAATATTAACTTTTCATGGTGTACATATTTTGCCTACTATAATTTTCACAGGTGTAAAAGCATGGTGTATATTTAAATAATATTATTTATCACCATGTTAATATTTAAATATATTGGTTAATTTACTTTCAATTGTCATAAAAATATACATTTTAAAGTAAAAAGCTAGTTTTTGCTGTCGATTTAAGTTGCTTGTATGGAGTATATGAGGACGTTTTCAGATTCAATTAAATGCCATAAATTGGTCAAATATTACTAGTAAATTAGTAAAGCCTTCTTAGTTGTGATCATTTTATATTTAATTGTGTTATATATTATGAGTACTTTGTGAGTACTATTATGTAGTATTAGAGTACTATTATGAGTACTTTTCAAATATTCTAAAATAGCGCTTTAGCTGGTAGGAAGTGAAGACACGCAACTCTAACAAAACTTGAGTTTAAGATTTCGTAAACGGATTTCTATATCAAAATATGTTCCCCACATAACACGAAAGATCTATTCAATGATATTCTCTAGTCAATGGGTGTGCAAAAAAAGTCACCTCTCCATTTTACAGATAGCGAAATTCCTCTAAAAGTGTTTTTTTATAACATTTTATTTTTTAAATATCTAGGCGTTATGAATATATATAACCAGTCCTAATTTTACGGCATTAATAGTTTGCAGGTGAAACGTCTGTGATATATACATCGACAGACAGACGGACATATTTGGCTACGGAAGCAATGTTCTGGTTTGGTTATAGCACCCTAAAAATTTTGGCTTAAAATATAATTATACAGGTTCTGTTATTTTTTTTCAAATCCACGATTGAAATATTAAAAAGGTGGACACGTAATTTTGAAGACCAATGTTTTGCAAACGGAACTTAAAAACTAGAAATAATATATTTCATAATTTTGAGGATTTTTCCACCTGATTTTAGGCGCGAAAAAAATCGTCACCCCCTACTGTAAGATTGTTACAGACGAAGATCCGTAAATAAATTACTATGGTTCCTTATTTCACTTTGCGACTAATAAATTAAATGTTGCAGAGGTGTACTTAAGGAAATACATGCTGAAATATTTTTCCGTGTCTTCCGTTTCGTTCCATTCTTTCCGTTTATATCTCCTTCAGTAGATTAAGTTATTGAATGTATTATAAAAGTTATAAACAGTGATAAATTGTCATTCCCGAAATCAACAGTATCATCGTTAATTTTTTTGTGATGAACCGTATAAATACTTACACTCACATGCACACACATATATATATATATTTATATATATTTTATATAGACAAACAAAAATAAATTAACGTTACATGTAACATACATGTTCCACAGTTTGACACCTACGTACGATGGAGCAAATCCCATATATGTGACTTAGTCCGTACTTCATTTCTAAACTATATTGAAACCTGAGAAAAGAAAAAGTGCTTTCAGATTTGACAATTCATTTATTATATTGTTTAGTTTTATAGAATTTATAACAATACCTATACAATAATAATCTTACATTATACACACTTATATTCTTAAATTGTAACATAGTGAATTCTATACAAGGAAAATATTTGAAACAGAGTGATTGATTTAGCGTATAGAATGATAACAGAAGCCCAAAAAACCTGATTTTAGAATTTTTTCATCATGAGAGTATCTACTTGTGATAAGCGTGTGGTGAAAAAGAATGTATAAATCTTATTACGTATTATTCTTATTATGCAATTTATCGTCCTAATGTAATACATTACAATACGTATATGGTAATTGCTTATATTCAAGAGAAACGTGTGAGGGGAAACGTGTGAGGGTGAGAAATTCTAATGACTTTTCTTATACCAAATTTCACGCAAGTGAAACCATGGTACACAACTAGCACGCAATACCCATTAACGTTAAATAATTGCTTAAAACAGTTATAAAACCGAATTTAAATATTATTCTACTCTCATGATAAATAAATTGAAAGAAATAATATTCAATCGAATCTGTCAATAGCTGTAACCTGCAGAGTCGCAGAGTTTCATATATACACATCTACATCTTTATTCACGTACATCATATAGCCCAGCCAACAGCACAGTCGCTCGTGGCAAAGTTCGAACTAACTTTGGAACTTAATACAAATTTCTGCAATATTCAAAGAAAGTTGTTTTTATAAAGAAAAATCTTCTCTTGAATAATGAAATCATGAAGTTTGAAAATGTTCCCTATTCTTCTACATGCGGCCCAGATGATAAAATTTAGGAGAGAATACCATCGTGGTATATTATCCACATTTTTTAAAGAATATAATAGGACGTTTAAATTTATAGAGATAAGTTGGCACCGGCAAGCTAAGCAAGGCAAGTATGTCAGAGAAACATCAAGTTATATATGTATATACATATATATATATATATATATATATATATATACACATGTATGGTTTTATTCAATTTAAAACCTTTTTCTTTAAGAAAAATCGAGCCGTCATGGGACGCCTGGCAGATGTGAAATATCCATTTTTTTTCTCTATCGCTTTTAAAATCCCTGTGACTCGTATTTTAAATGAATAAACGCTTTTAACGTTTTAAGGTAGCTTAATGCAATACACTTATACTATGTAAACGAGTAAAGTTTTAAACGTTAGTAAATTAGAAACAATGCTGGTACATTAAAAAACAAGTAGCGTATATGTAGTGTAGAAGAAAACGTTAAGTCGGAAGGAGCCGATAAGACGCGAAGCTGGACGAATTAAGTCGGAAAGAGCCGACAAGACGCGGAGCTGGCCGAATGGCAAGACGCGACGCATCATCAAAACGTTTTGAGTTCCATCCAAACGCGCCATTAGCTGTTTCACATAGAAAAATAGAGATTTTAAGTTTACAAAAAGAGAGACCACCAATGACATTAATTTCCAGTGTTCGAAATATCACTAAAGGAAACTTTATACATTTTTAGGTAAAGAACACGCTAACAAATTTGTTCTTTAATCTACTTGTACTCTCAATGGAAAAAACTTTTGATGATGAGTAAAGGTCAGTACTTATTTGATCTTTACTTGAACAAATAAAATTATGATATCTTAATATTTTGACATCAATGTTAAAGAAAAAAATATTTTTGTTATAATACCCAAGATATATGACAGATTGAAGACCAGACTAGATGCAGTGCGTGCGATGATCACCGATATAACCTCATGATTCCTCTCGGGTAAAAATTATAATTTTTCTAAATTTTCCAAACGGTCTATAGATTTATTTAATCATATCTTTAGGTAATGCACATTTTCACTGACTTAATTCTTACAGAGAGAGTATAAATTATTTAAAAGTGATTTTGTTATTTCGCGGAAAATGGGTCAAAAATTATCACCCGATTACATAAAGAACGGCAATGAAAATTTAAAATATAGCACGACCTTTTTGTTCAATTTATACCTATTGTGTAATAGGTATAAATTGAATCAAACGAATGAAGGAAAATGTTTTCTCATTTTCATCAAAATGTAATTAGACCTGAGCGAATTTATTATTCCTTAATAATAGGGACTACTATACTTTTATTATCATTAAATTTTAAAGCCTATTTGAAATAACTGTTACAGACACTTTTTTACCCATTTTATATTTGTTTCATTAATGTAGATAACAAAAATACACATTTTGCTCTATTTCAATTTATTTACTTCAATAACTTTAGATAGTCCAACTTCTAAATAAAGTTATTACCTACGAAGAAACTCGCACTATAAAGATTTCGTGAACGTTCAAGTACTTTTACGAAACTATTACAAATGTCGGATTGTTTGTAATATTAAACATGTAAATAAGATATTGACCAGCATACTTTTTATAGGCGCAAGAAAAGTAATTGGTTACCTATATTCTTTAATTTATTGATGCTGGCTTTAAAATACTATGCGTTTAAACCTTTATTAAATACTGCATCCATTTATTTACAGTATTTTAAGATCAGCTACGGAATTTTTAAGGTCTGTGAAGTGCAGGAGGGGCTAAAGTTAATATTACACACACACATACACACACACACACACACACACACACACATATATATATATATATATATATATATATATATATAAACAAGTGATGCTACAGACCAACATAATACGCAAATCATCATAGTTAAATGTAATCTTCAAATTTGTCCTTTATGTAAACATCAATCATCGATCTCAATTGACCAGGAATTGTAGGTGCCTCAGTTCCAGAATTTTTGAGAGTCTAATTTTAGTAATATTACCTACATATTTTAACTCTACTCAAAAAAATAAAAATAGGTAGTCATGGGGATTGCTGACAGATAACAGTGGTTTTATAAAATTTCATAGAATTTTTAATTTTAAAACTCGCGACAAAAATATTATCAGACATCTGAATATTATCAATCTAAAATATTATTAGACATCTGTTTTACCACGCTAGTAATATAACTTCTAAACCACTATGAAATAATCATTACAAGATGTGCGGCAGAGGTAAAATATTAGAAAAAATAGGTGGATATATTGTTAATAAAAGCATATTAGTAACGCGAGCCTATAAGATGTTCCCATAATAAAAATAACTAAACGCGCTTAACGTAGTTTTAACTTCAAAAATTTGCAATAACAGGACACGATAATATTCTTATAGGCATCTTCCTTAACCTATATATAATTTTGCATGTTATTTTCATTATTCAATAAAAAAATTACATGTCTCGTGTACAATGTAAGTCTATTACTCATTTCATCATGAATACAGAACGGAAAGATAGCGTCACAACAACAAAAGAGTTCGTTCAGATCAATTTTCTACGAGACGCTAAAAATTAATGATTAATATTTTACTTACAAAATCACATATGGTTTAAAATCCAAAATGTTGCCAACTTACAATGACTTTAATATTCTCTCACTCTCCACACCATGAAGCCGAAAAACCTACACCATCGCCGCACATATAAGCAAACAACTCTTAACACTAATGGACGCCCAAACCAAAACTCTTACGCGACGACACATTTCGCAAATTCTCTTCACATACAGCGAAATTAAGCGCGCTTCGACGCATACGAGCGCCGGCCCGCTACCTCCGACGCACGCAGCGCCAGGCCCGACATGCCGTGGAAAAACAAATTAGTTGTCGCATTTCAGCATCAGTAGTAGCGGCGGGACCCTCGAGACGAATCTCAGGTATCACGCGCTTCGCGGCTCGTTTGTTGTCAAGGGACGACGCCCACGAAGCGCTTTGCGTCCCCCATCAAACCCATTAATTGTGCGCGCTTCCATCCACACATAAATACACCAACGAGCGTACCTAGTATGTATGTACCAAGCGAAAGGCATCATAGATGGGAAGAAATTTACTGGTGTAAGATCCTTCTCCAGTCGCGTGTGGACAACCGGGTTTTGGAGATCGATTCGTTCCCATATTTATGGATGTTGTGTAATTACTAATATCGCACGCGCAGATATTCACTAAAACATTTGATTAATAGTCCAGTAAAATTGTATTCTTTACTTATTTATATTAAATTTTTATGTATATTTATACATATCATTTTATAAACTTTGTTAGATATATTATTACATTAGTAAATATATTCCCGTCAATCAACATGGTTAAAAAAATTAACTAAATTGACTTTTCGAGACTTTATAAAAATTATAAAAGTTAAAAAACTTTACTCAAAAAAAAGACAATATAAATATAAATTAAAATTAAGATATGGAAGAAGGAATGCAAACGACAAAAATTTATATTCCTTCTTCCTTAGCCATGTTCTACCGTATAGTTGTGTAGGTCTCCTTTATTCTATACCACTTCTCTCGATTTTGTGCTTTTTTACCTATTTTATTCCAGCTCTTCTTTTAATGTCATTGTACCAACGCATTATTGACCTTCCATATGGGCGCTTTTCGCCTCACGGTCTCCATTTCATGAGCGCTTTTCACAACTAGACCTGATTTCTTTAACGTGGCCAGCCTATTTCCATTCAAGCTTCGTAACACGTTTTATGACGTCTGTGAACTTGATCTTCTCTCTGAGCCACTCGATCTTCTTTTGGTCTCTAAGCATCACTCCTACCAGTTTCTTTTCAATTGATCTTTAAGCCATTTTGAGTTTGGTGAGGATTTCTTTTGTAAACTCCCAAGTTTCAGCTCCATAGATAAGTATTGGTAGGATACATTTATCATATATACGAGCTTTCTATTCAGCCGTAATTTTCATTTTGAACGTGAATATAATTTTCGAGTAGGCTACCCACGCTAGTCTTATGCGCCGGCCTATTTCGTTTTTCTTCCCTATAATGATCTTTTGATCAAGATATACATACTTTTGTACTTTTTCTATAATGGTTTGGTTTATATTAACGTTCACTGTAGTATTTGAACAATTAGTCATAATCTTGGTTTTGTTCAAGTTCATTTCCCATCCAACCCGCCTAGAAAGATCGCTTATTACTTCTATTATGGTTTCGAGGTCCCCCCCGGTCGTCTGAGAATATCAAAATATCGTTAGTTAATCTTAGATTGCTCAGTCTATTTCCTCAGATAAAATTGTGAATTTTCCATTGCTGCTAAAATTAATTTGTTCCCAATTATTAATTTATATTTAAAAAATAATCGTAAACTAAATATTTAATAATGAGTCTTTACGTTTGGTAGAATTTAATGTTTTTTTAATATTAAGTGAGATAAAATACATCTTTTTAAACTTTTTTTGGAAGTTTTTATTAATCTCTTTGTTAAATTTTTCCTTTATTATCACTATTCATATTTATATGTTTATTATGTTTGTGGTATCTAATAATAAATTTAAAGTGAAAATAGTAAAAAAAATTATAATACAAAAAATGGAAGTATCATTCTAAGTAATTTTTTTATTTGTATCTTTTAGATTGTTCAAATATTGTAAACAAGTGTGTGTAGACATAATCGTTCATAGACTTTAATCCATTTAAATTAAACTCTTAATTGAGAAATAATTTTGTATTTTGTGACATGGAAGATATTTTTTCTGAGATCGAACATGTCATGAATAAAGGTTCTGGCGAACATATGTTGCATGATTAAATTGTATAACCATTTTTGACAATACTGTTAAGTGTAAACATGTGTTAAATAATTTTCCAACCTGGTCCGGCCTTGGAGGTCATATATAAATCATCCATTTTTTCACAGTATTGATTTCCATTGGAATGGATGGAATGGATGGAACTATTTTTTACAAGTTTACAAAAATTAACTTTTCGATTTATTTAATAAACT
Source organism: Druceiella hillmani (assembly GCA_039881145.1). Classification (NCBI taxonomy): domain Eukaryota; kingdom Metazoa; phylum Arthropoda; class Insecta; order Lepidoptera; family Hepialidae; genus Druceiella; species Druceiella hillmani. The sequence goes on along the minus strand of JAYKKI010000003.1, from coordinate 38,905,699 downwards.
ACTTACTGATCATGTGACAAAATGTTTATATCCAGAAAGGACCTTTAACATTATCAAAAAGTATTGTTTTAATCCCACTCAAGAATTAAAAACTTACATTTTTGGACAGTGTTACTGAAATATAATTAACAATTCGTATTTAGTAATAAAATCTGCAAGTATATAGAACCTTGGTCAACAAATCTAGAGAAAGATAGTAAAATATTGGAATATATAATAAAACCATGAAAAAAAATAACTCGGATTATAAGAAAAAGTTACGTATATGTGCCTTTGTTTAAAAAAATTATATGTTAATTTTCTTATTCTTTTTTAAAGTTGGATTTCTCGTGATTATTTGTAAATAGGGGGGGATGATTTTCATCTATATCGCTTAACGGAGTATCAACATATACACTCCCTCAAGTAAGCGTAGATAAAGTATGATCCAGAAATCTATTATTAGTTTAGGTATATTTTTGAACTCTGAAGTTGCATAGAGACATGGTAGAGGAATTCAGATTTAGGATCAAGTGCTGGAGGATATACAAGTAGAATTAGGATGCTTGATCCTATATATATTGGGTATTAAAATCATCAAATTTTTCTTTGATAGAATAAAAGAATTTCAGCTTTACTAAATATAAGTTTGGTGGTAAGTAATACAGACAAATAATGTAAATTCTATTATCGGACACTGTAAAACAAAGCTAAATATCCTCAACTTCACTCTCCCGAGCAGTCAACCGGTTGACTGACAAATGTTTCTTCACAGTAATCGCTTCTCTTCCTTATTAATGCTCATTGAGTATATGTTCCTCTGAAAGACTATACAACGGGACTCCAGGTTACAGGAACTCAGCGTCAAATAATCTTTCATTAAAATTGGTTTCACATAGGCAAATTATAAGGTGATAGTTGTTGAGGATATTTAGGTCGAGATTTTTTAGCTTACTTCTAATTCTATACACATTCTGATACTAAACAATCATTATAAAATTATTATTTGTATATTATAATTATCATTTGAATAGAACTTGATTTATCGTCTTTGCGCACATGAATTATATCTAATTTTACCCTTCCATATTTGGATTGAAACATTTTAACTTTTTTTCTGGTTTTATGCATAAAGATATTTGTATTCAGGAGAGATGTGTTCTGTGGCATAAATTCTCGTATTTTCGCCGGTGATGCCAAGGTGAGAACTACTAAGCATTTCTCTAGGATATCTGGTATTGGTTTGCTATATCGTCTCGTCATTGATAAAATAGAGTCTCGAAGTCAAGGAGAAGATAGTGTTACCAGAATATTACCTCGTCTGCTTGATTTTGTATTCATTTTATCGAGTCTACGGTAGAAGATTATATTTGCATTATCGGTATTCACACCTTTAGTAGAACATAGTTGTTTTAATATCTGCAATACATTCTTGGATCGCTTCTCAGGAACAGCTTGTATTTCTATGTTGTGACTGCGTGAAAGGTTTTTGAGCTTTGCGATGCGATTAGTAATGAGTCAGAAACCAGATTGTAGTCTACTATTTTCGCCTTCAAGTTTCTCATTGTTTAATTTTTGTCGGAAATTTGACATTTAGAAGCATTTTGTTCCGCTGTGATAAAGTCTGTCGTCGTTTTTAAATTTTTTTCAATATTTTGAACAACCGACTTGATTTCGTACTGGATATTTTTTTAAATATCGCCTAGAATAGCTGCTCGAATAACATTCATAAGGTAGTGAACGAATTTCCCAGTTTTTCTTCTAGTATAGTTGATACTGAAGTCTGAATTTTTTTGTTTGAGTAAATTACTATTTTTTCTCATGTTAATAACCTCACTATCGTCATTTAAAGAAGCTCTGATCTTTGAATATTGGCTGTTATCAAGTGCTATATTCATGCTGAGCTCTGCAACAGGCAGTTGGTGTTGACGTCCGATCTTGGTCGCCGAGTATTAATATTCTTCCAACTTGGGCATACCCAGGATGAAAGAAATTTTGGACTGAATGGAGCAAACTACTCCTTTTTAATATTCAACCATAGACGATGATATTTTCTTGCACAAGATAGACACTTCATTGTGTTGCTGGAAGACTTAATCTTATTTTGCTATTGTGCGCTACACTCCATTGTTCAGTTTGTTGGATTTAATTTAAAACAAATACTCCAAAAAATCCACTCGGGGCTCGAACCCGTCAACCGTACGCCGGGCGCCGCAAGTGATGCGACATAGGGCAAGCATTACACACTGCGGGCAGAGTTGCGAAAAACAATTAGCGACATTGGATAGATGTAAACAGACGAAGTTTGTAAACAAACTTCGTTTTCACCTATGGCATTGCTTTAAAATTAAAACCCACCCATTTTTTAATATTATTTTATCACTGCTGCAACCGTAATGTTTATTGTTCAATTGATGTAGTCGGTAATTTGCCAATAATATACTATTTTTACACTGCTTAGTTTAGTTATACATGAACTTATACGTGAACGTGTAAATTGCTACTCGAAAGGAGAACACTTTGAAATATTTATTTTTAAACGATGCCGGAGCTGTCTTTCTGACATAACTATGATAATTAATTATAACTGATTTTTATAGATAATTCACGAATAATTATATACCGTTATTGAACTATCCAAATTAATAACACATGTATTATTATTCCAAGGAAAACACTTTCAATTTTTTAATTTCTTTTTTAATTATCCGGGAGCTGTTTTCTGAGGGCAGCCATCGCGTAACGGTCGATATGATTATCGGTACTTAGACAAATGACTTAGAATTTGGCATAAAGATAGCATATATTAGAATTGTATAGGTATAGAGCTAATTTAATTTAGTAATTAACATTAAGAAATTTTATAAGTTGTAAATTTGATTATCGATTATTTCTTTCATTTGATGTGGTATCGTTTAAAAAAAATTTTGTCAAACATATCATTAGTTATAATTTCAAGATGTAAGCTGTCGATAAGTGGAAAAAAATTGAACAAAACTTACAAATTGACCAAGTTATAAAGGTTTCAACTTTAACGTTTAGATAAAGAAGAGAATACTAAACTGTGCCATTATTTTAAATTAACACTCATTGTGTCTTATTAAATTGAATCATGCTAAAGTACTTCTTTCCACTTTTGACAATTTATGTACACTCCAGAATAATTATGTAAACTAAATAAAAGCATTTCATAAAAGCGGTTATACAACTGAATTTAAAGCAAATAAAAATAAAAAAAAATCGTTTATCACAACGCGCCAAAAACCATAAACCTTGCTAATAAATCTGGAATATTCAAAAAAATGCCTTTGAAACGCGTTCAAATATACTTCCTCGACCCCAGCACATTCCACCCAAAGAATAATATTCAAAATGATCCTCCGTAATTTAGTTCATTTCAACAATGGATAATACTCGTATTATAAGAGAGTGGAAGCCAATTCTTTTAACATAAAATTAGTTTAAACCGCCTTAGGCGCCGGTGCCATATTTCTTCCGGTTACGACCGCAATTGTCGTAGCGACGGAGCGTTGCGTCGGGCGCGCGCACTCGTTACAACGGGCCCTTACGTTCACGTAATTTCACTTTTATCAGCCTTTTACGTTGTCCTACCCGACTTTACCTGTTAATTTGCAAATGATATATACGCTTTATGGGTGGGGCCAGGGGACGGAAGATAAAGATGACGGCGTTACGGTCCAACGTAGATGCCGCTGCCGCGTATCACAATTGGGCTCACGTCTCTGGTACCTACGGTTCATTTTTGAACAAAAGCGATGGGGTAGGAACGGTGTGCTTGAGGAGAGTTACGGTTCTTTTCAAAGTTGACTTTGTTTTCAAAGCCATGTTTATATTTCGTTAATTTGGGCGAGGTTCAAATACATATATAATAAATATAATCGATACGTGTATTTTTGGAATATTCTATGATTGAAAAATATCCATAAATAAATATGTAAAATGATACATCATCCAATAAAATGTATAATTGAATTTTTTACAGAGATTTATACTTCGATGATTTGAAAAATGTTTCCACTTCAATGTGAATATCGATTAATTTGGACGAGGTCCAAATACATATATATTAAAAATAATCGATTGGTGTATTTTTATAATTTGTGTATTAAATATGATTATATATATATGTCAAATTTAAATCATAAAAAAGGAAAATATCCATAAGTAACTATGCAAAATGATACATCATCCAATAAAATATATAATTTATTTTTGAATTTATACTTCTTTAGGCGCGTTATGAAAAAATGATGAGAGTGAAATTTTAAGATTCGTCACACAAAAGTTACAGCATGAAGTTGCAGCGGTTGCAGTCTCGAAACAAAAGCTACCAACAAAATAAAAATAGAACCTCTATTAGTCGCGCAAGTTGGCACCATCGTCGCCTCTGTTCACTATTTTCATATTCATAGTATTTATTTTCCATATGTTTCTAGTGCCTACATTTACACACGTGTTTTAGTTTCATATAAGTGCGATTTATATATGTGCTGATAAATTATATTCAGTAGTGATTTAAATTCAATATTTTGATTAATATATTTACTATTCGTAAATATTAGTGAAAAAATTGTGTTTATAGACTTTTTCAAGTGCTCCAATATAATTGAGGTTATCTATCCGTATGTATTATTTAATGATGACAAAGAAGTATCACTTCTCACGCGCGTACATAAGTACACGAACCCTTTTTTTTACAGAGATTTATACTTCGATGATCTGAAAATATTTCCACTTCAATCTTAATATCGATTAAAACTATCATTACAAGATTTATTTACATTTACTAGAGTAGTTTCAAATAATTATCTAGAATAATTATCTTTTCAGTAAGAGGGGTGGCCTCTTACATTGCAATTTAACGACATGAAAATGTCAAAATTAGAAGCAAATTATCTAAGAATGACATTATTTTGAATCATGATTTCATCCCAGGGGAAATTACGATGTAACTATTTGCTTCCAATAACATACAGATCAGCTATTTTTTTTCAATTTTGTGTATTGATGTACGTAATATACGTAATAACGCTCATGCTTGGATCATATCTCTGCATGTACGAAATACTTATCTTATTTAGAGGCAGAGACAAATATATTATTTACCTATCCAAAAAACTAGCCAAATATGGCCATTAAATTTTGCTAGCGTTTGATGCTGAAAGGTTTTACGTTTATATTTCATTCATATACTGCAGTAAGATTCGAACAGTGTAAGCCTTTTTGGAAAGGGGAAATTGTTCGCAGTAGCCGTTCAGTTTGTCAGATGACTTTGCAAAAATTAATAAAAAAAGCATTTGAAACATCATTGCTGACAACTCGTTTATCTCCCTAGCATCAATGGAGAAATTAAAAGAAAAAGTTCTAATTTAAGTTGGAATAATAAAAAACAATAAATTACATATTCCATTGAAATTTTGCGTGTCTAAATTGCTATAAAGAAATATTTTTATATGGTTTCACCAAATACTGAATTAATGCACATCCCCAAAAAGCAAACACGATTTAATTGATTTTGTTAGTGTCCCACGCATATGAATTAACTGCTACAAGGAACAAGCGTTTTATAGATTGTTATGAAACAAACGATGGTGTTGATGAGAAAGACAAAAAAAAATTTAAGTAGCCGCTTAGTCGCCATCTTGCAATTTATGTCAAAGTACAGTATTTGAGCAGAGCAAATGTATTTTTAATTTGTGAAAAATGCACCAATTTTGCCAAAGATCCTAGAAGACCTGTACTATTTTTCCGTCTAGACTCAAAAGATGTTCTTAATATAGTAATGCGCTTAGAATGCACGGAAAACTACTAAGTTACAAAATGAAAATGCTTATATTTTTAATAATTATAAGAAAATTTGTTTTGTGAAAACTAACCCTTAAAGTTTATTTATTTATTCTAATTAAAGAAAGTAATTACTATTAAGTATCACAGATAAATAAAGTATAAAATATTAATTTTGTACAAGAACCAGTTATTTTACAAAGTTATTTTGGTTAAAATGCAATGCTAAATCAAATTTCAATTAATCAATTCAAATTAGTCCAGAGCGTCAATGTCGTCAACGTCGTCACGTCAGTATTAATGAACTATTGGGACAACGTAAGCATTTAAGATTAAATTTTAACTTTATTAATTTAGTAGATTTTAGTAAAGCTGAAAACTGAACAGTTTGGTTAGTAAAACGGAAAACCCGAAAAGGTTGGAATATCATGTCGCCACCATGTGTAAGTAATCTACCACTACCCTTAATGCTTCATTTATGATTTTGTACCTCAAAAAGAAGAAAAACGTACTTTCATAAGATCATTTACCCATCCTTTTTTCTGCTATAGTCGCTTTTCTCTGGAAAAGTTTGACAGAGAAAAGTAAAATTTTGACATAATAAAAAATTATATTAATCCACATATATCTTTAATTACATTCCAACATATTTATGTGGAAAATTTTAAGGAGGCAAATAAAGTATTTGAATTTTTTTCAATTGAAAATTATGAAATATAGTTCCAGCAACATCTCGATGTTTTTAGACTGACGAATATCACTTCTACTTTTGGTACTTAACAGGTATGAATTTTACTCGTACTTAATAGGTTTTATTGAGCCGAAGCCCGTTTTTGTATGATGAAGGTGATGAAGAGATTTCATCCATAATAATTTTGTTGTTGTTTTGTTTTGACGTTTTTCCATCGGACGATACAAGATCACTGACTCTTGTCGTTTCACCCCCCCTATCTCTTCTCTTTCCGTCCCATTCAATTATCCGCTATTAACTTACTCCTCTCTCCTCATTCTTTACGCTTGACGCTGTCGTGTATATCTTGGCTGCCCTCATTAATCAAAATCACTGTCCATTTTCGAAAGAGAGGTTATATTTAAATTTAAATATATTCATCAAAACAACTAGAAAATAAATTTCATCAAAATAGCTCAACTTTAGTACGTTGAACGTTAAGAGCGAATTTTTTTTATCTCGGTCTCGTTTTATTTTTCATCCTATTTGTTGATGCCAAGGACATAATTAATGCTTTGAGACCAACACCTTGGCAATATCGCTAGATATTGTAAAGATTCCTATATTATTACATCACTATTGTCCATAAATTTGTAATAAACACTTGTGGCCTATAGCGATATGATAATTTCTGATAATTCCCATTAGAAAGCTATAAGAAGAGAGAGAAAATTTTAAAGATTTTATCGTAAAGCAGACGCTGATAATAAAACATTTATAAGTGAAATACGTCGTATGGACCAGGTCTGTCAATTCATTGTCACTGTGTTATCAATAAGTAGACTTTGAATTTTATTGTAAAAAATAAGGGAAACCTTTAATAATTGTATCGCGTCTAGCCTTTGTTTCAAAAAATGTCTTAATTCAAAACAGAGATAGCTGCAAACGACTTTTATGCTGTATTAGACTTTTTCGCTGTCTTATATTTTTTTGCTGTAATAAACTTTGTTGATTAGAGTTTTTGGCGTATTAAAATGTTTTATTGTATTATGTGATGTATAAAAATGTATGGCTTTTTATTGATGGAAAATTGTGACAATTACTGAGTTTTGCCGCTAAAATAACTAAAATAAAACTTTCTACCTAGTTATTTCAGGATTCGCATATTTGAAATATTTTATCAAGTCTGTCCCTGGTTCAAACGCTTTTTTTAATTATGTAAGCCTTGAAAACGAAAAGTTTCGAAGCACGAATTTTATGAAAACAGGCGTATTTTAATACTGACACTACAGACTAATAACGATATGTTTAGTAATTTTAAAAATATGATGCTAACTTTTGTATAAAAATAATTAGTTTAATTTTTCAGCCAATTAGGTAATTACTCTTTATATATGAAAACAGTTACACTCTGCAAATTAGTTCCCACGGAAAACAAAAATGGGTTAAGGTATAAGCTTGTATATTTTCTAGCCATTTTAATGTTTCTTCTATTCTTTATATATTTGAAATTTTTAGGGTATGGAAAAATAAAACTTATTGCCATGTATTAAGAGAAAGTATATTAATTGAAAAGTCACCAACAGTAAAAGAAATAATATTTCATTTATTGTTTACAAGAGCAAAATATATTTTATTTCAGTTTTTTTTGACTTAGGTATTTCATAGTGATAAAAAATGGGATATCAAATAGGACACGTGACAGTGTAACAAGACCAAATTGAATTCAGCCGATCCAAGTTGATTAAAATAATGTCATCTACTATGATTACCAGTCATTACCAATCATGATCAGCGATAATGGACGATAACATCATTTATATCGACAGAATTCGATACCGTTTTGTCATACTTGCATGAGTCATGTTTGATATCTACATGGATCAGAGTGAGGTCATCTTCCATGAAACGTTAGCGAAAATGAAGTCAGCGAAAATGAAGAGAAAATGTAAATGGGAATATTATAATTGTTCTTAGTAAATTTTTAAAATTTTTTGAAACCTTTTTTATTTTATTTACAATGGATATAAATTATATTTTGACTTATTCTCTTTCAAATACATAGTGTTAATTAGGAATTTACTTAAAATTATATCCATTGCTTTTTTTTTATATATACTTACTATCTACCATTCATGAATTTATATATAAAATTTTTAGAATTAATTTTAACTTTCATCTCATTAGATTAAATTATTAACGACATATTACGCAAGAGTCTAAGAAACACCTTAGTTAAAATTTAATCAAAATGTTTTTGTATATTAGGTAATAATCTCTAACAGAGGAATTACAATTTTTTTTAATGTTAGTATGTCAAATTATATTTATATATAATGCTAATGAAAGCGATATTTATGTAAAAAACATTGATAGAACAGTCATCGTTTAATTAGACTGGATATATGGTAACCACAAAATCATAATTGTAAGTAATTTTCTAAATACATCAGCAATCAAGACATCTGGCACTTATTTTTTACTTGGCAGGATTGTAACTAAAACTAGAAAACCAGAGAACGAGACGACAAAATTACTTAAATTAAAAAATATAGAATAGCAATAGACGTCTTTCTTTGGTGTTCCTATTACCATTTTCGTCTTTTGTTACCTGGTGCCTTATTTAACACAATGTATTAGATACAGACGCCATAAAATGGATTAAGTCTTTTTTTGCAATTTTAAAAATAATTTTTGTCAAAAAAATGAATGACCTCTTAACTTTGTACCTATTTATACTAGCTCGCATGAATGTCAACTATATTATATACCGATAATATTAGTGATAAAATTATATTCCAATTTGTCAACAGCTCCCTGAATTATATTAGAATTGGGTATTTGACTAAATGTTTTTTTATTTCATTAATCATAATTTCAAGGTACAAGCTGATGAAGAGTGAACATTTTTTAAAATAATCTTAAAAATTGACCGAGTTATAAAAGTTTAAATTTAACCTTTAGACAAGGACGGTAATACTGTGTGGTGAGGTCATTTTTAATATTGCACATTATATTCTACCAGAGGAAAACAGACAGGGGTACACCCAACTCTATCGGTATCTTTAAATTTAAAAGATTATAACTGGCTTATTTTTCAATCAGTTTTTGAATTTTTTTCAGACTGCTTTTTAATTAACTTATATTTCACAATATTGTACGAAAAATATCAAAATTTAGAATGAATCAACTACCGGATTCATATCAATCAGAATTGAGCAGCTTTGAGTGTTTGCATACATACACTCAATTCTGCATTTAGTCTTATCACTATGCACTTTAACTTCTAATAAACAATTCCAGATTTTAACCTAGCCACAAAACTATATTGATCGAGCATTTGTGTGTGAACAAAGCCTAATAATTCATGACACTTTTGAAATAAACATTTTACGCTGTCGATAGAACCAGAACAACCACATTAATTAAACAAACGTTGGATAAGGCAGTTGCTTTTCGTCTTTAGAATCTATTTATGTTATACAAATTAAACCTCGACATGCATACTCGTACAGTCAAGCCTAAGCCCATTACATGTGATACATTGTTAATTATTGATAACTAAATAAGGGAATTATTTAGTACGATTTCAGGTTTTGCTACTCCTGTTTCAGATTTCAGACCAACATTTGCTATTTGGTGGTTGTAATCGCTGAATAGTTTTGTTGTTTTGAGACTAAGATAAATTGGATAAAATTAACATAGAATTAAATTATTTTGAAGCTAACAACATTCAATGGTTTTTTCTTAATAATATAAATGATATCTCTAATACTTAGAAAATCATTACTTGAAAAGAAATTGAAAACACTTGTCACTACGAAAAATTTTATAGTTTTTTTCAGATTAGTAAGTATTTTTAATTTTTGTTAAGTAAACCAAAATATTAGAAAAATAAAAGCTTCACAATGTTTTAATTAGTATCAAAAGGAGAGAAGAAGTTAAAAGTAATTAAAATGTGCTTAGATGCTTAATGCAGAGAATTCAACTTCCTTCTCCGCTGTAAAGAACAGGTTAAGCAATTTGGAACTTGTTCAAGACAATCTTCCGAGGCATGCATAAATGAAGCCATAAATATTTTGGAGAAAGAACCAGTTAAATGCTTGTGCTTAAAACTTAAAGAATTAATACTAAGACGTAGACTTTCCACAAAATGACAATGCTACGGATTTCACGTGCTTAATTGGGAATTTACGAAATAAGACTATTATCGGTATGTAGAGATCTTCTACGTAGATAAAATTATAAACTTAAAATAAATTCTCCACATCGCTATTTAAGAAGGTGACGCCATTTAGAAGCAAAGATAAACCAAGTAATCATTAAAAAATAAAACTACGACTTATTGAATGGATTAATCGATATTTATGGATCGAAATAAAGAAGTAACCTCCTATCGGGTATAACCTACCGGGTATAAGTAACAAGCGTGTATATGCATAACAGATACGTACTACGTATTGGTATATACTACGTATGTTATTACACTAGATGAAAAATGCGATGAAAAAGGAAGAAACCGGGGAAATCTGTCTTGATGATTATTACTGCTACATGATAATGCGCCGAAACACACATATTTTACTTCGAATACGCTATCCACAAATTTGAGTTTATAGAATTTAATTTTCATCTCTATGTCATTAAGTCTATCGATATAAAGGAGATACAAAATGAGGGGAAAAATCACATGGAATACCTAATTGAGTAAAGAAATTGTAAAAGTTAAATAAATATCAATCGTTGTTTTAATTTTCGTCCAATGTAAATATGAGAAAAAAACAATGAGATTTAGGATTGTCGTCATGGTGTATTGAGTTGATCACAATTTTTGTGTTTTTTTGTTCGTGGCCTTTGATTGCGAGACGCATCGCGGGAACCCAGGTTCGATTCCCGGCCACTCGTCGGGCGGTGTTGGACTGGTTGGCTGTAAGAGGTTGCTCTTTTAGCAAAGAAATCGAAGTGAAGTCGAGAAGTGTCTTGTAAGTCCCTATATTACACAAAATACAAATATTTATTTACTTATTTATTTATTTATTTCTGCAAGCTTAGAAAACCAAGTATACCGTGATAGACTTACTGCTACAAGAGCAATCTCTTACAGCCAACCACAATGAATTGCGGTGGCAGACTGTAAGTGATTTTTAAACATTAATTAATTCTATTTAAAAAATAAAATATATATTAATATGTGGTAATAAAATAATATTAATTAAGAACCAGAGCAAAAATGACACTTTAGGAGTAGTGAGTTATGTTTATCAAACATGTTATACTGGAAAAGATTGAACTTAAGTAAAGTACCCAACAATTCTAAAATTTAGTTTAGATAAATAATTGCGCATTGCGTAGACCAGAAGATAAAGCTTAGCAAACTTAAACCCACGCATAACGTTAGGGCGTTGAACGATGACGGCACGTGTCATTGGTGAGATCACCAAATCACACGTTCTTACTTACGATTCTGAGAAAATAATTTCTTTCATTTCAGTCAGTCATCCAACTCAAGAACGAAGTTGCTTAACGTATATGTTTACCAACTCACATTATGTGATCAGAAAACAAATTCAATGGTCGGGAAAGATTACGATTTAATCTTTTATTTAACGGAAACGATTGGGGACTAAATATATTTACGAGATATTTACGAATATATTTACGAGATATTTACGAATATATATCTCGTATAAACCTAGTTACAGTTAAGCGCCAGGCGGACTAATACAGGGCTTGACACTTCATTGTAAAACAAGATACGCGCTCGCAAACAAACATAGACTGATATAAATTTTTCATTATGGTATATTTTTCGTAACAATGTTAAAGAATATTATATTCAATTATACTTAAATTACAAAACAATTATATGTGTATATATATATATATATATATATATATATATATATATATATATATATATATATATATATATATATATATATATATATAAATTATAAACCACGTACATATGTTTGAAGAAAGTGACAACATAAGTTTTCAACTTAACATTCAGCATTTTTCCAACTTTACATCCAACAATTTGACGAGTTTTATATATTAGTTAAAAACTAGTTAACCTAAAAGCAATAAACTGTGTTACATAAATTTCCGAATCCAAAAATTACTTTACTTAAAATGATAAAATGACAAGAAAAATTTGCTGATATGGTTTCTGTTTTCATCTGTTACTTGGTTTTCTGTTACGATAACGCTATTTTGTCTTCAGACTGAGATAATAAGCTGTCTTAATGTCAAGGTTTCGTTGAAATCGCTCTAGTAGTTTACAAGTTTTTCCAACGCGTACGTACACATACGAGTACATAGGGGCATACCACTTATGCATTTATATAATGCTACGAATTTTCTCTTGTAATACGGATTTAGTTATTTTCTGATTTCGAGTTTGCAAAAATAAGTATATAATATACGCTGGCGTCATATATTTTTTATCCAATTATACCTGTCTTTGATTCTTAATACCCAGTAAGCGAAGTGTACCTTTGGGAAACATTAAAATCAAGTAAAGGAAATTTACCACCGGCTAAAGACATAATTATAGCACTAGATAATTTCATAATGATTGTTATTTTAAACTTCAATTAACTGTTAGCCATTAATCATATTGTGTTTTTAAATATACTTGATATTATTACTTTGAACGGTTTGATAAAAAAAAATAAAACCCGTTAATTATAAGCAGAGTTCCCTCGCAATTAAGCACTTATAAGTATTTAAGCGTAATTAACGTTTTTATTAAATTATTTAAAAATGTTAATATCGTCTTTAAGTATGCAAGTATAGCATAATTGTAGTACTTAGTGTATCTGACACAATTGCAGAGCTACGATAAAGCGAATTAAAAAAAATGATATTTAGGCCACTCTAGTTTTCCAATAAACTGTTGGAAAATTTCTAGTAAAGTCTTTTTTTAAATTTTAACTTGATTATTTACAGCCCCGAAAATACTAACGTTGCTATAATATAAAAGACATTAAAAGACATTTTGCGTAAGCTTTCGTGGACGTTTTTAACGATATATCTAACAATATTTTACATAAAATTCCGAAAAAAACTTAGGTTTTATTCTTATAACTCTCCCTTTCAATAAATAACTCACTCGGTGTTGCTGAGAAATACGGCCCTGAACTATGGGCAGTGATCTTTGAGTGATTTAATAAAACTTCTTGTGATGTAATAAAGGTTCCATTTTTATTTTTATAATAAATTATATAAACCTTAAAATTGTATTGGTAGCTATTGATATAAATGTATCAAAATAGTCATGAGTATAGTCAGAGTCATATAACCATTAAAGTTATTTTAATGACTTAAAATAAAAATTGTTACAAATATGCATATGCATACAGTCTGTCTCAAAATTCAAATCATCAAGCCAAAAACTCCCTGTTTTTGGTTTGGTTATGGGCCAGGTTATGATAATTCTTGGAAAAATCAGAAAAACAATCTAGATCATGCACTTTTAAAATCGAGAAAATTGCCACCCTGTGACTTTCTTTCAAGTACTATGACTATGAAGTTTCATTTTTATAGATTCTAGTTTTGTTCTTTAATCCTGAATAACTATCATGTTAATCACAGTCCAAAATAAAAATGCCTTAGTTAAAAAAAACTGATCATTTTTGCCCAATGATGTACTCAAAATGTTCCATCACCTAAATGTTCCATCATTAACTGCTCGCACTGAAAAAAATGTACTACACTATTTTGGCAAGTTACTTTGAAAGATGGCGCATTTCGTTCAGATTTCAAAACGGTACAAAACTTGCTGGTTTGTTTTTTTTTTAAATTATGAATTTTTTTCAAGTAAATTCTCGTACTTAATGATAATGCTGTTACGGCACGCTAGGCTTTTTCAAAGTTCTTAGTCGCATTTGGTAAAATGTCGTCAATATTCATCTCACTCACATATGTACCTCAAAATTAAGATTTTAGAGAAATCCTAGCGTATATTAGTAGTATTATCATTAAATATGAGAATTAACTTGAAATCAGGATTCTTTGGAAAAAATATTTATAATTTTTTTTAAAGAAATAAACCGGCAAATTTAATGTAGTTTTAAAGTAATTTTCCACAATAACCTTGTACATTTTTTTTAGTACGAGCAGTCAAAGTTAGGTGATGGAACATTTTGAGTGGACGAAAAAAGATTAGTATTTTTTTTAAAACCAAGGCAGTTTTGTTTTATTTTAAAATGTGATTAATTGATGAATCAAGACAAAATAAAATGTGATGAATCAAGACAAAATAAAATTCATAGTCACAGTGCTTGAAAAAACATTGCAGATGGCAATTTTCTCGATTTTGCCAAAAATACCTGTAATTTTAGTACATGATTTAGATTTTTCTAAGAAATGTCATAACCTGGCCTATCCCCTGTTTTCAGCTTGACGTTGATTTTTTGGACATTCTATTTGAATTTTGGTCACACACATATATATATATATATATATAAGTAAACTATCAATACAATATACCCATAGATCTGATCGATCTTCTGTAGCCGAATAAAGATATTTCCTCCCATCGATAGCTATAACGTGTTGGAAAGTAAATTTATAATTATTATAATTATAATGTTAATTTTTTACGAAATTAAAATAATTTAGTACTAAAAATATTTCAATCTTTAATTAGTTTGAGGGAAAGCGTGACTTGATTGACCTACTCTTTACCCTTGTCACCAAGGGTTCAATGTTCTCGTTTTATACACGAGCTTGAGTTTACTTAAATTAGTTAGTGTGCTTTATTCTGTTCCATTAAGGATCCAGAAGTGATCGTGAAATTCTTGAATCATTAATGATACATTTTAACTTTCATCCATGGAACTCTATTATGCTTTATCAAACTTTCTGGATTATTTCATTAAAAGTTTTTTTAAAATTTCTTTTGAGAATACTTTGACTGAAGAAGTTACATTTTGTACTTGTAATTTATCGGAGATATTGTTAAATCTTCAAAGGTATTATTCAAAAATTTTTTGCGTTTTGTAAAAATATAAAACTTCTAGTGGATGCAATAGATATGACATCAAGTCTATAAACTTAACATATCCGCACTCATATATCTCTACATTTGGAACAAATATTTATAGAGACGATGTTGAACTACGAATCATAAAGAAACATTCTTGTGTTCAAGTATAAATTATGCCTTAACAATTTAAAAAAGTATTTATATATAAAGACAAAAAAATCGACTAAATTATAGTTATTAACGGATTATAACAATCGCATAAAGATCAAGTTAAAATAAAATGAAAGCTTCATAAAATTAGAATTTGAAAAATTAGCAGCAAACGTTTAATGTCCGGGAAAAGTAATTTCGAAATTAAAGTTTAAGTGATATTAAAATGTTATGTTCCAGTACAGTGAAGTAATTATTAATTACGATATGACAAATTCTATTTCCTATAATGTTGCCTTTTATTTTCATAAACATGATGAAAGTATTTCTTTAGCCAGTAGTGAGTCCATAAAAATTAGGAATGTAGGGTTTTATGGCAAAATTATAAAGAATAATCAGGAATTTCAATGGAGTCTATGAGTTCGTATACGTAGGAACATATACATAAATACACAATAAATTTGTGGGTACGTTTACAAGTATATATCGTACACTTTCAAAAGCTTGCCAAAATTGAACGGTAGTCAGATTGACTTTTGACTTATATTGCTTCATAATGGTCGCCGATCATAGAGATACCTAATGACATATTTTTGGATTCGTACAGTTTTCTAGACATGAACCCTTAAAATTTGAATATTTATTGTATAAACACATGACAAAATTTATTGATTTAAATCGGATAAATTTTAGGTCGTTTGTTTCAATATATATGTGTCACCTGGTGGTTTTTATATGTTTAAAATCAAATCATTTTAAAAAACAGACGTTTTCTCTCTATATATAAATATTATTGGCTGCTTCGTGGCCAAAAGATTAAAGAAAAATAGTGCGTATAGAAGAAAAATAGCCACCGTGTTATTATAGTTATTATGGTTACATTATTTTACAGTTCATTTCTTTTAAATTTTGGTTACGTCATTATTTTGGATTTTATATTTAATTTTTTTTTTCGAAATTTAGGCACTTCGAAAAAAATATTGTTAACTTAAAAAGAGTAATTTTTATTTTAGGAACCTGACAGAGTGAATTTATGTTATAAAATGAAGAATATATAATTTTTCTATTCGTCAATTTTGTTTTAGTAGTCATTACTTTTTAATAGTCATTACCTTTTAATAGTCATTACCTTTTAAAAGTCATTACCTTTTAATAGTCATTACGTTTTAATAGTCATTGCTTTTTAATAGTCATTACCTTTTAATAGTCATTACCTTTTAATAGTCATTACCTTTTAAAAGTCATTACCTTCTAATAGTCATTACGTTTTAATAGTCATTACTTTTTAATGGTCATTACCTTTTAATAGTCATTACCTTTACATCCATGATTCCTGTATTTAAAAACTTCAGTTTGTTAAAAGTTTTGTTTGGTGGGTTTTTCGCCAGGACGCTTATTTTTTTATCTTAAACCGTATAGTTTTCATTTCGACGCGAATATTTTTCGACTTCTATGATTAGTCTATTATAAAATTTAATTTTTGCGGAAGTTTTATTGCTGTGGCTTCTCCCAGTTCAAAAGTTTATTGATATCATGTAATGGTTTTTCATTTATATTCTTCAAAAAATCTCTTTCTATGACATTCAACTCGTTTCATTTTTCTTATTCGTGACTAACCCCCACATCATTACTACCAGTACAAATTATGCGCTCTTGCTCTCTGGTCATTTTTATTTGATTTTCATTTGTTTTATTACCTCAAATATTTTATTCATTACATCAATAAGAACGCTATTTTAAAATATTTAAGGCCTTATGTTATATTACATTAACATCAATTTTTATATTACTTTTTATAACTATCAGATCAAAACTGAAAAAAAACATTTTATAAAACTTTTGTTACTTGGAGAAGAGAGACAAAAATCAATTATTTTCATTTGCTCTACTAAGAATCATTGATGAATCAGATAGTGAGCTAAACGATTTTTGGTTCAAAAGTAATTTGTGGATTAAAAATTGTTTAGCTCACAAGCCTAAGTCCCGTTTAAAATAAACTGGAGAGATTTGCCTACATTTAAAGGGCTGTTTATGTGATTACCTTCTATTTACTTCTTTCATATGAAAGCTTCGAAATGTAATAAGGGTAATTGGTATTCTATTTTGCAAGAACCAAATCTATATCTTTATAATGATAATTAAGCAATTAAATTTGTTTTTTATTCAATAAAAAAATCTAATTATTAATTAAAGTAACTTTTGCGTAATCCGAAGCTGGTATATTTTATAGTGTAAATGTGAACCGAACGATTGATATATTTTACGGTTTAAATGTGTTAAAAATATGTAAATTATCGTAAATTTAAAGCTTAGTTTTTGTTATTGAATCATGTTTACTTGATAAGATCTTACTTGGTACGGACTCTTGCGATATATTTAAGCATGTTGCAATTCTTAAGCGATATTTATCTTATCCAAATCTGCAATGAATTTTCCTTTTTAACGTAATAGTATTTCTTTTATTTTGGGGTATAAATAATTAATTTTTGCAATCAATTTTAAACAATAATTATTAACAAAATGCTATTGAATCAAACGAGTGAAAAGACGTAAATAAAAGGGAAAGTATTAATTTATTTTGTTAATTTTCCTTTAGTTTTTTTCCATTTTACCGTTATAAGTGACAAATTTCCGAGAAAAATTAGGATCGTTAACTGATATACAGGATACACACTTTTGATTTTATCAGTGTTCTTTAATTATCTTATAATACCATTGGATTTTTTAATAGTACTATAAATAAATCCCTATGAATTTGTTTTTAATTTATATAGACCAATTCGGTATTGCGAGACGCGCTCTCAACATCGAATTAGTTTAATATAATCTCATAAAAATATGTGAGTGCTGTTATAATATCCGTGCACACACTAGGCTGATGAAAAAAATTAAAGTCAAGTACTAGGTGCAAATAAAATTTTGTATGGCAATTTCATATATATTAAAGTAAAATTTATTTTAAAATAATCCCAATTATTTTAAGAAGAATTACTATATAATCGGTAGTGATAAAATATTCCAAAACCAGATAGTGCCGCTAGTTCAACGAATAAAATTAAATTTACCAATGAAATAAAATAAGTGAGTAAAAATTCGGGAGGCTGAATTGGAATACATAAGGGGAGCTTTTTCATTATCTTTAAGATGCTGAGACAAAAATGTAGGTTGTATAAACACGAAGCTCCGTCTACAGGATTTCTCTTTCGATTCTGTAAAGTGATCGTCCTTTTTTAGATTTAAGATTAAGTAGCTACCTATGGAAGAAATATTTGCCGTTTT
The DNA here is from genome assembly GCA_039881145.1 of Druceiella hillmani. Classification (NCBI taxonomy): domain Eukaryota; kingdom Metazoa; phylum Arthropoda; class Insecta; order Lepidoptera; family Hepialidae; genus Druceiella; species Druceiella hillmani. Next base: position 38,886,821 of record JAYKKI010000003.1, on the reverse strand, counting down.
ATTTTTAATTAATTTATTAATGAACAATTATTTCGCTCTTACTCAAAGCTTAATATAGTATCTTCTTTGATCAAACGATCAAAGAAGACATGTTTGTATATAAGCTTGTTGATTTTGCTCGCATGCTGTGTTCAAATTTGTCTGAAATCGTTACACTTTTTCATATGGTGACCATTGTGTTATTGATGCTCTCAAATCTTTATCAAACTTCTCAAATTCATTTGACGATGTTCATAAACACTTCTTGTCCTCGTCTTCCTTATTTTATCATTTCGTCACTTAATCCCGAGAAAATTAAATAAAATATTGTTGTAAATCATAAAAAACGCTTTTGCAATACGTGGTTGTCGCTTATACTCGACCAAAATGATGAAGCTTATTAAAATTTTATTTTTAAATGTCAACCTTTCTTAAAACTAACAAAATAAGACCCATAATGGATTCAGATATTTAGAGTTTTTGTAAGATTTCTTGATGCCTTTTCATAGTTCTTCGGCACGCGTTTTTCGTCCTTACTTGGTATGACTTTGATACTTACCAGAATAAAATTATTTCATTCTAAATGAATGTGTTTCTTTAATGACAGCGATAAGTGTACGTATCGTTGCATTTTATTAGTATTATTAAAATTATGTAAATTTATATGAAGATATAACAATTTTACCATTTTAACAGACAATCGAGATGTTGCGTAATAAGCATACATATATATATATATATATATATATATATATATATATATATATATATATATATATATATATATATATATATATATATATATATATATATATATATATATATATATATATATATATATATATATATATATATATATATGGAAATTGCTATCTAAATGTTCAATCTCATATTATATCAAAATAATTTGTATTTTGCAGTGTCATTCGTAATACTCATTTTGTAAATTTAAAACTATTATTTTATGACACGTGTTTCTACAAGAGTCTGAACGTCTGTAGAAGACTACTTATACACATATCCCAATTTACTGAGTTTTGAAGACTGAATTTTTATACCTTGTAATTTCAAAACAAGTAGTTTAATCTTTAACAATTAAAGAGTCGCTAATGGGTCCATTGAACCCAGCACTTCATATTTTGCCTAAAAACTTATTATATTCGGTGTTTGCGACATTGTTATCTTTAATACTTTTCAACGATAGTGTACCACAGCAAATGAAGTCTTCGGCAGACAGCGCACCGTGCGTGAGCGCTATGGACATAAAAGTTGTCTATGGGTCCGCGGGACCCGACAGCGACTAAATACGTAAATGATTTTTCAAATTTGTAAGTCAACATGATTCGGATTCTGAATAAGGATGCAAAGTATTCAGCTCATTAGTTTCAAATCTACACTCTGAACATGAACTAAACTTAGAGTCAAGACAAGGCACCCATCGGCCGGCAACTGATCTTCGACGTTCGGATTTAGATTGGGTTTCATTGTCGATTTTACGAAAAACCTATTATATCGATAAAAACCAAAGTACCGTATGGAGTATTAAATAACCACAAGAAATATAACTTGGGATCATAATATCATTTGCGAAGTTCCTGAACCTTATCAAGAATAATTGAACTCAACCATACCATTAGAGACATTTTGTGTAAAGAAATTTTGACAAAAATAGTGGATTTTACAAGCATTTACATGACTGAAAAATTCGAGACAACTTTCAAACAGAGAGAAACTGTAAATCTACAAATTTGGCGGAAATAAAAGCTTTGTTTGGACTACTTTTCTATATTGGAAAGTTGGGACAAGCACACTTGAATACTAAGGACTTGTGGGCAACCGAAGGTACTGGATGCGATGTCTGCATAGCAGTTGTGTCGATATGTAGATTTTATTTTTTGGTTATATGCTTGCGTTTTGATGATATAAGGACAAGACAGACTAGAAAGAAAAACGATAAATTGGCTCCAATCCTAGAGGTGTTTGAGCAATTCACATCTTATATTAAAAAAATACGTATGGAGAGCATGTCACCATAGATGAACTGCTTTTAGCGTTTCATTTCGTTGGTATCCATTCCGACAATATCTTCCCAGCAAACCAGCAAAGTAAGGGCTAAAAATATTTGCGGTCTGTGATGAAAACACTTATTATACATCAAATCTTCAAAATTACGTAAAAAGGCTGGTAGATCCAATAAAAGGTTCTAATCGTAATATCGTCATGGACAAATGGTTCATGAATGTTTCGTTGATGGCAGATTTATTGGACAACTTTACCTTGAGATGTTTAGGAAGAACAAAAAAGATATACCTCAAGAGTTTACTGAAACCAGAGGAAGAGAGAAGCATGAAATTTACTTTGGGTTTCAAGATAATCCATACTGCTATCTTACGTGCCTAAACATGTCAAAGTACTTCTCTTAGCATCTATTATGTATCATGATGCTAAAATAGATATAGAAACAAGTGAACAAAAGAAACCGGAAATAATATCCTATTACAATACCTTCAAATGTGAAGTCAATGTAGTTGACCAAATGAGTGGTACATATTGTGTGTCTAGACGAACTCAAAGTTGGCCACTTTGTATATTTTTTGGGTTATTTATTATTGGCGGACTAAACGCTTACTTTATTCAAAATTCCAAATTACCTTTTGATAACTTTACACGAAGAGATTTTATCAAAATATTGGCTATTTCTCTGATTGAACCACTTCTTCATGTCTTTCACGAAGAAGTGTCTTCTATTACTAAAATTCCACAGCACATCTAAAACTGTATCCGAAATATAATACCAAAAGAAGAACCAACTGCTGCCATCCAAACCACCAGTCAGTGGAAGAAAAGTGCGTCGCGGTCTATGTAAATGGAAAAAAAATAGGAAAACCAAACTTTTTGCGTAAAGTGTAGTGAACTAATTTATGGAGAACATGTGAAGCATATTTTTTCAAATTATTATAACTAAATTTTATGCACAAAATGTCTAACGAATGTCGACATTATGTGATTTTACTCCAAAAAGAGGGAGAGAGAGATTTTATATTTTGTTTTTTTTTCATATTTCTATGAAAACTTATCTCTTTTTGTTATTTGGTTTAAGTAGGTATGAAAACTTATCTCTTTTTGTTATTTGGGTTAAGTAGGTATGAAAACTTATCTCTTTTTGTTATTTGGTTTAAGTAAGTAAAACTTATCTCTTTTTGTTATTTGGTTTAAGTAAGTACATTATAGTTGTATGAGAAAATACAGAATATATTTTTTTTAAATAAGTAATTACAGAAATTATAATGATTATACTGAATCTTGTCTTAAAACCAATGCGTAATTAGGTATATCTTTGCAATAGCTTTTTGTTTAAGTAAAACAATAAATATTGCTATTTGATTCAATAATACTTTTCTTTGTCGTCATATAATCCCTAGAAGAAATTAGACATTTAATTTTATTAAGCAATTTTTGGAATAAACTTATAATAATACAGTGGGTTCAACGGACCCGGTAGCGACTACTTGGGTAACAAATTAGAGCGCGATTCCCTAAGTGTTAAAAGAATATTGTCTGTAAAATTAAATTTAAATACAATGTTTAGACAAAATTTTGAATAAAATGGGGCAAGTCGATTAAAGGTTCTACACGTATATATTAGGTGCAATTGATCAATTAAGAATATTCTGTAGCCCAACATGATTCAGGTGAAGATGATCACCCTTCCATGATACATATAGGAAAATTGAAACCAATAAAAATTTAAAATGGAAGAAAATAAAATAATCATTAGCAAAAATGTATTTCATTACCAATACTCAAGGTGACAACTTCGAGTGTCAATAAATATGAAATATTACTAAAAATTTGTTTAAATCATTTAATCGCGAATCGATGCGACTCATTAATTTTAATCGCTAACAGTAATTAGATCTAGTTATAACTAGGTTTTAAGATCCTGCCTATATGATATAACACAAGGGATAACTAATATTGAAAAATTTATGCATTAGACGATAGAAAATGTTAATTAAGTACATATGTGTGTCCCCACGGTTTTCCAATGGAGACCATATTATAAAACCCAAACCGATAAAAAATTATCAATCTTAATCCACAGCAGAACTTCTTTATTTAAAAATGTGAAAATTTTAAAGTATAATGTGGTTACCGTACCAAAATAATAGACTAAAATTTTTATATATAAATTTAAAAAAAGTATAAATAACAACTACAGGCGAATAAGATAGATAGAAAACATTAGTTATTGCCTTTAACCAAATGTTATGTTTTAGTCTGACAAACAACGTATAAATATTCAGTTTTAAAACAATTGCAGTAAATGTTTTAAAATATATAAATATACTTTAATAAAATTATAAGCGCAAAAATGTATATTTTAACTAATTTGCTAATAGCGCAAAAAATTATGCTTTAACTAATTTATATTTTAATTAACTATGTTTCAATGCACGGCTGATTTTGTTTCTTCTTGAAGCAAATTATACTCGTAATATGAACCAAAGTAACATATTTTTAGCAAAGCTCCATTTTGGTTTATTGCGAGCAAAGCCACGGGTAAGGGCTAATAAAAATATAATTTATAAAAAAACTTCCATAAATAAATTCAATATTTAATTATCAATTTTCTTAAAGATGATGAACAGTCTTATTTTCGGAAAACTTCGAAGAAAAGCTTTGAGCAGCTTCTTATTAAAAAAATAACATTTGTCTATTTAATAATTAAGGCTGAAACTATTTTAGTTTTGCAAGTAAGGAAATACTTACTTGCAAAACTATAATTAAAAAAAGGGTGCGTGTACTTATGTACGCGCGTGAGAAGTTATACTTGTTTGGCATCATTAAATAATACATACGGATAGATAACCTCAATTATATTGGAGCACTTGAAAAAGTCTATAAACACAATTTTTTCACTAATATTTACGAATAGTAAATATATTAATCAAAATATTGAATTTAAATCACTACTGAATATAATTTATCAGCACATATATAAATCGCACTTATATGAAACTAAATCACGTGTGTGAATGTAGACACTAGAAACATGTGGATAAATACTATGAATATGAAAACAGTGAACAGAGGCGAAGATGGTGCCAATAGCTTTTGTTTCGAGACGGCAACCGCTGCAACTTCATACTGTAACTTTTGTGTGACGAATCTTAAAATTTCACTCTCAAAATTTTTTCATAACGCGCCTAAAGAAGTATAACTTCAATGAAAAAACTTCCATAAATCAATTCAATATTTAATTATAAATTTTCTTAAAGATGATGATCAGTCTTATTTTCGGAAAACTTCGAAGAAAAGCTTTGGGCAGTATCTTATGAAAAAAATAACATTCGTCTATTTAATAATTAAGGCTGAAATTATTATAATTATTTTAGTTTTGCAAGTAAGAAAATACTTTCTTGCAAAACCAAGATCACGAATTACATTCTAATTTGAAGCCTGATATTCCAACAACTACAAAGTTGGAAGTATCATTAATAGAAAGTTTATGCAAATAAAATTAATCATAATAATCGGTTAAACGATAATAATAGAGCTGCCATCTTGATATTGTTATCGTTAGAGTAAATTGTCAAAAATTAAAATATGCGATAATAACGGCATTTCTTGTTTTCCATAAATTTTAACGTTTTTTTTTGTTAATTGTAGTTTTCTAGGAAATACAATATCTAGTTTCTAATATAATGACGTAACGTTTATTGTTCATTCTCAATCATCTATTCAAATTAAATTGAAATTTCATGACGTCACACCGTCGATATTATTAACTCTTATACTTATACTGTAAAAAAATAGTTCATAATTTTATAAATTACGCATATTTATTTAAAATATACATATTTTATTTCTGTATATTATTAAAAAAAAACTCCAAAAACCTTATCATTATGTCACTTTTTACGCTAAAAAATAACGTCCAAATTTTGTGTGCACGATAACGTTCGTTATTTAAAAATAGGGTTTTCATTTATTATATACTTTGATTCATAGATGGTGTTGTATATTGTTATATGTCTGTGAATTATCCCTTGGTGTTTCATCTGTCAATACAAAATAATTTTCATTTTAAAATTATATCAGTTCAATTAAACCTTTTACTATTATTATTATAAACTAATACGTTAGAACTATCTTAGTGTTCGTTAGAAGCGAAACAACTCAACAAGGGGAAAAAGTATCCTTTGCTGAAAATTGGAAAAATATATAATAATATTTATTATATTTTACCCGACTGCATGAAAAAAGGATAGGTTTCTGCTTATTTCAACGTTTATTCTTAAATACCATCTAAATGATTTCGTTAGATTCGTATTGATCTCAAAAGTTTTATAGAATATATGACGTTCAGAAATATAAACATTTATCTGCTCATTCCTAACATTATTATATATATGTATCATGCATAGAAAATACTGTTGTATATAACTATCATATAATAAAAAAAACGGATTACGAACCCTCAGTGGGTAAATTTTGATTTAAGCCTGTAAGACTAGGTGTTAGTTGAAGATGACAGTAGTGGTTTAAAATCGATTTCCTTTATGTATTACTTGTGTATTATTCGTATAAAATTAGTTTTTCACACATTTTCAAAATTTCAAATTGCCTCCATTTTTAAACTTTTATACCAATTTATACCAACTACGAACTTCTCTTAGATTTAAACCTTAGTTATTGTATTAAATTGCAGCTCGATTAGCTAAGAAATGTGTCGTGTCTACGTTGGCCACAATTTCGTTACATAATATATGCATCATATTTCTGATTCGATAACTATGGTTCATTATTGGTGTAGATACAACAAAATCTTAAAATTCCAAGTCAAAATTTCCGAAAACTTAGTTTATCATATCAAAACATGGCAATTGTTTTGTGTGATAGTTTAATAAGCGATTAATAAAAAGCTGTATACGTACACACACACACACACACGCACACACACACACACACACACACACACACATATATATATATATATATATACACTAAAGGGAGAACATCAAGTGGCATCCATAAATTTGCATAAATTTCTTAATGGCTTTGGACCGCTCCGTCATCAGGCTTGGGTCACGTTTAGCAAAATCAGATCACAATTTTGGTCTGAACATCAATTCTTAAATTGTAAACATGATTGCGATATCTTAAATTGATTAAATCATTTAGAAAACATGACTTCTATCTAGCAACGTCGTTCGAACGAATAAGAAGAACTCATGTTTTGATAGGTACACACTAAAAAGGTAAGAATAAAAAATTGGATTAAAAAACATAAAACGCTGAAATTTTTTTAGTAAGTCAACCAAAAAGTTTGTTACAATTTTTTTCCGGCTCTCTCAACGTTCCACAGCTAATTAATAGTGTTAATACGCAGTTGGTACATCAGAATTTTCAGGAAAAAATTCTAAAACTTAAGTAACTTTCTAAACTATAATGGAAATGATCGTTAAATAATATTTATGAAAAAACTATGCGAAAAATTAGGAAGGAAAAAACAACTTGGGATTCAATCAAGGCTTATTGCTACAAATTTTTAATTGTTTTGTGTTATAACTATATGAATAGGTTGCCTTCTTCCGTATGAAAGTACCAAATTAATTTATTTAAATATGTGCGTGTTTCGTTATTATTTCATCCTATTCAAATAAAATGTATTCACATATTCACACATAAGGAATTAATTTGAGTGCGGTGCGGTATTATTTCAAACTTAAATTTGTTGGCACAACATTTATTAATTAATGCGAGCATAATATATTCGTGTATTCCTTATCAGCTACGATTTGCGAACATGAAATAGTTTTGTGAAAATTGTATTAAATTCAACATTTACTTGCTTTGTTATTTAACACATTGACCCTAGTGTAATGTAAACTGTAATAACTATGCAAAAGTTAGCTAAAAAATTGTACATAAAATATTAATTTATTGGATAATTTATGATTTTGGAAAAATATTCATCACGATTGCAATTAACTAAACTCCACATCGATATGCTAAAATGTATCTACAGTAAAAGCACAAGTGCGGCCAAGCTAAGTTGTATTGAAAAACCTACAAAAAGGAGTAAGACAGTGTGACTGCCTTTCTTCAAAAAACTTCATAGCTATATTACAAAATATCATGAAAGTTTGCTTGTCACAAAAAAACAGCGTGATAAGAAATTTCATGAAAGTTAACCTTGGTCACAAAAAAAACAGTAAGCCAAGAAATATTATGAAAAGTTAAACTTGGTCACAAAAAAAAAACAGTTATGACAAGAAATATTATGAAAAGTTAGCCTTAGTTACAAAAAAAAATTATACGTAAAAAGTTTCAACCATCTCCGCATTTATCTTTATGTATTTAGAAAAAATTACTATTACACATGTTAAAAGACGAAATAGATTTATAAATTATACAAACAATAAGTTCTAGAGTTACAGAATTATTTAAATCAAATGTATTTATATCCTTAAAAAGTTAAAAAGTAAGTAACATCTTCATGTCCCCTATCATATTTAATTTATGCATGCCAAATTTGGATCTGCAATGAAACTATGATTGAAAGACGTAGTGAGAAATAATAGATGGATAATATAAAATAGACCAAACTAAAGACTTTATGTAACAGCCTACGAAGCAAAAGAAGGAGAAGCAGACTGGCAGAGAAGTGATCAGCTTAAATAAAAGCCTCTGCAGGAGAATATTGACGATACGTAGGATAGGATAAACAGTACTCAAAACAGTTGGGGAAGACTTTCATCCTAAACAGTTGCCCTTAACTGATAAATTAAATGTACAGTCGACTCTCGATAATTTGAAACTCAAGGAACCAGATAAAAAGTTTAAATCACCAAGGGTTCAAAATATGTAATAGGAGTTCAAATAACCAAGAGAAAGGGAGGAAAAAATCAAATAAACAAGAGTTTGATTAAAATATGTGATTTTTATTTCAAACATTTGCACAATTATACATAAATGTTTAATTTGAAAAAGTCCCTAATTTTCTTATGAGTGAGTGACTTCCATTTATGATTGTCCAATGAATTTTTGATTAATGTATTTCTTCCTTGTCCTCATCCAGAGAGGTCAAATTCAACAGTTCAGCATCGGTTAGGGCATCTTGGACACTGATGTCATCATCAACTTGAACATAATCCTCAAACATTAATTCTCTATAGTTAGGTAGAAGTTTTCACTCTGAGTCAGAATTCCTAATTTTTGGCGGCTCTGATGACTGTTCTACGTTTTCGGTTTGCTTAAACCCGCACCTTCTGAAACAGTTATGGTGGTAGGGTTGATATTTTTATCAATCATGATTATAGCGGTCAAAACCGTTATGTCCACCATCTCATCTTTTTCAATGCTATTCAACACAAGAGAAATAATTTCTCTTCGATAGAGAGTTTTAAAATTTTGAATAATGCCTTGGTCTAATGGTTGCAATCTTGATGTCGTGTTGGGTGGAAAATAACCAATTTGACGTGGTAATATTAGACCACGTAAAATTGATTTTTATTATGCACGGTACAGTTGTCCAATACAGTCCATTTTGCGTTTTTCCTTTTTCATGTCACTGTTAAATGAAGTCAGCCATTCATTAAAAAAGTCTGTTGCCATGCATAATTTTTTGTTTCACCGATAAGTTGTGGGCAGCGATTTTATTCCTTTGAAACAGCGTGGTTTCGCAGATTACCTTATAGTTGTTTCAACTTTTAACAACGGTCCATGTTACGTGCTAGAAGGACAGTTATTCTATCTTTGCTCAATTTCCCTTCATGACACTTATCATTTTTGAACATATTATAAAAAAAGCCCGGTTTCGTCTGTGTTGAACATTTTTCTCGGGTTATAGTCATTCAAAAGTTGGTTTAGTTCATCAATACATAGGGAACAATTGGAAATATCCACACTGTTTCCCTCTCAGTATATATTTTTTTAACGTGATACCGTGGCGATTTTTAAAATTTCAGAGCCACCCTTCACTTGCTGCAAATCCTTTGAAAGACTATGCAAAAGACTCGGCTTTTTCCTTCAACACGAAAACGCCCACGGAAACGTTTTGTCCTCTACACTGACGAATCCACTTAAGTAAATACTCTTGAAGATGGGAAAATTCACCATCGCGTAATCTTTTTCTACTCGCAATTAAGGCACTCCCAATGATGTGATCTTTGCTTTTCAAAATCATCGACAATGTCGATGGTAAAGTGCCGAACTGTTTGGCGACATTTTTTTTTAATTGTTCATACTCCACAGCTTGAATCACATGCTTTATTACACTTATGGAAGGACGCCTGTTCGTTCTTGAACTCATTTTGATACTTAAAAATGAATAACACATATCAAACATTAAAATAACCATCCACTTTAACATTTGAAAGAAGACTAGACTGCAAACTCACTCATATCTTATTCATGTAAACAAACGACAGTTCTGTGCATTAAAACTGCTTCAAATTATAGGAAGTAGGGAAGCCCAACTTAAAATTATTACATGTTGGCGGGCAAGTTACTATTCCTTCAACTTCAAATTCCCGAGGGGACTAAATAACATTAATTCTTTTGAATTTACCGAGTATTTTTCGAGGGACCGGGAAAAACTTCAAATTATCGAGAGATTCAAATTAACGACTCTCAAGTTATCGAGAGTCGACTGCATTAATAATTAAAATGCAGAATATAAATTTAACCGCCTTCTTTAAAAAAGGAAACTAGTAATGACAAAAATATAATTACTAGAGATTTTTTTTTATTTTGAATGAAATAAATAAATATAATTATTCAACGTAAAAACAATATAATGAGATATGTTACAGAGTAAACTGGAAAGAATATTTGAGATTTTTATCATATGTTTGTTACCTCATAATAATGATTCTAAATCACGACATCGAATTCTACTAAAACCCTCGATGGGTTTTTGGAAAAAATATCGTCAAAAATTTCTATCTCCAAAATGATGGTATATTATATAATTACGCGATGATAATTTAAAATTTGTTAGTTTTAATAATTAGTTAATTTGAATAATTATTATTTAAGCATTTTTTTTTCTTAAGTGCTGAAATTTGCCTTAATACCTTGTTATACATTGTCACGTACATACTTTATCAATCTAACTTAATTGTTATCTAATATTAGCAAAGAGTAATTTAAGTTAAAATTTTTTTAATTTCATTCCAATTTATTTTTTTCCCTAAATATTTTTACGGTCCAAAAAATTCAATAATTAAGTTTGTGTAATGAAAATCCTAACAAATTTGTCAGCGTTTGAAACAAATAAATTTTGTAATTTATTCACGTATAATAAAAGTTTTGTTGTTTCAATAATTATTTGTTTTTTTTATATTCCAATTTTAGTTTTAGATTTGTGCATTATATGTCTCAAACCTTATATGCCCAAAATTTTAATTGTTTGTACCTAATATAACACAATATATGAATATTTTAATTCCTTATACGTAGTTTCAAAAAAAAACTACGTCGTGTTCTTTCTTGTACTACACTCCTCGACCACTTTTAAAATAGTAAACGAAACGCAAAATACGTAAAAAATCTACGAAGCCCCCTACGATTTTATGAAATTATGTTTACACGTAAAATAAAACGAAGGTTTCTTTTTATTCCCAACTTCATATTTAACGGCGCACACATAAAGGAAACACAATAAAGCAGCTCGTTTACGGCTCTAACGTGGCCGTAAGGATCTCTTTCGAATTGTCTAACTGATAAACTATTTTTATGTTCGAACAAAAACAACCCTCGCACCTCTAACTGCAGTTATCTTTATGGAGAGAGCGCGACGGTCCCGCTAAGATAACACTACAAATATCGTTGGAATTCTATTCTTTTGAGGCAATTTCGATACGATTGAACCGTCGCGTCGTGGCGTTCGCTTTTGGTATTGTTATAGGTTACAAATTCTTGTACAGTGTGAACAAAGAAGCAGCTGATAGAGCTAACAAATGTTTCGGAGTAATGTTTTGTCAAATATTTCCGCGTTACTCATACGTTTATGAGTTTTCCTAAAGGTATAGACTGGTTTCAAAATAGAGGCACAATTCATTATTGATACATAAAATATTTTCAATGTGTATCGTTAGAGAGACAATGATAATTGAACAATAAATGTATAAAATGGGGCGATGGACCGATTCATGATGAAAATTTGATAAATATTTTGTGATGATAAGCTCTTTTGTATTTAAGTGTTCATGACTGCTCTAGTTATTGGAGATAAGGTGTATGTTGATAGTTCAAAAAAAATTATAGAAAAGGCAATTTCTGAACCAACAATAGTAGGTATATAAAACTGGTCTCTATAAAAATACTCATGGGGGGGGGGGTTCCATAGTGTTCTACAATTTTGAGATTGTTAATATAGGTTAATCGAAAGTAATATATAGAACTTTACAAATCAAGCATTTAAATTCACATTGTAAATCACTATAAAGATTATTTCTTTACAAAGGGGCTTAAAAATGAAAAATGATAAAAGAGGTCTTAATATTGTGTTGAAAGACTTGTTTAATGACACTATTCGATAGGGCCTACAAACAATAGGACCATCATTTTATATGAACAGATGGAAGATAGTACAAAAAAAAGGTTTAACTTTCTGCCATATGTTTTGCTTAAGTATCTACTTGCAAAATTATACAAATAAAGGTAAAAGTATGTATAATAGAATTAAACCAGTATTTTTTTTCAATACTGAAAAAAATTTAAAAAGAGAAATGCCTTTTGCCTTTATTTTTATTATTATTTCAATTATAGTTTATTTTATTTTCTTTCTAAGCTAGTATCACATTTTTTTTTATATTTTTGAACCGAAAAACAATATAAACTTCAAATAACAGAAATTTTATTTGCTGAAATTTTTTTTGCTGACAAAGAAAACAAATATATAGCATGCTGCAATAGGATTTATGAATTGCTAAGATTCAATACATAGCTAAAATATATTGCATCTAAACGATTGACTCCAGTAAAACGACGTAACAAGTTAGTATCTCATAAGATTGAGAGCTTGACTATGTCTCACCACTGACTATTGATGGAGTAACAAGCAATCCACTCAGTTCAATTTGCCTAACCAAATATCTGCCACCCTATTGACACTGGTAGTTATTCATATCCGAGACAAGAGAAAAGTCTATCGATATCCTAGGGTATGCATAAGGATATCGATGAATGTAAACCAGTCTTTTTTTTTTATTAATTGACCTAACACCTGAGAATCGAATCCTGATTCAATCCCGACTGCTTTATTTAATAATTTTGTTCAATAATATGAATTAGTGGACACTTTTTCTGGTAAACAAAATGTTATTATGTATAATTGTTGGTGCATCTATTAGTGATTGCGTAATTTTTGATGGACTTGACCGATTAAGGTCATATTCACACGATATATATGTGTTATCAAGAGAATGGCCCGTAGCTATGGTAATATTCTATAGGGGGTGCTGGAGTTAAGTTATTAACAAATTCTTTATTTATGGACCTAAATAATTAATGTCCGCAATACATATCGCTTTAGTGGTAAAAATAAAGTCACAAAATCTGAAAGGGTTAACAATATCTGCCGGGCCAGCTAGTACTCTATATTTGCTTGTACTCAAATTTTATTCAAATCTTTACTAACTACGTAAGATTGGTAGATATCGGGTCTCTGGTGTAGAAATGATTGTATACATCGGCTGTTAAACTTTTGCAATATACCAAATTTATGGAAATTTTGATGAGTACCCGAGTACAACTTGTTATTTTATGTTAAGTATGTAATTATTATTAAACGGTAATTGTCTAAAATCATTATTTATGCCAATTTATATTTTAGGCTTCCAGGTTACGTTTAAGGTTTGTTTAACTGTATATTTCATACATATTTTGACACACACTTTCAATCCTTTAATTATTTGATAGTTATAAGATTGTTTTTGCATATTTTTCGACACAAACAATTTTGAGACCCACGTTCACTTCAGTTTTCACCCGCTTAGGTATGACATATATACAATCAGTAGATAATTTATATAGTGTTTCAGATTAATTTGCGTGTATATTATTTTTTCTAATATAATTTTTTCTAACATCAAACCTGACACCCCTTTTACACACTTAGAAGTAGAATTTTAAAAAAAATGTTCTTACATATTAATATATTTACTGATTAAATCTCACGTTTCATTAGTTTCGAATCTCTGTTGATAAATCAATTAGTCAAGATAAGTTTTTCATATCTATAAATTAACAATAAATTCTACAATTCAATGTAAAATTCAAGACCTTAATTAGCGAAGAAAGACTCCAAAAGGGCTCTTAATTTAAAACTTGTACGTTGCCCGAACATTGAAGTCAATGTTCGGGCGTCAAAGTCAATCATATTAGATTTTTGAATATTTCCAAATTGTAAATTTTACAGGAACATTTTTTCTGAATTGTATTAAATATTATTGATGGAGCCTTATTAATTTAATGAAAAATAAATAATGCAATAATATAATGCTTATTACATAAATTTAATGTTAAGTTTTAAGTTAAGTTTAAATGCTTATTACATAATTAATATTACATAAATCACTATGCACATTTTCTCTCATTGAGATACTTTTTACGTCCAACAAATTGCTAAATGAGAGAAAATATTTAGTATTAGCCGTGGACTAGGAATAGTAATTTGTTAATCTAACATGTGTTGTTAGTATGTAATATATTAAAATTACAGAATTAAAATCAAAGTACTAATTGAAGTCCATTGATAATTTGTGTATTGTCAACAGTGACACCCCTAGATTATTTGAAATATAAATACATACATATATATATATATATATATATATATATATATATATATATATATATATATATGTTTTAAGTCTTATAATATTTTATTATTACTTAATTTTAAATTGGACATCTCAAATGATAATTGATTAACTATGTAATTTGTATGATTATTTAACGTGTACAAGTTAAAAAGTTCATTTTTGAATTGACCTCAAACAAAAGAATCATAATTTGATACAAACTTAATTATAATTTGATTTAAAATTACTTTTGATACAGATTTGTAATTTTTTTTAAATATCATCATAATTCGTATATTAATAATACGTATTAAAGAAATTTGTGCCCATCCTAGTACATCTTAATTTCTATAATAACAAGAAGTATTAAAGAAATATGTACTAGGATAGTACATCTTTTACTTATTCTACATGCCTTCCTCTACCAAGGTACACGGTTAAGCCTTATCTTCTTTTTTGATCTTTCTGTATTTTATATTCTCAAACATTTCAATTTGTCGCCCTTTTCTATATTGTTTGTTTTTTTCCATGCTTTTTTGTCACCTCATTGATTGACAAAAAATGTTACGTGATGAAGTCATTTTAAAGACTCCTTTTATACACTACCGCCTATTTTATTTTCATCTTTAAAGACTCCTTTTATACACTTTAAAGACTCCTTTTATACACTACCGCCTCCACTTTTATCATTAAAGACTCCTTTTATACACTCTAAAGACTCCTTTTATACACTTTAAAGACTCCTTTTATACACTACCGCCTCCTTTTATACACTAAGACTCCTTTTATACACTTTAAAGACTCCTTTTATACACTACTTTGCATTTTAAAGACTCCTTTCATACACTACCGCCTATTTTATTTTCATCTTTATAGACTTTGTTATTTTTATAAACATTTACTTCGTAATAATTAAAATAATTTTTTTTTAAGAAGAGAAGAGTTTATGTAAATAAACGTTAACACAATTTTGTCCAACCAGATTTTAAGAACAATATCATGATCTCTGTCAACCTGCCTTGCTAACCTGCAACCTGTAAATATATTATTTGCATTCTCAATATATTGACTTATTTATTTATTTATACAGCATCTCGCCTGGCTTTTGTTTCTATTACAATAAAACTAATTTAACCATTACGCAAAATAGAACAACGCGGCGGTTGTACCCACCAGGAATGGTAAACTCATGTTTAATTTTTTGTATTTTTAGAGATTTCTATTGATAACTTTGCTAGTAATACCATATATCATATATACGTTTTGCCAATTACAAAATTTACGCACGATATGAAAGGTAAGTAGAAGGAATTGCCGACTAAGTAAAAGAAAAAATATTAAAGTGAAAATTGGTCCACTACCAATAGACAATTTATGTTCATCAATAGTTTTTGAAACTTTCGTTATTTCTTACCAGTAATTTTTGGTTTCCTAATAATATTTAAGTTTAACTATAATACTTGTAGTTATTTTAAAAGTGCTTATAATGATAATTATTATTAATTATAATGATAAAAATGCTTAGTTATTGTAGTTAAATGTAGTGACAAAAGTTATTACAGTTACAACCCATGAAAAAACTTAAAGCTTAAATAACCCAAATAATTGCAGTTGTGTAGTAAATATAAAGCGACTTCTGCGCATGGCGTTTGAAACTTCATTTAATATTTTTGCTGTCACATATAATTGCGCTCAAGTTACTATAGTTTTAAGACATTAGATGGTTCAAAATATCTCAGAAATAAATTGCTGAATATTTAGAAAAGTGATGATGAATTAATTTATTCAGTCAATTCCATTTGTTCGCAAGCATTGAATAAACATAGTTACTATTCAGGTTCCGTTTCATCAGAGCATTGTTCATAGGAGCAAGATATATCACATGCATCTCACGTATTATTGGAATGCTACACATATAACGTACTTGATAGATAGGAAAGGGATCGTCTGCTCTGTCCGGGTAAGGGAGTTTTCTGGGTATCGCCGGTTTTATATCTTATAGGCTAAAGCTAATAAGTATGTTATCAAAATTCCGGTCGTGAAACCAAATGTGCGAGCCACTAGTGTACTATTATACTATTTGTACCAATATATTTTTATTACCTTTTGACTAACTCCATTTCTATTTTTATAGTTTGTACTCTATGAAATTTTCTGTATTAATATTAATAACAAAAAATTGAAGAATTTTTGCATGGATTCCAATGAGCATTCTCCTTATCTGATGAATAATTACATTACACATTCTAAAAATAATACTTAAGGTTACTTGTAAGAATATCTCCGTAAGTTACATTAAATAAAAATATTAGGAAAAATAAAAATTTTAATCAAATATAGGAGTTATAAATGCACAAAAAATTAAAGCAACATTTTCAGCAAAACTCACGTTTTCCTGGTAGTAAATTTTGACACATTTTTCTTTAAATAAGCATTTTTCTTTAAAATTGCTTGTATTTAATTGGCCCTTTGATTTTGTAGAACTTTACTTTCGAACCAAACAATGATGATTTTGATGTAATCGCCAAATATCTTATTTCTTAGAGAAGAATATATTACTAAATGATCGGTAAGATTTCATCAAGTGAGATGAAATATATTACATTTATGATAACTCTACATCAACAAGCAAAACGTTAAAAAATTTAAGTCGAAAGAACGACATTTAATTTCTATTTTAAATTATACTATTTTTTAAATATTTCATAATTATTATTTAAATAATTTTTAATTACAAATCGCCATAAATTCGCGACTTACTTGTTTGTAATTTTATCGATCTTTTCCCCGTCTTATTTATATGGTTTTGGTTTACAGTACAGTAGGATTTCAATATCATAGTATAATTCTAAAATATTGTCTTTTTAGGTTTCCGTGGCCGAATGGAGAAAAGGGAATTCTTATAACTTCGTTCGGTCCATCTGCTTATTTATCTCCACATGTTACAGCTAAAATCTTAAAAATAAATAAGTATCTTAAAAATAAGTAAGATATTGTATTCAATATGAATAGAAATCTTACAATATGCGTAATAAATGAGTTACAACATAAAGATCCTGAGATATGTTGGGAAGATACATCTCAGGGATAAAGATAATAATTATATAATTATTATCTTTATCCCTGAGATGTATCTTCCTAACATATCTCAGGATTTTTATGTTGTAACCCATTTTTTACGCATATGTTTTCTTCCGTAGCTTTTAAAATTTCTTTGTATTATATTGAAAATGATTTTTTTTCAAATTTTCATGTCTCAGGATTTCATATTCAGATCATCGTGCTTTACTTTTTTATGTTTTTTCTATAAAATTGTATTCTACAATACCATTCTCTTATGCCCTTTGGCGGCGTTTGATTTGATACTTTTCCCGATTTTCATATTTTCTTCTGCTAAATTAAAATACTCAGAAATATGATTTTGGAGTTTCTTATTTACTGTATTAATTTAATATTTGTAATGTATTGTTCTGTTGTTGACTGCCTTGTAATATTGTTTTATATTTGTGACATATCATTAATTTGCTCTACATTTTAATTCGGTCTTTTTGTTAGCGATCTTTTTTAATACATAAATAAATAACATAATGTTTGTTTTCACATCGCTTTCATTGAGATATTTACTGAAATTTCAAATTCAGTTCAATAAATGTTCAAGAGTGGCGCTCTTTATAACTCATTGTTATCTTTATTATTTAATTCATGGACTGGTTACTTAAAATAATATTCATTTTTACAAAACAAATATTAAGAATTTTATATTATTAATGTTACTACCGACGATTTTTATTGACCATAGAGTTAACAATAAATACAGACGTAAACAGTATAGTTAATACTGTTATAAAAATAGATAAATTTCAAATTCAATTTTTCTGCGCTTCCCATTTGATTGGTTTTGATAATCCAGTTCCGAACTCGGGTTTATTCACTAGTTAATTACACTACTGTTTTTATGAAAGTGGGAAGTTAATATTTTTATCAAATTATCTATAAATATTAATTTATTTTTCAATATTTAAATATATTGACCAGGATGTTTTTCACAGCCGCATAATTATCGGGAATTTCCTAAAAACAATAATATTTCCAGTCATTGCTACAGTTTTCAAGTAAATTCCTAGCAACTAGCTTTTCAGCTCTTTTCCTAGTTTCAACTTTAGCAGTTCGAACGTTGTGATTTTCATGTTTGTGTGAATATTACTTCATATTTCCATAAAAATTAAGTTAATTATTGGATGGCATTTTAATCCAGCCTACCAATCCATAATTTTGGCAGCGCGCTACCGTGCAACATAACAAATACTAAAACTAATGCTTTGCAAATTATCTTTAAAATAATACTTACCTCGTATCTATGTTATTGGCCTAATTGAAATCTATACAGATTTCTTCTAAAAAAACTTTTTTAAATCTTCCTACTACCACGCCGATGAGACCACCAGCAATAGCTTATAACTTGTCAATTGGTATTATACTTACATTTGTTTTGGGGTATATCAAATACTCCATACCATCACATCGTTAATCACATGTTAAGTCCAGTGACCTTATTTTCCTAACTATTTGGTGAAAGAGTGGATGAGAAAATATATCACAGCTTTACCTACAAAATGTGTTACTTTTCGAGGGTTAGAATAAAATCCAAGGAAAGGAAAAGACGTAATTTATCTGAATACATCCGATGCCAGTTCTACCAAACTTCTACTATTAGTTACCGCCAAGAGGAATTGTAATGAATACTTTATCAGGGATATGCCGACTAGAATAAAATGGTAAAACGAATGTCTATATCGAAATTCCAACAGTAAATTTGATACAAATAAATAAGTTATTACACTTGTCGACTCGTCAGTTTTGCGTGGTGGTGAAATGAAACTTTATTTCTTATTTAAATGACGAATTCACAATGAAGCTTGCCCAATGACGCCCACGGTTAGCTTTTATTTGGCTAATAAATTAAAGATTTATTAAATTATTTAAAGGGTAAAGTATTAGCAAAACACAAATATTAGCCACGAGAAAAGTAAGTTATTACTCGGAAATATCAATAGAAGGCTGGATAGTTATCTTATAATTTCTTATAAGTTATATTTTCAGCATAACTTGAATATTTCGTCTAAATTTTGAAAACTTTAAGAGTTTTTTTGAGCTAAAACTCTCCTTTATCGGGCTTTTCATTACTAAAAGTAATATTAGCCTTTGAAGCCTTTCGTAGCATCGACGAGTTGTTTAGACCGGATATATTTATTTATTTCATATTATTTCTGTAGTATTCCTTTTAGTTATATTTTAAATTCCGACGAAGGGAAAAGTTCACAGATTTTGTTTCTTGTATTACATATATTTCATATGTTCATGTCGATTCAACTCATATTACGTTCGATCTGATAACTTGTTAATTTAATGATATTTAAAATTGTAATTCTAAGCAAAATCTACGTCAAAATCGTAATCCTTCTACGAAACACTCAATAAAATATATGTTATTTATAGACGCTTTAAATAACGGCGATATTTATTTTTATTTCCAAGTTCATAGTTAAAGCAAACGTTCATAGCTAAAGTTAAAGGCGTAAACATAATATAATGAAACCGTTTAGGGTGATAACGAGGTGGTAATATTTGCTGTTTAATGTCTTAAGTAACAAACTATTTTTATTTACAGTCCAAATTATGTGCCTTCAAATACGAGTAATATTTTTTGGAGAGTGCGAATTATCCTTTGATATGATATCATTATTAGGGAATTCATATTCTTTCATGTAAATTTCACTCGTGGGTGTATTTTTAAGTCATGAATTTTTATAAAATATGAACAGCCGAGCAAACAAACGAATCTGGCTTATTGTTTTATCATAATTGCATATGTTATAAGTAAAAACTAAACTGTTTGCCTCTCCTGAATTAAGGGTACCTTTAATTTTATTTTCTGGAAATATCTTTCGTCAAATATACATAGTTTTAAATCATTCACATGAAAAGTGTTTGATGATAATTCTTAATGTTATCATTTATTTAAGTTGCTTTCTGTCTTTTGATTATTTCGCTGTCTGTTTTATACTCAGTGTATTTTTTACCACAAAATAAGCATTGACCTATTGTGTTTTGACTCATTATAAATGCTTGCCAAATTTATATTTTTTATGTTCTTCCCTATAATAGGCTAAAGCGAAATAAATGTTAGCTTAACCACTTTATGGCCATTATAGTTATTTATCTCGATAAACCATCAGGAATGTGTGTAGCCCACTCTTAGATGTATGCATCGAAAGAGATCAACCCATGAAAGCCATTCAAGCAGTTAAATTGTTGTCAACTGGTTTGGTGTTTAATGCGTAAAATTTATAGGGTCATTAGCAAAACTCCTATTCAAGGCATGTGAGCCACCAGCGCTCTACTCCACTATTTACATGAATACATTTGTAATAATCCTACCATATATTGAACTTTATTTACACCTTGAAATTTCTTAACAACAATACGATTTACATTCTATTAAAATACGATTTATATTCTATAAAAAAATAATTTTTTTTTCGATGATTTGAAAAACGAAATTAAAAGTAGTATTTTGAGGGAATTGTGAATATAAATGATTATATTTATAAATATACCCGTATAATCAAAACGTGAGTTACATTTTAACTACATTACCTTCCAATAATAAAATATCTTTAAGGATATTCTTATCTAAAATTTACTTTTTCTAAGACATTTGAAATTTAAAATTGGCGAAATTTAAAAAAATATGTATGAAACTTTCAAATCTCATTTGCCGAAAGATTACTGCATGTTTGCTGACGCAAATTCAGGCTGCCTCGAAGCAATCGTTCCGTTCCGCTCCGCCGTCAGGTCATTACGGAATCGTCAAGGATAATATTTCGATTTTTATTGTCCTTATTAACATAATGGCGCAGTTTAAGGCCAATTATTTACGTTACAAAAGCGTTTTATATCGTACAATTAACTGTGACCTAGTCAATTATTGTGGCCTCTGTAACAATTGAATATTAGCAAAAAGATTAAAAATCTCTTGAAAACAGTTTCAAGAGATTTTTTCACAAATATTTATATGATAATTAAATTATGTATAATATAACTGTTACATTTGTCGTATAATACAAGAAAGAATTCATTAGAAATAATTTCAATAGTTTGCCTCCTAGTTTATTCTTCAAACTCACAAACTACTTCAGAAATGGAATTAAATTTTCTACCATAAAAAACTTAACGACAATTTTTTGTAGGGATTAATGCTGAATAAAACAATTATTTAAATAATCATATTTACATATTTAATGAAATAATATGTACAGGGAACATTATTTCGAAACAATATGAGACTATTGTAATTTTTGTAGGACAATGTTTTCCCAATTTTTGCATTTTAAAATATATTTCCCACGACACTTTTCGTGTTAAATATTTCAAATTTATGAACACATAAAATTATAAATATATATATATATATATATATATATATATATATATATATATAATATATATATATACATATATATATATATATATATATATACATATATATATATATATATATATATATATAAATATATACACACACACAATTAGCGGATATTGCTATTTCAGAAATGTCTCCAGTCTTAATACATTAAACAAAATAATTTTTTTTACGATGATTAATTATGAGTATTCAGTAACGCACAAGACTGATATTTATTAGAAAATTGTAACTGTATGTAAAAATTAATTATTACACATATTGATATGTCATTGTTACGGAAAGAGAAGCAAGATGGAATTAAGGTATGGAAGGACTAAGACATGAGTAGAGAAAGGACTTTTTCAGACGGTCTTCGAAAATATTTACAGAGGGAAAATTCCTATCTACGGGATCCAGTTGATTCCAAAGTTTTTCAGTTTGGACAGAGAAAGACTATAATATATATTATATTAAAATATTATCACCAAAAAAGTGTTTTATATAATAAGTATTAAATCTTGAGTCTTAGTAGAATAAGAATTAAAAAACATATCGGACACTCGTTGAATATATCTATTATATCTACTTAATTGTTTTAAAAACTTTTAATAATTAGATAACAAATATTTAATGCCCAAAACATTTTGAAGTTGTATTATTACAAATATAAATATTAGCAAACATATCAAACATAATATTAGATAATATTTAGTATTTTCAGTTAAAATATTAGAACCTATTTCATCTAAAATATACAACGAAAAAGCAATTTTATGAGGTATGGAAAAATATATGTGCAATTTTTTATTTTTTAAGATATTTCCAAGAAAATAACGCCGGAAAATTCTAGACGTAGGACAGAAGGTGGAACACGCAGTTTAATTTTGCCCTACGATAATGAAAGAAAAAGTTTAAGATTTTTCGTAAACCAGTTTGTGCTGTATGAAAATATGTTAAACAAATAAAATTTAAACAATGTAGAAAGATTTAAAAATGTCAGTTTAACTTATTTGTCCGTCACTAATCCTGACACACTTTCGTCATTAATATTCCTCAAGAGAAATTAGAACACGTGTTAAATATACCAAGAGACATACTCTGTGTACGTGCAAAGAACACGCAGCACTTTGTATGCTATCTGGCTTAACAAAATTAAAATCATTGTCTGTACCTAAATACCGATAGAAAACCCAAAGTAAGTAAATATACAATTCCACTTGTATCGATTTTTGACTCTAACTTTATATCAGATGAAACTTAATTTCTTATTTAAACCGAGTAAGAATTCCCAAACTTAGGGGTGATTATAACATTTATCTTGTATCGTAAATGTTAGGTAAGAAATAGTGTTTAGTACTCGTATGAATTTCATTTATTTAATGTTTAAATTATATTAATATTTTATTATTATCCCAGGCGGATATGATACCTGGAAACAATAATGATATAAAGGGTAAAGTTTTTTTAAATTTTACATTTGTTTTTTTTTTTCATATAACGTGATGGAAGATACATTTCGTATTTTTTTTCCAATAAGAGAAGTACCCAACAAATATTTAAGGGTATTAAATTTTAGCGTATAAAATATTTGTTTAACATTTTAATATCAATACGACACCATATCATATGCACTCCGGTATGGTATTCTCGGTCGTCAATTTACGTTTAAATCTAAAACGTAGGTCAAAGAATTAAAAAGCGACGCTACGATAGCTCGTAGAATACAGCTCTATTCACGAAATTGTATTCTAAGATAGCATAAAAAACGAGTCGTTGGCATTCTAACGTGACTAAGAATAGATTTGAAATTTTTATTTTTACGACAAAATCGAACCTATTTTATTAGGTGAAATGTCTTTACACTCTGACTGCCATTATATTTATTGATAGCACGTAACAGCCCCGCTGAGATAAAGTCACAAATATTTTTACAATTTTATTATTTGGAAGCGATTTTGATACTTTTGAATGGTTGTTACGTTTTCGCCAAATTTATTGTATATTTTTGTTGTTAAATAATAGGTGTCAATAAAAGGTATAATTAATTTTATTTGATAATATTTATAGCAAAATTTATCTATGTATTAATTCGTGTTTATTTCAGAATAAATCACGGTAGCTTATAAGTCATTCTTGGTACGTATTTTGTAAAAAAACGTAGTTACTTTCAAATGAAAAATAAGATATTTAAATATGAGTAACTAAGTTTCTAATTTGACATCTTCGGTAATTACATTTTATTGTTTATTGTTTACCACACGTTGCTTTTTATGAGCAGTTTCATTAGGAGCAAAAGGTGTCGAAAGGCGTTATTCAAACAAGAAAATTGCAGTCGTGTTTTGCTGTTTCAAAATCTTAACATGGTTAAAAATAACTGAAAGAAATTTGATACAAGTACCACAAAATAAGTTTATATTTACGATTTCTTCAAATAAATTACTTAACATATTAAAAATAATTATCTTAAAAACAAAATCTTTTTCGGTGAAAATGCTTACTTTTCCTTTGTTTATGCCGGGAAATGCTTGATTTTTAAATAATTTCTGAATTGCATCTATCCTTTCTCTTAATCGTTACTATCCGTAATTTCTGTACGTACAAAACAACTCGCCACTCTTTTCCTCACTTTTACGATCACGTTAATTCAATGTTGTTTTTTTTATTATTCAGAACAATACAACCTTCTTAAACGTCTTCATTGCATCTCATATCGTAATGCAATACTCTTTGGACAGATATTACACTCGCTTTCTGCATGAACAAAATATTCACAGAACAATAATTCCTTAAAATTTTGACAATATTATTCAGTTTTGCTGCTATATCGTCAGAACCGAATAAAAATAATTTAATTTGACCAAATTTCCACCATTGAAAGCACATTATGTATATGTATATAGATGGTACATATCCAAGCATGCCGTTTCCGCTATATAAGCCCTTTGTATGTAAACATAAAGGAGTACTGGACATATATTACCTACAGTTTGAATATTACACACACAATGAGATCGGCTCGTCCCTTCGGCCTGGGCAACGAAGTTCTTTGGTTATTCCCTATTACCCGGTCGTGTATATGTCGACCTATAAGTGCGCCATCAAAATTCCGGTTACGGTTCTAAGCGTATAGGTCACTCGCGCCATATTCAGCTATTTAAATGAATATATTTTTATTAGCCTGAGAGGATATGTAATCTCGTATGTTTATTTATGTGGGTTATATACTAAAGAATGCTTTGTTAAGGTAACGCATAAATTAATTTGAAAACTTGCGGATTTTATTTAACAATGTTAAGTTTTCTAAGCAAATTATAATTTTAACACCAAAAATCATAATAGCTAGGTAGTTAAATTTTCATGAAATATTGAAAATATAGAATTTAAATTATGTGTATCCTGAAATTTGCAACAAATTGCTGAATTAGAGAAAATATTTATTATTAGCCATGGACTAAAAATAGTAATTTGTAAATCCAACATGTGTTGTCAGTACGTAATATAGTAAAGTTTCAAAGTACTAATTAAAGTTCATTGATTATAATCTATGTGTATTGATTGCCGACAGTTTCACATCTAGTGATATATTTAGATTATATGCAATATATATATATATATATATATATATATATATATATATATATATATAATATATATATATATATATATATATATATATATATATATATATATATATA
This sequence comes from Druceiella hillmani, assembly GCA_039881145.1. Classification (NCBI taxonomy): domain Eukaryota; kingdom Metazoa; phylum Arthropoda; class Insecta; order Lepidoptera; family Hepialidae; genus Druceiella; species Druceiella hillmani. The sequence continues at coordinate 38,860,863 of JAYKKI010000003.1, read as the reverse complement.
TATATATATATATATATATGTTGATATATGTATGTATATGTATACATATTTATATATGTATATACATATCACAAAAGTCTTATAAAATTTTATTATTAGTTAAATGTCAATTTAATATGTACGATTATTTATCGTGTACAAGTTAAAAAGTACATTTTTAAATTGACCTCAAACAAAAGAATCATAATTTGATTTAAACTTACTTTTGATACAGATTTGTAATTTTTTTGTAATACCATCAAAATTCGTATCAAGATAAGATGTATTGAAGAAATATGTGCCCATCCTAGTACACCTTTTACTTATTCTACATGCATTTCTTTACCATACATTCATTTACCAATTGAAGACTTATCTTCCTTCAGATCTCTCTGCATTTTATAGTCTCAACCATTTTTATTTGTCCCCCTTGTCTTTATTGTTTGTTTTTTGTCAGCTCCTTGACACAAAAGTTACATGGTCAAGTCATTTTAAAGACTCCTTTTATATATTAATGCTTATTTTATTTCTATTTTTACAAACTTTATTATTTTTAAAAAGTATTTATTTAGTAATAAATTTGTTTTTAAAAACGTTAAAACAATTGTGTCCAACCAGATTTTAAGAACCATATCTCGATCTCTGCCAATTTGCAACCTGCAAATATATTCTTTGTTTGCTAAGTATATTTATTTATTTTTTATACATAATCTCGCCCCGCTTTTGTTTTTATTATAATAAAACCTATTTAACCATTACACAAGATAAAACGACGCGACGATTGTGCCTACCATGAATGGTTAATTCGTATTTCAGTTTTTATATTTTTAGAGATTTTCAATGGAAAAGTTGCTAATAATATCATATATACGTTTTACCAATTACAAAATTTACGAACGATATAAAAAATAAGGAGAAGAAATTGCCGACTAAGTAAAAGAAAAAGTAATAAAGTGAAATTTTTGAAACTTACGTTATTTCTTACGAGTTATTTTTTGTTTTATAATAATATTTAACTTTGTCTATAATATTTGTAGCTATGTTGAATTATAATGATCAAAAGTGCTTTGTTACTATAGTTCAATGTAGTGACAAAAGTTATTACAGTTACAACCCATGAAAAAACTTAAAGCTTAAATATCCCAATTAATTTTAATAAAAATAATTCAGTTGTGTAATACATATAAAGAAACTTCTACGCATGACCTTTGAAGCTTCACTTAATACTTTTGCTATCACATATATTTGGGCCCAAGTTACTATAGTTTTAATATATAAGATGGTTTAAATATCTCAGAAATATATCGCTGAATATTTATAAAAGTGTTAAAGTAATAAATTCAGTAAGTAAGTAATAATTTGATTAAATTTCATAGCAACTATCTTTTCAGTTCTTTTCATAGTTTCAACTTTAGCAGTTCGAACGTTGTGATTTTCATGTTTGTGTGAATATTACTTCATATTTCCATAAAAAGAATTACATCCGTACGATCATCCTTAACTATATATATGAAATAGTATATATGAAATCTATCTCAAAAATATATTCAAAAATTGTTTTCAAACTTACACAAAACGTCACTATTGGGTAAAATAAAACATAAAAACCAAATGTCTGCAGTTAAGACAACTTTAGTTAAAAATAACTTTAGGAAAATTGGCCGACTGAAAACACTTTAACTGGAAAATTACCTTTTATGTATTACGTTTTATTATTAGAAATATATAATTAAAGCAATTTCGCAGGTAATTTTTTCTATAAAAGATCGATATTAAAATTTTAAGAAATTATAAATTTCGCTGCGTATAATTTTTTTCAATAAATCTAAAAAATTCGCCATTTTTCCAGCGATTTCTGGAATTTTAAGGAAATTTTTGGAACATTTCGAGTAGGGTATCTATATACCTAACATCAAGGCGTTAAATCTTCTGTTCGGTTAAATCCTGATTTTTTTGGCGTGTAACGAACAAATAAAATATCAAAAATTTTACTAGAGTGCTCTAGCTCCATGAATCGCGTTTATAGCTTAAAGCGAAGCCACAAAAATATTGTGAGTTTTTTAATTTTTAAAAGTAGTGGAGAATGTTTCGTTTAACATCCCATATTCATGAGTTAATTATTGGATGGCATTTTAATCCAAACTACCAACCCATAACTCTGGTGGTGCTCTACCCCGTGCCGTAACAAATACTAAAACGAATGCTTTGCAAATTATCTTTAAAATAATACTTACCTCGTATCTATGTTATTAGCCTAATTGAAATCTATACAGATTTATTCTAAAATAACCTTTTTTACATCTTCCCACTACCACGCCGACGAGACCACCAGCAATAGCTTATAATTTATCAATTGGTATTTTATTTACATCTGTTTTGAGGTATATCAATTACTCCATTCTAACACATCGGTAATAATATGTTAAGTCCAGTGATTTCATTTCCTTAACTATTTGTTGAAAGAGTGGGTGAGAAAATATATCACAGCTATACCTACAAAATGTGTTACTTTTCGAGGGTTAGAATAAAATCCAAGGAAAGGAAAAGACGTAATTTATCTGAATACATCCGATGCCAGTTCTACCAAACTTCTACTATTAGTTACCGCCAAGAGGAATTGTAATGAATACTTTATCAAGGGACACGTGGCATGGGATATGCCGACTAGAACAAAATGGTAAAACGGATGTCTGTATCGAAATTCCAACAGTAAATTTGATACAAATAAATAAGTTATTACACTTGCCACTCGTCGATTTTGCGTGGTGGTGAAATGAAACTTTATTTCTTATTTAAATGACGAATTCACAATGAAGCTTGCCCAATGACGCCCACGGTTAACTTTTATTTGGCTAATAAGTTAAGGATTTATTAAATTATTTAAAGGGTAAAGTATTAGAAAAACACAAAAATTAGCCACGAGAAAAGTAAGTTATTACTCGGAAATATCAATAGAATGCTGGATAGTTATCTTATAATTTCTCATAAGTTAGCTTTCCAGCATAACTTAAATATTTCGTTTAAATTTTCAAAACTTTTCTTTAAGAGTTTTTTTTGAGCTAAAATTCTCCTTTATCGTGCTTTTCATTACGCCTTTAGCAGCATTGTCGACGAGTGGTTTAGACCGGATTTCTTTATTTTATATAATATTTCTTTTAGGCATGTTTTAAATTCCGACGAAGGGAAAAGTTCATAGATTACGTTCGATCCAACAACTTGTTAATTTAATTAAATTTAAAATTGTAACTCTAAGCAAAGTCCATATAAAAATCGTAGTCCTTCTATAAAACACTCAATAAGATATATGTTATTTATAGACGCTTTAAACAAGAGGGATATTTATTTTTATTTCCAAGTTCATAGTTAAAGAGGTACGCATAAACATAATATGATAAAACCGTTTAGGATGATAACGTGGTGGTAATATTTGCTGTGTAATGTCTTAAGTAACAAACTATTTTTGTCCAGTCCAAATTATGTGCCTTCAACTGCAACTTATATTTTTTGGAGAGTGCGACATGTCTTTTAATATGATATCAATATTAGGGAATTTATATTCTTTTATATACATTTCATTCGTTGGTGTATTTTTAAGTCATGAATTCTTATAAAATATGAACAGCGGAGGAAACAAACGAATATGGCTTATAATCTAAATATATTATTTCTAAAAGGTGTTTTTTGGTCGAGCGGCTCGATCTCTTTAACTACTGCACCAAAAAAAATTAAAAAATACCCACTTAAAGCTTATGTTTTCTACTTTGGGCGAAAAATATAAAAAAATTCGAAAAAAATCTTTTTGTTAATAAAAAAATTAATTTTTATAACAATTGGCATGAGCGCCATCTGTGGGCGACACATCAAATATCTTAGCCAAACTGTATACTTGGAACACGCTAGATGGCGATATAGTGCGAAGACTTCGCACGGGTCAGCTAGTTTTATCATAATTGTGTACGTTATAAATAAAAACTAAATTGTTAACTGGCCTTTCTAATTATTATTCGGCTGAATTAAGGGTATCTTTCATTTTATTTTCTGGCAACGTCTTTCGTCAAATATATTTATTTTTAAATCAATCATATGAAAAATGTTCGACGATAATTCTGCATATTTTATTTAAGTTGCTTTCTATCTTTTGACTATTTTTCTGTCTCTTTTACATTAAGTGCATTTTTTACCACAAAATGAACATTGAAATATTATGTTTTCACTCATTTTAAATGCTAACCAAATTTACATTTATAGTGTTCCTCTCTATAACAGACTTAAGCGAATTAAACATTTGTTTAACCACTTTATGGCCACTACATGATTTCAGTCCTTAATTATTTATCGCAATAAACCATCGGGAAGTGTATGTAGCCCATTCTTAAATTTATGCATCGAGAAAGATCAATTCGAGAAAGCAATTCAAGCTGTTAAATTTTTGTTAACCGGCTGTTTGCCTAATACGTATAGTTTATAGGGACATTACCAAAACTCCTATTCAAGATCACACTTGTAATAACTCTATCATACATTAAAGTTTCCATTTGCGCTATATTTATATATATATATATATATATATACCAAAACGATAATAAGTTCATTAATTTATTGAAATGCTTATTTAGCCACAGTTAACTCCGAATAATTAGTTTGTATTTTATTTAAGAATTGTAATAGCTGGAAGAAATACAACTTGTTTCAAAATTTGGACTGAACTGTTGAGAGTTGCACATTTTCTTTTGTAGATTGTGTGATCTTTGATGACAAAATATCACAATTTCCTCTAAGAAATAAATATCATATTTTATAAAATCTACTGGTCAAGGTCACATGAACTAGTCATGCTATGACTAATATAATACGACACCTAAACTTAAAAATCACAAGAATTTTTACACTCTTACAAGACAATTTTGCTTAACGTATCCCTACTCAAGCCATTGTACTTTTGTCCTTCATTATTGTGACGTTATCTGAATGCTTTACTCTAACGCGTAATCATAAGTTTCACTTCTAAGTAATAACATATGCAACTTATGCAGAAAAAACACGTTATTGTAAATGGTATGTTTCTCTACAGTGAAAGTAAAAGGCCGGCTCCTCTTTGTACTAGGTTCGAAGTAAGTCCTATGCAGCGCACTGTCATGGCAAGCTAATTTCAAAGATATTTTAACCATAAAACTGAAACCTGTAAAAATATTTTCAAGTCAAAATAACTAAATTAAAATGTTCGACAATAATTTATAAAAAAAAAAATTTCCCATCGCAACAAATAAAAAACGAAATTTAACATACAAAGGGCTTATATAGCATATAAATGGTTATATTTATAAGTACACCCGCATAATAAAAAATGAGTTACGTTACATTTTAACTACATTACATTCGAACAATAAAATATCTTTTTACCTAAAATTTACTTTTACTAAGACACTTGATATCTAAAATAGGCGAAATTTAAAAAAATATGTATGAAAACTTTCAAATCTCATTTGCCGAATTACTGAATGTTTGCTGACGCGAATTCAGGCTGCCTCAAAGCAATCGTTCCGTTCCGCTCCGCCGTCAGGTCATTACGGAATCGTCAAGGATAATATTTCGATTTTTATTGTCCTTATTAACATAATGGCGCAGTTTAAGGCCAATTATTTACGTTACAAAAGCGTTTTATATCGTACAATTTATCTATGACCTAGTCAATTATTGTGGCCTCTGTAACAATTGAATATTAGCAAAAAGATTTAATACTGTTTTCAAGAGGTTTTTATACAGATATTTATATGGCATGTAAATTATGTATAATATAACTGCTACACTTGTATAATATAAGAAAGAATTCAATAGAAATAATTTTACTATCTGCTTTATCTCAATAGAAATGCTTCCGCTAATACCTTCAACTTAATAAAGTGGATTTTTTTTCATTTTTGTTATTAGTTTATTATTCAAACTGACAAACTACCTCAGAAATGCAATGAAATTGTCTACCATTAACAAAAACCTAGCGACAATTTTTTGTAGGCAGATTAATGCCGAATAAAACAATTATTTAAATAATCATATTTACATATTTATTCAAATAATATATATTGGAGCCATTCTTTCGAGGGTATATTCCCTATTGTAATTTTTTAGGACAATGGTTCCGAATTTGTGCATTTTAGAATATATTTACCACGACACCTTTCAAAAACTTTATATATATATATATATATATATATATATATATATAGTATCTCTTCCAGTCAACCACGATGGTTAAATATATAACTTTGAAACCAGTTCTATTTATGATTAAATATGAGTAGTCTGTAACGCATAAGATTGATATTTATTAGAAAATTTACACTTACTTTACACACTTATACACTTACTTTAAAGAAAAAACTTACTTTACACACTTATACACTTACTTTAAAGAAAAAACTCACTTTACACATACACTTACTTTAAACAAAAAACTTACTTTATTAGGACTTACACTATTTTATTAGGAGAAATGTCCTTACATTCTGGCTGCCATTGTATTTCTTGATAAAACGTAACAGCCCCGCTGAGATAACGTCAAAAATATTTTTATAATTTTATTGTTTGGAAGCAATTTTTATACTTCTGAATGGTTGTTACGTTTTCGACGAATTTATTTACACACTTATATACTTACTTTAAAAAAAAAACTGTATGTAAAAAATTATTCATTACAAATATTGATATCTTATTGTTACGGAAAGAGGAGCAAGATGGAATTAAGATATCGTAGGACTAAGACGGGAGTAGGGAAAGGACTTTTTCAGACGGTCTTTGAAAATATTTACAGAGGGCAAATTCTCATCTAGGGGATCCATATTGGACACTCTTCGAATGTTTTTCTTCGAAGTCTTTCCTGAAATTTTTTTTTCCAATTTTGTAACCTACATATAACAGTAATTTAATTTATATATTACCTGTTTATTTTTCTCATGAAACTTTAATTTTTTTCTAAACTTTAATATATTCTCAAAACATCTTTCATATCTCATTTCTAAAATTTGATACATGTTGATTATAAATTTATAACCCTTCTTTATATGTGCATAATCGAAGTCACAAAAATTTAATTAACGTGCAGTCTAATCAGACGTGTGTAAATATGAATGTGAATCTTGCATATTATATCTACTTAATTATTTCTATCATACGTTTAGAAACCTTTAATAAGTAGATAACAAATATTTAATGTCAAAAATCTTTTTAAGTGATATTATTATGAATATAAATATTAGCATATGTGTCAAATACAATATTAGGAAAAATTTACTATTTTCAATTAAATTATCAGAACCTATTGCTATTTTGAGCATCTAAAATATACAACGAAAAGGCAATTATAAGAGATATGGAAAAAGATACGTAAAATTTTTTTTAAAAAACTTCAAAGGAAGCAACACCGGAAAATTCTAGACAGAGAGCAAAAGGCGAAATACGCGGTTTAATTTTGCCCTATGATAACGAAAGAAAAAGTTTAAGATTTTTCGTGAACCAGCCTGTGCTGTATGAAAATATGTTAATCAAATTAAATTTAAACAATACAGAAAGATATAAAAAAAGGAAATTTAACTCATTTGTCTGTCACTAATTCTAACACACTTTCGTCGTTAGTGTGTCTCAGAGAAATTACAACACGTGTTAAATATACCGAGAGGCCTACTCCTTGTACGTTTAGAGAACACGCAACACTTTGTATGCCAATTTGGGATAACAAAATTAAAACCATTGTTTGTATCTCAAAGCAACCAAATATACAATTCCATTCGTATCGCGATTTCCGACTTTACCTTTATATGAGATGAAGCTTAATTTCTTATTTAAACCGAGTAAGAACTCCCAGACTTGGGAATGATGATAACATTCCTCTTGTATCATAAAGCTTAGTTAAGAAAAAGTGTGTAATACTCGTATATATTTAATTTATTACATGTTTAAATTTTATTAATATGTTATTATTATCTCAGGTGGATATGTTAGCGACCTAGAAGTTAAATGGAAACTATAATGGAATTAACTTTTTAAATATCTTTATTTCTATTTTAAAAAAATTACTTATTTCTCATATCACGTGATGGAAAATACATACTTTACATATTTCCAATTGACTTACCCAACAAGTATTAAAGTGTATGTGTAAATTTAGCGTATAAAACAATTTGTTAAACATTTAACATCAATACGTTACCATATTGTATGTAGTCAGATGTGTCGATCGTTAATCTACGTTTAAATCTGAAACATAGTTCAAAGAAGCGAAGCTCATAGACTACAGTTTTACTTGCAGAATTTCATACCTTAGGATGGCATAAAAAGCGAGGAAATGGAATGCTAACGTGAATAAGAATTGATTTGAATTTTTTATTTTTACGACAAAATCGAACCTATTTTATTAGGGGAATTCAATGCATCCGCATTAATTGTTAACTAATAGGTGCTCATGCAGTCGAAACGGATGTAATCATTATTTATCACACGTTGCTTTATATCAGCAGTTTCAATAGGAGCAAAAGGTGTTGAAAGGCATTAGACAAAAGAGAAAATTGCAGCGCGTTTTGCTGTTTCAGAATCTTAACATGGGTAAAAATAACTGAAAGAAATTTAAATAATAGTACCACAAAATACGTTTATATTGGCGATTTCTTGAAATAAATTACTAAAAATATTGAAAATAATTATTTTAAAAACAAAACCATTTTCGATGAAAATGTTTACCTTTCCTTTTTTTATGCCGGGAAATGCTTGGCTTTTTGGATAATTTATGAATTGCATCTATCCTTTCTCTTAATCGTTACTATCCGTAATTTCTGTACGTACAAAACAACTCGCCACTTCCACTTCCTAACTTTTATGACAACGTTAATTCGATGTTGTTTTTTTTATTATTCAGAACAATACAACCTTCTTAAACGTCTTCATTGTATCTCATATCATAGTGCACTACTCCTTGAACAAATATTATACTCACTTTCTGCACCGACAAAATATTCACAAAACATTAATTCCTTAAAATGTTGACAATAATTTCTAGCTTTGCTGCTATATCGTCAGAATCAAATCAAAATAATTTAATTTGATCATTTTCCACAATGGAGAGCATATTATGTATATATTTATAAGTGGTACATAACCAAGCATGCCGTTTCCGCTATATAAGCCCTTTGTATGTAAAATTAAAGGAGTACTGCACATATATCACCTAGAGTTTGAATATTACACACACAAAGAGATCGGCTCGTCCCTTCGGCCTGGGCAACGAAGTTCTTTCGTTATTCCCTATTATCCGGCCGTGTATACGTCGACCTATAAGTGCGCCATCAAAATTCCGGTTACGGTTCTAAGCGTATGGGTCACTCGCGCCATATTCAGCTATTTAAATGAATATATTTTTATTAGTCTGAGAGGATATGGAAGCTCGTATATTTATTTATATGGGCTATATACTAAAGAATGCTTTGTTAAAGTAACACATAAATGGATTTGCCAGATTTGGCAATTTGCGGATTTTATTTAACAATGTTAAGTTTTCTAAGCAAATTATAATTTTAACACCAAACATCATGAAAGCTAGGTAGTTAAATTTTCATAAAATATTGAAAATATTGAATTTAAATTATGTGTATCCTGAAATTATTTGCATCAAGAATTACTTATGTCGCAAATTATATACAAAAGTGCTTAATTGGTGTGGCAAGTTTTTTTTTTCTCTCTCCTTTCTTTTAACTTAGACTAAGCCAAGGTCTTCTCAAGTTTCTTCATTTGGTTATACTGTAAGCATAATAACGTCTTTATTCCCCAAAAATAACTTGTTTTTCAACAATGATATGTTTTGTTTCTTTTATGTTTATTCTATTTATTTATCATATTGTCACTTAAATGCTCCATTATAATACAGAGGTTTTTTACAAAATATAAAAGGACAATTCATTATTTTTTTACAACAACAAACTACAATTAACAAATATAAAAAATCATCATCAGATTTTTTTCAGTGAAATAACAATCATATCGCTGAATAATCAAATAATACAATACAAGTGCACCGCGTCGCATTGCATCGCTTTAATGGCAGAGCGCAACGCTCGGTTTGCGGTGCATAGACCAATTAAGTGAATTAAGCGAATTAAATTTGACAATTATAATCATTTTATTTTCTAAAACCCACGGAAGCTGGAGAGCTATATCGATTTAATGACTGCCTGTATGTATATAACAATATATTAAAAAAGATATGAAGTTTGAATTTGTTTAAGTTTAACAACACATATTTGTTACCAAATACGACTCTAGCAGAACACACATTTAGGGCTCTGATTAATATTTATAAAATATAGTTATAAACTGGGATATACCTAGCCAGATAACAGATAATATCTTAAAACCTATAGACATATATTATAAATGTTGACTTATGAAATATATACTGCTTGCAAATATTATCACCTAGTTTTGTCAGTTACAAACATACTAAAAGTGGAATGTATACATTCCAATTTACAGAAATATTTCATTTTCGTGATTCTATCAGTTTCAGAAAAATATTTGAAACTTAACAGTATTTTTAAAAGTTTATTTCCATCTCACGAACTATTGACATGAATTTCATCCAAATCATTCCACAATACTTTCTATATTCTAGAATTATCAAAATTATCATTTTCAAGTTTGTTGTCGGTGCTTGAAAGACTTTACTGATGTCAACTAAATGAAAACACTGTTTAAGATTGTTGTTGGGGGTAAATTTGAAGTGAACAAAATTATATCATTTCCTTATGTGGATACTTCTATGTATATAAAACATATCCTTATTTTGAAGAAAATCCGAAGTAAATTATAAGGTTTTTTACTTCGAAATATGTAGTTCCTATTTTTACTGGTACTTAATATCATATCAGTGTCTTCTACTAGTACTTCTAGTACTTCTCGTAACTTAATACATTTCAAGGGTATTTATTTTACTTTCTTAATTTAATATTAACACTAACAATCTTTGGCTCTACGGATGATTGCCGTCGTTTGTGACATATCATTAATTTCCTCTATGCTATAGTTTGTTCTTTCAGTCAGCGAATGCTTTTATAACGAATATATAAATAAATAATACAATGCATTTTTTAAACCTTTTCATGAAAGTTTACTGAAATTTCAAATTGAGTTCAGTTAATGATCTTAATAACTTCTCGTAACTTAATTCATGAATAAATTTCCAAAAAACATTACTCATTTTTATATATCTATTGTCAATCATTTTTATAATTATCTGTGATTATTATTGTACACAAATATAAATAACGCAGTTAATATAACAATAAGAACATATATATCTTCACACAAACACACACACACACACATATATATATATATATATATATATATATATATATATATATATATATATATATATATATATATATATATATATATATTCAACCAGCCGGTGTAATCAGGTCTAGTTAAACTTCGGTATATCGTAAATATTAAAAAAACACACTTGAATTTATGATGTATCACTTTCCACATACTTCTCACAACTCGGATTTACTAAAAAGTTTATACGAATAGTTCATTATTCTTTTCATGAAAGTAAAACTCGCCAGTTGGTTTTTTACAAAGTGAAAAACCTGCTGCTTGCGACTATTTGCACTATGAGGTTACGAATGCGACACTAACATTTCTGTTAAACTAGTACAATTATTGATATTATTTTTCACCATTTAAATATATTTTCCACTATACCTTTCATCAGCATGTACGTATCGTAAATTTCTAAAAAAAATCAAGATTTAGCGTTATAGCTATGGATTTCTAGTAAACATGTGATAATTAGTTTTTTCATCATTTTCACTCTAGCGGTTTCGGCTATAAAGAGGCATGTCATTACTTCATTTCACTTTCAAAAATTTCCCTGTAAATATTTTTGATTAGTAACTACTAAGACACAGATTGTATAATATTTATTTCATAGCTTTTAAATATGCACAGCTCTCCATAACCCATATATATTTAAACACTAGAAAATAAATATTATACAACAATCTCTATCAAATCCTACAGTAAAATAATCTTTCTAGCTCTTTATATTATATAAAAATATATATTACCTATGAAGAATACGTGAATTAGGTAGTTTATCAATATTTAAGATAATAGACAACAAAATACTTTGAGGAACCGTTTTCAGATTTACTCAAAAATAATTGTTGGGTAGTTATACATTTCTAATTGAGATGGGCACAATTTGACAAAGAAAAATGATTTTGCGTTGCAAAGTTGCAATAGTTCATAATTTTTGTAATCTTTCTGGAATCTGGAAAATAATTATTGAATCTATTAGATTTTCAAATAGAAAATTCATTGTTCGCTACAACTAATGGTTGTTGACTAAACGGCGCACAAATGAGCCAAAAGGTGCACAAATGGTGGGATGATTACGAAATAAAGTATGTAAACGATACGCCGGTAGCTACAAGATACCTAAGGCAAGGACCAACTCCCGAACTTTGATGTTTATAATTGGCATAGTGATAAAACATATTACACCACATAAATCTCAATAACTCTAAAATACTTGAATAGATATTTTACAGGGGTAATTTTGTGTTTTAATATTTAATTTCATGTGCAGTGTAGGGTTACTAATAGCGAGATTGAATTATAAATATTCCAATACAACGCTTCCTTTTAGAATACGTAAGCTATTTGTAGGGATATTGCTATAATTCCCACGAAAACATTTTCTCTGCCCTCTATAAAATTACTGCAGTCAACATTTCAAAAAACCTTTCTAGAAATTTATATAAAACTTCTCGAAAAACTATGGCAATTATTTTTCAAATTCATAGTTTTTGAGAAATTCGATGTAAAATAAACACTAAGCAATTTATTTATATGGTGAAAAATAATGTAGTAGAATACATTTGGCGTTAATTTTGTAGAAATTCATTATTCACAATTAAACGAAACTACGTGATGTAGTATTATTTCTACTTTCTTTAAGTTCTTTACCACGACCTAGGTTTTGTTGTATTACAACATCATCATCAGCCAACCTGAAGATGTTCTTAACAGCCCAACTGAAGAGGTTGTAATACAATGAAACCTAGTTCGTGGTAAAGAACTTAAAGAAAGTAGAAATAATACTACGTCACATAGTTTCATTTAATTGTGAATAATGTAGTTATTAAATAATTTACAAATTTTGTAAATAGTATAATAAAAATTCTACACATTTGTCATATCCACCTGTTATTAGTAGATAAAATAAAAATTTACGAATTCAAATATCATGATGTAAACTAGCTAGTATAATCAGGTCTGGTTAAACTTTGGTATATCGTAAATATATAAAAAATACACTTGAATTTATGATGTACCACTTTACACTTTTAAATATACCGATGTCCGCAATGGAAGTGATCGTCCACAAAAAGTCAACTACCCCCTACATCTTTTACCACCAAGGTATATTACCTATAATTATATTAATACAATTATGTATAAGATACATACATTCAACCCCAAATGACGTAGTGCCGAGGTTGCTAAATAGTTATAACGGGTAGACTCGTAAATTTAATTTGCCGTTGCTCTCAGTTCCCTCGCCGGAATTTTTTCTCTCTTAATCTTTCAGTTGATAGAGTGTAATTTATGTTTAAAGTGAGAGATTAACCTAAAAAATGATGAATTCACTATTATCAATGGAAAATCATTGTTGAGTTATAAGAAATGGAGAAAAAGTCTGTTTGATATTTTCCGAAATTAAGTTAATATTTTTATAACAGGTAATTATATTTTGCAGATATTCGAAACGAGAAACCTGTAGCAGTGCCCTTTGTATACATTTTTGCGACAAGAAAATTACGTAGTATTGAAAATAAAATCAGATTAGAGAGAAATTTTAAATTATTCCCGAATAAATGAACTGTTACGTATTTATACACTAAGTCACAGTACATAAGACAGGAAAGCTTAATCATCCTAGAAAAATAACTGTCAATAAACCGGCGCTTAAGATAAATTGTGACAAAATTAATCTTAAGAAACATTACTTAAAAAACAGTTAAAAACAAATTATATTTAATGGATTATATTTTCTTATCAGAGATTCGTAGTTAAAACAACTTGGTTTCTAACTTTTTCCATGGAAGTTTGATAAAGTTATAAACAAATAAAACAATGTTAAATTTAAAAAGCGATTCTGGAATGCTATGGAAATTTCTAGAACAATTTTAGTAGAGTATATACAGAGCGCGACCTTAGATCTTACGTACTGATTTCTAGTTATTAAAGGATAAGTAAAGTATAAAAATTTTAAAAAGATAAAATGGAGTTCTCTGGCTCCGTGAATTCTGTTTAGAGCAAAAAGCAACAAGCATTTTGATTTTTCCTCGTTTTTTCCAAAGGATTTCCTGCATTAAATTTTAAAATAGTATAAAAGGCCTTTTTGAAACAGATCCAAGTTTAATTCACATTATGTGGTAGAACTACTATTATGCTCTAATACTTTAATAAAAAATAATTTCATGCTTTGGGGAAGAAGTTGAAATATTCTGTTTTGGTGTGGGTAGTTGCTAACCTAATAAATATGAAAAAATTGCTAAATCTGACGTGATTAACGTTAGAAAATTAAATAACAAATTACGCGGACAATACTTAAAATTTTTTTTTCGCTCAAATATTAAATAAACATATTTTTAAGTGTAAAAGTGTGTGAGTAAAACCAATGTATTTTTCAATTAAAAATAATGGATCGATCAATTGCATATATGAACTCACAATAAATTTAATTATAAATTCAACTATAAGATATAATTTAGAGATCCCTTCTAATGTAATAACGAAGAAACTTTGTTTACTTGTTTCTTTTATTCTTAGAAACTGAACATATTTAATCAAATTTGTATATGTACATCATACAATCTATATTAGAAAATAGGCTACTTATACATCACCATTTGAAGAAACAGAGCAGTGAACATTAAAGCGAAAAAAATATGCCTGAGCATGAAAAACCTTCCAGTAACTTACTTTTCAAAAGTGGTGAAAGATATTCCATTAAACGTGCCAAATTCATGGGTTAATGTTGTCCATGGTTTCCATAACTCGGGCGGCGCGCCACACTGTACCGTAACTACTGTTAAAAGTAATATGTAAAAAATTATGTTTATATCGCAGATGCATAATTGGCCCGATTGAAATCTATATATATTTCTTAAAAACAAAGATTTTCATACTTTCCTAATTATATGTTTGCGACGTCATGAGCAAAAACTAGAAATTTATAAATAGGTATTTCACTATATTTTTTGAGGTAAATCAATGACCTCACACATTTAACATGTAGTTAATGACGTGTCAAGTATAGTGACCCCTTTTCCTTAACTTTTTGTTGAAAGAATGAGTGTAAAAATATATCACAACCCTAGCGACACAATGTGTTACCTTTCCAGGTTGGAAATAAAATCCAAAGACAGAAGAAAAAAGGAATTTATTTTAATACATCTGATGCCAGTTCTACCACACTTCTACCATTAGTCACCGTCAAGAGAAATTACAATGAATACTTCAAGAGGAAACACGTGGCCTGGGAAAACGGTAGAACGGATGTCTGTATCAAAATTCCAGTAGCAAACTCGATGAAAATGAATAGACTATTACACTTGTCGACTCGTCGTCTTTGTGTTGAGGTGAAAGGAAATTTTATTTCTTATTTAAATGTCGAACTCATAATGAAGCTGGCCCAATGACGGCGACAGTTAACTTTTATTTGGTTATTAAATATAAAATTTATTAAATTATTTGAAAGATAAGATATTAACAAAAAGAAGTGCTATCTATAATAAACGTAAGTAGTTACTCGGGCTTATCAATGAAATATTTGAAAACTTACTTTATATATTTTGTTAGTTATAAAATACTCTCGTTAATTTTTCGAAAATTTGTCCTTTTGAAATAAAACTTCTATTTCGTCATGCAATTGTATTAGCCTTTGAAAGCTTTTCATAGCATTATCATCGGTTTGTTGAACTAGAATATATATATATATATATATATACATATATATATATATATATATATATATATATATATATATATATATATACATGTATATATACTACTGAGGTCTTATTGTTAATTTTTTTTGGTATAGATGAGTAATAAGCCTTTTGAATTAACTGAAACATTTTTCAAACCCCAATCTAGTTTTCTCAACTCTAATCTAGTTTTCACTTAACTCAAGAAATCACAATTTCAATAAATTTAAACATTACGAACTATGAAAACAGTCTTATAGGTCTTGTATACATATGTTTCCTATATTCACGTCAATACAATACTATTATATTAACTCCAATCTAATGTCTTGTTAATTCTATAATAGTTAAAATTTTAACTTTTACCGAAAATTGAAGAATGAGTTATATATATAAATTATATATATATATATATATATATATATATATATATATATATATATATATATATATTATATATATATATATATATATATATATATATATTATATATATATATATATATATATATATATATATATATATATTTATTAATGTCTAGAATTGTAATAGAAATAGTACTAATATTTATCGAAAATAATAAAACATTGATATAAATCAAGCAAATAAATAACAAAAAATGTTCTAAGGTGCTAATAACGAACACTGTTCCTAAGATTTGGAACCTTGATAGTTGTGATGTTTATTTTCTTTACCTTTTCTCTTATAAAAATTATACTCGCATCTACAGGCCCAAAGGATCCTTAAATATTACATCCCGGCGACATCTTATTCACGAAAGTTCTTGTTTTTAATTTGAATCTCATAAAAAAATGTTTTCAGATATTTCTTTATCTGATCGTATTTTTAGAAAATTGTACCTAAAAAAGAACCAGGACTACTCGACGTACGAACTTGATTCTCTCGAAAGGATGCGGGTGTATCGCTGGAAAGTGATCAAAACATATTTTAAATACATTCAGAGATTATTAAAAAATAAAAAAAATATGTCTCTTAGCCCTTTAAATAATGAAAAAATATGTGTTTTTGGAAGCCTACGCTAAGGTTGTATGTTTAAAATACGGCGATGATTCTAGTGGTCATATTTATTAAATATACTCCATGTTTTAGGCCTTAATTTTAATATATGTAAATAGTTTAGTAGAAATAGCATGTACCCTTATTTGTTTGTAAGTGCCTAAATTTGCATAGAACCCTCGAAATGCGAGTTCACCTCGTGTTTGATAGGTTTTTAGCCTTCGTACCTCAAAAGGAAAAAAACGGAACTTTTACAAGATCACTTACGTATCTGTCCATGAGCCGTTTTTCTCAGAAACTGCTTGACACAGAAATTTGAAAATTGGTATAGTAATAAAATATATTAAATAGCACATAAATAAACAAGTAAAACTTGAAAATATTCATTTGGAAATTTTAGGAGAAATACATTTATTGTGTGATTTTTTGTAACTTCTATATATAGTGTGGAGTGTAGGATTCAAAGGATTAGTTATAAGGGTCTCCAAAATATTTTTCACAATTTTAGGTATTATGCATTCAGAAATATAAAAGAATTTTAATAAAATCTTAATTTGATAATATTTAAAAAAATAGGAATGAAAAATTTCCAACCTCTTTTACATGAAAGGTTACCTAATTCTTTTTTGATATGAACGCAGACTTCGCTGTTCGGTCATTACAGATTCATCAGGGGTAATATTTTCACTTTTATTACCCTTTTTTAACGTAACAGCGTAGTTTAAGATCAATTATTTACCGAACAAAACCATTATATATCGCACAATTTATCGGCGTGTTAGCAAATTACTGTGGCCTTAGTAGAAATTGAATATATCTACTCAGTTAAATTAATATATTTGCCGTTTTCATTTTTAGTTTATTCTTTAAATTCGTAAATCAGCATCAGAAGCAAATGAAATTGTCTACTATTGGTAAAAATTTTGCAATAAAATATTCTAGACAGATTAATGTTGAATAAATCACTTTCATAGGTATAAACACGTAGTTTATTATTGACACAAATTTAGTTTCTTTCATAATTTAGACATTATTTTGAAAGATAATCGTAATTTTTATAACAAGTTTTCCGAATATATTTTCTATGATTCAAATATACAATTTATTTCAAAACTTCAATCTCGCAATGATTAAACATGAGGTTTTGGTAACGTAGAAGACTGTAAGAGATATTTATCAATAAATTTTGTCACAAAATTCACAAATTACTCTTTAAAGAAAAAAAATTACATAAAAAATATATTAATTACAAACCTTGGCTAGGCATGGTTGTGGAAAAGAGGCAAGATGGAATTAAAGTGGTCCAGAACTAAGGGAGTATGAGAGGAAAGACATTTTCAGACGGCCTTTGAAGACATTTATAGAGAGCGAGTTCCTGTCGTCAAGATCCAGTTGATTTCAAAGTTTTGCAGCTTGAGTAGACGAGGACAGTAATATATCATGTCCTGCATTATTAACTTCAAAATCGCGTTTTATGGCACAATAGTAAGTTATTAAAAGCTTTGTCTTAGAAGCGAACAGGAATTAGAAACAGATTCCTCAAAAATTGTTCTTAGAAATTCCTCTCCAAATTTTTTTCATTTAGTTTTGCAAGCTAAATTTAGGCTAAAAATGGATCCATCATGGGACACCTGGTAGATGTGGAACTTCTAAATTTTTGTTGTGTAATATTTTTATATTGAAATATTTTTATCCCAACGAAGTGAAAACGAAAAAATTCAAATTTAACTCGAAGTGAACAACTGCTAAGGAAATAATAATTATCATTATATATATATATATATATATATATATATATATATATACACACATATATATATATATATATATATATATATACATACATATATATATATCTGTATATGTATATATATATTTACATATATATACATATTTCACGAAGCTGGCCGAATAGAAAGGCGTGTCTTACTATCAGAACATTATAACTGTATAATAGCTAATTGATGTGAAAAATATAACGCGGCATTATATTTTTCACATCAATTAGCTATTATACACACTCGCTGTGATTTCTTTATAACGAACTTTGGAAATTTGAAAAATTTTTGTTAAAAGTATACGACATTTGTTTGTTAAAACATTAAATAAATATATAGGGTCCGAATGAAACTAATTATTTTTTTTTAATTTAAAGTAATATTTTCATCAATATGAAAAGACGTGAATGTCTCATCTATTATTACAAATTTACCTTTAAATTCTAGAGTAAAAATATTAAAATCATTGAAGATAATTTATAAACTGAGGCAAATCAACGACTTTATATTTTCAAGACATTGTTGAAGTCACGTTGAGTCCAATGACCTCTTTTACTTAATTGTTTGTAGAAACAGAAGACGTCAAAATATACCATAGTACAATAAAATATGTTACCTCTGCAGGTTTAAAATGAAATCCCAAGAAAGAAAGAAAACGTAATTTATTTGAACACATCCGATGTCAGTTCTACTACACTTCTACCATTAGTCACCGTGGAGAGAAATTACAAAGAATACTTCAACAGGAAGCACGTGTTACGGGATACGCCGGCTAGAATGAAATGGTAAAACGAATGTCATTATAATAATTCCAGCAGCAAACTTGTTGCAAACTAATAAACTATTACACTTGTCAACTCGTCGGCTTTACGTTGAATAAAAGGTAACTTCTTTATTTATTTACAAAATTATTACATTATTACAAAACGTCGACCTCACGATGAAACTTGCCTAATAACTGAAACAGTTAACTTTTTATTTGGTTAATGAATAGAAAATTAATTTAACGACTTAAAAAATAATGTATTAACAAAAAAAGGATTAGCAACGAGAAAAGTAAGTTAATGCTGAGACTTATCACAGAATACTAGGAAGCTATCTTATAATTTCTAAGCTATAAAATACTTTGTTTAATAAAAAAAACGTCTAAGGGTTCTTATTGAATCTAGGTGTTTCTTCGTCGTGCTCTATATACTTAAAGTTGGTTCCACCATGACATATTTTCATAGAATTACCATCGAGTTGTTTAGTCAGAACATACTTATGTTATTCTATATTATTTCAGTTGTATCAATTATACGTATGTTATAAATTTTGAATTTCTAGGCATAAACGAAAGACCTTATAAGTATTGTTTCTTGTATTACATATATTTCGTATATTAGCGCCAATACAAGGATATTATATTACGTTTAACCTAACGTCTTGTTACTTTTATTGTGTTGAATATATTTGGCGTTAATTTTGTAGAAATTAATTATTCACAATTAAATGGAACTACGTGATGTAATATTATTTCTACTTTCTTTAAGTTCTTCACCACGACCTAGGTTTCATTGTATTACAACATCTTCAGGTGGGCTATTAGCAAAGATAGTCCACCTGAAGATGTTTTAATACAACGAAACCTAGGTCATCGTAAAGAATTTAAAGAAAGTAGAAATAATACTACATTACGTAGTTTCAATTAATTGTGACTTTTATTGTATTTAAGAACGGTAAAATGGTATTTGAAAATTTACTAAAGCAGAAAACTTTTATGAATTTTTACAAACTTACTCTCTTAAGAAATTTACAAATTAGAGCTTACATACTTAAAACAAAATATACTACCTTAAATAACTTATTAGATACAAATGTTGACAAGCCATGGAATTAAGGTAGGGTAGAATTAAAGGATTATGTGAGGAAGGATTTTTCCATACAAAATTTGAAGACATAGTTCTAAGGGCGGGTTTCTGGCGTTAATTCCAAAGTTCTACAGCTTTGATAGAGAAGGGCTTACAATAAACTATATTCCAATACTTGCCAAGAATTGAGTGACTGAATGGACAACAGGGACAATTTTTCTTACAAATCTTTCTCAATAGTCTCTTCTTTTCACTTTTGGAACCTGCATCTAGTAGAAAATTAGTTATGATACACATTTTCTTTCATTTACTTTATAAAAGACTTTGATTGTCTTTAGTTAGATAAATCACTTATTTTTAATGAACGTACAAGCTTTTAAGAAGTGCATAAGTCTGAAAGTCAATACACAATATTATTTCTATTCCTGCATTTTTCAATTGCACAAATTATGTAGCGAACCTCGAATACTTACTGAAAGATATATCAATTTTAAGGCATTTGGAAGAAAATACGTTAATTTGTAATTTGTTAAGTTTATAAGAAAACAATACCGAAAAAAATTCTATGACGCGTGAGCAGAATTTAAATAAAGCAGTTTGGCCATAATTTACGATCATTAACGAACAAATTCTGAATTTTAGTAAATCATAATAAGTAAATCAAAGAAAATTTAAGTGAAATAGTAAAGTTTAAAAATATTACTTTAAGTGATATATCCGCCACTATTCTTAACATATTTTCATCATCAGTGCTCCTAAAAGAAATTACAACACGTCTTAAATATGTGAAGCGGTTTCCATCGTGTAAGTGCAAAGAGTACAGAGCACTAGATAAGCCGTCCGGAATAACAAGATTAAAGGAAATATCTGTATATAAACAAACTCCAACAATAAAACATACAATTCCACTGGTACCGATTTTTGGCTCTGTGTATATGTGACCTAAAACATAAGTTGTTATTTAAAGTATGAACTACAAATTTTTTTTTGTATTGTATATATTATGTAAGAAAAACTCATAGTTCTTACTACTAATATATGTTTAATTTGATATGTATTAAAATAATATTAAATTTTGACTATTATATGAGGCCAGCATCATATCAAGCTAGATATTAAGATGAAACTATATTAATATTAATGAAATAAATGAAGAAACATTTCTTCTATTTAAATATTGTTATTTATATTTATTACAAATATATTACAATATCTGTTTAATACAAGTGCCTAACCAATATTAAAGAGCATTGAATTCAGAGGTCTTTACACATCTGTTTAGCATTTTAACATCAATATATTACATCATTTTCTGTCCGATATGGTATTATCAATAGTCAATTTATGTTTAAACCTGAAACGTAGGTCGTAGAACTAGGAAGCTATGCTACGACAGCTCGTAGAGAGACTACAAACTCTGCTGATACAATTTTATCTTTAAGCTGACATAATAAACAAGTCGTTGGCGTACTGTAAGAATGGATTTAAAATTGCTATTTTTATGATAAAAATGAACATATTTAGTTACAAAAACAGTCTTCACATCTCTAACTACAATTATATATATTGAAAAAGTATAAAAATACCACTGAGACGATGCCGCAAATATTTTTGAAATGTTATTCTTTCGAAACAATTTTGATACAACAACGCTTCTAGCGTTGTTACGTTTGCGTTTCATTGTATTAAAAGTTTTGTAGATACAGAAGTGGCTCTGAAATATTATAAAATATATCGCGGTTTTTAGCAGAATTTACTGTACACAGTCGTTATTAAATTATGAGTGTCGACGAAACTTAGTCTTAGTTTTATATGCTAATATTTTAAGTTAAAGTTATTTATATATTATTTAGGTATATTTCAAAATAAAAAAGCGTGACTGCTAAGTCAATCTCGTTATATATTTTTGGCGTGTGTTTGAAAAAAAGAACACAGTTAATTGTAAACCAACGATAAGATACTTAAATATAGACTAAGTAATTTTTCATCTGATGTTTCATTATTAGGTGCTTTTTGTTACGAAAACACATAAATTTCTTCCGTAGGATCTAATATTTTTTCTCGGTAGTAAAACGACGAAAGTAAAAACTAATATAAAACCACTAAAGTAAACTGGTTTCTTTAATGAAGCCAAAAAATTGAAAAACTCAATGCATCCGCATTGATAGTCAACCAATAAGTATTGATGCAGTCGATACGGTTTTAATATTTGTTTTCACACGTACCTTTTTTCAAGCAATTTCAGTACAGGAAAAGGTGTTTTTAAAAGCAATATACAGACGAACTAATTAAAGCCGTATTTTGGTGTTTCAAAATATTAAATGGCTAAAAATGATTGAAAAAATAAATTATCCTGTAATGTGATTTATAATAATGTACTGAATCGCAGTTCCGCACAATACGTTTATTTTGATGATCTCCCCACATAAATAATTATTATAATTATTAATAATATTAAAATATTTTTAATTTTTTTCCTGTCGGAAAATGCTTGGCTCTTTTTGGTTATTTTTCACTATTAGTTATTAATTTGCTTCAGTCTTTTTCCTTTAAATTTACTATCTGTAATTTCTATACGTACAAAACGACTCGCCGCTCCTTTTTTGACTAAACTTTCAGTGTCTTCATTGTATCTCGTATGATAACGCACGGCACCTTGGACAATTATTATGTTTATTTTCTTCACCTTTAAAATATTCATAAAACATTAATTAATTTTTTAAAATTTTGAAAATAATTTCTGAATTTGTTGCAATATGGTCAGACTCGGATCAAAATAATTTAATTTGATAATTTTTCGATCATTAAAAGCACATTACGTATATGTAGCTAGGTGATACCAAACCAAGCATGCCCTTTTCTCTTTATAGCCCCTTTGTATGAAAAAGTAAAGGAGATCGTACATATTCCACATATAATTTGAATTTTACACACACAATAAGATCGGTTCGTCCCTCGGCCCCGACCCGGGTAACGCAGATCTTTGGTTATTTCCTATTACTCGGTCGTGTATACATCGACTTATAAGTGCGTTATCAAAATTCCGGTCACGGTCCTAAGCGTATGGGTCACCCGTGGCACATTCATTTATTTAAACGAATATATTTTTATTAGCCCTAGAGGATATCGAAGCTCGTATATTTATTTATGTGGATTATATACTAAGGAATCCTTTATTTAAGGTAATAGGTAGATTAATTTGCCGGAATAGAAAATTTACGAATTTTGTGCAGCAATGTAAAGCTTTCTATGCGTATTTAAATGATGACTGTAACACAAAAACTCTTAAAGCTTGTGTAACATTTTCATAAAATATATAAAATTTGTAAATTATATTTATCACAGTTACGAAATTGCTTGTTTTCAAAATTACTTAGTTTGCAAATTATACAGAATGGCGGTTTATTGCTATACCAAGATTGTTTCTGATTCTTCCTAAAAATATGACGCGAAAATAATTTATAACACTTTTTTATTTGGGCATTTATTCTCCTCCTTCGATACTACACCTTAGAATAATTGGCTATATAATAGTTCAATAGAATTTTTCTTCTGAAAAAAATAACTTATTGTTCATTAAAAATGTTATTTATTTTCACATTTTTTTATCATAATATCATTTAAACGTCATAGTTATAAAACGTTCCCTACAAAATATAAAATTTTCAATTTAATATTTCTTTTATGAAATAACAATTGTATCGTCATAATACGCGTCGTGTCGTATTTTGATGGTGGTGCGCAACATCCTGTTTGCGGCACAACGTATAATATTTGACCTTGCGTTTTCGTTAAAATATTATATCTGACATTATATTAAAATATTATAATCATCTTATTTTGTACTCATGTACCCACAGAAACTGAATTGCTATACGAATTTAATGACGTCCTTTAGAAATATACTAATGTCTTAAAAAGGCCGAAAACCTATAATGATATAGGTAAAATTTGACTTCATCTGAAGTTTATTAAAATATAGTTGTTACTGAATACGACTCTGGTGAAACACATCCATAGGAACCTGATCAGAATTTATATGATAACATAGGTAATTATAAATTGTGCTGGGCCCAACCGAATGGCGAAAAATATCCAAAATTCTTACATGCTATAAATATATAGTTATATATTATATACATATATAATATGTGTATTGTTTGCACATATTATTACTATTTGCATGCTATAATTAATTCTTACATGCTATAAATATATAGTTATATATTATATACATATATAATATGTGTACTGTTTGCACATATTTTTAAACTTGTCAGTAGCAAATATACCCAATTCAGAATGTTTATATTCCAGTTTTGTTTGTTTGTTTATTCCAGAAACAAATGTTTTATACGCAAAAAGTTTTCACAAGATATTTAAAATATCAATGTATTTTTAAAAATTAATTTCCATATTACGAACTATCAGCATGATTTTCGTAAAAAACTTTCTACAATTCTTCCTCTATTCCAGAAGCATCAACAATTTTCGAGTTTGGTAATCGATATTTGAAAGATTTTACTGACATTAACTAAGTTAAAACATTGTTTAAAATTAAATTAGGGCTAAATTAGAAGTAAATGTGATCTTTTAATGAGTATACCTCTGTGTATGTTATAAATATGTTCTCATTTTTAGGAAAATACAAAATAATTTATAATATTTTTCACCTCAATATATGTAGTTACTATATTTTCCAATATCCCACTAATATTATTTCAGGGTCTTCAGGCTGTGACTACATTTTTTAGGTTTAAGTAACCTTTCGTTGTTTGGTTTAAGTAAATTTCCCAATTATATTATATTAAAAATAATTTTGCTTATATTCAGGTTACAAAGTATTACTTTCTTATATTTTTATTTGAAACAATATTATACGCCAACTTTCTTCTATCTCGCTTTGACTGTATTCAACACGACGCTGTTCTAGATTTTGATATTTTCGTCCATGGATTAAAATACTCTGAAATTATTTTCTGAGCTTTCCAAGTTACGGAAGATTTATTTTCCTATCTTAATTTAATATTAGCAATATATTGTTTTATGATTGACTAGCTTGCAATCCTCTTTCATATTTACCTCATAAATTAATTTACTATACATTATAGTTTGGTCTGTCCGTTGGCGATCTTCTTTAATGAATACATAAATAAATAACAATTTTGATGTTCACATCGTTTTATATGACGTTTATTGAAATAAAAAATGGCGATCTTAATAATTTTTCGTTAACTTAATTCGTGACCACATTTCCAAAACCAAAATTCACTGCTAAATATTAAGTATAAATAATTTTCAATAAATGTCGATGATTATTACTGCATTTAGCAAAAATATAAATAACACATTCATTATAGTATTGAAAATCGGTATATTACACCTTAAAATGTTTAGAGCATGCCATTTTATTGTTTTTGAAATCCCAGTTCACAACTCTCTATCACCTACAACTATCTCTTTCATAAAACTTTAATTTGTCTTTTTTGTTTTAACAAGTAACAAACCCTTTAAATACCAATACACGCATTATGATACACACCAGACTATTGGCAATTATTAATTTTATTTTTCACCATCTTATATTTATCTCTTTCACAACTCTCTATCTCCTACAACTATCTCTTTCATAAAACTAAAATTTGTCTTTTGTGTTTTAACAAGTAAAAAACCCTTTGAATACCAATACTCGCACTATGATACATCCCAGACTATTGACAATTATTAATTTTATTTTTCACCATCTTATATTCATCTCTTTCACAACTCTCTATCTCCTACAACTATCTCTTTCATAAAACTGAACTTTGTCTTTTGTGTTTTAACAAGTAAAAAAACATTTAAATACCAATACTCACACTATGATACACATCAGACTATTATAAATTATTAATTTTACTTTTCACCATTTAAATATTTTGCCTAACGTACCTTTCAGGGGCGCACTTGCGTCATGAATTTCTCAAACACTTCAAGAATCACAGTTATCACCATAGATTTCCCGTAAATTTCTAATAATTATATTTTCATAATTTTTACTTCAGCAGTTCCTGCAATGAAGGAGACAGGTTTTTGCGGACATTATTTCGTTTCCCTTTCAAAAATTTTCATGTCAATATTTTTGCGTATTAACTATGAAGATATATGCGGTATCATACTTATTTTATAGTTTTTAAATACATAGAAATCTTTATCAAATCCTATAGTAAAATAGTCGCTTTATATATTACATAAAAATATTTTCTCTTTAGCCCCAATGGAATCCAAGAAGTAGACATTTTATCAATATTTATGCTAGGTAGATTACGTAATACTTTGAAAAGTCATATTAAAATGAAGTCAAAAAAAAGTTTTTTTGAGACGAGCAAAATCTTGCAAAGACGACTAACCGACTTTGCACTGAAAAGTTGCAATGATTCTTAATTTTTGTATTTTTTCTCTGGTCTTTAAAATAATTATTAAACTTACTAGAATTTCAAATAAAAAATTTATTGTTCAGTGCGAACAACAGTTATTAAGCAAACGTCGCACACACGAGGCGAACCGTGCGCAGATTACAAAACAAAGCATGCAAACATTACACCAGCAGCTACAAGATGCCTAAGACGAGGAGCAATTCACAAGCTTTGGCGTTTATATTTGGCATAGAGATAAAGCATATTAAAACACATTTATTTCAACAGTTAACACTCAAAAATACTTATATAGATATCTTGGAGATGAGTAATGCGCGAAAGAAAATTATTTAATATCATATGCTGTATGAGGTATTATCGAAAAGAGCGAATTACAAGGATTCAAAAACTATGTTTACTTTGCATGTACGTTATCATGCACGCAATGTAAGCAGTACAACATTTGTAAGTATGTCGATAAAATAGCCACAAAAATATTTTTTCTGCTATTTCCAAAGTTACTAGAGTCAAACCATTAGAAGATAATTCGTAGACGTTTATATAAAGATTATCATAAAACCATAGCGATGATTCTTAAGTTCATAGTTTTGGAAAAATTCATGACATATTTACGCTCGTGAAGGATACGCTATGCAATATATTTATACGGCGAAAAATAATATTGAATATATTTATAAACAGTCTATTAATAATGCCACATACTCAGGTTGTCTTTTATTTTGTATTTAAAATAGACTTTTAAAAACTATTTTCCAAGTAATTGTGTACAATTATATACACTTGCTGTCAATTTTTTACAAAGAACTTTTCTATTTTTAAAACTTTTTTATCTTGAATGTATCTCTAAAATAACACTTTATCTTCTATGTATCTAAAATAACACTTTATCTTCTATGTATCTAAAATAACACTTTATCTTCTATAGTTGGTTTTCACAATTTATCGCCCTTATATTTATACATTATAAACGTCACAAATCTTTAATTAACATACAACCTTTTAAGGCACCCATAAATCTTAATGTGAATCGGAGATATTACATCTACTTATTAATTTGTCAATTATACAAATCATATATGTTAAAGACTCTTAACCATAGGATGACAAACGATAACTGTAAAAAATTTTATTAAGCCTTATTGTTACAAATAAATATATCTAACAAGGAAAAGGTTTTGTTGAAGCGAATATTTAATTAGTATTTTCACAATTAAATGAAACTACGTGATGTAGTATTATTTCTACTTTCTTTAATTTCTTTACCACGACCTAAAGAAATTAAAGAAAGTAGAAATAATACTACATCACGTAGTTTCATTTAATTGTGAATAATGAATTTCTACAACATTAACGCCAAATATATTCAATAGTATTTTCAGTTAAATAGTCAGAATTCATTCCTATTTCGCGTATCTCGAATATGCCCAATACAATGATGGACCTAAATTTTAAAGGATTTCGTAGAGGATACGTAAATTTATATCTACCGTATTTCTTTTGTGATAGAAGTTATTTAGAAAATAATATTTTACATTCATATATATTAAACTTATTATATATTGGAATATTATTGAGATATAACTATCTCTGAGATCAATATAGTCGAACACAGATGAAAATATTTTCATATTGATTAAATAAGAAAAATGACTTAGATTTAAATATTTTTATTTACATTATATCTGATGTGATTAAAAATATATATTCCATATTTTTAGGGTTCAGTACTTCAAAAGGAAAAATACACCCTTATAGGACCACTTCGTTATCCATTTGACGGTGTATCGAAATCTTTTTTCTCAGGAACGCGTGTAAATTTATATCAAATACTTAGGTCTAGAGACACTTGGAGCTGTAAAAGAATCAAGCAATCAAGAAGAACCCTAAAAATATAGTCAACCCTAAAAATTAAGTCAACGCAATCAAGAAGAACCCTAAAAATATAGTCATTTATGCCGTATATTTTGATACTTGCAAATAAATCAAAATCTGTAGATGGAAAGTATCCTAGAATTTGACCCAGATTAAAAAAAAATGGGAAGAAACAAGTTCTCATAACACAAGTGAAGAAAAAAGTCCCAAAAATCTTTATTTTGTGGTTATATCACATAAAGAAAATATTTTCTTTAAATACGCACCTGTAAAAGTTATATTAGGAAATAAATTTTTGTTCTAAAAATATAAAATTTTGTAAATAATTTAATAGGAATATTACATACTATTAAATGTTTACATGCATGGAACCCTTACATATGTATGGAACCCTCGTAGTGCAAGTTCCACTCGTGCTTGACAGGTTTTATGTTCTATTGTAAATACCCAACAAATATCCTAAAATATTAAATTTAGCATATAACACATAAACATTTGATATTTTAACATAAATACAATTATTTTATCAGTCCAATATAGTATTGCAATCGCCAATCTACATTTAAACCTGAAACATAGGACAAAGAACTACGATTACGAACTGATGCTACAAAGCACGTAGACTACAAACTCTGCTCAAGCAATTTTATTTTTAAACTAATATAAAAAGCGAGTCGTTAGCGGTGCTACCGTGAATGTACGAATCTATTTAAAGTGGCTATTTTTATGACAAAGACGAAACTACTTTATTACCAAACATACCCTCATAACTCAAACCGCAATTATATCTATTGAGCAAACTTAACAGCCCCGCTACGAGACATTATAAATATTTTTGAAATATTATTCTTCAAAGCAATTTCTGTACGATTGAAAGATCGTCACGTTTGTG
This sequence comes from Druceiella hillmani, assembly GCA_039881145.1. Classification (NCBI taxonomy): domain Eukaryota; kingdom Metazoa; phylum Arthropoda; class Insecta; order Lepidoptera; family Hepialidae; genus Druceiella; species Druceiella hillmani. Next base: position 38,831,010 of record JAYKKI010000003.1, on the reverse strand, counting down.
TTTAATTTTGTTCAAAGAAATGTAGATAAAGGAATAGCTCTGAAATATAAGGAATTATGCCGTGTATTATTTCATGGAATATATTGCACGTATTTACTGTGTATATAATGAGTGCCAATGAAACTATGTACATGTAAGTACGTTTATATGGTAATATCCGAGATAAAAATAATTTTAACATAAATTGAGGGATATTAGAGAACACATAACCAGAAATTATAAGTATGTGTATCTGCAAAAAGAACAATGTTATTTATAAACAAACAATAACATATTTAAATATGGATGATGTCATTTCTAATCTGATATTTAGTTACATAAATACTTCATACTACATGAACATGCAAATTCCTTCTTAAGGGTCTAATTATGCAGTAAGTCTATTAGAGGATATGGTAACTAACTAGCAAAAGGCCATGTTGCAGTGTTTCAAGAGCTTAGTAGTGATATGGATGTTATTGCTTATTGCAATCCTTATGCTTTATTAGGAGAAATAGTCAGACTAATCCCTGACCAGGACAACGGTCTTTACAAAAATATATTATAACTAGCGTGACCCGTGCAAAGTCTTCGCATTATTTATTCCATTATGAAGCTCAGATGACAGATCAAACAAATATTTTACTAAAATTGACATATAGAGGCGCAAGTATCAAAAGCATTGAGCTAAAACGCCACTTTATTTAAACGTGAGTGGATTTGAAATTAAACAAAAATTTTACCGACCGTCAATCATATTGACGTTGAGCCGTTAGATGGCAGCATTGCTGTTTTGTGTATATAATTTTAATAATTAATTAATTTGCAAAAACAATAGCAATAATACATTTTTTAGTTGTGGATGCCGGTAGAGCAAGCAATTATCTATAAAATGATATATAATTTATGTGGATTAGTTGTGAGGTTTTTTCTAAAAAGGGAGTGTAACATCTTAACCTTAGCGTATTAATATATATGATGATGATAATGATGATGATGATGATGATAATAATTTCAAAAACCTTCACAATTGCGATTAAAACGCACATACCGTTTAATGTTTTAAAGATTTGTGGGTTCTTAAAGGCACAACTTTATATATAAATTCGAAAGTGTGGAAAATGTATAACATTTAATATCCTGATATAATGAACCAAGAAAATTATATGAATAATTGTAGGTTTTAAAAAATGACAGCGGGTACTACTAACGTAAATTTTTTTGATTTAAATCTAAAGGAAGTAAACATGTTCAAGAGAAATGAACTTTTTAATGATAAAGATATATTCTAAATATGTTTGAATACTTTATTTAACTTAAATACTTTAACGAATATAAATCGATCAATCTTTGCCTTAAAATAAATTACACCAAGTTTGAGGGTAGTTTAATATGATATAGAAAATTTTTTTTTATGATTTCCCAGATAATTAATAATTTGAAAGTTATAAAGCTAGAGTTGTAAAAAGAATGATAAAGATCACATCATTACTCATAAACATATTCAGGGTTATGCAGATAAAAGACAGGAAGCAAATCTGTGATTAGAAGACAATTCTATTCATGTAACGGAAAAGTGGATAAAAATGTTTAAATTATGATATATATATATATATATATATATATATATATATATATATATATATATATATATAAAGGTATAATATTATTGATAGTGACCCTCTAGTGTATTTAATAGGGTAGGGCACTTATTTTTGCTAAATGTGAATTAAAATCTAAAAATGGGTCAGATGTAATAAATATATAGGCAGAAAAAGACTGAAGCAAGTTGTGCTGAATTTTGTTTATAAACCACCACTAGGGAACATGGAGTTATTCAAGAAAAAACTTGAAGAATGCTTCGCTAAACTGATACAAAATAACAATACACATGGAAATAATTTTAGGTGTAACATTAATTGAGTCTGATCACTATGGACAAGGAATGAAATTGTGAATTAATTCTGATCAGCTAAATATACACACATTTTATAAAACAAAGACATGCAATAAAGAATAATGTAGAACACCTTAAGGGCGCACTAGGAATATCTTTGATGTATCCTAGCGCGAAGGATAGACAATGAAGTAGTTTGCAACGATTTTTTTTTAAAACATTATTTAATAATTTGATCATTTTATACCTAATAAGTTAAAACATAAACAAGTAAAAAATATTTGACTGACTGGGGAATACCTGCGATCAGAATTTATTGTGATAAATTTTTCGTCCTTTATAACTTATCGAAAATATACAATAATGATAACTTTAAGGCTTATTGAAAAAATCACAATGCAAATAACAAAAGAATACAGCACATGTGATAATGTTGAGATTGCCAAATATTTCAAGAAATATTTTTAAAATATCTTGGAAACGCTAGCTAAACATCTACCTATGTTTAAAGAAGCGATTCTGTCTTGATAAACTTTCTTTACTAAGAAAAAAATTTAAAGAATTTATAATTGCATTAATTACCATAGTTCAAATAAATTATGGTTTCAAAAATATGAAACCGAAATCGTCAGTCGATCTATAGCATGTGTCCCCTAAACTAAAGAAGAAATTGGAATTGGTATTAGTAAAGCCTGCAACATCGGTTTTCTACGTTGTGTGCATACGGACTCGTTCTCGAATCTCACGAAGTTGGTGAAGGTAATACCATTCTTCAAGAAAGGTTCAAAGAGTTAAGAAATGCGAAATGATCGTCCTGTCTTTATTCCGCCGATATTCAGTAGTAGTCTTTGAAAAACCTGTAGCGATAAAACTGATAAATTTTACGACTAAAAATGCGAAATCAACTGCGACCAATTTAGCTTCAAAAAAGCAAAATCCACAACAAAATCTATTAGCGCTGGGTAAACCATGGAAACCTTTTTCATAAACATTTTTTTAGCGCTGGATAAATAGTGGAAACATTTAAGGTTGTTTTACATTTTGTCAAAAGCATATAATTTCGTGGATCACAATGTACTTCTAGATAACCTGAAAGATTATGGTATAAGAGAAAGGGAACTTGAATATCAGAAAAATTATCTCAGTGTTTGTTCCCATGGGAAACTGACATTTTCATGTTTGCAGATGATACGAATTTAATTGTAAAAGCCTTTAATTATCACAATCTTTGTAATGATATGAACCCATGAAAAATTCAAGTTGGGATATTTATATCTCAGAGCTAATTCAAAAATGAAATGTTAAAAATTCACATTCGCTATAAAGAAGGTAGTGGAAGTTGTGGGGTGGATGCTGCAAAGGCAAACCGCCTTTTGCTTATTTCTTCAGAATAATGTCTCGTGAGTTGTTTTTTTTAGAGTACTGCGATAGATTAAAATAGAATAGCTATTCTTCAGAAACGCGCAATTTAATATTTAGCAGGTCTAAAATCAAAAGACTTGTATGAGGAGGTGTTTCGAAGAATGAAGATCTATGCCTAGTACTTAGGTATATAAAAATATTATTTACCCCAAAAAAAATATTAATAATATATAGTCATAAACACGAATATAGTACTTGGTGTAGGTATAACACCAGAAACATTAAACACATAATGCCATTTTTTTTAATAAATTGCCTGCAATTATTAAAGTTTTGGAAGGCATTCATTTCCAGAGTAGAGTGAAGAACCTGCTTATATTAAAAGCTTATTACACAATAAACGAAGTATTAGCTGATAAATAAATATTTTACAATTACTAATATTATTATCATTGGTATCGATAATATATTTGTACATTTTTTATTTTTGTATTATTATTATATTATAATTAGGTCAGTTTGGGGTAGTTTATTAGTTGATATTTAAAATTTAAAATATTATTGTTGTCATTTTTATTTATTCTACTTGACTTATTTTTTACGATACTTTTGTGGATATCTTACATAATAATTTACATTAATTCGTATTGACCTTTATTTAGTATTAATTGGATTATTGTTAAAAATGGGTTGTATCCAATTTTTATTTTAATTCATCTGACTTGTTCCTGACTCAAATATTGATGATGCCATTACTAATAATTTGGTTTAATATAAAAACTGGCTACGTTCAAGGAGCTCAAAAATTAAAGAACTCAATGCATCTTCATTGATTGCCAACCAATAGATATATATGTAGTAGTTTCTGATATAATATCTTTTTTATTTCTCGTTGTTATTTCCGCAACAAGCGTAGGAACAAAAAAACGTTGAAAGCATTAGATAATTGAGGAAGAAGTTAAAATATTGTCTTTGGCTAATACTTATTAATTAAAACGGCAGGTTCATTGTTGTTACCTTAATAAATCAAAAACATTTTAAAACGGAAGCAAAACTTAACCAATAAAAAGTTGCCATTTTTTGCTCATAAGTTTATATTTTACGTCTATCAACTAAAAACATACATTAGTTTTATTCACATAGGTTTATATCTAGACATATTTTTCTTTATGCTGATTTATGTTGTGTAATTATATGTTAATCAATGTAAAAAAATTGTCCCGAGACGACGTCGAGGGCACATATTACAGATTTAATTATAAATTCAAGAGTTAACAATTGTCAAAACCTTTGAAGATAATTGATGAATTCAGGTAAGTCAACAACTCTAGACCTTCTCAACGTTGTTAACGCCATGTTGAGTCTAGTGACCTCCGTTACATAACTGCTACTAAAAGAATGAGTTACAAAATATATCACAGCTCTACCAAAAAAATATGTTATCTGTCCAGGTTTGAAATAAAATCCAAAGACGGAAAAAAACGTAACTTATCTGAACACATCCGATGCCATTTATCCCACATTTTTACTATTAGTCTCCGTCAAGAGAAATTACGATGAATACTTCAAGAGGGAACACGGAGCACGGGATACGCTGGTTAGGATAAAACGGTAAAACGGATGTCTGTATCAAAATTCCAGCAGCAAACTCGATGCAGATTAAAAGACTATTATATTTGTCGACTCGTCGTTGGCTTTGTGTTGAGGTGAAAGGAAATTTTATTTCTTATTTAAACGCCAAACTCACTACGGAGCTTTCTCGTTGGCGGCGACCGTTGACTTTTATGTGGTTAATAAATCAAGAATTTATTATATTACTTAAGGGGTAAAGTATTAGCAAAACAGAAATATTAGCTACGAGAAAAGTAAGTTATTATAAAGGCATATCAGTAGAATATTATAAAGCTCTTAGAATTAAAGAAAGCTATAAAATATTTTGTTCGATATTTCAAAAAATTCTTTAAGTCTTTTTGAGTTAAGATTCTTTTTCATCGTGCATTTCACCACCAAAACTCGAATCCTTCTTAGAAATCTTTAATAGTATTGTGGTTTAGACATTACTGTGTTATTTCATATTATTTTGACTGTGTTTCTTTTACGTATGTCACACATTTTGACTTTAAGATTAAGTATTTTTTATGAATTTTGTATTTTTTATAAATTGTAAATGGAAGGCGAAGTCTACCAAAAATAGTCTTTCTATAAAACCCTCAATAAAATATACGATTCGAATTCGTTCCTGTGTTTTGCTCGTGTACTTGTGAATAGCAGAGAAAAGAAAAGAACCAGTTTCCTTAAAAAGTTGCAACCTATAACTAAACAAAATATTAGTATCTTTTGTTTTATACCTAGAATTGTAATGGAAGTAAGCATATAAAATTAAAAAAAAAATATGAATGGAAACTTTCAAGTCTCATTTGCACAGAAGATTACTAAATTCTTTTTGACGTGAATTCAGACTGCATCAAAACCATCATTCCACTCCATCTTCAGGTCATTAGGGAACAATTAGGAGTCGTATTACCACTTTTGTTGTGTTTATTAATACAACGGCGCAATTATAGATCAATTATTAATGTTAAAAAAACGTTTTACAACGTGAAATTTGTCCGTAGGTTAATCAATTGCTGTGACCTTAATTGGTATTAGCTTCCATTAGTTATGTTACACTATTATTAAAAATGTGGCAGTGAATTATTCTAGGCAGATTAATGTTTAATAAAACATTTACTCATAAAAAGTTTGTTTATCATACAATTTTATGTATAAGTTTAAAACTTGATACATTGTTGATATTAATCTTTACTTTATAATTAAATGCAATATAAGTACATTCAGTGAAAAAATTTGTGCCAGATTGATTATTTTGAGAAAATATGAGCATATCGTAATTTTTTATGATAACGTATGTTTTCTGCAACAACCTTCGCTTTAAATTTTCACATATATTATTTAATGCAAACTTTAATGTATACATAAAATTATACATATATTTGGCAGGTATTGCTCCTGAAGGAATATCTTTCAGAGATCCATAAATATTAAACGTAAGAATTTAGTAATTTTGAATTTTTCCAGTCTTGAAGATATTCTCAAAACAAAATTTATATTTAATTTCCTATATATATATATATATATATATATATATATATATATATATATATATATATATATATATATATATATTGAAAAATAAGACAAACAGAAAAGGTTTCGTGAACGCAAATATTTAATAAGTAATTTCAGTTCAAATATGAGAATCTATTGTTATTTCGTGAATCGCAATCATGCTCAGTATAACAAAAGGCATAACATTTTTCAGAGATATGGACGAGGATACGTCGATTCGTATTTTGTTAAGAAAATTTCTAAGAAGACAATGCCGAATAAATTCCAGGTAAGAAGGCGAAACACGCAGTTTAATTTTACCTTGCGATAACGAATTGAAAAGTCCAGCATTTTTCATGAACCTGTGTATGTTGTATAATAGTATGTTAATAAAATAAAATTTAAATAATAAATAAACTTATAAAAATGCCAATTTAACTTATCTCTATGTCCTTATGTTACACACTCACGCAATTCAATCATTATTATCCTTTAAGAGAAATTATAATGTGTTAAATATACCGAACGGCCTACTCGGTGTACATGCAGTGAACACCTAGCACTGCATAAACCATCTGGGATAAGAAAATTAAAACCTAATATCAGTACCTATGAAATAAATGAATATAAGAAACCATTCATATCGATTTTTTATTCTATATTCTTGTGAAATGAAACTTAATTTCTTGCTTAAACCAAGCCTCCCAAACTTGGGGGTATAACATCCCTCTTATATCATAGTGGTAATGAAAGAAAGAGTATTTAGCATTCACATATGTATTTAATTTATTATAAATTTAAACTTTATTAATACGTCACTGTAATATCATGTGGATAGCTTAGATGTTAAGAAGAAACTATGTCGATATTAATGAAATAAAAAAATATTTTCTCTTCATATATTTTTATTTATTTTTCATATCATGTGATGAGAAATACGTACTTTATATTTTTTTCTAATGGAAGTATCCAACCTATTTAAAATAGCATTAAATTTAGCGTATGACACATAAGTGCACACTGTTCAATATTTCGACATCAATTAATTATCATATGATATTTATTTCGATATCATTTTGCCTATCTACTACACGTTTAAACGGGAAACCTAGATCAAACAACTATAAAGAAATACTATGACAGCTCGTAGAGAATCAGTTCTATTCAAAAAATTGTATTCTGGAACTAACATAAATAACAAGTTTATGGCGCTGCTGACGTGACTCCAAGAATAGATTTAACTTAACATTTTTATAATAAAAATGAAAGGAACGAAGTAATTATTAAAAATATACTCACACCTTAAACTGTGATTATATTCATTGAGAAAGTGTAACGTCCCCATTTTTATAATGCTACAGATATATTTTTAATCTATTTATTTTGAAGCAACTTCAAACGATTGAAGTACCGTTACGTTTGCGTTTCGTATTAAATGCTTTGTAAACGCAGAAGCAGCTTTGAAATATTTTGCCGTTTAGTATTTCACGGAATTTATTGTACGTATTTGTTGTATAGATAATAAGTGCCAATAAAATTTTTTACTAGTTTTATTTGGAGACATTTGAAGTAAAAATCGTACAAACATAAATTTGAATTTATTTCAAACAAAGAAGCGTGACCTCAAAATTACACTTGACATAGGTATCTTTAATGTGTGTTTGAGAAAAAAACGCTCGGGTACTTGGAAGCAAACAGTGAGACACTTAAATATTGACCACGTTATTTCTAATATGATATTTCTTTATTCAGATACTTTGTACTACAAAAACGCATAAATTCCTTCCTGAGAATCTAATGTTTTATTTCGGCAGTAAGTCAACTGAAGTGAGAAATGACTACGTTATTGAAACTAAAAAATAAAACTCTGTGCATCCCAGTTGAGTGTCAACCAATAAGTAGCTATGAAGTCAATTCGGATGTAATATTTGTTAATCACATATTCCATAATAAGCTCAGAGACAAACTGTTGAAAACGAGAAAAATAGCAGACATTTTTTTTGGTGTATGAGAATATTAACGTGGTTAAAAATGAGTGAAAACAGGAATAAATTATTCTGGATCATAATATATATTATAATGGTATGTTTAATCTCAGTAGCATACCACTCGTTTGTATTGATGATTTCTCTAATTAAATTATTGGATATATTATTAATAGTATTATTATTTAAAATAAAATTGAGTGTTAACCAATATGTGGCTATGGTATATAAGTAGATTCAGATGTAATATTTATTTATGACACATTCTGAAATAAGTTCCAGAAACAAACTGTGTTGAAAAGGAGAAAAAAGCAGATGTTTTTTGATGTATGAGAATACTAAAGTGGTTAAAAATGACTGCAAGAAGAATAGATTATTCTGGAGCATAGTGGATATTACAATGGTGTGTTTAATCTCAGTATCACACCACTCGTTTATATTGATGATTTCTCTAATTAAATTATCGGATATATTTTCAATACTATTAATATTTCAAATAAAATTTCTTCTATATGGAAATGTATATGTTTTAGGTTTTTGACGCTCAAAAATAGTTAGGTTCTTTCAACTATTCAGTTTAAACTTTTCTTGGCCAATTTTTCACTATTAGTTTCTTTGCTTCCCTCGTTTTCCTTTTCTTAGTCTGTAGGCTGTTTACATACAAAACAATTCGTCACTCCTTTCCTTGTTTTCACAACTATGTTAATATGGTTATTTTATGTTAATCTAAAATTTTTCTTATTGGTGTAATTTCTATAAATAAATTTTCTTTTTCAATGTAGTTAAGTATCATTTACACAAAGTCTATTGCCTTCCTTCAATGCTTTCATTGTATCTCCTACAGTAGCGGGCTATACATTGGACAGTTATTATATTCACTTTTTTATGGACAAAATGCTCACCATACAACAATTATTTCTGTAAATCTTCAATAGCAATTTCTGAATTAATTATACCGCAATCAAAATTAAATCATAATAACAGGAGAATTAGAATTATAATTAATTTGATAATTTTACGATCTTTAAAAGCACATTACTTATATGTAGCTAGGTAAGACAAGTATGCCATTTCCGCTCTATAGGCCCGTTGTATGTAAAAGTAAAGGAGTACCGCACATATTTCACCTACAATTTGAATTTTACACACACAATAATATCGGCTCACCCTTCCGGTCTGGGCAACGCAGTTCTTTAGTTATTTCCTTTTGCTCGATCCTGTATACGTCGACTTATAAATGCGTTATCAAAATTCCGGTCACGGTCCTAAGTGTATGGGTCACCCGCATCACATATAGCTATTTAAATGAATATATTTTTATTACTCCTAGAGGTTGTCGAAGCTCGTATATTTATTTATGTGGATTATACGCTAGGGAGTGCATAGTTTAAGGTAATTTGACAACTAAAGAAGTAGCAATCTGTTATACAAACTTCTCTGACTTTAAAAACCAAAATGTCTAAAAAATTACAAATTCGTACATATGTATACTTGTAAGTACAAATGAAAACATTTAAATATTTTAAACATGTATAATAATTGGATATTTGACTATTTTTTCCATACCATAAAACAAAATTTGACAAAATCTGTAAATTTCAAATACTGACAAATCGCTTTATAAATTACCTTAAACAATGCATTCCTTAGCATATAATCCACATAAATAAATATATGAGCTTCGACAACCTCTAGGAGTAATAAAAAATATTCATTTCAATAGCTATATGTGATGCGGGTGACCCATACACTTAGGACCGTGACCGGAATTTGGATAACGCATTTATAAGTCGACATATACAGGATCGAGCAAAAGGAAATAACTAAAGAACTGCGTTGCCCAGACCGGAAGGGTGAGCCGATATTATTGTGTGTGTAAAACTCAAATTGTAGTTGAAATATATGCGGTACTCCTTTACTTTTACATACAACGGGCCTATAGAGCAGAAATGGCATACTTGTCTTACCAAGCTACATATAAGTAATGTGTTTTTAAAGGTCGAAAAATTATTAAACGAATTATGATTCTAACGTTCCTATTAATATTATTTAATTCTGATTACGGTATAATAAATTCAGAAATTGGTATTGAAGATTTACAGAATTAATTGTCATATGGTGAGCGTTTTGTCTATAAAAAGTGAATTTAACAACTGTCCAACGCATACCTATTCTAGGAGATACAATGAAAGCATTGAAGGAAGGCTACAGACTATGTGTAACTAATACTTAAGTACATTGGAAAAGAAAATTTATTTTATAGAAAGTATTACACCAGTAAGAAAAATTTTGGATTAACATAAAATAACCATATCGACTAAGCATGATTGTGAAAGTAAAGAAAGGAGTGACGAATTGTTCTGTTTGTACACAGCCTACGAACTGCGAAGTTTAAAGTAAAACGATGGAAGCAAAGAAACTAATAGTGAAAAATTGGCCAAGAAAAGTTTAAACTGAATGGTTAAAGATTCAAACCATTTTTGAGGGTCAAAAAAAATAAAATATACATTTTCATGTAGAAGAAATTTTATTTTAAATAATAATGCTATTAATAATATATCCAATAATTTAATAAGAGAATTCATCAATATAAACGAGTGGTATGATACTGAGATTAAAGACACAATTATAATATCTATTATGTTCCAAAATAATTTATTCCTCTTTGCAGTCATTTTTAACGACGTTAATATTCTTATACACCAAAAAAATGTATTCTATTTTTCTCATTTTCAACACAGTTTGTCTCTGCAGCTTATTACGGAATATGTGATCAACAAATATTACATCCTAATTGACTCCATAGCTACTTATTGGTTGACACTCAACTAGGATGCACAGAGTTCTATTTTTTAGTTTCATTAACATAGTAATTTTTTACTTCAGTTGACTTACTGCCGAGGTAAAACATTAGATTCTCAGGAAGGAATTTATCCCTTTTTGTAGTATAAAGTACCTGAATAAAGAGATATCATATTAGAAATAACGTGGTCAATATTTAAGTATCTCACTGTTTGCTTCCAAGTCCCCGTGCGTTTTTTTCTCAAAGACACATTAAAGATACCTATGTCAAGTGTAATTTTGAGGTCACGCTTCTTTGTTTGAAATAAATTTAAATTTATATTTATACGATTTTTACTTCAAATGTCTCCAAATAAAACTAATAAAAAAGTTTTATTGGCTCTCATTATCTATACAACAAATACGCACAATAAATTCCGTGAAATACTAAACGGAAAAATATTTCAAAGCTACTTCTTCGTTTACAAAGCATTTAATACGAAACGCAAACGTAACGGTACTTCAATCGTATCGAAGTTTCTTCAAAATAAATAGATTTAAAAAATATCTGTTGCATTGTAAAAATGGGGACATTACACTTTTTCAATGAATATAATTACAGTTTAAGGTGTGAGGATATTTTTAATAATTACTTCGTTCGTTTCGTTTTTAGTATAAAAATATTAAGTTAAATCTATTCTTGGAGTCACGTTAGCAGCGCCATAAACTTATTATTTATGTTAGTTCAAGAATAAACTTTTGTGAATAGGACTGATTCTCTACGACCTTTTATAGTATTTCTTCATAGTTGTTTGATCCATGTTTCCCTTTTAAACGTGGATAGAAGATGGGCAAAACGATATCGAAATAAATATCATATGATAATTAATTGATGTCGAAATATTAAACAGTGTGCACTTGTGTGTCATGCGCTAAATTTAATGCTATTTTAAATAGGTTAGATACTTCCATTAGAAAACAATATAAAGTACGTATTTTTCATCACATGATATGAAAAATAAATAAAAGTATATGAAGAGAAAATATATTTTTTTCATTAATATCGACGTAATTTCCTCTTAAGTTGGTTTAATATCCACATGAGATAACAGTGACGTATTAATAGGGTTTAAACGTATAATAAATTGAATACATATGTGAATACTAAATACTCTTTCTTTCATTACCACTATGATATAAGAGGGATGTTATACCCCAAGTTTGGGAAGTTTGGTTCAAGCAAGAAATTAAGTTTCATCTCACATGAATATAGAATTAAAAATCGATACGAATGGATTATTATATTCATTTATTTTATAGATACAGATGTCAGGTTTTAATTTTCTTATCCCAGAGGGTTTATCCAGTGCTAGGTGTTCACTGCGTGTACACCATATAGGCCGTTCCGTATATTTAACACATATTGCAATTTCTCTTGAAGGATAATAATGATTGAAGTACTTATCTCTATGTCCTTATGTGCGTGAGTGCGCACATAAGGACATGGAGATAAGTTAAATTGGCATTTTTATAAGTTTCTTTATTATATAAATTATTTTATTAACATATAGGTTCATGAAAAATCCTTGATTTTTCTATTCGTTATCGCAAGGTAAAATTAAACTGCGTGTTTCGCCTTCATGTCTGGAATTTATTCGGCGTTGTTTTCTTAAAAAATTTCTTAAATTACGAATCAACGTATCCTCGTTCATATCTCTAGAAAATATTATGACTTTCGTTGTAATGATTATATGGATGAATATTTGAACTGAAATTACTTATTAAATTTTTGGCATTCACAAAACCTTTTCTGTTTGACATATTTTTCCGTATATGTATATTCGTAATAATGTACATATCTGTCATCTAGTTAATAGAGGTTTTTAAACATATGATGTATTTATTTAGGAAACGAAGTATAAAAATTTTGTTTTGAGAATATCTACAAGACTGGAAAAATTCAAAGTTTTTCATAAGAGAAATAACAGAGAACATTATAATACATATTATTAAATTATTATTGAAAGACTGAAAAAAAATGGTTAAAAGATTTTTAAGAAAAATTTTTGACGAGTGTCCAAACTGTTTTTCATTTTATATATACATATTAATTATAAATATAGTTTCAAATATTTAAATACGTATTTGATATTTGGCTAAGACCTCCAAATGTAGAGGCCGGGTAGCATATATATATATATATATATATATATATATATATATATATATATATATACATGTATATATATATATATATACATGTATATGTATATATATATATATATATATATATACACAATCATCAGTTAGTAGAAAACATACCAAAATTTATGTTTATATTTAAGGTAAAATAAATATTTTGTTCTTTTAATAACATAACTACGTTCCGTAAGTTTTTTCTAAAAGTATTCGAAATATTCCCGTCTTTTTTAAAGGTTAATTTCTATCTCACGTGCTATCAGCATGATTTTCGTACAAACCATTCCACAATCCTTCCACTAATCCAGAGTTATCCAAGTTTTTCGAGCTTGTTATTTGGTATTTGGAAGATTTCCCTGACATTAACTGAGAAATACAGTATTTAAAATCATTACCAGAAATAAACTTGAAGTAAATGGAATTGCCTGATCTCCTTATAGTAAATATATTCCTTCTTTAAGAAACCACAAAAACAATTATGAGCTTATGGCATGTTCTTATTGACATCTCCCTCATATTATTCCATGTTCTTTAGACCGAACTCTCTTTTTCAGTTTAGCTAACATTTTGTACGTTTTGAAATACTTAATAATTATATTGAAAATGTTTTTTTGTAAATCTTCTATCTGCGTTACAAGGCCTTATTGTTTTTTTAATATCTTTATTTGAAATAATATTCTAGGAAACCCTTCTCACAATCCATTGCATCTATTCAATTAGTTGCTGTTCCAGGATTTGATATATTCTCCTACAATATTAAAGTACCCAGAATTGCGGTTTTGGAGTTTCCAATTTATCCAAGGTTTATTTTACTGTCTTAATGTAATATTTTACATTTTTTTTCTGTTGTTGACAGCCTTGCAATGTTGTTTTATATTCGTGACACATCACTGATTTGCTGTACGTTTTAGTTGGTTCTTACTTCTAGCAATATTTTAATGCATACGTAAAAAAATACCACAAATGTTTGTTTCTACATCGCTTTCTATGCCGTTTGTAGAAAGTTCAATTTCAGTTTGCGTAAAAAATAGAATTCGATGCCATTAATTGAATATTTAAAAGGAGTGGAGGACGTTTCGTTTAATATCCTAAAGTCATGGTTAATTATAATTGGATGACATTTTATTCCAGACAAACGTCGCATAACTTGCACGGTACACCGCAAATCACTACGTATATCGTGGTGTTATGCAATGTGTCGTGTAAGTTAAGCGACGTTTGTTAAAATTTGGATCTGATAACTCATACTGGAAATAATATATATAGTAACTACATAATTATTCCGATTGAAATATGCACATATTCGCTTAAAAAAAAACTGCGTGATCAAACTCACGAGCAAAAGGTAGTAATTTTTAAAGTGAGATTAAATTTATTTTTTTCTTTTAGACAAATCAATGACTCTATACATTCACGATGTCGTTAATGGCATGTCGAGCCCAGTATCTTCCTTCCCCTAACTGTTTGTTGAAAGAGAGAACGATATATAACAGCTCCACTTATAAAACGTTACCCATTCAAGTTTAAAGTAAAATCCAAAGACAGAAAAAAAACATAATTTACCTGGACACGTTCGATGCCAGTTCTACCACACTTGTACCATTAGTCACCGCCAAGAGAAATTACAATGAATACTTCAACACGGAACACGTAGCGCGAGATACGCCGGCTACGATAAAATGGTAAAAAGGATGTCTGTTTCAAAATTCTAACAAAAAACTCGATGCAAATAAATAGACTATTACACTTGACGACTCGTCGGCTTTGTGTTTAGGTGAAATGAAATTTTATTTCTCATTTTAATGACGAACTCACAATGAAACTTCTCAGAGACGCAGACAGTTAACTTTTATTTGGCTAATAAATAGAAAATTTATTAAATGATTTGAAAAGTAAAATATCAACAGAGAGATGAACTTTTAATAAAAATAAGTGTTAACTAATATAAAGGTAAGTTATTACTCCGGTGTATTAATAAAATATTAGAAAGGTTTCTTAATATTTCAAAGAATATAAAAAGCTTCGTTTATTTTTATACAGTTTTTTTAATGTCCTTTCAGAACTAAGGTTCTTCTCTATCGTGCTCTTCATTACTAAAGGTAGTATTTGCCTTGAAAGTTTTTTGTAGCATTGTCCACAGATTATTGAGTAAGGACCTTCTTATTTTAGCACATATTATTTTAGTTATATCCATTTTACGTATGTTATAAATGTCAACTTTTTATAAATAAGGAAAGAACCATATAGGACTTGCTTTATGTGTTATAGGCGTATTGACATTATATTACTGTCTATGTAATATCTTGTCACTTTAATGTGATGTCTTATAAAATTATAACTGTAAACAAAGTCCTACGAAACCCTCTATAAAATAAACGCTATATTTTCAAGTTTAGAATAATACGGATAGATAGTTACATTCCCTTATTCATAGTTAAAAAATTACGCACAAAAGTAATACAACAAACAACTCGTTCATGATAGTAATGTGGCCGTAAGAGTTACTCAAGTGGTGCTTAAGTGATAAACAATTTTTATGCGCGATACAACTCCCTTACATTTAATTACAGTCATCATATTCGTCTGAGTTTTGTATTTTTTGTAAAATATCAACACCATAGTAAATAGACGAGTCTGAAGTACAATTTCGTCAGTATTGATGTGAAATATCTAACGGGGCGTTTGGATTAGATTTAAAACGTTTTGATGGCAAGAGGCGCATTGGACTTCAGCCAGCTTCATCTATTGTCGACTCTTTCCGACTTAATTCGTATCAGCATTGTTTCTTATTTGCTAAGGCTTAAAATTATATTCGTTTATATCGGTGTATTGCATTAAACTGTCTTAAAATGTTAAAAGAGTTATATAATCTGAAATAGTAATGTTAATAATTAAACTTAAATACATATGATTTTAGAATTATTATTATTTACTTAGTAGTTGTTTACTTTTGCAGAGTTAAATTTATAAATATTTCAATATAAAAATATGAAAACGTTTCAATTTCGATTAATTTTGCTTATTGAATATAACTCGAGATTGAATAGTGAACAATTTATTAATATCTATAATTGGAAAAACCGATATTTACATTTATCGAAAATAATTAAATATTTATCGAAATTAAGCCAACACAACACAGAAAGGGAAAACACGACAAATCGAAGTGGAATCGAATGGAAAAGGTGTATTTTCCAAGCTCCTGGTAACGAACATGGTTTCCAAGATTTGGAGCATTTTTAGGCGGAGTATTGAGTTTCAATTACCTTTTAAAAAAATACGTAAATCCATTTAAAGGTAAGTAAAATAAAATTCATTACTCCGACAGAACCGAAGGCAGGAAGAAGTCCTTATTTTTTACTGAATGTAGTTGTTAGGTATTTGTTGGATATTTCGTTTTCTCTTTACACACTCAGTACATTTTAATTTTTTTTTTAAATTCCTGACGTTAAATTGTACAATACCTGAATCCAACTACTGGACATAGCGAATTAAATTTTTGATCACCAATGTTTATATTTGAGTAACGCAAGATTTTACTCCTTCAGACCATTTCTCGCACTAAATCACAGAGTGTCCTACTTTTAATTTTATACATCCTGTTGACAACCTGTTGACATAATTTTGTTGACCATCTTGTGTATACGTATAGTTTATAAATACATTATCAAAATTCCAATCGCAGGTATGTGGACTATCCGGTTTGTATTACTGTTTATGTGAATACGTTTATATTACCCCTAACGCACCGTTGAACCATTTATTGGTATTGTATATATACCATGAAATTCCTCTTTTAGAATAATAGCTTTTAGCTTTTTAGTTTATAGATATATACATTTAGCGTAAGTCAACTTCGCATAAATACTTTTCTATCATATACAGAAACGAAAAAGATAGAAAAAATAAAATCTCTGTTGCAAAACTTTAAACTGTAGTATTGAGAGTTATATATAGTGTTCTGTAGATTATTTGATGTTTGATATTAAAACACTATTTCCTGCCAAATACAATTTCCTGTAAAATAGAATTATCGAAATTTGCAAAATGTGCCAGGCATGGTCGCAAGTGCTATGCCAAACATAAAACAGGATACCTAAATTTTTAAAATAATTGCACAGAAATATTAAAGCTCTAACAAACATAACTTCACCTATATCGCCACTCCAGCCACGATACTTCCGTAGCATATTATTGTGACACTGTCTGAAACTATTTCCTATACAGCACGATTAAAATTTTGCTTCACAACCTTAAAATGATAAATCAAGACACTATCTACAACTAATTACACCTATACTGCCACTCCAGCCACGATACTTCCGTAGCACATAATTGTAACACTATCTGAAACTATTTCCTCTACAGCACGATTAAAATTTTGCTTCACAACCTTAAAATGATAAATCAAGACACTATCTACAACTAACTACACCTATACTGCCACTCCAGCCACGATACTTCCGTAGCACATTATTGTAACAATGTCTGAAACTATTTCCTCTACAGCACGATTAAAATTTTGCTTCACAACCTTAAAATGATAAATCAAGACACTATATACAACTACTACACCTATGCTGCCACTCCAGCCACGATACTTCCGTAGCACATTATTGTAACACTGTCTGAAACTATTTCCTCTACAGCACGATTAAAATTTTGCTTCACAACCTTAAAATGATAAATCAAGACACTATATACAACTAACTTCAGCTATACTGCCACTCCAGCCACGATACATCCGTGGCACATTATTGTGACACTGTCTGAAACTATTTACTCTACAGCACTTACAATTTTGCTTCACAACCTTAAAATGATAAATCATGACACTATCTACAGTTACTTAATACAGAGATACATGAAACACTTCATTGTAAATTATGTGTCTAGAATAAAAATAGAAGGTTGGTCTCTCTTCGTACCATGTTTGTAATAAGTACAATATGGTGTGATGCCATTGTTGTTTAATTTCAAAGTTATTCCGCTTAGAAAGAGGGAACAAATAAAAATATATTATATAATATAAAAAATGTAAGACAATTTTGTAATAAAAATTTTTTTCTTTTAATTTGTAGAAAATAAATATATAAATTATTATATTCAATAAATACACTAGCATAAAAATACTATGAATTACACATTTATTATATTACTTTCCAACATTACTATGTAGACAAAATATTTTCAATATGGGACAAAGGATACTTTTGCCTAAAATCAACTTTTATCAGGGCATTTAAAATCTAAAATTTATAAAATTTTAAAAAGTACGAATGGAAATTTTGAAATCTCATTTGCACGAAATATTACTATATTTTTAGAGAGCAGTCATTCACTCCGCTCCTCCGTCAGGCCATTATGGAATCATCAAGAGTAATATATCCACTTTTATTGTCCTTATTAACATAACGGCGCAGTTTAAGATCAAATATTTACGTTACAAAAGCATTTTATATCGCGCAATTTATCTGCGAGTTAGTCAATTACTGTGGTCTTAGTAGCAATTGAATATCAGCAAAAAGTTTGAATACTTTTTTCAAGAAATGTGTCCACAGATGCAACATGTTTCGGTTAGTTGTGCCACATTCGTCTGTATTTTTACTATTTTTTTTTAAGCTGCTTCATTAGTACTTTCTCTTCAATAAAACGAATATTTTTTTATTTTCATTCTTAGTTTACTCTTTAAGTTCATAAAATTGTTTCAGAAATGCATAAAATTACTATTTTTGCTAAAATTATTCTAGACAGATTAATGTTGAATAAAATAGTAACTGTAATAATTGTTTATTTTATTTTAAATATATTAATTATTTTAAAAGGTTGTACATTGGTGATACAAATATTTACTTTATAATTAAAAACGATACATAATTTATGAAACAATTAACGGAGCCATTATTTTGAAAGAACATTAATTTTTTGTATTTTTTTTTATGAAAACATTTTTTTTAATTTGTTCACTTTTAAATATTTTTTCTAAGGTGTCCTTTGTGTTAAAAATTCAAATGTATAATTTATTTAACTTTAATGCACGCATAAAACTATATACATATTTGATAGATATTACTACAGAAGGAATCTCTTTCAAGCGACTGCAAATATTAAATATGAGAATTTAGTAACGTAGAATAATGTAAAAGATATTTACAAACTTTCCTATTACAAAATTTACAAATTAGCATATGTATTGTTTAAATACTACTTACTATGTAAGAAATTATTAATTACATATCTTGACGTGCCAAGGAAAGTGGAATTAAGGCGGATTTAACTTTAATGCACACATAAAACTATATACATATTTGATAGATATTACCACTGAAGGAATCTCTTTCGAGCAACTGCAACTGGTAAATATGAGAATTTAGTAACGTAGAATAATGTAAAAGATATTTACAAACTTGCTCTATTACAAAATTTACAAATTAGCATATGTATTGTTTAAATACTACTTACTATGTAAGAAATTATTAATTACATATCTTTACGTTCCAAGCAAGATGGAATTAAGTTCGGGTAGAACTAACAGATTATAACAAAAATACTTTTTCAGAGAGCTTTTGAAGTCATTTATAGAGAGCGAATTTCTGGCGTCGAGATTCATTTAATTCCATAGTTCCGTGGCTTGAATAGAGAAGGACTGTAATAAATTATGTGTCCTGGATTGTTAATAAAAAAAAAATATATTTTTTGCATATTTTTTTGATACGGCATAAAGTATATTTATACTTTTTTCTTCGTAGAAAATTTTTCATGGAAAACTTTCTTGAAAGTTACTTTTTTTAAATTTTACGGCCTATATTTAGAGGTAAAATAGTTATATTACATATTCGCTCTATTTTATGTTATGAAGTATATTGATTTTTTTCTGGTTTTAAGGGTATAATATAAAAAAAAACTATATCTATTTTTATATCCAATTTCCAAAATTTCATATACAGCATGATCAAATTCATGTATCTTTAATTGACATATAACATTTTAGGGCGTATGTAAATCTTATGAATTACAGGTTTTATATCCACGTATCTATGTTTCAATTACAAAGGTCATATGTTTTAAAATCTCCAAATAAAGAGATGGAAACATTAACAAAACAATATATTATTAAATACACACAACAATGAGTAAAGCAGCAACGAGTAAATTTTTATTAAAGATCAGTCGAAAGATCAGTTTATTAATTAAAGATCAGTCGATATTTATGCTCGTAATAATTGCAGAGACAAAAAAATTAAAGAAACACGCTAGAGTGGTATTCTACCACTCTAACGTGTTTCTTTAATTTGTTTGTCTGCAATTATTACGAGCATGAATATCGACTGATCTATGAATCTTGGAAACATTTTTGTTGAAGTTATAATTAATAAATAATTTTAGTTAATTTGTTAGATTAAATTGTTATTTTGTGCATTTCGATTATGACCAATGCAATGAAAAACTTAGAAATTTTATGAAATTTGGAAGAGGATATGTGAATTGATATTCTATTGATATATTTCTTAGAATATAACATCCAGTAAGGTCCATGAATACGGCGGCAGAAAACAAATTCGCAATTCACTATGTGCTACGGTAATGAACGGAAAAATTTAAGATTTTTTATATACCCAATTATGTTATATTACCATGTTATATACCCATTTATGTTACATTACCAAAAAAAAAATAAACAATATAGAAAGATATAAAAATGCCCATTTAACTTACATATCCGTCACTAATCCTAACACACTTTGGTCATAACTCACCCTCAACATAAAATACGACACGTGTTAAATATACAGAGCGACCTACAACGTGCACGTGCGGAGAACACGTAGCACTGTGTAAGCCGTTTGGGATAAGAAGATTAAAACTAATATCTATAAAAAAATAAAATAAAAACTTAAATTTACAGTTCCATTCATATCGATTTTTGACTCCATATTTTATTTTTTATTTAAACCGAATAAAAACTTTTAAACTCGGGAGTAATTATAACATTTTTCTTGTACCATAAAAATTACGTAAGAAAAAGTATTTAGCCTTGTATTTATTTAATTTATTATATTTTTAAATGATATTAATATGTCAATGTTATCTCAGGTGAACGTGACGCTAATCTGGAGATTAAGACTAGACTATATGGGTATTAATTCGATAATAATTTTTTTTCTACTTAAATACTTATATTTTCATAACACGTGATGGAAATACTTTTTCCATATTTTTTTCGACAAATATTGAAGGTATAACATTTTTGGGGTAAGACATATATCTGTTTAATAATTATTGTTTAATATTGTTTAGATTTTCAATCGTCCATCTATGCTTAAACCTGAAACGTAGGTCAAAAAGCTACGAAGTGATGTTACAGAAGCCTGTCGACTACAAGCTCTGCTCAAGCAATTTTATCTTTAAACTGACATAAAAAACAAGTTGTTGGCGTTATTAAAGTGACTGTACGAATTGATGTAAAATTGCTATTTTAACGACAAAAAGGAATATATTTTATTACAAAAAATGTCCTCACACCTCAAACTGCAATTACATTTATCGAGAAAGTTTAACATCCCCGCTGATACAACGTCAAGTTAAACTGACATAAAAATCAAGTTGTTGACGTTGTTAAAGTGACTACGAATTGATGTAAAATTGCTATTTTAACGACAAAAAGGAATATATTTTATTACAAAAAAGTCCTCACACTTCAAACTACAATTACATTTATTGCGAAAGTTTAACATCACTGCTGAGACAACGTCATGAATATTTTTGAAATTAAATTTTTTGGAGCAATTTCGTTACGATTGAATGACTATCCGAATTTGCGTTTCATATTATTAAAACCAATGTGGAGAAGGAAGTAGCTCTGAAATATTACAAATTATGGCATTTATTATTCGTTGGGCATATTTATTGTGTAAATAAAAGTTACTTAAATATTAATTTAGTTTTATTTCAATATAAATGAGCATGATTTATTTTTTTTTGTGTTTGAAAAAAAAACACGTTGATAAGGTAATTCACTATGGTTTATGTAAGTTCTAACCTGACATCTCATTATTTAGGTGCTTTATACTATATAAACAGGTAAATTCCTTCCTGAGGGTTTGGTAATTTACGTGGGCAGTAAGTCGACTAAAGTAAAAAAATGACTTTGTGACGTTAAAAAATGAAAGAACAACAAATATTATTAATTATCAACGAATATATAGTTGAGTCAGACACAATCTTTACAAATAGCATGTTGCTGTTTCCCAAATAACAGTAGCAGGAAAAAAAGTTTTAAACAAACGAGATACATGTAGCCGTATTTTGGTGTTTGAGAATATTAAGATGATTAAAAATGACTGCAAGACATTGATTATTCTGTAATATGACAGATATTCTAATAGCGTATCTATAATAGTATATATAATAGAATATCTGTCAGATTACAGAACAATACACATATATTGATGATTTGTCAAATTACATTTGTTGATGTATTACGAATAATTTTTTTTTAATTTTAAATATAAAGTTTTTAGATGAGAATATACAATATAGAAAGATATAAAAATGTCTTTAATTTTTTTCACTTGTGAAACTCTTGGTTCTTTTAAATAATTCACTATTTTATTTAACAATTTTTTGACTAGTAGTTTTTGAATAGCTGTGCGGTTTCTTAAACGTTGTTATTCGTAAGTTATAAACATAAAAAAATTAACTTGCCAAGCAGGAGAAGAATTCACATTAAGAGGTTTCCATAGACCTTTAGGCACTTATAAACATTTCAGGGTCCGTACTATTTCTTCTAAACAGTATACAAATATTAGTTTTTGCGAAGTACATAAATTGTCTTCTATAAGATATAGTACACACACTATGGTACACAAAATATCGGGCATAAAAATTGTGCAAATTTAAAAGAAATCATAAAATATGGGATCATTTTTTTCTTTTTCGGTAACGTTTTAGTCAAATTTTACTAACCCTTTTTTCATGACTTTTGGCTTAGTAGTTTCGGAAGTAAGGAGGGAAAATGCTCTCTTTTCGCATATTTTTTGGAGTATTTTTAAAAATTATGAAAAAATTATTTTTGTATTTTTATAAGATGTACCATTAAATTATGTTCCACAGGATGTATGAAATAAAAAAAATGTATTTTTAAAAATTTTATTTTGATCGGCTTTAATTCTTAGATGAGCATTTCAAAAAACTACATAGTACAAAACATGTGGGTTAATAAGGTGTACTTTCATCACAAATTTTAATTTTAAATGGTTTATGAGAAAATTGGCTGTAAATACAGAAAAACGTTATCGCCCATTACATTTTTCATCGGCGTAAAAATATGGTGCATCTTTCAACAATAATAATATTTGGATCTTTTCACAGGCTTCGCTAAACCAATATTTTTCAGTGTTAGGTTGAGTAGTTTCGGAAATAAGGAAGGGGGAGACATATTTTTTGCATATTTTTCAGTATATCTCTAGAGTTATAATTCTTCAATTATTGAAAAAATAATTTTGATACCCTTATAACAAACCCTCTCAAAAGATCATTTTTGCTTCTGATAGTTTCAAATGAATATTTTGAGTTTTATCTATTTATCTATTTATATATGCGGGTTGATACGTTTTATTACTGTATCAAATTTCATATTTCTACGTCAAGAAATTTCTGAGAAAACGGCTGTAACAGAAGGGCAGACAAGTGAGTAATCTTATAAGGGCACCGTTTTTCCTTTTGCGGTACGAGACCTAATAAACAACTCACCATCTCTTCGCTTACTTTCACAATCACTCGTATTTCATGTTGATTTTTTTAAAGAATATTTCAGGATCATATAATTAATATATAATCAATTTTATTTTTAAATTCCAGTCAATTAAACAATTCTAAAATCTTCTTTCAACCCCTTTATTGTATGTCTTATTGTAGTGGAGTACACCTTGGGCAGATATAATATTCTCTTTTTTCACTGAAAAGTCATCCACAAAACATTAATTCTTTAAAACTTTATTCTTAATTTGTTACAGTGTGGTCGAAAACGAATCAAGTTTATTTAATTTAACCATTTTTCGAACTGAAAGCTACCTAGGTACCTAATCAAGTATTCCATTTCCACTCTACAGGCCATACATATTTCACCTACAATTCGAATTTTACGCACATAATAATATCGGCTCGCCTCTCGGCCCGGGTATTGCAGTTCTTTGCTTATTTCCTACTACCTGGCAGTGTTTAGGTCGACCTATAAGTGCGTTATCATAATTCTGGTCACGGTCCTATGCGTAAGCGGTCACCCGCGCCACTTCAGCTATTTAAATGAATATATTTTTATTAGCCCTATTGGATTTCGAAGCTCGTATATTCATTTATGTGGATTATATACTAAGGAATGCTTTGTTTATTGTAATACATAAATGGATTTTACGGAAATTCACGTACTTTGTCCAACAAAGTTAAGTTTTATATGCGTACACAAATTATGATTTTGATGTCAGAAACACAAACTCTAGTTGATTATATTTTTGTAAAATATTGAAAATATTGAAAACAAATTATGTGTAATGCTGAGTGAAGTAAACAAATTTGAAACAATATTCTGAAATTATTCGTATCAATAATTATTCATGTCGAAATTAATACAGAATTAATTGTAAAAAGAAAGTGGCAAATTATGTCTTCTAATAGTCTTATTGATAATATAAGACGACAATAACCTTTTGTTCTTCTTCTTCTTCTGTACTACACCTTGAAACAGGTCGATGCCCTAGACTGAACTTTTTCGATTAATTATTCTTTGTTAAATTATAATCATAAAGGTCCTATTATAATAATTAGTTCTGAAAAATAATTTCAATAAAAAAAAATTTATTTTCTATTTTTTTCTATCATAAAATATTATTTCTATCAAGTCTCATTTTTATATCATTAAAAAGAATCTCCAAGAAACATAAAATTGGAAATTCAATATGGCTTTATTAACAAAAGACAAAATCAGCAGAATAAATGTGAAAAAAACACAAAACTACAAAGATTTTTTTTCAGTAAAATAATACTCGTATCTCTTAATAATCCAATACCAAAAACGGATTCACCGCATCGCATCATATTGTTTTTATGACGCCGCACAACGCCGGGTTTTGGACGCATCGCATAACACTTATACTTCGCATTTGCGTTGGAATTTTGTATCTTGGGAACGGAATGAGAAATTTTAATAATTATAATTGTCTCATTTTGTACTCAAGAGCCCACAGGATTCGCTATACCAATTTACTGACACCTATATGAAAATAATAATACCTTAAGAAGGCCGATAGCCTATAAATCATATAGATAAAGATACGATGTTCGACTTTATCTAAACTTAATAAAAATATATTTGTTATTGGATGCGACTCCAGTGGCACACGCGCTCAGAACCCTGACTAGAATTTTGATAACATTGTTCAATAGTATGCGGCACGTGTCCTAACGTGCTCCCTTAAATACAACATACCCATAGGATGGAAACTAAATACATGTGGCGTAGGATACTGGATACTGGATACTGAATACATGTGGCATTAGATATTAAGCGTAAATTTATTTTTGTATTCGAAATAATATCATATAATTAATGAGCCTAACTCCATTCTAATAACATTGGTTTAAATCACAGAATTGAAAGAGTTTTAAATAATTAACAAATGCGTTTGAAAATGAATAACTCTTTCAACACTCTTTCATTAGCTTCACTTCTATGTATGTATGCATATATGAATGTAGCGGAATCAATACTCAATTAAATGTTTGCCCACTTCCAGACGTCAAAAAAACTTAAAATTATATTTACAGACATAGAAATTAAAAACATGAAAGCAATTTTCAGCAAAATCTAAGATTATACATTGTTTTAAGTTTGAAACTGCTGGGGGTGTGCTGAGTTATTACATTTTAATTTACATACCTATATATTTACTATTGGTTGAAATTGCCATAAAGTAGGTATCTATACAATTAATCAAATGTTATTTATGTCGTACAAATTGTAACTCCAAAATAAGCCGGAATTTAAATCAAAATGATTCCCGCTTCAAACAAATTTATTCAGAATTTATTAATAGGCTTGTTTGCGTGTCAATATTTTATAAGTTATTAGTTGTTATTTATTAGTATTTATTGAAAAAATTGAATAAATACATTCGGAAAAATAATTACGGCGTCATATATTACCTTTAGGACCTACTTCCTTGTTCACGTAACTTTTAACAACACCAAAAGCGAAAGCGACAAATATTCTATCGCATCGAAATTGTTTCGAAAGAATAGAATTTCTACAATATTCGTAGCGTTATCTTGGAATTTCTACAATATTCGTAGCAGGGCCGTCGTGTTTTCTCTGTAAAGATAACTGGAGTTGGAGGTGCGAGGGTTGTTTTTGTACGAACATAAAAATAGTTTATCAGTTAAGCAATTCGAAATCGATCCTAACGGCCACGTTAGCGCCGCCAACGAGTTGTTTTATTGCACGTGTTGTTTTTGTGTCCACTTTGTTAACTATACCGTGCTTGGGTGTCAATATATATGCGTAAAATTTTGTAGGTATTCTTCTACGAGATTGCTTAGTACTCTGTCTCAGATAAAATATGGATATTAATACTTTCCAATACTTATAAAAACTTCCTCCGCGACAAAATATGGCATCCGTAATTGTTATTTTTTAAGAAAGTACTTAATTCATAGTTTTTGAATGGGAGTGAAACAATTTTTCAGCTTTCAAAAGAACTAACGTAATTTTCTCTTAAGCTCTTAATGAAAATAATATTTTTCGGCGAGACTAGCTATATATTACGCATAAATTTCGAATAACGAAGGAAATGCAATTGTATATGCTATTAACCTTTCTCACGTAATGACATTTTACAGCCAATCTCAGCTTCAGAAGGCTTCGTCATTAGATCCTAAATAAGAAAAAATAATCAAATGCATATGGTATTTCTATTATAATGAATTTATTGTATAAACAAAAGATTTATGCAGATATCCATCAAAACGTTACAAAATATATTGTATTTCAATTTATAGTTAGGAACAACTATAAGATCACTTGTGTGTCCGTCCGTGTGACTATATGTCACTGTTGCTTTTCTCAGAAACAGTTTAAAGTAAAAACTTTAAATTTATCGTAGTGATCATATTAAGCCGCATATATCATAACAGTCAGGTAACATTAAAAAATATTTATGTGAAAATTGTTAAGGAATTATTTGATTTTTTTCTCCATTTCCTGTGTCTTTGGATATCATCATATAATTTGAACGAAAGATTATTGCAAAATTACTTTTAAATATATTATGTTAAAAAGTTCAAGAATCCATAAAAGGGGTCTCCCATTTTCGAAGCTGCTAAAGTAAAAATTATAAGTAACTTTAAAATTTTTGCCTTAAGTTTAAAACTTTAGGCATCTTTGTATATTTCATAGTTTTTCATAAATTCTACTACTACATTTACACGACCGTGAGAGGTATACTAGGCAATACGTTTATAAGGTAAAAATAATATTAATATTTGTAAATATTTTAAAGATAAAACTATGTAACCTTTAACATAGCTTGAATATATTTTTGGTATTAATTTTGTGGAAATTAATTATCACTTAGTTTTTATTCACAACTAAATGACACTATGTGATGTAGTATTATTTCCACTTTATTTAAATTCATAACCATGAACTAGGTTTCGTTGTATAAAAACATCCTCAGGTGGGCAATTTGTAAAGATTTTCTTAACAAATTTTGATTGAAAGATTGATCTTTGTAAACATTTGATGATGTTTGTTTAAAGTTTTGAATAAAGTAGAAATAATATTACATCACGTAGTTTTATTTAGTTGTGAATAAAAATTAAGTCTTATATAGCATTTAAGGGTATATATATATATATGTATATATATATATATATATATGTGTATATATATATATATATATATATATATATATATATATATACATACACACATTGTATTACCGTTTTAAGTCTGTGAGTGTGTACGTAACCTGTCTAAGTGAATACAACACACTCGTAGTGTGAATTATATTCGTACTTATTATTATTCGAATCGATTATCACTAATCAATAATATCTGGTGATTAATGAGATATGTTTGTTTCACACAACTTTGGTAAATTATTTGAAGCGATAGGCATTAGATAGACTAACTTTCAAAATCTATACTCTACCTATCCATCAACGTCGATAGATAACTAAGATAGTTAATGATTTTCCGTCTATCCTTAGTTTGCTTCCCACAAATATTTTGATGTTTTAACTGTCTATCAACATTCGTAGATGGCTTTCTAGCCCGTTAATCTAAACATCTGGCAAATTCACCATTAAAAATAGATACGCACCAAATAAATAAATAATAAATAAAAACTATTATATATGATTAGGCGTAATTTAAACGTTTATTTTTAAGTGGATTTTTAAGTATCGGGTGTATTTTTGTATATTTCAAAGTAAAAATAATTTAAGTTAAGCAAAATCAGTTAAAGTTATGGAACATAACCAATCTCCGCTTTCAATTTTGTCAAATGTTAAATTAGATGAAAACCAGTGATTATATGAGGTTTATAATTAGTGAAATAAGTGTATAATTATTATTATAATATATAATATTCACAATAACACTTGTTATTACATAAATGTATATATATATATATATATATATATATATATATATATATATATATATATATAAATAGTTAATAGAATGTCACTCCACATTTACCTTCTGAGAATCTTCATTTCATTCTTGAATATTTTACGTATGTACAATTCAACTAGACATGTGTAAGATTTTTGTGTTATTTTCTGCTTTATCGTTCATAAGGCAGCTTCTTTAAAGTCAACGGAATGTTATTTACATTTGTAGACGATATAACTATTCAACATTTCTTCTAAATTGATTTCAATAACAACTGATAATATCACAATCGACCAGCCTATAATTCGAAGCTAAATTATTTGTTAAAAAAAACCTTTGAGCGCAATTGAATCCGTTTTTAACATTCAGCGCCTATTTTAAACAAACAAGTTGAAACTTGTTGATTACTTTTCACAGCACAACACTTTTAACAAGAGAAAAACATTTTCTCAATTATTATGTATATAATAATAACGTTTTTTATTAAAATATTTTTGGGCGCCCCTGTTTTATATTAAATTATGCACCTCAACGAACTTTAAAATCCGCATGTAGACAAAGTGTCTTAATCATTTTACAAAATGAGGCTGTTTCCTAAAAATATTTAGTAACGTTGAGTCGGATTGTAAACCAAGAAATTAAAATATGCTAGATTGTAATAATATTTCGTATTCTACAGTGCGGCTTTAAAACGTGTCTTCGTATTTTTTTCTCGTTTAATAAGGTGTAAAGCCAACACCGCACAATAAAATTTATCTCCCATTTGTACATTCTGAGGCTACGTATGACAAAAAAGACAAAACAGGCAGCATGCAGTAAAAGTGTTTGCATAAAATGCAATTTCAAATTTTAATACGAACTTCAGTGAAAGTGGTAATTTTTATGGACTGCTTTAATTATCAATTATTCGAATTTCATGTGCTTTACAAATATTAATACGAAGGATCTATGGACGTTAATAAAATATAATTTTCTTATCTTGTCAATTAATAAATCTAACTTTGTCCTGTTTACTTCACAATTTATACTGTTATTTGTGAAATTTTGCTTTTAAATTGTAAAAGAAATACAAGACCACAATAATTACATTTCTTTGTATTTTGTTACGCTATGGAAATCCTAAAAACTCTTATTTAATATTTCAGCTAACAGGTTAGACAATTTCATAATGCGGTAAAACCTTAGAAGCTCTATTATAGTATACGGTTAATATATAATACGGCTTTCAGGGAAGAACAGCGTTTTGTAAAATACATTGTCACTTTATAAACGAGTGGATTTTAAAATCTGGCTGAGATACGTAGATAATTAAGAGTTAAATTACTTATAAAACGCTCAATATTTACTCAAATATTGCTTATAAAACGCTCAATATTTACTCAAATATTGCTCATAAAACCTTCAATATTTACTTAAATATTGCTCATGAAACGGCCTAGAGTATGGCCGTATCTAATTATTGTGCTATTTCCTCTGCATATTTGGCTCGTATATGCCACTGTGTTAGTTACAGTATTTCAGTAGGAAATAAATATTTTATTTTGACATTATAATATTTATTAGCACGAAAGTATTAATTTTATATAGCTTAGCCTATAATGACGTCTTATTCGAGTAAGACAAAAATACCTCTTCACTCCATGTTTTCTTATGCACCTCGGACGAGATTTCATCATGTGCTCAGAAAAATTGAGACTTTTATGCTAAAAATATATATCAAGCAGTAATCAAATTTATGGATTTGATAAATTTGATTACTGCTTGATATATATTAAATTGTTTCAATAACATTCAGCAACAAAATAACTACAAAAAACTTATTATAAATTACTTTACTATGAAGAAAAATGTAAATAGCAATATTGTAAATAGATGAAAAGCACATTAAAAACAAATCAACTTTATAAATGACAAGGTTTAAAACTGGTATACTTTATATTTTAAATACGAATTTTCAAAAATG
This sequence comes from Druceiella hillmani, assembly GCA_039881145.1. Classification (NCBI taxonomy): domain Eukaryota; kingdom Metazoa; phylum Arthropoda; class Insecta; order Lepidoptera; family Hepialidae; genus Druceiella; species Druceiella hillmani. The sequence goes on along the minus strand of JAYKKI010000003.1, from coordinate 38,800,063 downwards.
TTCAATCGATGGTAGAAGGTTTACCTAGTTGAAAAAATCTATTTTAAATCGGAGTTTTCAAGCAAAGAAACTTTCGCATTATAATATTTGAAAATAACAAATTATTTGAAATATATTAGTTTTCGCCTTTTCGTCATGCTCAGTTTAACTACACAATGCTATAGTAGAAAAATATACATGGCTATTTTAAGACTTATGGGAAAGAAATTTGTGAACATATAAAGAGTTCAGAAAAAATATTTATGTTAACTGTATATTTGAAAAATACATTTATAAAATATATTTATTGTTCAGGTATATAGGTATATCCCACGCAGGATTCAAAGAAACTCTAGAGACATAAATAATATCGTTTAACTTAGCATTTTCGTTACCAATCCCAACACACATTCACCATTAGTATCCTCGAAGAGAAATTCGAATAAAACTTCACCCGCGAACACATGGCGGGGTACGCCAGCTGGGATGAGACGATAAAACGAACGTCTATATCAAAATTCCAACGGCAAAGTCGGGGTAAATAAATACACAATTCCATTCATGTCGAGTTGTCGGCTTAAAGGGGTGAGCGAGGTGAGAGTAAACTTTATTTCTTATTTAAACGCCAAACTAACAATGAAGCTTTCCGAACTTAGCGGCGACGGTTAAACTTTCATTATGTTGGAAAGGTCAATAAAGTAAGAGATTGCATTTGATTAACCCCTTTAGAAAGTTGTTTCAAAATATTGGTCACGTAAGGATGCAGATAAATTAAAATCAAAATTAATGTATATGGTAGTTCTACTTATGTCAAAATTTAAAAAGGAAAAATATGTATAATCATTGGAAATATAATTTAACTACCTGTATAATATATCTTCTAAGTAGTCCTATTTAATTATTCAAAATATGGCGTCGAATTTTGAAGAAAGAGAGAATTCTTCAATAACCAATACGCATATCATGGTTAAGTTAAAAATAATTAATCGATACCTTGAACACTTCAGATTGCGGTAGTGAACTCAAATCAAGTACATTAATTATTGATAGAATCCAGGATCTGAAAATTATATTGGAAGGTGGTATGAGCAGATTCTCAATTATGAGGGATATATTAATTATATCAGATCTCGTTTGACTTGTCTTAATGATTCTTTTGACATTAGTAGTAGCCGTGGTCTAGGTAAAAGAGTCGGAAGGTGATGACAGGAACTGCTCAGTTACGAGGAGTAAACTTACTGAATTTGGGCTCGTTGGACTTGTGTGACGAGTCTAATAATGGAGTCAGAAGGTTATGACAGGATCTACTTAGTAATAAGATGTAAACTTATCGAGTTTATTTGTCGTTAGATTTGCATGGACCTAAAGGCAAGAAAATAACAAAGTAAGTAATAACGTAAATATCCTGTACATATTTACGTTATTACATTGGCATGAAGCAATTAAGATATTAGTAGATTCACATGCATATATAAAGGCATGAAGCAACTATAACAATAATAGATAGTTTAGTAAACACGTATAGGTGTATAATGTTATGATATCATTGTGTTTACTTTATACTTTAATCGTATTTTTTAAGTTTTGTTTCAAACCGTCAAGGCCAAAATTATAATATAGAGATTTGACATTTTTTAAAAGAAGAAATGAAAATGATTTGACATCTGTTGTCTTCAAGAGAAAATGTGTTAGAAACTGATAGCATTTAATGTTATTTTCTTTCGATTTAACTCGCAAGCGTATTTTAAATAATTAGTGGAAGCTATTACCAACATATAAAAAGGTATAGACAACTAGGACATTAGTAAGCATGTAGGTAAGTGTATACATGTATATGCAAAGGCATGAATCAACTGGGATATTAAGTAGGTGGATAGTTAAATACCCGATATGTAAAACACCGATATGTAAAAACATATTAAACAACTACACAGATAGGGATAATTAGACAGATAGGGAAGTAAGTAGAGTTATATTCAAAGGTTCGAAACGACAATATATTAAATAGGTAGGTAGGTATAAGTGAAGGCATAAAGCGAATAGGATATAAAGTAGGTAAATACGTACTGATTATATTAAAGTGAAATACGTATTCAGTGTAGAATCGGTGTCGAGTGGAATGTAGCATTCATCTGTATCTAATGTGTGTGTGTATTTTGTGAATTTATTCATGTTCGGAAACGATATTGTACGGCAAAAATTCGCATTCACTACTAGTATTTTCATTATTATAAAACATATTTATTGTTCAGGTATATAGTTACACATATTTTCCAAGCAGGATTTTTTTATTAAAAAGTGGGTTTCTTACTCGGTAGTCATGTAAATATCGGTTCACTTTTTTGCTAAAAGTTTTGTTGTCAAATTAAGGTAGATTCAAGTCTTTAGAAATAATAAGAATGTCTTAAAATTTTGATTATAAGTATAAATCAGAAAATTGTCTAATATTTTAATGTGAAAAACATGTTTTTATGCAACTTTCAGTACAATAAATTCTTACATCTCTGTTCTATTCTCCCTGTCTAAACATAAAATTGGTATGTGAAAAGTGTACAATGGTAGTCTACGAATAGCTCTACGTACGTATGTAGAAGATCTACGGCCTGATTGCGTAATTATAACATCACACTTAAACTATAAACAGTTTCAGCTTTATAGCTAAGGCTACAATTATTAATGAAATTCACATGTGACACAAAAAACAACTTGTTCACAGCATTAACGGAACTATAAAGATAGCTTATAATCATCACGTCTATCTACATACATTCGTAGACCTACATTCTACAGTTATCTGTATTCGGAGAGCACGACCACTTTACTGAGATAGCGCCACAAATATCGGAAGAATTCTTTTCTCTTGAAGCAATTTCGACACGTTTAAACAATGCTCGTTCTCGTATTATTAAAAGTTACGAATTCTTACGCAATGTAGAGGAAAAAAATAGTTCTCAGATCAAATAAACGCTTCCATTAACGATGGCAAATATTTGTTACAGAAGTAATGACTGTAAACGGAATGAAGATATTTATTGATCACAATGATATTCGACTGAAAACCATTTTAATTAAGATTAAGATTTGTTTTGGAATACATCTGTAAAGCTGCTATAATATGAGGAGTGAAAATAAATAGCCTAAACACAAGATATAGGAATTTACATGCGCGACAAGCACAAAATATTTTTGGTATAGTTGGATTGAACAAAAAATTCGAATGCGGATGAGTAATATATTTTTTGAATATATTTGGCATTAATTTTGTAGAAATTCATTATTCACAATTAAATGAAACTACGTGATGTAGTATTATTTCTACTTTCTTTAATTTCTTTAGCCACGACCTAGGTTTCGTTGTATTACAACATCTTCAGGTGGTATATTAGGAAAGATCTTTGCTTACGAAACCTAGGTCGTGGTTAAAGAACTTAAAGAAAGTAGAAATAATACTACATCACGTAGTTTCATTTAATTGTGAGTAATATATTTTTGTCCAACATTTACTATTCAGAATCTGTTACGACTCCTATATTTGTAACAAGAAAGAGGTATTAGATTAAATACCGTTTAGTATTACATTTCGAGTGTTAAATTAGTTTTAAGAATTATATACACAGATTTAATTATATAGAGCTATACAAAAAGAGCTATACATATTGAGAGATCATACATATATCTAGAAATTAGCTAAATTTGACAATAGGTCTGTATAATTATATTAATTCAACCCAATTGTGTCAATTATACAAATGTATTTATTGATCATTTGTATCCTAGAGTATAAGACTTTATTCAATATTCCGTTTTTAAATTAACTAACACTTTTGTGACATTTTAAGATTGTCAAAAGATTGAAAAAAATGGAACCGTTACAAAGTCACTTACATCCATCTGTTTTTTTTTGTTGTGGTTCCTGAGGAAAACCATTTGATGCCAAAACTTGAAATTTAACATAGTAATAAATTATGTTTGTCAGTGTATATCTGAATAGTCAGGTCAGAAAAAAAAATTATATCGAAATTCTAGGGGAGGTAAAATATACATTACCTCACCAGAAATTAAAAAAATATAAGGTATTAAAACGTGATTGAACAGTGTATAATCTACTATTTAAGCGAATACATATCCACCATTAGTACCCTCCAAAAGAAATGAAGGATAATTTAACCGCGAATATCTACTTTAGGAAAAAACGATTAAGCAAACGTTTTATAAAATTCCCACCGAAAACTTGGAGCAAATAAATACTCACTTTCATTTATGTCGAGTTGTCAGCTTAAACCAATGAGGGAGGTGAAAGAAAAATTTATTTCTTATCTAAGCGCCAATCTAAGAGAGGAGCCACCCGAATTTTGCCATTTTGCTGAATTAATAATAAGAAGTGTTATAAGTTTTCATAAGCTTATTTAAAGTTACTATGAAAAATATATATTATCTAAGAGGAATCAAATAAAATGAAAAGTATGAAAAACATAATTGAACTGAACATAAACGCTGCTTATTGAAATGTATACAAAACTACCATTAGTATCCATCAAAAGAAGTTATAAAAATACTTTAACTGGGAAGAAGTGTATCAAATAGTAAAATAAACATCTTTATGAAAACTTCAGAGGAAAATTCAAATAAATAATCTCACTTTTCCCTTCACGTCAAGCTGTCCGCTTAAGCAAGTGAGCAAGGTAAAAGGAAATTTTATGTCTTCAAGGTCAACAGAATAATAAAATGCGTTTAAATAAAATACACATGTTGGAGGAAGTTCATACGAAATAGTCATCCCACAAACTTGCATCATTAAACAATATTAGGATGAAAATATATAAAGACCCTCGCTAATCAAAGAGATAAAATGAAACTTTGTAAAAATTTGTTAATAGCCCAAAAACTATTTGTCCGTTATTTAAACAATTTATTGAAAATTTTTCCACGTATATTATGTAAACATAGAATGTAGTGGTAGTATATATATATATATATATATATATATATATATATATATATATATATGTATATGTGTGTGTGTGTGTATATACATATACATATATATATATATATATATATATATATATATATACATATACATATATAGTATGTCGTACATAAATTGTTATAATGTTTAGTGACTATTTTAATATCAAAATCATATTATCGTTTCATATTCGGTCAGGCACAATGTTTCGATATCTCTCAATCCGATTAACTTTTAACCTATATACAGACAAAAAATAAAAGGTCTACGCTGCGAGTATTAAAAAAAACAAAAGATCTACAAAACTCTAAGCAAACATATATTCGCAGCAAATCAATATGGAGCCGTGGGTTTATTACACATTTAAGCATTTATAAACATTACAGGGTACATTAAATTTCTGTTAAACTTTCAGAAAATTTTAATTGTTTAGAAGGTAAATATATTGTCTACTATATATTTTAAATAAATACAATATACACTTAAAATTACAAGGGTGCCGTTTTTTTTGGTTAGTTAGGGTAAAAAATAATTAGGAATTGTTTAACTATTATATTAATTTCATGTCAACTGCAGTTACCTTTATATAGAAAGTGCGACAAATCGCCAAAAATAATGCTAAAAATATTATTCAAGCATATTTTAAAGAATATCCATACGACAAAATGTTCATTGCTGCCTCTTTTGTACAATATTAAAGTTGTAATTTCTTATAAAATATGGACGCAAAAAAAGCTGATAATGATAGTCACGGAGTTAAACGTATGCTTCGTCAAATCCACATATTTGTTATATAAATAATAATTACATACAAAATAGCGAATGTATTTTGGATCACATTTTTATAGCAAAGTAATTTTATTTAAGTAGAAATAGTTCTATCAAAGACTTAAGCTTGCTTTGGAATATTTAAAATATGCGAGTGCGGCTGACACATCTTTGAAGAAGAGATAGCTGTTAACAAATTTACAACAATAATGGAATAAATAATCTCAAAATTACTTTAGTGTACACAAAATGTGAATTCGGTCCCGATCATTAGACTTAAATGAAGTAAGATATAGTTTTAATATGCTGTCGACATTTTTCCACCAAAATTTTCGACGACTACTTTGAAGTATTGGAATGTTGTAAATTCCATAACCGTGAAAAGTTAAACGTTTTGGAAAACTTGAAAAGTAAACACAAGCTCATTCTAGCTCCTTTCGATTAAATTTCCGTTCCATCGTCTAGTCATGCAAAACTAAAGGATATATTTATTTACTGTATGCATTCCACGTACAATTTGAGTTTTACATATATAATAAGATTGGCTCGCTAGTTTTAGCATGGACACAAAGTTGGGTGAGTAATCTCTTTTATTTTGCTTAGTATACATTGGCTTATAAGTGTGTTACCGAAATTGTCATTACTGTTGCAGTGTGAACGACCTATGTGTCAACGCAGGTCATTCACACCGCTTTCCGCTATTTGTACCAATACATTTTTATTAGCTATTAAATTATATATATATATATATATATATATATATATATATATATATATATATATATATATATACATATATATATATATATACCTGTAATTTAATACGTTTATGTGCTATAGTTATTTTACTTAATATAAATAAATTAATTTAAAGTTATGAATTATGTGTCAATAACAATAGTCAATTATGATATAATTGTATATTTAATAGTTTGCATACTTAGTTAAAAAAAACAAAATAACTATAGGTTACGAATACCTGTCTACAATATACAAGTTATACTTGTATCTATACACGAGTAAAATTTTCATTTTGACTAATCTTTCATAACGAAAGCTAAAAATAAAACATTTCTTTATTATAAATAAAGCTAGAAATTCTACATTTCTTTATTTAATAAGATATACTCTTATAACTTTCTCAACCAATTCTTCGGAAATAAATAATATTAAGAGGCAAAGCATTAGAATTAGTTAATACTATTTAGTGTTTTTAACTGATAAATATTACAATTTTAACCTATCATGACCCGAAAAAATAATACTAAAAACCAAATACAATATACAAGTTTCATATCCTTGATCAAAGCTGTGATAAGAATAGACATATCTTAAAAAAACGAATTGTCAAATATATTTATTTATAAAATTCAGTTTCAATTGCATATTAATACTGAATTTTGTTCCTTTCCTTAATTACAGATTTGAATTAAATGCTATGTTTGGTATAAGTTTGCTTTGGAATATTTAGAATATGTGAGCATGTGTCAGCCGACACATCTTTGAAGAAGAGACGACTGTTAACGAATATAAAACGAGAATGAAACAAATAATCTCAAAATAAATATAAAAAATTTAAATATAAAAAAGCGGAATTATAAAAATAGCGGAATTACTTATTTTTTAATTAATATTTTAAAGAATACTAGCCTGGATAAGTAATCAATGTGAGTATTAATTTTGAATGTTTTCCTAGTGTAAATTACTTTAATTACTTTTCGATGTTGAAGGGTTAATTTATTCACACCTGTATTAAATTAGGTAGATCAATATTTGTTTTAACCCTGACACTTTTAAAAAATATATTTTAAAATTTAAATATAACAAAGAAACCAGGCTATATAAGCACCGTCTTTATCTATGTTATGTTGCTTTTTCGTAGGCAGTAACAGTATTTATTGATCGGAAAAATCTGGGATCTTAGTTAAAAAAAAATTGGAAATGTGGTTTTTGAAGGCCTTCCACAATATAATTTTTGTAATCTGTTAATAATTGAAGAAATTAATTCAATTGCTATAAATTTTGACGAGCATGCTTTGTAGTATATAGCCTAGCGTTATAATGGAGAAAATAAACTCGGTCTTGCTGAGTACTTGGTTTGTTAGCGATATTGATGTAATTACTGATACTATATTTGGCGTAGATCTCTATATTTGGCGTAGATCTCTATATTTGGCGTAGATCTCTCTGAAAGTAACTTTTAATGAGTACGCCCTTAACATTCCACGAAAAGCTTACCTTTACCATTACCTTTACCTGAAACTCTCTTTTTCGTTGTAATAAGTCATTCAATCTTCGCGATTAAATCTATTTTCTACGAGGATTTGCTTGGCACTTTCTAACTTTCTGTAACAGACTACACTCGTACAATTATGGTAAATTAACCTAAAGTTAACGATAAACTTTTACGAAAAGAAAACGAACATTAAATTAATTAATTCTATCAGCTTAATTGTAAATTAATATTCTTAAAAAAAATAAGTAATGCCAAAGTGTGAAGTGCGATTTTTCAATCTGAATCCGTCATGTGTAAATCTGATTTATATGTAATAACGATTAAACTTCCGCTGCAAAAGGGGAAATAGACTTTAACCAGAGCATATTCTTATGTTTATTATTACTCACAATTTCAAATCTCTGCATTGATATATAATGAATACAAGAAAACAAATCTTTCTTCCACATGCTTCTTCGGATACAAATGCAAACTGCTTCATGATAATCACCCCCAGATCTCGGTTCTTTCTCGTCCCACCGTCGGATCATTATAGAATCATCAAGAGTAATACTTCCTCTTCCACTGTCCTTATTAACATAATGGCGCAGTTTAAGTAAAACTTCAATTATTTACGTAACAAAAGCGTCTCATATCGCAGCATTTATCTGTGAATTATTCAATAACTTTGACCTTAGTAGCGATCGAGTATTGGAAAAAAGATCGGGCCCCGTTCCCTGGAGATCTTCCTTCACGATCTCCCCCAAAACTTCCAATCGTCAAGTTTAATACGTTTGAGTCAATTACTTTTTACTTCTATTCCTACTTTATATATTTGAAGAACTTCACGGTTCATATAAGTAACCTTTCTGAATATCTTCCTTGAACATGTTTTATAAATCTTTAAACATGTTTTGCGCAGGGATGAATTAATCTTGTAATTATTACTATCCAGTCGTTAATCATTCTTATTATCCATTAAATACACGTACTCATATACAATATATAATTATTATACAAAACGTAATAATCAGACGTGTTGTATCACGTATTTGGATAATTTATAAACAATTGCCAATTGAATTTATTACATTTAATTAGTTCGGTGTTGCCTAAGCGAAAATTTGAAAGCCAAGAGGAGGAACATTGGAAACTATGTAACTGTTCTGTAATCAGACATAGTAACGAAGAAATAGGCACCTCAGTAGGGCAAAAGTATGAAACAGAAAGCCGACAGATGCTCAAAATGGGGCAAATGTTATTCTTGTTCTAGTACAACTTCTCTTAGGCGACTAATTAGATATTTGAATGTTTGGGTATTGCGATCCCATTGTAAATTATTATCGTTAGAGTTGATTATGTTTTGAGCAATAATGTTTTAAAAGTAAATTAAAAAATATGTTGGAAACGTTTTAAATTACGATAATAAAAATCGATATAATATTTTAAAAACACGTTATGAACTTCACAAATTCTTTCTATTTGTCATATCAATATAAAACAATTCCTCCAGCCTGTCAATGTCCGAAATCATTCGGTTTTGAGAATATCTTAAGATATTTCGAGTACACTCATTAATCTTTATTCATTCGACAATGCACAAACAATTATTTGCCATTGCATGACAATGCACAAAAAATTCTTTGCCATGCAATTCATGATTGGCGTACATCGTAGTGACTAGTAAAATAATAATAATTACTAATTGAAATATTCTAAACAAATTATATTCACATTTAATAAACATTAATAATGTATTACATTCACGGAAAATAAAACTAAAAGAATGTATTGTATTCACAGATAATAAAATTAAACAATGTATTACATTCACAAATAATAAAACTAAACAATGTAATGAGAGATCGACCACAAACATAACTGACGCCTACAGTCATGACTGATCTTTCTCCGAACGATTATTAATCGATTATTCGATTATAGGGATTCTTAAAGTAATAATTTTATAACCGATAACTATCATAATATTTCATTAGTATTTCCATCCGATCACGTTAATAATTCAAAATCGCTCACCGCTACTCTAGACGTTTTAAAGTCGCGTTGTGATTTTAAAACGTAAACGTCGAATGTTAAGTACGTTTTATATTAACTCAATTTTCATAAACAAGCCATTATTCTCTTCAACAAATGTTTCTTCTCTGGGTTTCCATTTGTTCTCTTTAACAAACGTTTGTTTTCTTACTTTCGTTTATTATCTTCAACATTGTTTGTTACGTGATACCATTTTCGAGTCATTTCAATCAGTATTTTTTTGTTAAAGTAATAACACATCAAACTGCACTTATTCGACTTATATTACTTATTTAATTTATCGCATACCGGTAGTAAACATTTCAGAGATGATCTGTTTTATCGGTATCCTCTGAAGTTACCCCATACATAGTTGCAAAGGTAGATATAGTATTGTTGTAATTAGTTTTATTTCATGTGGTATGAACTAAAAATCAGGCAACACTAACCTAATCTGAACTTGATTTTCTAATCTGAATTCCTAATTTGAACGCATGCTTTTATAAATGAAGACTTGCAATCAATATCGCACGTCCAAATAATAAAGTCCACTGTGCCACGTCCACATATATAGTCAGCACGTCAAGTATATATACACGAATTTATATTAATCTTGCATTGCGTATATATGAGAGTTTACAGCCACGGTGTTCATAAATTCATCTGGATTTCATAGGCTACCGTGCAATCAATAGAAAATTACCAAGCCACGAGAACACACATGAAACCATAGCCACAAAATATGCGTACTTACACGTAGATCTGCAGTTAGCATGCCATGTATATCGTATATTTGTGAACTTACAGTTACCCTATCTCGCGCATAATGTACATGAACTATGGTATGTCGTACTTTTTAAAGTTAACATATATGAACTCTAGTTACACTGTCATGTGCATGTACACGGGACTATAGCCTTCATACCACACACATACAATTTATTATATTTATATATTATACTTAACATTACATACACAAAGGTTTATAATTACCACACTACGCACGTACATATGAACTTACATCCACGATTATCAATCTATGAGTAATATAGCGAATAATTATAGAAAGAAAATTGTCATTAAGAAGAAAAAATTAAATGGTTCAATTAATATAAAAAAATAATGTAAAAAAGGAACTTTAGATCAAAATGCCATAAATATTAAAAAATTCTTATAAACCGACATCTTCAACTTAATGTTAAAAGCAATGTGTAAAAATTATTGACGTGAATTTTAATAACGTCACAAAGAATGGGAAATATTTTGTAAACACGTCAATAATTTCTATATAACTAATTACTCAAATACGTAGAGATATAATAATAACTTCAAGTGTCAATCGTAAATGAACTGTAATTAGTTAGTAATTCGAAGATATAAACTTGTTTAATACCATCCCAGCCTTAAAAAACTGTAAATTAATCCCGTTTCGATAAAATGTTTTATATATTACATATTTCATAACTTTAAAAAGTACGACATACACCTGTTTGAAACTTGGACTAAACACGTGGATATTTGGTAAAGTGTTCCAATAAAGAATGAAATGGAATGTTTTAGGTATATTTTATGTTATTGGAGTGGTAATACGAGTATCATTTAAAAGCATACGTAATGATTCTAAAATTTATGTGCGTTATATCTTTACTTAGAAATGTTTCAGAAAACATTGGAAAATCGCGGAATCGCATAAAATAGCGTATTTGCGTTGCGTAGCGTAGCGTAATTAAACGTCGCTTATCTATGAAATTATTTGATAGCCAATGAAGTTTCACTTCTATCACGTGAGTTGCACGTCATCAAATTTCTAAAATTCTTTGTCTTTATTTCTATGGATTTACGGCAATAACATTTTTTACTAAAATTTCTCAATGGTTCTTAAACTGAAAGAGCTGTGATGCTATGACATTATCATTATCAATAGGCTGCTTAGTTCATCGCTGAACATTTGAGGTAATGTCCATAATTGCCGTCCTGGGCAGAGGGATTAGTAATTGCAGTGCGTAGCTTCTCGAATCAGTGGCGCTGTTACCCGCGACTGGTCTGACGAATCTTACTATGTAATTACAAAGATTAATCCGCTTGACGAGAGATCTGGAGTCCAAACCGGGAACAAAAGGCGCCGCGCCTTCAAAGACCGTAAACCTGTAATCAACCCAACACATAAGGGCTACCTCTGCTATGACATACGGACGCAAAATGGTCAATCTTTATAACTTAAATGGCTGAAATGGAATGAGGATTCCGTTCTAAAATGAGTATAAATCGATGATCGGTATAAAATGAGTAGTAATACTCATTTTATACCGATTTCATTTTTGCCATTAAATTAAAAGGATTCCGATCTGCCAACAATTTTATGGGGATTCTGTTTTTTCCATAGAAATTATAAGGATTCCGATTTTTCCATTGAAATTATAAAGGTTCCGTTTCGTCATACGATTTATAAAGATTTAGTTTTTGGCACTTAAATTTCAAGGATTCCAGTTTAACCGCCAAATTATAAAGATATCGTCTTCGCAATTTAAATCATAAGGATTTCTTTTTGCCAATAAAAGTCTCAATACGTTTAGCACGTTCATAAGTACTGAGCAATCACTAGCAAAATGTTTTAAAATGAAATCGGTATCAAAAAATATGATTCATCACTGCAACGAGGTTTAGCATACTTTAAACAAGAAAATTAGCTATTAATACTTTCCTCAGGAAAACGTGGCGCAGATTACAGGGGATGGAATAAAATAGACGAAAAACAAGTTGAACGTCTATAAAAATTCAGCAGTAAACTCGGGGCAAATAAATACAGAGTTTCATTCATTTTAAGTTGCCGACTTAAAAGGATTAACGAGATGGGAAAAGCAATTATTTCTTGTATACATGCTCAACTAACAATGAAGTTTCCCGAAGTCAGAGAATATTTTAAAATAATTTTTATAAAAAAGAAGAAATTGTAATTGATTAACTTGTTTCGGTCGATATTTTGCACATAAAACATATTTGTCTACATAAAACATGCAAAATAGTTAAAAAAGATAGTATTATTTAAATAAATATCCAGAAGGAAAGTGAGATGGAGCAGTGATATAAAGATAGATAAGTGTAAGTCATGAAGTTTCTAGTAAATTTCATAGCAGCCCCCAGAGTTCTTTGAACATAACACGCCAATGAAGTACTAAAAACATGGGCAGATAATTGTATGAATATTGGTAGTGTGTATATAAATGTATGCAGGATAGCTTTGAGTTATTAATAATACCTGGGGTTAACACCAAACATTGACCATTCCAGATCAATTGAATAACCATAAAGTATAAACAATTCATAAGAAATATATAGCAAGTTTTTGCATAAACTATATTATTTCGTTGCTTTTCTGATCTAATTAATATAAATAATATTATATTAAGGTTGGCAACAAATAAGCCTGCCACTTTTTCGCCTGATTTCTGGTATGTTATGGAAGCTTCTAGAATATTTCTTGTAGGGTATATAAAGAGAGCGGTATTTGAACTTTTATTCAGTTTGCAGTTGAGTAATCAGCCAGTAAAAATAAACTAAAAATGGAAGTATTTCGAAGTAAACTTAGACGACTCTTTTTTCATGCATATCGTCTACGGCAAAAACCAGCGAAGCATCATGCAATTTATACAAAATGATGAATGAAGGTGTGCTCTCTTACGACATAGCTAAGCACTGGTTCCAAATATTCAAAGAAGGGAATTTTTACCTGTCCGATAAACCTCATCCAAAGCAACCTCCTACAATTTATTTAGAACAATTTAAAAGCCTTATTAAAACAGACCCCAAGTGAAGTTCAAGTTTTTTGGCAGAGCTATTTTTATGTTCTTATACTGCAATGCAAAAAGAGCTTCATGCTATGGGAAAGAAGTCGAAATATTACATTTGGCTACCACATGAGCTAACACCTTTTCAACTGCAAGGACAGAGGAGAATTAATATGTGTTTGGAGCTACTTAGTTCCCATCGTACCAACGAGACGCTAAAGTATCTGGTTACAGGAGGTAGAAAGTGGGTGGCTTATGTTAATTTTCAGTTTATAGTTTATGTAAATGCTAGTGGTTTGGAGTTGGAGAAAAAGGTATACCTTGACTTAAATATTATATTGGACAAAAGATACTTATGCTCACATGATGGGATATAAATGGAATTATTCATTGAGTTTTTCAATAGGAACTCTTTAAAGCAAACAGTACAATTAGAGCTAAAATTTATTGTGAGTAATTGAGCAAATTTAATGCTAAACTTCCTTCAAATCAAAGCAAAGTTTATTTTTTTACATGTTAATGCTCGACCTTACATAGCATAAATAACCGTGAAAAACTACTTTCATTTGGATGGAGTATGCTACTTCACCCACCGTAGTCTCAGATCTTTTGTCATCTAATAACATCCTTTTCGCTCTCTGTCTAATAATTTACGTAAAAGAAAATCTAAAGAGAAAAGTCATATCAAAATTGAACTTTACCGGTTTTTCAGTCAGTAATGGCCTAAATATTTCTACAAGGATGGAACTTTAGCTCTGCTTACATATGGCGACAAGTGATACCAACGGTGCTTATATAATTAGCGATTGATTTTATTGACTATATATAAAAAGTTTGGGTAGAGAGATGGCGGGTTTATAAGTTGCCAACCTAATATGTATTTAAGTACTAAAATATCACAGCAATCGAATAGTTAATGCGTAAATATTATTGACATTTAGACAAACTACGTGTGTGGGTGTGGTTTGCTTCAACTTACCTACTTGTAGCATTAGCTTCTTTTCTTCTAACCAAAAAAAAGGGTCTATAAATATAACTCAGCGACATAAGTTTATGACAGAAATAATGAACTGCAAAATAAAATAAACTCTGTAGTCGTATTAATGAAAAATTCATAAAAAAAGAATATCTGTTCTGACTCACGTCTAAACATTAAAAATATAATTTTTTTTTCGTCAGAAATCTTATCCAAGTTAAAGCAATAGTTGTAAGTTCAATAGAAGCAACATATTACACACACACACATATATATATATATATATATATATATATATATATATATATAACATAATCTACAAGTCAAAACAAAGATAACATAAAATTTGGAAAGATATTATACATCCAACATATAGGCAATACGTCTTAGCACCTAAAATGTCAACTTTACTGAAACAGCTATTTGTAAAATATTAAAAACTTCATACACGTATATCTCATAGGATGGCTTAAAACAAATGTCACATTCCTTTTCTTATGCACTACATTTAGAGGGAAATAACAAACTGATAAAAAACTGGAGAAAATAGTGTATTATTTAAATGAAAAAGTATGTAATAAGGCATACTACATACTTTTTCATTCTTAAAAAATGTAAATTTTTTTTTGCTCGATTGACCGCTTTAGGAATGCGATTGTAGTGTAACTTGGTAGTTCATGCTTGATGGTTAGTTAATTTTATGTTTAATTCGAATGAATGTCAGTTTTTCTGTTTCGTTGATCATTATATATTTTATTATGTGCAATTTAAAGTGTTGTACTTTTAGTGTTTGCACATGTCTAGCACCTTGGGGTAACTTAAGAAGTTGGACATGTGATTTTTTGATAAATTAATATATGTATATATATATATGTGTGTGTGTGTGTGTGTAAGTATATGACATGTGTTCGTATGTTACTTTACTTCATGTTATTTTCAACCCAAGTAAGTAATGTGTTTTAATGCGTTTATTTAATGGTCTTATATTGGATACAAACAATTACTTTAGTACACCCTGCTCGCTCCTACTTATTCCTATAGCCCGCTGCTGCACACCATCCAGAGTGCTTATTCCTATAACCGGTTATAAAAATTATTCCTATAATCCGTTACGTAAATTACAGAGAAACATTTAAATTTTGTTTATATGTAACATGGTTAAATAAAAACACGAATCTTCCTTTTTTATGTAAACAAAAACGATAATTTTATTTTTTGACATAATGCCTCACACCAAGTTTTTCTCAGTACCGTTTTGTCATCTGATTCTATCAGAGGCGATGGATTTCTCTGGACCACCAACGATTGACGCTTGTGATATTCAGATCTGATGTGGCATCCTCGTTTTCGGGTTCCTTCGCTTTTATATAAAATCAGCTTTCTTGTTTGACCTAGTTTGTCTGTCATTTGCACGTATCCAATCATCTTATACGATATGATTTGATCGCTATAACAATATTAGACAATTTGATCAGTAAAGTCCGTGTAAAGTTAATAGTTGTAGTGAACGTCAATTTTGCTTGTCAGATACAAAAATTTTACGCAGATAGTCCGTTTAAAATTTTTGAAAAACTTTGCATATTGAGCATCCGCCATTAACTACCACACTGTATCGATGTATTATGCTATTTTCATAATGATTAGGATGATAAGTAATAATCGTAAAGGGCTCGCGCAATTAAAAAATATTTGCATTGACACGTCTTTCCTAACTTAAAGTTATAAAGCTTATTATACTTAGACCATAGCAAGATGTATTCTTCTTACGTACTTCCTTCAACCCATTATTACTACTAGAACAATCTCGTCTCTAGAAATTCATCGCAGCGCAAGCTAATAGATATGTCATCAAGCAATACACATACCGAATCACAAATTAACAACTCCAGGCCAATCAAGCTCAACATTAACACATCAATGCAAAGCCAATCAAGGGCGCCAGACAGAGTGTGAAGGGGCGCGTGCGACCACCGTCGTTGGGCTAACACATCCTGAAGAGCATCTTTAGTATGCAAATTTCGTAAGTGAAGATAGCTACTTGGATCCCCGCGGCGTCATCGTGCTGCTAACCGTGAAAATATTATTAGACGGTGGCTCGTCAGCGAACGTGACGGCAGCTGATGTTAGCGCTAAGTTATTTGATGTGTTATGGGTCGAGTTTAGCGACCTAAGTCCGAGGGTGTGTTTATGTAGGTAATATTGTATTACGCGGCGTGTGTTCCTTGAATTTCGCTCCCTATTATCTTTATTGAGGTTTCCCGAAAAATTTGAGGTAAAGAATATTTATCATCTTATTTTTTTGAAACTTTTCACACCTATGAACATAGTTAATCGTGCAAAAATCTCGCAAAACTTTGTCTCATGAGGCCGGCGGTAAAGGGAAAGGCATACAGCTGGCAAATATTAAATGTTACATAATTAATGACGGTATTACGGATATTGTTCTATTGTATATATGTCATTAATTTGCAGAGCGTTCGTTAAAACTCGTAATTACTCGTATTGTTATCAGTAATGCCGTAAATACATTCTTTAATTTTTATTTTTACCATATATTAGCCACTTATATTAGAGCTTGTGAAACAAAAATAATCCTCAGCGTCCTTGTAAATGAGGCACAGCATTCCAAGAATTACGGCGCACTATTTGAAAGCTACTACTTTAACTCGGAGCCTATTTCGAACCTAAAATATAATTGAAACCAAAACTAGACTAATAGAGTATCATCTAATAGAACCGTTATATATATATATATATATATATATATAATGGATAAATTCATGGAGCTATTACAAGAAATACTATTTTAACGTAGCAAAAAAAAAAGAAAATATGTATTACAATTATTAGTGGAAAGATGACGTAAACATAAATTAATATATTGATTATTATTATAAATATTTTGTAGTATTAACTTCTAAAAAATATGTAGGTTAGTAAATTTTATTATTATTCCAAATTTCTGCGTCAAACGGTTTTTGAGAAAATCCACCGAGACACATAGACAGATACCCAAACATTCTTAGAAGTGTTTCGTTTTTCAGGTACGAAACTCAAAAAAAAACAAATTTATAACATGACACTGGAAAAAAATGCGCAAATCATATTTTTACTTCATTATTTTAAAACTAGATTATTTTTCTGTAATAGAAGCCCAAATCGAAATACCTTATAAGTAACTTTCGTCTTATATTTTCGAGAGAAGTGGAAAAAGTACTATCACTCTTCTTATATTTTAAAATAAACAAAAAACATTTAAATTAAAAATTTATGAAATTTAATTATTAAATTATAACTTATTCTCTTTCGATATTATTACTGATAACGGTAATTGACCAGTTGAAAATAGTCCAATAATAGTTATAAATAATAATGACTACAACAGAGAACCAATAACAACAAATTAGAAGACATTAAAAATGAAATAAAATGAAAGTATGTGTTTCTTGATAATTTTAATGATAAAAATTAAAAAAAATATTTACACGACGGACTTTTAGATACTCTTTTTTTAAGGCAGTTAAGAAAATAGTCAAAATTAGTTTATGAAAAGGCGACGCCACATTAGTTTAAAACAATATTTTAAAATCGGAATTAAAACTAGTGTTTAAATATATATATATATATATATATTAATAAAACCATGACATTTATTCCATTACGTTTACATTGCTTTTACGTAAAATAGTTACGTGAAAGCAACGTAAAATATTTCTTTGCGTTTAATAGTTATTGAAACAATTGTATCGAGAATTACTTTATATATAGTAAGCTCCAATAAATTTTCAGATATGCAAAATCACGATCCGACGCGACCTGAAAGCGAAAAGATAAACGAAGAGCTCTACAAAAAACAAAAATGTTGACTCTCAATGCGGATAGGTATATTAAAGGTGGCGAAGGATCAGATCCTTTATCAGGCTAAGTTCGCCGAACTCTATGTCTACGTCTGAATTTGTTGGATTTAGGAGAAAAGTAATCAGGAGTTAATGTAAGCCAAAGTTATAAGACAGGAAGTTCGTAGCTCCGTTGCTATATAAGAATACCATAAATATTATTATTAAATCAGTTTTGTCATTGAAAAATTGTAATAATTGTTTGAAAAAATAAAATTTTGCGATACTTAATGCAGAGCAGTAATTTAAATTTAAACCAATGAATGATTCTATACAGAGAAGTGGAGAGGCCACGATAGTTTCTACAATGTTTCAAATTTACAAGGTATGTTTCTTATTTGAAATAATAAAATTTTTAACAAACAATATTTTCCTTGCGTATTAGCTCAGGTGGACGAGATTCTAGGTAAAAGATTTGTTTCGATCTCACGGTATTATGGCCTGATGAAATATATAACACATATTTATTATTGCTTTATTTAGATTTATCATTTACTTTTCAAATATCTAATATATTATTAATTAATACGAAATATTATTTTTCTATCTAATGTCCCTTTTTGCTAAATCCAAACTTTGTCGATAATTTTGCAACTTTGATAAGTATGATCAAGTGTCTCGTTGCCATAGCGTTATGGAAAGAAATATTTATTAATGTGTATTATGTCAAAATTTTTCTAATGTATAAATTCATTGTACGTCTTGTAATTCATTGTAAGTCTTGCATGTATAATACTACATTTTAACTGTAGTGCTCGCAGCAAAGTCGCATAAAGAGCAAACCCCCTTTTCGTGGAACAAAAGAAAGTACTAAATTAGTTTAAATAATTGTCGTTAAATGTACATTATATATTTTTTTGTTAATTATTGTCATTCCCCAATTAAAATATTTCATTATCATTAATATATATTAAAATATATTAATTGTAATTGTTAGTCTGATGAGATAACGATCAAAAAAACAAAATAGACAGATATTTTAAAATTAATTTTCATTCAAATAAAAATTAAATCCTAGAATTCAAGTATATAAAACCTTTATGTATAAAACTATTAAACTTTCAACTTTTTTTGTCTCTAATAGCGAATAAAGAAATTTGCCAAAGAAGACAAAAGCAAATTCAATACTGTGAAACATTTGAGATACTATAGGATTACACAATCGAAATAAACATGGATCACAATTTTATTTGAGACTTTAGATTACAGAATAAGATCTAGGAAGGATAAAAATATTGTGAGGTAGAAGATTACATGTTAAAAAACATAAAAGGCTTATTAACAGCAATGCCAAATACATAGGAAGATTCAACTAAAAACATGCACAGCTCGTATATTCGTGGCATAAAGAGGCAATAAAAATGTAGAAAATTATTCCGAGTAGATCAGATTTAACACTGGAGTAATTAGGGAAATAATAGTGTTCGGTGATGGATTGTTAATTCAAATGCATCAATTCGCTCATACCTTATATTTTTATAATAGTTTTACACACATACCTTATATATAGCTTTTACACACAAACCCTATATTTTTATAATAGTTTTACCCACATATCTTATATATAGTTTTTACACTTTTACACACATACCTTATATTTTTATAATAGTTTTACCCACATACCTTATATATAGTTTTTAAACTTTTACACACATACTTTATATTTTTATAATAGTTTTACACACATACCTTATATATAGCTTTTACACACATACCTTATATTTTTATAATAGTTTTACCCACATACTTATATATATAGTTTTTACACACATACCTTATATTTTTATAATAGTTTTACCCACATTCCTTATATATAGTTTTTACACTTTTACACACATACCTTATATTTTTATAATAGTTTTACACACATACCTCATATTTTTATAATAGTCGTCGTTTCTTCTGTGAGAATGATACTAAAGTTACTTCTGTGACTACGATACTAACTTTTAAAGTGCATATAACTTTGTAACGGTAACCTTTATGGTAGTTAGAGTCTGGATCATCGTTCCAAATAGTTTCACACTCAGTTTCAACGGCACTATATAGTGTGTAATGTGCTTCCACTTTGTAGTTTAATCAAATATTTACGTAGCCAACAAGCTGTTGCTTGCGACCGATCCTTTGGATCAACAACTCCAATTGTCTACGCTTTACGAGGTCACTTAAGTTTTTTATGGCAGTAAGTGAGTGCAGTGTCTTCTTCTGATGTTTATATGTCTTTATAACTTCTAAATCAAAAATAAGAAAGTCGGTTGATGAGGAAATTCTGTCCTCTCCTATTTGGAATTATTTTATTGTAAGAATATGCTATACTTTCCCGTGTCACCGGTGAACATATAAGGCAATATAGATTACAAATTTTTTTTTCTTCTTAACCTCATAATATAATTTTTACGGATTTGAAATACTACTCTTATCTAAATTTTTATGAAACTTTATTGATACAGACTATTTGTTTAATTTAGTTGTCAGTGACAGAGAGGTATCTAGTTTATTTTTAACCATATCATGTTTGTTAGTAATCCGACTCTTCCTTTTAGTTTAAACTTGTGTATGAAGTTGAAATTTAAGAGAAAATTTTCAGTCTATCTCAATTGACGTCCAATTGTTTAGAGAATGCAACGATGAAAATTTAGTTTTAATTTCCTTACAAATTTTAAAATGATGTTAGTATGAACAAACGAGAAAATATATTACATATAAGTATATTTACATCTAAATATATTCTATTCCAAGTTTTACATAATGGGAGGTCAAAGGGATGTAAGAACAATAGATGAAAGTAACACTAATTGATATTTAACGGTTGTTACAGTAACTGGTTATATATCAGTTGTTCCAGGCTATTTTCGTAAAAACTATAGTATAAGTATTTAATTCTCTATTTTTACTACGTCACAAGTTCAAAATAATTTAACATAATAGTAATAACTTTATATTTTAAAAGACAATCAAAGTAAATTTAAAGTGAACTATTTTATTTAACCTTAATTATATATACACAATTAAATGAAACTACGTGATGTAGTATTATTTCTACTTTCTTTAAGTTCTTTACCACGACCTAGGTTTCGTTGTATTACAAAATCTTCAGGTGGGCTATTAGCAAAGATCTTTCTTAATAGCCCACCTGAAGATGTTGTAATACAACGAAACCTAGGTCGTGGTAAAGAACTTAAAGAAAGTAGAAATAATACTACATCACGTAGTTTCATTTAATTGTGAATAATGAATTTCTACAAAATTAACGCCAAGTATATTCAATAATTAATTATATATAATTATTATCAACGATCTATCTCAGTTGACTACTGGATACAAGCCTCTTCAGTGTGTGTATCATTGGAGGTAATGTTAATAATCGTAACGCTGAGCAGCCGGATTAGCGATCGCATTGCGTAGTTTATTGCACTAGTGAAGTTACGGCCGTCACTGGAATTTAGTGAGGCAATTAAAAATACTACTCCAGACACGCTGGAAGAGTTGCCGGGAATTGAACGAAAGTCCCCACGTCATGCCGTTAAGCGCCGAAAGGCTTGTAAAACTTAACATACCGCGGAGACAACGGTAGCTTGTGCAGTTTTTCACCAGTTATCAGCAAACCGTTGATTTGGAGCTAATATTTACTGAAATATAATCACACGGGGGCTCTTAAAAGTGAAGAAAGATATGGTTTAGTTACGTTTTGCTCTAAACCTTTTCTCGTTATTACAATTTTCAAGTGAAAAAGATGAGCTTTCTCCAATTTTCCGCCTTAACGAAAGGAATTTCCAGTTCTGCAAAGCGTATCTCAACAGAAAGTTAAATCGACGCTCTCTTTTTATGGGTGCGACTGTTGTCTGTCCTGGATCTATAATGAACGTATTAAAAAACCTCTACTCTTTTTACAACCACTCGTTGAAATTACGAGACAGTTAAAAATGATTTTCATAATATTATAAAGAGCGCATATGTCTACATGGACATAAATTAAAATATTTTAGTTGCACTTAATGGAGCTGAGTAAGAAAATTGTTCTTTTTTCACAATCACTATAAATGCCGATTAATTTCCTTCTTACTTGGGAAACTTATCCGTTTTATAGTTATACGCTTCTTAGGGTTCTTACCCTCTTCATCTCTCTTTTGGTTCAGTACCTAGATTGTTGGATGGTTGTTGGCTTGTTAATTTTGAATTAATTTTTAATTTCAAATTCCAAAGTCTTAAACAATCAAATAAAGTCGGACATTATAATAAAATTTTCTAGTTACGTCTATCTTTGCCCTAAAAGAAAATTGTCTTTTATTGTCAAGCACCTTAAGGAGTAAAGATAAAATGGTAACATTTCAAAAATTATTATGCACATGTGTGTGCGTATATAAATTTATGCGCCGAAAATCTTAACGCCTAAATCAATAAACCATTTTAAACAAAACTTGATAGTCGGCATTTTTTTATAAATATCTTTAATCCATATTTCCATTTTATTTTATAACATTGAAATTTAGGGCACGGTGTAACTGGTTTCCCGTATAAAATTGGTTCAGGATTATTTCTACATAATTTAAATTTGTGCTGTTCCTGTCACGCGAGAAAATATGTGCGTCATCGCTTTGCCGTTAATTTATTCTTTTTTTAGCATAAACGCTTGAACACGATGTGCTTGCCAAGTATTTTTTAAATCGTAAAACCGTAAATTCATAATTTGTTTTTCACTACAAACTTTAATATAAAGACACTTGTTGTTACATGGATGTTAGATTTATATATATATATATATATATATATATATATATATATATATATATATATATATATATATGTAGTACTTTTAAACCTAGTCGTTGCTAATAATTGTTTTGTATGTCATTTTGATATATCTGAAGGGGTTTAGTCAGTGAATATGAAAAAAACTTCTTATTGAAAATACTTATTGACTTTTTGTTTCGAAAAGTGTAGCGTGCACTTTTATCATCAGATCCGTTTTCATGAACTTTTTTAAAACATATCGATTTTTGGAATTAAACATTACACGTAATTATTTATTTTATTATCAGTAAAAGTTAATTTTATTTTAGCAGAATAATAAGTTTTACTGTAAGACTTTCAAATACATACATTTTCTTCTTTGTATATCAGTTTAGATATTAAAAAAGACGAGCCTTGAAGTTAATTACTTATACCACAACATTATAATAATTTAGGTTAAGCTATGACTGGGTTACTGATCAAATTTAACCTTAATAACATTTTTTTAGTTTTTTTAATGTAGACATTTTTTTTAAATTTGTGAACATCACTACTCGATCTTTTGGGCGCTACAGCTACAAATTAAATCTGATTGTTAATTTTTTGCAGTTAAGAATTGCTAAGTAATAAATCTATCGAATTAATTAAAATATTTCACGAAATCTAATAGGGTTCGCTCAAAAAAAAATTTATATACTTTTTAGGATTTCATAATTTTCGACACCCAACTTTGACCGTTTGTGTTGAAAAAAATACACTATTCAGAAGTGGCAAACCATTTTAAAAATGAGCATATGTAATAAAATAATTATAGTCATAAAAATCTTCAACTATAAGAAAAATAATATTCACACTAAACCATAGAAGGCATACGCTATGATGTAATTACCCTATGTTAGAATTTCGTGTAAATGTATTTTTCTTTAATTTTTTTTCTGGAAATTACTAAATACTCCTGAAAAACAATCAAAGTAATTTAAGGTTATAAAAAATTACAATTTTTAAAAAAAATTAAATTCGATAAAAGAAATGTTGCAACTGCCTGCCATTTGCTCTAATGCACGTGCAACATCACAGCAACAAAAGTAATTTAAGGTTAAGGTATTTTTTTTGAGAGAACCATTTTAGTAGCCATACAATTTTTCAAACAATTCAAAAGGTTATTACTTAACTATACCCTACTACAAAAAAATTTAATAATACCGAATTTATAGTCGTAGCACTCAAAAAATGACTCGTAGTAGTGATTTTCACAAATTTTAAAAGGTGTCTATATCTATAAGAGATTCTTATTAGGTCTTAGTTTGACCTATCTTTCTTTTTTCGTTGGTACATACGGAACATACGGTTCCATACATACGGAACATTCAGTATAATAATGAGATTAGTTGAAAAAGTACCGCTTGATACAAAGTTTGATTTTTACTCGATCAATAGTGTTTTTATTAACATATTATAAGTCCAATGGTTCATAAGAGTACGTGACTGGCTGATCTGATAATGTGTGTGTGTGTACGCGTGTGTGTGTGTATGTGTGTGTGTGCGTGCGCGTGTGTGTGCGTGTGTATGAATGTGTGTGTGCATGTGCGTGTGTGCGTGGTATTATTTTTAATTATTATTATATAATTGCTCTTTGTTAGTAGCGATCCAACCTTAACACGTGGGAGTGTGTTATACGAGAACACTATTTCTTATAGAATAATGGGGCATTCGTATTTAGGCATATCACCTGTCTCATTCCCATTGTCGACTCGTAATGAAAATTAAATTAAATTGCATTGACTGAAATTTCTGGCCAATTTATTACTTAACGATCAATTATATGTAAATAGAATGATCAGTACCTAGAATTTTTTCCAACTTTCAAAATCCACGGGTAAAAAATTAGAAAAGTGACATGTACATGCCCATCACTTTGGGGCATATAATTTAGAAAACGAAGCTTAAAATATAAAAAAAAATAATGGAACTTCTGTATCACTTTAAAATACTTGCCCAATAAAAATGGTCGAAAAAATACTTGTCCGGTGAGGTACACGGAAAAATATATGACCCTCTATTTATCTATGAAGTAAATATTATATCTAAATGAATCGTTTGGTAGCAAAGTGTCAAGAAAATAGATCTAAAACTGAAAGTTATAGATCTATTTTCTGTGCTGTGGTCGACAGATTCACGAACGGACAGAGGAACCGGATGAAGTAAAAAAATGGATTATTTGAAAGGTGTCTTTATGTATACCATATTATAGAAAACACGGTTAAGTGTCTTTATATACATTTTAGAAAACACGCTTAAGTGTTATTACGTACATTATAGAAAACACGGTTACAATAAATTCAAATTAAATTTATTTCTAATTACAATCACAATTAAATGAAACTACGTGACGTAGTATTATTTCTACTTTTTTTAAGTTCTTTAACACGACCTAGGTTTCGTTGTATTACAACATCTTCAGGTGGACTATTATCTATCTTTGCTAATAGCCCACCTGAAGATGTTGTAATACAACGAAACCTAGGTCGTGATATAAAACTTAAAGACAGTAGAAATCATACTACATCATGTAGTTTCATTTAATTGTGATTAATAAATTTCTACAAAATTAACGCCAAATATATTCAATATCTAATTACAATCTTCATATTTATATAATTATCTTCTTTTGATCCAATAAATTTGCCCATTTCATTGTTGGAATTATTCGAATTTGTCTCAAGATGATCATTTTCGCATTTTTTGTGAAGCATTTAACGCAAGCAGAGGAAACACATGTAGTCTTAAAGTATTATATAAATGATGTATTGAGGTTGAAGTGTAAATCATACGTAAGCTTCACGTATCATTAACTTCGTTCCAGTGCAATGTTATTATGTGACCTATTATTGTGATGTTTCAACAATAACATATTGGTAAGCTGGGTTACTTTTCATTTCGAATAAAATGCTGGACAAGGTCTTAAGACTCCAACAGTTCAAATAAAATCCGTTAAACGGTCTCAGAACTAGATACCGTGACCTCAATTAGATAAAAACATAAACGAGATCAGTTTTGTTAATTACATTATCACGCTTCGGTAAATATAATCAGCAATATTTACCGTTTAATATCATCGGCCAACGTTTACCTGAAAACAAAACGGCAAACCGTTTGTCGCAACCACTGTTATGATATAATTTCGTTAAACATTACGCTAATCACGATATAAAATGTTCGTATTAAATACCTTTTTGATGTTTTTGTTATTCAGGCGACATAGCTGAGCGGGTTGAAACGTTATCGGAACGTACTTACGTTTCACATCACGCCTTGCCGGGCAAGCACAAAGGACGAACATTAATTTCACGGTGCGATGAGGGGTGGAGGCCACTCGACATGCGAGCACGCCGCCTGATTACAGTGGCCCGCTATCGATGTCGCTAATCAGCACATTCCGCCCTCATATTTCCTAGTAGCAATATTATATGTGTCGTATTAAAATAAACAAAACGACCCAAGAAATAATTGGTAAAATATTCTTTTTTATAAATGTAGAGGTAAGTTTCAGTTTTTTCACGGCAAGATAGATAACTTCCAGTAAATATTTTAAAAATTCACCGTACTCTTGTAGATGAATAACTCTAGTTTGTTATTAGAGAAATTGCCATGATTTTGAAGTGACCAGGTGACATACAATGGTTGAGTTTATTCACAAAATATTGGCCAACTTTTAAAGGGATATAAAATTAATAACTATCTTGTTTAAATAGTTTTACTTAGCTTCAAGTTCTGCATGTTGTTATTTTATTTTGTCATCAATTATTTAGCTATTTCCTAACTGATTCTTGCGAAACATTACCAGTGTATTTAGTCTTCATAAATATTTAATTATGATCATAATACATTTGCAGCTTTTATACAAGTATTGTTGGTCTCAACCACAAACTCTATCTTCGAACCCCAAGTTCTAACTCCCATCTTCTGATGATGCGGCGGTACAGCCTGCCTAAATCATGACACTTGATGAAATATTATTTTGAAATAGATGAAATATGTAACAAGAAGTTACTCCAGTCATTGAGTAAATTGTAAAAAATCAGATTAAGCAAATGAAGCACATGAAAATAAAATGAAGGTAAAAAAGTTTTTAAGTTAAACGGAGTTATTGTACAAGCAATTATGTACTAAACGCTAGAAAATAGTTAAGAATCACTGGTTTGGGGCTGCGATTAGATGAAAATAAATTTAGCTCCACCTTTCAGAAATATTTTATCAGTTGGACCTTAAAAATCATATCTAGCTTTAGACTCACTTCTTCGACCACACTTGTAGTTAAATCCTTTATAATACGATTTATAACATATCTATAAATGCGCACTTCGATTGTCACTAACCGAAGTTCTAAACTAGTGATTAAAAATTATTTTTCGCTTTTAATAAATCACTACTTCTGCAATGTAACCGTGTATTTAAAATCTTTTTTTACCTTTAACTATCGCATCTTCTAATCTCTTTTCTCACATATATTCCACATTTTAAATGCTAAATGTCCCATTGTAACTTATATTGTAAATTATAAAATGTGTTTGTTTATTTATCTGTTACCGAAAAATTCTAGAACAAACAATACACTCCACCATTCATATCATTCGTGTAGCGGAGTAATATCTAAGGTATACTAATATCGCAAAAATTAATTTAGATTTTGTTACTGAATTCTAGCTAAATGGCTACACATATTTTTATGAAATTTGCAAAATTTTACAAATATAATTCATGGTTTTTATTAATTTTAGGCTAGTTTTAATTACAGTTATTTATTTATTCCTTTAGGGTGAAATTCTGTATTCTACCGAACAATAAAAATGTTGCATTTCAACACGTCAATAAATTGCATAATGTACAAACACGGCAAAATCATTAATATTATTTATAGTGAGGAGTTACAATAGTCTTATCGAGTCATGATGTTAATCAAAAATTTAACGTGAACAAATGCTAGTATAGATGTACGAGTACAACTGGAAACTCCGCCATACCATTTTATATAATATCTTGTAAAATTTTCTCCTATGAGACTATCTGAAAATGATAAATAGAATATTCGTATCTTTTTTCTTTACATCTTCTACGTTTTTTTATTCAAATATCGTGTGCCTCTTCATTATCGTATGTTTATAACACATGATATACCGATGAATACTGAATACGTAAATGAATATACTATATATATTTATCGTCATACCAAAAAAACATTTCCTTCGAATGTTATTGTTTGGATGAATTATAGAGTTGTCACCTGTTAAATTTTTGACAGGTTTACTCGGTTGAACGTTCTTCGGTTGGGTCGAGTTTTTTTATATCCAACGTAATATCAAATATTCAATTCAGTTTAAAACAATTTTTAAAATTTTAAAAAATAACAAAAATGAGAAACAAGGTTTTTTGGAATATTATTACAGTTGTTAAGATATATTTTCATTTAATATTTTAGGGTGCCTCAAAAAAAGAAACAAGCAGTTTGAGTTAAAGCTAGCGAGACTTTTCATGAAAATGGTATTTAGTAACGTTTTAATATTTAATTTAAATTACTACTGGAAAATAGATAATATATAGCGATAACAATAAATCTCAGAGCTTTTAAAAAAATATACCATACTTTCGGTTCAATAAAACTATAATATAACAATAAAAAATACAATAGATAAGATAAAAAAAATAAAATACAACGACAACTCAAACAATACATGTACTATCTCGTTACTAATTTCTTAAACGACTAAGTGAGAAAGGAAAGTGGGAAGGTTGAGGGATTTTGGTTTTTCCAGTCAGTATCAGAAAAACTTGATACGAAAAAAGAAAATATATTTTAGGCGAACGGAGTAAAATGTCCAAAAACTGCTAAAAAATTGAAATAATTGACTGAAAAGTTTTTTGTGGTTTTAACCAATTAAATATTTATTAACTAACCAACATTTTTCATTTCTCAAATTCCTTCAAATTAAATTTGATTTCTTTCCGTAACTTTGCGAAATACAAGAGAATCCAACTGCTAAGTTGTTTTCAGGTGAATAAAAACTAAGAAACTACTACCATTTTCCAATTACTCGACGTTACATGGAGCTCTTACGTAAATATGTTATTTTTCGTTGAACATTCAGCTCTACCAACATAAAAATATCATTAATCCATCTTGTAGTTTTTATGCAGTGCGCTTACAAAAATACACAGATAAACAATTTTAAAATCGTTCAATTACTTTATAATTAAATTATAGCCACAGAACTTTTTTCTTTTAAATTTTAATATACCCCTTTATTATAGCCTGAATCTGCATCCGTAAGTGCACAGCATCCAGATAATTTTTAATATGCGAGTCCGTATAAACCGTTGCGGATATTGCGCGGTAGTAACTTGAACTATTCGAGAGTTGATTGATTGTAACTGCCGCGCTCTCAGCTTCGTCCTCCAATAAGTTGTTAATTCGCTCATAAGTTATAAATATTATACCGACAAAGATATTTACTTATTTCAATAAACTGTTTTGTGAACTTGAGATAAAAACGTATGACAAAACACTTATGAAATGTCCGGAATTTCATAGAACATGTAAATAAAATGTAAGTTTTTACGCAGTATCAAGAAAGTTAACATAATTTCACATATCAGAAAAATTATTTTTCAAATAACCTCATCTCCAGATGTCATAAATCCCTACTCCTTATCTCTACTATTTATACATAAAAATACAATTATATCATAATTATTAGTTTTCATAATATCTGGAATAAGATGATGAAAATAACGTATTTCAAATTCATCTGTAGGTAGATAGATAGTATAATATTCACAGTAATTTTATTAAAAAAGTAAGTTATTATGAACAGTACATTGAATTCTATGTTTGTTAAACTATAATTAAATCGGACTAAGAAAATTCCGTCTATAACTAAATTTTAAAAAGAGATTATAATTACCTTCCATCGAATGTATAAAACTTAAGGGCACATATTTTCTTATAGTAATAAAAGAGGTCTATTTCATTAGTTTTAGCTCCGTCAGTCCAAACATTACGACTTAATTATAAATTTAGAAGCTTGAATATATACTGTTCAAAAGATAATTCCAATTTACTAATGTTTTACAACTATTTCATGCTAGTATTTCGACAAAGTTTAAGGTCAATTTAATACACGTGTAATTCAATAATTGATTAAAATAGTCCGTGAAGAATACGTTCAATGGATATTATTTTGATATGAGTTTGAAAGCAAATATTCACACTAATCAAATATCGTATACGCCAAGCAAATATTCTCTTAATTAAAATTTTAACTTCTCTCATGATTTTCTGAAATTCGTATGTCATTGAATATTTTATCACCAATATAATCTAATATTAGGTTATAATTTTGAATTTGTTAATACTTCTTAATACAAATTAAATAAAAAAAGCAGCCCTAAATTATGGTTGTCTAATTGATTGTCTAATTAAAGTAATAATTTTATTGGAAAGTTCAGATGAAATGCTAGAATTTAGAATTTCTTTAACATTTTTCAAATCTATAGTTTTTAAATAATTAAAAATAGCAAGAGTAGGGAAAATTGCACAGAATTTTAAAGTACATAATACCAAAACGCCAAAACGGAGCTTAAAAATAAAAGAAAATGGCAAATGACCTAAAATTATATAATCAAGAGATACGTACCCAAAATTATATTTACACACACACATATATATATATATATATATATATATATGTATACATATATATGTATATAATTTTGGGTATTTATCTCTTGATTATATAATTTTAGGTCATTTGCCATTTTCTTTTACTTTTAAGCTCCGTTTTAGTATTATTTACGTTAAAATTATATGCAACTTAAAAATTACAACAGGTTTAATATACTCGGGTTACCAAAAAAAAAATAGCTCAGATATTGCCATAAACTAAATTTCAAAATTATTATAAGCGTATCAACTATGCATCAAATATTCGCGGCACTTATTCAAATGAGTTTCAACTGTTTGTAACTTTAGATCGCGTCAATATCACGAGTTAGGCTCATAGTTAGGAGCGTGTTCACGTATTTTGAAAAGTCTCACTATCCGACAACTATACTTCTCAAGTTGCTAGCCCAAGTAAGACGGTCGGTAACATTTTACAACTTAAGATCTATGTACCCATTATAAACATATATGGTATTTATATGCACGAGATTCATAAGTAAGTAGTTGGTGACTATTTTTTTCTTTAGGTAATGAAGACAGTTACAAATTCCTTTTAACTAGTATATTGACATAACTCTTGGTTGTCCGATATATAAAACTTCTCCCAATATTCTGAGTATTAGTTTTAATAATTAAAATATTAATTTATATATTTTCACGACTAGTTCTTAGTATAAAATTGCATCTATTTATTTGTCTAATTATTAAGTTGAAAGTCTAAAATTGCACGATGTTTGCACTCATTCATTTAAGCATGCAACATTCTATAGACGTTACCTACTCGTAATACGAGAGAGAGATTATTAAATATTAATCGTTGTAATAGGATATGAGTAGAAGACTTATCTTTATGGACTTTATTTTTATTTAGTAGAATGACCTCCACATATGTGATAAAATAGTAAAACTGCTAGATTCCACAGCTTAAGATTGAAAAATTAATATGAAAACTCGATAAAATAGAAAAATGTCGATAAGATTGTGATAGTAATTTAGGTGCTATCTAATATTTAAATCACCGATAAGATTTTATTCCAATGCAATGTTCGTTTATTCATTTTTTGTCTATGTTTTTTATAGTCGTACATTTTTTACGTAATTTGGCATTGAGTTAGAAGAGAGATACTTTAAGAAAACATGGTTCAATACAAAAATGGTGGAAACCAAAAGGTTCACCTGCCTAGAATAAGCTCGAATAATCTACACAAGGCATGCTTCTGAAAGTACAAATAAAAAAACAACCTCAACGTTTAAATCAATCGTAATAAATTTCATTGTCAGATGTATTGCATGAACTAAATTACACAAAAATTTATTTGGATCGTGAATTTATAAATTAATTTCATGCCACAGAGTTGAAAAAAGAGCATTTGAAAATTAATTTAAAAACCACGTTTCTTCTGGATCATCATAAAATTTCCAACGATTTCCGAAGAAAATTTTCCACCTCTGTACATGTATATGTCGTTATTAGATTTAAATATTTAAAAAAGAAAATGAAAATATTCGAGAATTTAACATTTTATAAATATTAATTATAATAATAAAATCTCAGTCTTATTTTTCGTATTATCTCATATCTCCAGCATTTAAAAAATCCTGTAATTTTTTTTTATTTGGAAGATAATTCTCCTAGGGTGGTCCCATTTGGTTAGAATTTGACCATAGAATTCCTCAATAATGATCAGCTCAAATGCCGTTATTGAGTTTGGATGATTTAGTTCTATCGATAAAGCTAATAATAAAGTCTCTAAAGTTTAACCCAATTAAGAGTGACTTTAAAAACTTATAAATATATGACTTATAAATCTGACTTTTATCAAAACCAGGGTAAAATGATGAAACTGGAAGGCAGTGAGAGGAACCGTCGACTCTTAGAGTTTTAACTTAAAATAACCACTGAATCAGAAGCGCATTTAAAAGCATAAAATAATGAAAATACCTAAAATATATAATGAGTTAGAACTTTTGCGACATAATATCGTCTCCGAACATAAATAAATTTACAAAATACTGCTGCTGCTAGAGATTTTTGGAGTAAGTGCCACGTAAAATGTATCACTCATCTATCTGTTTGGATGTAAACGTACTTGAGAGAGAAGAAGAATTTCTACTTGGTAAGTCATATGAATTCTAAAACAATTTTTTTTTATTTTAACGTTAGGTATATTACTGAAAATATCAACAAAATTATATAGCATCTTTGAAACTGCTAAAGTGAAAATTATGAAAAAAGAGCGTCATTAGATATTTAACTACAGTAGTCATTTTAAATTCAAGATATTTTAAGTCTTAAAATATAAAATAGGCAATATATGTTTATGTGGTGAAAAATATTAATATTTATACACAGTTTAAAAGGAACACTGCGTACACTTAAATGTTCATGAAAGCCTAAATTTGTATGTAAGCCTAGTAGTGCAATACTATTCGTACTTGGCAAGTTTTATTAATTATCATATTAAATAAAACAAACATGGCTTGTTTTTGTTTTATTTAATATATTAAATAAAACAAAAATTACATATACTTAACGAGAATTATTTTCAATTCGTATTTAAGCCGTCTTTCATGAACCAGGAGAACATAAGTATGTAAATTACCGCTACAAAACAGACATAAAATCAAGCTCCCAACAAAATAGTCCTAATACACGCTCTGCTTAATACGTACAACGCAATTTAAAGTCATTTCGCGAGTAGCTCGCCGACATAAAACACAGGAAGGAACAAGCGAGGACAAATTGTCACGGCGAACACAGCGAATGCTTAATTAAACTCTACCAGCTCAAGCTGTAGGCAAACAACGCTGGAACTAGCGAAACAGCAGTTTTAGGAAGCTACGAATTGTTTGCTAGCCCACGCATACAGCCGGCTGCTACACGGTGAAGTTGCTCTAACAAACGGCTATAAACTCGCTTCGAATTATGAATGCATTTACAAACTCTAAACTGATTCGTAGGTTCCCGATGTTAAATATTTCAGTTCCATCGCCGTACTATCGGTTATGTGTACTTGTGAGAAAATATGGCCCAAACGTGTCACCTGCCCTCGTTATCACTGTGGTCGTGATGAAAATGATAAAATGGCAGCAGTTTTTATTTTAAATCGAGAAGTTTTTGTATAGATGAAAATAAAGCTAAGCAGTTTTCGTCATTTTTAGTCAGTTTAGTCGGTTATGGGGCAGTTGATTTATACATATTTTTAAAACATTGATGATATATGGAAGATTTATATCAATAAAAATATTGAAATTTATCAAATATTTTCATTTTACTGGACGAGATAGCTCAAGTTTCTAAGTTCATTTACCATACGAAACTAATATCTATATTATTTAATATATGCCAGTTATAATTTACAGTAATAAAAATATAACGTTTTACAAAAATGAAAGCTCGAATTTAATATTTGAAAAGGGCATAAAGCCAGATATTCTAAAGATCAGACATCAATCACATCAAAGCTGTGAAAAATGTGTACTTTGGCACATACCCTTATTAATTATACTACAGTAAGTATCAACAATATACTTTTAGTAAACTAAGAAATTTTAAATTACTGATAGGTCATTTAAGAAAGCGTCAAACGCCAAATTAACTTGTTCATAAACTCTAAAAGGTCAGTCTATAATGGTATTACCTAGGGAAAAATTGAGAAGTTGGAAAATATCGCTTTAAGAAATAAATTGCTGTAATTTTCCTTATCTATTAATAAAATAAAGAAAAATTAATAATTTTCATTACAGTATTCTTTCATACTTAGAAGAATATACTAATTCAGAAAAGGAAGTAGAAGGTTTTTTTGTTTTATATACTGATCAAAATATTAGACATATCATAATATAAATCTTGAACCAAGCCTGCAAAAACTTGAGTGTTCTTAAAGTGTAATAGTGAAAATAGTCAAACTATCACTATGTTCTAAGTATTTGAAGAAAATTGTCGGCTTCTGAGAACAGTTTTCCATATGTACTTAAGTAAAGTAGAATCTGGACATCTTGGCCCTTTATAAAATTTACATTATTTACGAATTTTTGAAAAACGAGTCTAGAAATATGGATAACAATTAATGATAATATAGTAAACACAAGTGATTCAATAGATGTTAGCTTTCTGTTTTAACCTGAATATGTAATTCTTTGAAATACTAGGTACACAGTAATGAGTGCAATATAGTTTAAATGAGTAATTCTCAGGAGTTTGTATTTTTATTTCTTTCAAAAATAATATTATCTTAAAAAATATTTAATTTTACTTATTCCAGCGTGTGTCTGTCAAAATTGAGTGAAGCGAAGATAAAAAACATTTGTCAATTGTTTCGAATGTGCTACAACTGGTAATAATATCGAGGACTTTTTGTATTTATTATAAATGTGACCCATGGTTTCACTCGCCTAAAATTACAGTTGTACTGTTGAAAATATTATTACTATTATTATTTTTATAATTGCTATTACTAAAAACGCTAATAGATGGCGTTGTCAGTACCAATATCGTAATATTGGCCAAAGCAAGGACTATTTTAATGTGTAATATCCAGATAAAAGTATCCAATATATTGCTCGAGGGTATAAATTATTACCGTACCAAATTTCATCCAAATCGGCCCAGTAGATTTTGCGTGATAGACGAAGAAATTAACATACAGACAGATGGACAGACAACAACTCTAAAATAAGGTTTTATGGCTTCTCTTATCATTCTACACGCTAAATAAATCACTCCCTATAAAATATTTTCCATGTACTTAATTCATTATGTTACAATTTTATTGTATGTATCTATAATGTTATGAATAGTTTATTAGTGAAAAAAAAACTTCTGACTTATTAATATTTGAATTTGATATTAAGATACAAAATAGAGAAATCAAAATACATAAAAGGAAACGTTTTCGAAAAATGAAGCAAGTTTGAATGAACAATGAATGATAAACGTAAGATAATGTATATACACACGACCTCATAAAATTTAGCTTAATAATTAGCCTAAAATTTAGCTAGAGTTGAAATTCCCTGAGAAAAATAAATATAAAAAAATAAACTAATACATGAGCGTTAAAAAGACATGAACGACAAAAGCAACTAAAATGCTTATTGATCATATAGATTTCGTGAAGTTTATCTTTGAAGGTCACCTTCGCTGAATTACATTGTGAAATTAAGAAAGGGACATTCAAATGGTTTGAAGATGTCAAACATGAAATTTGGAAACTTGAGGAAAATAATATGAGGAAAATTTTAAAAAATAAGGGAGAAATGGATCTAAAATCCCCTAAAACAAGATGTCATGAATAATAGACAAATGTATATTAGAATGAGTGGAACGAGTGTTACTTCTATAAAGAGAGGTTTATTATCACATTTAAAAAGAAATGACGGTTCCATATTTCTTCGCGTTTCCAATGACAATTAATATTTTTTTCTTTAATTTATAACTTTTAAGGCCCTGACATAAAAAAGGATACGTTTTAAAAGTTTGATGAGTACGTGCGATGGTATATTTGTGGCTTTATATCTCAAAAACATGCAATTATCTTTATGTAAATTTTATAATTTGAAAATGTATTCTGTCGGCAAAGTTCTTGTTTTTTTTTATAAAAATTATTTCAGTTGTTTCCAATGTGAAATGTCGATCGAGAAAAACGTGTAGGTACAAAAGACCACATATAGAAGAGTAATATTTATTATCAATCACAAATACATTCTCCTTTATGAATATAAGCAAACTCAGAGAACATGTGAAGATGGATACCGATAAAAATGTTTTGCGCCTATGTTTAATTACGCTTAGGGATGAACTAACTAAATTGAACTTATTGCTTCTTACGTTTTAGGGTTAATTCGTTTTTTTTTATTTTGTAATTCAATATGTTATTAAGTTATGTTGTGTAGTAGACATTTTTAAAGTGGTATATCAATTTATTACACATTTTTTACCGTACCTATGGAAGTCCCTATTTATTGATTTTGTTATTCTAAAAAATGTTTACCTTTCTTTGAATATAGTAACTTGTAAGAGAGCTATGTAAGGCTCCATGGTTGCAATAATTCCAGTAACTTCTACGCATTTAGTGCAAATAATCCTGTAATAATATGAATCCTAATGATACAACCATTACCAATAACCCCTTCCTCGTTATCCGCCGACTACGCGCAACTTCGTACTCGAACTATAATCCGCTACTTTGCAGGGATACGCTCCGAGTCGGGAACCGACCGTGTACTAGCGACGAGATAATCTCTTTAATTGCATATCAAATTTCTCGACAATATCATACTTATAATTAGTTTCCTGCTCTCCACATACTCCGCTAGAATAGCAATTAAATACGCGTGTACTTTATACGCCATTCTGTTTGTGGATCATAAACACCTTCGGGCTGTGAATCTGATAAGGCGTTTTATTTAAAACTAACTCTGCTTTACGCCGACACTGCTGTCAATTGATTACACTTATTACGTAACAAAACAATATTTTATTTTCTCGCTTAATATGTCAATGTTTTTGTTGATTCGCGATAGTTAATAGGTAATTGGTTAATCGTACACGCGGTTTACAGCTATATGCCGATAATATACCATGTCCTATTTCATGCAGAGGTTTTATTAAAAATAATTTATGTTTTAATAATATCCTGGTCGAGATTTTTATATAAATTTATTAAAAAAATAAAATATTTTTTTTGATTTACTGTTTTTCTGTAATTTCATAAAGTTTAAGGAGCTTTAAGCTCTTTTACCAATTTAATTATTTGCGAAAATCTGAGTATTGAGAATGTGTTCTGTATAATATTTGAAATGTTTTTTTCTAGTTTTTAACTCTTCTCTTCCATAACTCCAGCTCAATGTCAATACATATCTATATTTTGCTATTCAAATTAAATTTATTTATTTTTCCTTATTTACTAAGTTGTTCAAGTTCTCTCGCATTTTTATCCCAGCCTATTTCTCTCGATATTTTTAAATTTTGACTGGTAATTTTCATAAATATTACAAGTAAATTAAATATGATCTTGTTCCTTTATAGCATATATATCTAATGGTTCAATATATTAAACTGAAAACATTGACAAATAAAGAAATTGAATTTCATTCTCTTCGCCTAAGTACATTTTTACCATTTAAGCGGTAAAGGGAGAGAAATTTTATATTTTATTTTTGGGATTTTACCATTCTGTTACAATGTTTGAAATAAATTTCAAAAACCGTTTAAATATTTCAATTTTAACGTCTATTACCAATTTAAAAAGTAAGTAAAAATTACATTCCCATTGTTACAAATTCTATATAATTGGTTCTAAGATGTATTATGATTGAAATAAAAGTAACCTATAAAAAGACAAGTTATATATAAAAAATAATATGTAACAAAAATATATGTTAATTTTTTTTATAAAACGAGATTTAAATAATATATGTGTGGTAAAATAAATATATAAAGTGGTAAAGAAAATATAGGCCCTTTATTTTGTATCTACTATAACGAGCAATAACAGATACGACTTTCCACACTTTTTAGAATTTGCTGTAATACAATGAATTGTGTATTACTAAAAATAGAATAAATGATTATCGAATAATATTTTTGTACTTTCACCTTTGTATTATGAGAATTGATGTCAAATGTACAAATTACTACCAAACAAATTTTTCACCCGAACAAGATTGCACTTTTAAACAACAGACACAGTTTATTGAATATTTCGATTTAATGATGATAAATATCAACCGACAAATATATTAAATCATTAATTTCCTAAATTAATAACGAGATGGCTATTCATATTCAGAACAGACCAAGTCGATCCACGAATTAACAATGTTCAATTGTCGCGCGTCTGTTCTTAGCAGGTTCGGATCGCGGATCGAGATTGGTCGATCGTG
Source organism: Druceiella hillmani (assembly GCA_039881145.1). Taxonomy (NCBI): domain Eukaryota; kingdom Metazoa; phylum Arthropoda; class Insecta; order Lepidoptera; family Hepialidae; genus Druceiella; species Druceiella hillmani. The sequence goes on along the minus strand of JAYKKI010000003.1, from coordinate 38,761,106 downwards.
AAGATAATGAATGCCCACTCTCGCTGAATGTCTAATGAAAGACATTTAAATGAAGATTCCTTTAAAGTGAAGTCTCACGTTTAAACGATTCAATTCAATTCGAAGTTTAATTAAATTTTACACTTTCCGTCCGTTGGAAACTTAACGGTAAATAGCTTTTCCATTTGACGTGCTCTCCATGGATAAATTTTAAATCGTTTATTGGAATTGATAGGGAACGACTACAAGATACGTCGTTGTTGCCAATGGATTTCTGCTGTTGATTGCACGCTTTTCTTCTCTGGTTATAATTTAAATCACAAATAAGTCACTGCAAGAGGCATGGCATCAATGGATTAAATATTCCTTCTCCATTATTTTGCATAGCTTTGAAAATCCTTCATTAATATAATCTTCACAATGCCAAGAAGTTCTTCATATTTTAGTACATATCGATATTATTTAACACTTGGAAAGTTGTCATCAAAACTAAATACGTCAATAATACACCGCTGCTGCGCGGTTCTTCATTGATATCATATTCGACATTATGCACGGTTAGGAGTTTTTATATTTTTATTATTCTTTGTTATTATATTGTAAATATATTTATTGATCTCTCATTTTTCATAATTTTTTTCTATTTAATTTTATATGCAATTTATACCTGTTCCGTCATATTTTGTCGTCGTTCGCTACAAATAATAAAACGAATTCAAAGTATAGTTACGCATAATATAGGATAATGCACTAATTAGAACAGAAAATAATGTAACATGCAATGAATGAAATGATTGTTGCTAGAATTATTGTAGCTCAGCATAAAATAAAATGGAAAAAATAGCAATATTATAACATATCCTTAACAAACCTCTCATGTTACTAGATCTTGGAACTAGTCCGGTTGAGATTTTAAAATCTAACAACCATGACTTAAGAATGATAGCTCTCATTCACTGTTTACTTATAAACTTTTATTCTATCTACCGACTTAGCAGGGATATCAGAGAAAATGGAGTGCCCTAGCTACTGTAATAACTCTTTCATCAATATGTTTCCATAGCTCTTTTTCTGCTTACTTTTAATATGCGCTTATGCCATTTTGGGTCATTACCTGTTTCATCTAATTAATTAATCTATGCCTTTCCCATCTCATACATTTAGGATTGCCAAACCACATCACCATTCTACAACAATAGAAGACGCGGAAGAAACATAAATGTCGTCATAAAATGGTTCACAGCGTCTTTATGATAAGAACTTTCAATTACGTATTTGTCAATTTCAGTATATTTTCGTTCTTGTGAATTAGATAGAATTATAGAACATAGCATGTAGCCAATAAATATTGGACGATTATTTCGAATACGAAAAAATACAACTGATAAAGAGGAGAAATTGCACTTTACCAATATATTAATTTAATTTTCAAATCGGTTTCAATATTATCCGCCATGTGGTCGTGCGTACGAGAACTGCCATCAAGAACGATGAAATTTGTATTTAATCAAATAGGAAAAACTTACTCGTATAATTTTATACTATATTTTGCTTAATAAAATGAGACCATAATCATGAAAATCTGTTAAGGTTTAAACTGGAAAAATGTTGCACCCAAAATATTATTTTACGGATAAATTGTAAGCCGATAGCTTCACGACCTACGATTCTCCCTCTCGCATAAGGAGCCGTCAAGGAATTACCTTGTACGAAATGGCGAGTATTACTTGAAATATCTATTTCTCATCAACCACACTTCACTTTCCCCTTAAAGGTCAGAAGCTTCCAACAGACGAACAGATAAACAGCAATGTTACAACAACAGGATTTTGTTCGGACCATTCGACAACGGAATCTTGAAACTGATTTTTTTTGGTTTTGAATTTACAACTTCAATTATTATTTAATCTGTTATAACACTAAACTACAGGAATACTCTGAAAGAATGCCTGTCGTAATTCCTTAATACTCGAATAAAGTTTACTGTAAAATCTATTTCATTAAACATATACGATATTGCGATCATTTATTTAGCACCCCAATTACGCGGACAATATCATACCGATTGGGCCCACTCACTTCTGACACAGTCGCATTGAAGCACTTAGTTGTGAACTTGAGCGAGAAAGCGCTATTAAGAACTAATAGGCGTGTAATTGAGTCAGATATATTAACGCGCTTTCTATTACCAACGCTCGGTGTGCCAGTTCATTCGTCTGAGCTTAAGCGTCTTAGCTCACATTGTATCCTCTCTCAAAACGAGAACTCTGCAGACGAAATCATTTTCACTTTTATGAACCAAACATTTTTTCCCATTCAAAGGATATTTCCAAACTAGACGGGAAATGAATTCCTGAATATATAGAAATGTTGAAAATATCAAATTATTCCTTCTTTCATTTAATTAATAATGAAATCAATTTTGATACTAAAACTAAAAAAAAATAAAACAAATTTTAAGAAAATTTTATTTAAAATATTCGAATAAAATTAAAAAAGAGTTTCAACACAAATGTCAACACAACATTTCGAAAAATTATTATTTCATTCCTCAAAAAAAAAATTTTAATTCTCGACAAATGAAGTCATCTAAAAATTTAATTTTATAGAGATAGAAGCTAATTTTAAATTTGATAACACTTTTTGTATCAACTAAATTCTACTGTAATAGCTCTGTGGTGCCAAATCCTAAATATTTACAGATCAAATGAAGATTACGTCGGATATTGTTGTTACACCTATTTATTTTTGTTTAGATTTGTTACCACATCCAAAAAAAAACTGACAACGTTTAGCACGTACCTAAAAAGTTGGTTATTAGAATGCTTAGTTAGGGTAAATCTTCAGTGTTTTTAGCTTTTTAGTACTTAACAAACATTTTCTTTTAAAAGTAAGTTTATCTTTTTTAAAGTTTTACTTATTTTATAATTTTTAGTAATTGATCAGAAAGTTACCCACGTGTGTAAACATTAATACGTATATTAACAAGGGAGAGTGAAAAGGGTGGACCTTTAAAAAAAGTAGAAACAATAACATTCAGAAAATAATTGAAAGGCGAATTCCAGGCAGTATGATAAATTAATTCTGAGCTTTCATCAATAATTAAGAGCTTAAACGAATAGGATCCCGAGTAAAAAAAAGCGTATGGGTTCATGTTCACTGCTACGCAAGGTATAACTCTTTGTTTGCCTTTAGAAAATATGTTTTTCATGAGTAATGTGCTCACAGATCGTGTAGAATCAAGAGATCAGAAATGTGCGACAGAAGCTCATATATCGTTGCAATGTAAATGTATTTGACGATAAGCAAAGAAGAAAATTTTTAGTGGCATTAAGATTACATATTTTAGAATTTAACGAAATCAATATTTATCTCATTAAAATCAACCATTTTATTGTAATAGGTTGACAACCAATAAACCTAACAATATTTTCCGGGATTTAAGCCATTGACGTTTAGACGTTTAAACGTTATAGAAATTTTTGCAACATCTCTGATAGCATATATAAAAAGCGCAGGGTTCGATCTTCTCTTCAGTTAGTAGCTGAATTTTGGTGAGTAAAGAACATAGTATGTAAACAGGAAGAGAATGAAAAGCGAGCAAATCAATACCCAATGAATGCACGACAATAAGTGAAACATAAACATTTGATTTAAAGATGGAAATTTAGATCTTTCTTATAGTCTTCATTCAATGCAGGTCGCATCGCTATGTTCAATTTATAGGTAAAGAATAAAATTACACTTTAAAAAACTAAAACAAAACGCTTTTGTAGCAATATGAACTGAAAAATAAAAATATAATTTTCAAAAAGATTTTGGTCAAGAGAGGAAAAATGAAAGAGTGAAAGAATAAAATAAGACTAAAGTGATTGGCAACAAATTTACTTTAATGCAAAAAGAAATGTGGGTTGTTCTCAACTTATTCGGCATCATCGAATAGGCATAATTTGTTCTTGATACGTGTGCCAAATTTCAAATAATTCGGACATCTGGAAGGGGGTGAAAACTTAATTGAAAGATTCCATTAACTTTTGTAACTATATATAAACATACGTACAAGTGAAGCTAATATAAAGTGTGTTAATAAAGACTTTACTGAAATATATTGCAGGCAATTACGTGTGATATTGCGGCGCGATACCAATGATATCGACACCTCTTTTACTGCGGTGGAAAAACAACTACATGTTCTGAGACGAAGTGGAAATATACTGCTTAACTATCACATCGGCTAACACTGATAAACTAAGATGGTGGGTTTATTTGTTTCTAAATTAATATAAATACAATTTTTAATTTTTAATTCATTATAATGGTAAATATGATATAGAGGTCGGAAGCGTTTCAGCAATGCTATTTAATATAACTAGCACTATATGTTAATGCAATCTTTGAATGACGTGTGACAATTCCAAGTACCTTGTGGACGCTCCGACAGGTTTTGAAAATATGACTGAATGTGAGGTTATAATCCAAAATAACTGTCATATTATGTATACGTATATGTATACGGATATAAAACTAATATTGAATGATTTTGAATATTGTAACAAACATAGATGATACTGCCAACTGTCTATAATTGCATGCTGAAACTAAATTTGAGAGTAGCAGTCACTTGGGAAATCTTTCGAGTGGATTTGCAAATTTCAAAATTTAAAGAAAGATTAATTACGTAAGCGAAGACATCAAAGTAGGCCTTGATTATATACTTCTCTATGTAGGTTAAAAAAACTGATTTAAAATATTTAGTAAAAGCATTCACAACATCTACAGCATAAAATATTTAGTAAAAGCGTTCACAGCATTCACGGCATGGTAATATTTGTCAGTTATTTGTCTGTACACTTGCATCTTAATATATTTGGCAAGTCGGTACTACCGGCAGTGTTAATAGTTCAAACCTATGCACTGTGCAAGACTTTCATGTCATTATTTTCAACCTATATGCGCTTAAAGCTTAACATCCTTCGACTCGTATTATGGGTTTCTAATGCAATACTTTTTTTCATTTTGGATGTACGTACTATGCGTGATTTTAGTATCATGTTTAACCTACTTACACCAAAAGCTAAACATTCTAAAATTTCCGTAACGGATGAATGGATGCTGTTGAATTGTAGGCGAAAACACACAGGCAGGCAATAAACATGCTAAATGTCATATACAATATCGATATTGGCGACTTCGAGTGGAATAACAAACTTGGAATTTTAAAAATGTTTCTAGATTAACCTATGTCAAATACATCAGGACTTGACTTCTCCCATATAATGAAAACGGTTCAGACTTTTATATTTTATGCATATTTAAGATATTTAAATGGAAAAAAGCATGCTTTATCTACCAGCCTCTTATATTAACTGAATTTCAATATTAGATAATGTAATAGTATTAATTCAAATGATTTATAAACATAGAATCATAACATTGCTCTAACAACAACCAGTACATGTTTTATCAATTGTTTGAACGAATCATTGCATAATTCTATCTACGTGATATTTTCTCCAGCATTATTAACAGGACAGTTTGTTCGTATGCTCGTTCGTTACTCATATTTTATTCATATCGTTTTTTCAAGCTAGACATATTTCGATAAAGGGCGTACCTATTTTTCAGAATATGTTTTCTTAGAGTTACATTTTTTTATCGGAGGTCCATATTTTATTGCTTTATGTTGCACATAACCTTAAAGGTTTAAAAATATTGATCTACATCTAGATAAATGGCAAATCAACAGTCTATTTTACCTGCAAAACATCAGCAAATTTATATATAATAAAGCCAATTGCGGTCTTGTAACGTTACAGTTTTGTGGGTTACGACCTCTTTAATATATAATCTGTAGCGACCTCCTATCTATAACATGGAGTTATTTTGCATTTCACATAAGCGTATCGGTTCTCTGTATGGCCTGTAATAAAAGGTCATGTACGTGAGCGTGTTCTCGTAAGTGAATTAATAGGAAAGGTGCTGAGAGCGCCGCGTATTCGACTCGCAAAACTTTCGGGTTAGAGCTGAGAGTTTAGTTAATACGTTAGCTTACGAACTTCGTTGACTATTTAATTGTAGTATATTTAATTCACGAACGAGAGCGAGGATTTGTTTAAAGCAGTTTCCACTTGCGCCAGTCGAAATGCTCATAAATTTTAAAGCATCACTTTTGAGAACAATCGTGTTGGCTCTGTTTCCTTGGCATTTAGTAATACTGAATTTTAAAGCTACTGAACGCCTTAAAAGTTGTTTTTGATGTGGTTTTCACTCAGTTTTAAATATATTAATGATACAGTTTACTTACCAAATTTCTGATATAAAATTACACAATGAATATATATTTTGTCTTTAACAGAAAAAGCAAATAAATATCATTAGGTAATTAAGGTTTTTAAATATTTCAAATTATGTCAGCCCCAAAAAATTAACATTTAAATATGACGAGAAAAATCAAAAACAAATACTAGATTGTCGGCTATATTTTTGTGATTACTTTAGTTTCAAATAAATTATCATTGGTGTTATATATATAAATTTGAAAATCACCGCCATAAATATTATTTATATTTCATAATAAATAAAATTATATAAATATTTTACAGGCCAAATAATTTTCAATTCTTTTATCAGCATTGCATTAATTACTAACTACATTCAGTCATAAATAAATATGGAAATAATTAGAAACATCAGTCAATAAATTCCGAATACACACAAAAAATTGTTAAAATTCAATATATATTAAAAACCAACGATTAGTTTTCTTAATGTTAGAGAAATTATAAACTAAAATATACAAATATAGTTCCAGTATTTTTATTACAATTTATTTTACAAACTCCATTCATTTTACCCTTTACATAAAGTCTACTTTCTCATTGATAAAATGAATATTCTTAGTTTTTTTGGTGACGAAATAAAAATAATTCGATTAATAACAACTTCCTTAAATTTAATACGTTAACTTCCAAAGCGTCATTATGTAAATATTTAACTGCTTTTTCAAGTTTATTACAGAGATGCTCAAAGTTTATTGAGAAATATGTAAACATATAAATAGATTGTAACAGAGTGAATTTTGTACATTGAAAATATTTTTATTTTTTATTGGTTTAGCGCAAAGAATGATTATAATAGAAACCAGAAAAACTTTTTTTTTCATTTTTGTCTGTTTGTATGTTAATTTGAGCGGATATCACATAAAATATCCTGGACGGAATTATTAGATTAAAAACAAAATTAAACTTTTACATTTTTAATACTAGATGGCAGCACTATGTATTTTGGTTGGTTAACTGGTTCTTCTTACATGCATTGTATTTTTAATTGTATTTAATGTACTTTTTCAGATTTTGACAAAATTTTGTTAAAATTCATGACCAATAGTAAAATTTATTAAAATACATTCAATTGGATTTTTAAGAATCTTCAAAAAGAAAAAAATAATTAAAAACCTGCAATTTTTTTTGTTGATGGTTGATGTTTGGTTTTAATAATACAAAATATGGCAATAACCAATCAGACTAAAGAATAAGTTATTCGTTACCTCTAAGGAAAACCGTTAAATGACATAGAAAACTAGCCACATAATTAAGTACTTTTAAGTAACCTCCACTCAAATTAAATTATCCTTTACAAAGGAATAATACATTAGCTTGAATGGACATACAAAATAAATACGTCAATACTTTATCAATTCAGACAAAGAAAATATTGCCGAAGAAATACAAAACAGAACTATAATACAGAAGCATAAGCTACAAAAGAGCAATAAAATAAAAAAAATATACTAAAGATGCTATAGAATGGAAGTAAAAATGAAGACAGAAATTATGGTAGAAATAAAAAAAACAAACTTAGCTACTGACAAAATATCTAAGAAAAAACCCATGTTATTGCACTTTTCATAACATTGAACAAAAAGTGCCAAATGATTTCTATTTTTAAATTGAAGATCAACTCTTTGAGATTTTCACATTACGAATAAAACTATTTTTTTTCTTGTTTCCCTTTTTCCCAGATATTAACGATATAGTTCTTAGATTACACAAAAATGTAATAGTGACAAACAGCACAAAATGTTTATTAGGGCCCTTTTAATTGCTTTCGTAAAACCATATAAACATATTCGTTGGCTAAAGGAATCACTCAATTTATATAATTAGATGTCTAGTATGTGTCACTGACACAGCCTAAGTGGTACTTCACTGCGTCAATGCTTGTTATGACGTTCGAAATATTATATTATTTATAGATATAGACGTAAATAAAAAAAATCATAGCCGTATTATACGTTATATTACTGATATTTTAATCAATAATTAAATTCACCACGGAAATACCTATAACATCAAAATGTCTCGCATGAAAACAATACATCGAAATCAAAATACCAAAAATATCCACGTAGAAGAAGGATTAGTCGTTCTTTTGTTAAGTTATTAATAAAAGGATAGTAATCTCGATTATTACGAGCATCAAACAAAAGTAATAAATTGTTTTTTATTACAATTTTAATTTGTTGAAACAAAAATGTTTTATTCTGATCATAAATATAACGCACACTAATGTTAATGTTGCTAATATTAAAATAATACTGATTTTAAAATAAACAATTCTGGTTTGTTTTCTATTTATTTCGATAATTTTTTGTAGAAATTCATTATTCACAATTAAATGAAACTACGTGATGTAGTATTATTTCTACTTTTTTTAAGTTCTTTACCACGACCTAGGTTTCATTGTATTATAACATCTTCAGGTGGGCTATTAGCAAAGATTGATAATAGTCCCACCTGTTTTAATACAAAGAAACCTAGGTCGTGGTAAAGAACTTAAAGAAAGTAGAAATAATACTACATCACGTAGTTTCATTTAATTGTCGATAAATTTTATGAAATGATAAGAATAAACTAAGAATATGGGTACATCGAGTTTTTTTTTGCTAATAAATATTTAGGAAAAATATTTATCATGTGAAATAGTTTTATTTTTTATTTTAGAAATAACATTTCTTATTATTAATAATTCATAAAATAAATTTAAACATTATTGCGTACAAATGTTCACCCTCTATTTGTTTTCATTTTCCCCACATTTACAAAACGGAATAAGTAGCAAAATTTAATCAGCATGAAAAGCAACAGATTTCATTTAAGAAGTAGGGAACAATATATAAAACAAATAAATGTCACGATCTATGCTGAAGCATAATTGCCAGTGACCCAAATATTGCAGACATAAAGAGTTCGCAATGTTTGTGATGCCTAGAATCTGTGACAATAGTTACTAATAACTGACATGACAAAATTTCAAGTATGCGATGCTATGATTTATTTTATGTATAAAATAATAATAAAAATAATTTCATTAACAATTGAAATTTTAGCAAAAACATCATCCTTATTTACGTTGCGTTGGGAGACTAAATATTCAGTACTTTTTTTTAAAGTATACCACCAAAATGACAACTTTTTCCTAATTACAGCTTATTAGACAAAGACTGTTTGTATAAAAAAAATCATAATGAAACCTTACAAACTTCAAATTTACATAAAAACCGTTTAGAATACCAAATTTAAATCAATCATCAGATTGGTCGATTTTTAGCTCCATTCATCAGTTGGCAGTTTTGAGATAATTTCATTTTATACCTTCTTAATTTTGTGATAAAAAAGATCAATGGGATTATTTCACTTACATTGAATATTATTATGGAGTAAAACTAGTTCTGATTTTTAGAAATGTTCTTAATCGACAATGCTGGATGAGGATATTTTGGTGTCATGTAGCTGAAGAAAGATTTGTGACTTTTGGTCATTTAGAGTAACTTAATATTGATATCAGTCATCTGATGCCTTTATAAAGCAGCAATATATGTATAATTACATTTTTGCTTCTTTGCGTTAAAATATTTCTAAAACTTTAAAACATATTAGCTGGTGGTTTCTTTGAGAGATGATAACGATCTCTTTGATGATTCGAAGTAAACAATATGCTAGAAATGTTATTATATATCAGAAGTTATATTTCAGAAGTTGCCTGGGCTGTATGAAAATCTGACCTGGGCTGGCTGAAATGAAACTTGCTGACCTGGGCTGACTCAAGACGAAAATCTAAATCCTAGAAAGTAACTTTGACAACAACAGAGGTGTATGTTGCTGCATTGTCATAGAGCAACCATACTCGGTAAGACAGATTCTTTGATGACATCACTCTACTGGTGGACTAAAAGAAGTAAAGTCAGTGTAGTGTTAAGCTTTTTAAAATTTCCTTTAGAAATTTAACGTATCTTGGCATATTTTTTTCTTCACGCCATGAACTCGAATAAAATCACTTTAATGATTTTTTTTCAACAAAAGATCCTGGTTAAGACTAGTTTTATTTCCAATAAGTATGGAGATGACAACTTTTTTCTCTTGATCTTCACAAATAGAAAATACTCAGTGTAATATTTCATACATCATTCTTTTAATATTGCGGAAAGAAGTTTTGGGACGCATCTCACAATGACCATATTTATTCTTAATTAATTGCGTGGAATTATTAACATTTTTTCCATATTTTATGGTATTTGACACATCATACTTTGTTGCTAAGTTTAGTTTTTAAACATCTGTTCAGTACCTATTATTCCATTAACTTGATATTTTCCTCAATTATTCCATCTGATGACCCTGTTAAACAGAGTTAATTTTCAATCGATTTTCCCATTTTTTTACGGTTAAAAACGAGTCGATATGTCGAGTGTTAAAGGCATGTTAATATGAACTGCATATGGACGATGGAGGTCATTGTTTTGGATTGGGTGAAAATTTCACTTTTTTAGAAACGAATTTAATCACATGCTCAATTTTGAACAATTAAATTTTTTACTGCACTCGCTTGTATTTGGTGGACAATATCTGGCAAAGTGAATGAGACGAATTTGTATGACATGCATAACCAACTATATTGGGAATAGCTTACTAATGTCGATCAATAATTATTTCAAAATTGGTAATTGGAAACTTTTGAGTCTTACTACATATGTATATTGAAGATAATACATATTACAATGTATTATATTTTTTTGTTCGTCAAAAGGTTAACTTTTCTACCAGTACAAGGTGTTAATTTAAATAATGCTTTGTAATGCTTAAAAATATCTTCTTTAGTCTGATAATAAAATTAATTAATTCTTTTATTTTAAATCCATTCGCTAATAAAATCGCCATTTTATTTCACATATTCCTATACGCAACCCATTTCTCCCCACATTATAACTATCCCCGGCTAAAGTGTTATGCCAGAGGTCGTTGCACGCAACGCATGTTCATATTGAGGTGATTTTAATATAAATTTTGTTTGTGGCAAAAGCCGTGTTTTGGAGTCTAGACATTGAGTCAATAATGTCATCGCATTTAGTTTTGTTTGCAAAAACTTTTCTATAAGTAAACAAAGAATGTTAGAATTAGTTTCGACATATTAGAATAAACAGCTCTAAACTTTGTTGCATAGTATGCCCTATTGTGTAGAAATATTTATGTAGAAAATGTTTTAATGACATATGTTCAATTACATTTAATATTGATTTTCTTCAGTATTAATTTTTTTTCATTACTGTATATAATTATAGATATAATTGGAAAAAAATTAGGAACAATATATATTGCAATCTTCTATTAATAACAATAACTTTTCTAGATTAATCCAAATAATCATCTGAACATTTTCTAAGTGGAAAATATCAAAATTCAGAGAACATTTTCCAAGTGGAAAATATTTTACCCACAATCTTCAATTGATATCACCGGTTATAAAAACTAAATCGGTTATTTCATAAGAGAATTAGTTTTCTTGTAAAGATGTTTAAAACTCCTCTTTGAAAGAAAACATACATCTTACATCTACAAATTACATCAACTGAAAAATATTTTTCCCGCAACGGATTAAAAACTCATTATTTCAACGATACATGCACTTTGATGAGCTATTTATAAATTTCCGATAAAAAAAAACAAGTAAAAAAGAGTTTAAACTTGCTTTTACTACCTGATCAGGTTTCTTTATTAAATGAGCCATATATATATATATATATATATATATATATATATATATATATATATATATATCAAATAAATTATACGAAGATACTTATATTATATTTTTATATTTAGGATAAAGATTTGTTTTATTAATTAATAAACACAAATATATCGTTAACGTCCAATTGCATTTCAACGAAAGAATGCAGTCAACTAAATTAGAATTAAGCTTCTGCAGTGCAATGACAAAAATCTTTGCGAAAAATCAAAATGCCTCACAGTTTCGCCATGTCCGTTTGTCTATCTGTCCCTATATGCCACAGTTTTGTAGTTCTCACGGTTCCAATCATAAAGATATCATCGTATGATCATGTTAATTTAAATTTAATAAGATCTTAATAGACATTTTTCTTCATTCACCTTCTTAATTCAAATGTAAAATTGAAGCAATTTTTTCTCATATCCGATTGATTGAATAACTCTTTTAAAATACGATTCAATTCCTCATTCTAAAGCAGTTATTATTCAATTAACTTTTAATTTTTAAAACTCCGTTTACCAAAATTTAGCTTCAAAGTGAAGAACAATGTCTCCTCCCAATCATTTTCAACCATGAAATGGAAAAATCTGAAAAAGTCTAAATACTATTATTTTGTTAGAATTTTAAAATAAAATTACTTAAATTAACTTGCATTAAAAGAACTACAGAATGCAATGTTTCGATATGCACATTCCTGAATTTATTTTTAAATAAAACTATAAACTTCAAAAAACCGTCAAGTTTATATATACAAATCAAACCCAAACAATAACGCAACGTTTAACTAATCTATCTCCTATATAGCTTTCAAGATAGTTGAGAAATACGATTGTAAAAAAATTAATACCGCCATTATTTCATGTAGTCAATTGTTTTAAAGAAACCGAAGAAGCAACAACCAACAAATCTTTTTTTTTTGTTAAAAATATTGCATTAAGATAAATAAATAATATGACAAATAAATCCATGTTACGACTAAAACGACTAAACAGTAGACGAGAAAAAGTATATTTTTAAGGATAAAATGAACGAAATATGTAAATAATATCAACTATAACCAAACTTATAATAGACCGCGACAAAACCAATACGTTTGTTGCGAATACACGGTTTCAAAAAAGTTTAATATTGTAATTATATGCATTGAAGAATATAATCTTTAAAAGTCTGTTTTTTAATAAGTTCTTATCATTATTAAGAGAAAAGTAGATCAAGAAAATATATAATGTACGTACTAATGATGTTGGTTAAAAACATTATTATTAATTGAAATTTTGATAATAGATATTTTTTGAATTCTGGTTTATATTTACAGAAATATTTTCCGATTATTAAGTTAACGGTATTCAGCAAATTTAAAGAAAATATCCCATTTTCTAATTACAATCAATTAATAATAGCAAAAAATAGCAAATGTTAAATTTAGTACAATGATAATTTACATCGGCAACTCAAATAAATTTTGACTCATTTACCAAATTTAATATAAAAATTTCGCCATAGAAGCATTTGAAAAGTATTAACCCTTTTGTCATATTTTTTATATATGCATATAAAGATAATAACAAAATTAACATTTTTTTAAAAACAAATAATTATTAAATTTAGTAAAGACAACATTGTAAGGTTAAAAAAACGTGCATAAGTGTAGTGATAGTGTTCGATATAAATGTTTTTTATTGAAGAATATATTTTGTTATTTCTCTTAATCGTTATTTGACAAACGTTTGATATACCTCAGCATCTCCTTAGCTATAGCTACGCCTGCTTTGTAAGGGACGATTATTCAATAGCCTTTATATGCATTAAATGTAAATACAAAATATGTAGATTATTTATCGATAATTCATGAAGCAATATTTTAGCATATATCCATCAATATTTTCTTTGTATTTGTATAACGATACTTATGGAAATTTGACATATATAATAGGATCACTACTAAAAAAATTGAGAAAATAAAATTGCTCTGAGGTTAACGCGTCAGATCATAGCTTCATCAACGACATTATACATTTATTATTTCAATGACCGAAAACAACTTAAAAACTTTTTTTTTTGAAGTCTATGAACCCAGTCCATATTTTACTCATACCCGAGATAAAATTGAAAAAAATCGATTTGATGATTCAAGCATTTTATCAATATGTTTTAATTTTCTCCACAATAGAGAATATAAGTATCATTATAAGTACAATTTAAGAATGCTACAACAATTTTAAGTTTACCCGGTACAAAATATTAAATGAAGACATGCAAAGTCTTCATTCTTAACTTCTATTGGTAAATTCTAACTTCTATTGGTAAAGTGACTAGAAGTATCTAATATATAATATTATTGAACAATATAATCCAAATATCGTATACATTACTTAACTTTGCAATTAGAATATTCATGTCATTTTAAAATGAAGATAGTGTTCACATAATTCCTGACGATAATTATTGTGAACATTAAGTTAATTCTATTTGCGCAGACTGATGAAACCACGAATGATCAGTTAGTGGTATATGGTAGTAATATCAGATTTAGGACGAATCTTGTGGAAACGCGTCAATGTTTTAAAGTCGCACTCCATAAGAATGAAAATCATATAATTATAAAGAAAATTGACGTGCTGTGCATAGCTGTCGCTTCTTACATACTATCAAATGGTCTTTCTTTGCGTTTGGATGTAATATCAACGTTTTGGGTGATGCGCTATGTAAAATTCTCATGCATACTTCGTCAGTTTGTGCTAGAAACTAAATATGTACTCTGTACTACAATCCAAATTTTTAAGCACATTTGGTAGAAAGCGTAAATTCGAAAGCTGCAAATTAAGTCCATAATAAGTCTATTGATGTCGCCTCTTCTTTAATTGCCCTGTATAATCTATCCTTATTTTTTAAAATAATAACATGCATAAATATACTAATCAGGCTATGGCAATACCTATGTATTCAAATTTATTAATATTATATATTCCATCCTAACGAAATATTATAAAATATTGTTCTTATCCAGGAAAATATGTTGTCTCCTAAATTAATAATATAACATTTTATTTTGATTTTTATTTTATTGAACGTGGAATTGAAAAATGTAACCAAAAAGTGAAAATCACAAAATGAAATGAAATTCAAAATCACATTCACTCTTCTCGTCTGACAAAGATTTCATTACGTAATATTAATAATAACTTTTAATCTAATCTGTGTTAAAATACATGAAAAAACAATGTTTTAGTAGTCTACTTCATTCCACTCACAATTCAGAAAAGGAATTCAATTTTTTAAGCACATTTTCATTTCAAATTTCATTTAATTTTATTCTTCTTTTTCTTAGTGTTAAATAGTTATTTTAAATTTTAAGTGTTTCTATTTTTTTTTTATTTTGGCAAAAAATACAAAGTTACGTTCACAGATTTATTAAAGTTTCCACAATTGTCTTCCTTAATTAAAACCGGCATCAGCTCTGAATGAAGA
Organism: Druceiella hillmani; assembly: GCA_039881145.1. Classification (NCBI taxonomy): domain Eukaryota; kingdom Metazoa; phylum Arthropoda; class Insecta; order Lepidoptera; family Hepialidae; genus Druceiella; species Druceiella hillmani. Next base: position 38,745,593 of record JAYKKI010000003.1, on the reverse strand, counting down.
AAAGCAGTGGAAATTCATTTCGTGTTTAACTTCTTGACATATATTTAAACACATTATGAAAACTAACAATTCAGTCATTTTAATTCTTTGTCTCAAATGAATTAAATGAATATTTACTACAGTACAAATTTCTTTCCTCACATTTGTACACAAATTTATCTTAATAATTCCATATCTTTTCCGCATATCAACACATTATTTACGAAATTTATTAAGCCATCACGGTTAAAATATTTCGGTTCTTAACATGCAGCACGCGAAAATTAAAAAATCAGCTCTTTCTTTTGTTATTAATACCTATCTTCATAAAAAACAATATTGTTACTTAAAGATCACGAACAAGTATTTATGAAACTTGTATAGTAAGTCTCTCTCTCTCATTTTGATGAAATTGGAAAATTGTGAAAATGAAACGAAAAGAAAGAATTATTACAGGCGCGTAGACAAATCAGAATAAAAAAAGATTCTGCGAATGTCAAATAGAAAACATGGCAGTCACCTTGTAGATTTATGATAAACGTATATAATAACCTAATTCTGTCTAATGATTAAATAAAATATTTTTGGGATATTGTACTACTAACATATATCAAATGTTTTTCGAAAAATAATTTAAATATTTAGAACAGAAATTTCCAACAATTAAAATTGTTTACTTGTTTTCTTAAGAGAAAAAGGAAATTTTTATAAAAGAAGCTGTAAAACATGTTAGATGTTAGAGTTTCTTTTTTATACTTGGCTCTGGTATTTATCTCAGCTCAACATTTAAAGTTTGTCAATCTTGCTTTGAATTAAGCGGTCTTTCTGGCGTCCTTAATTAAAATGCTTTTTAATACTCCACAAAGCTTTACGCTCGTCGGATGCTCGGTGCCATTATTAGCACGAGCTTCCAGCTCCTTTGGCGCTCCCTGATATATAGTGCACGCCCACTTTGTAACAGTGTATTGCGTGCATCGTCGCAAAAAACGATTCGTAAGGAAGAAGGCGGGCGAGCGTCTCGTTGTGGGATTTGTCGTTATTTACGACGAGGCGCTCACTCGTCGCCGAACTTTTGCGGATAAGAGAGCAAAAGTTGGAATTAAATAATTTTAATGCGTTTATAAAGTATGTTATGCGTCATTATGCCGATTCGCACGCAAGGACACAGTTTAAGGGTCGCTCGGCGGGCTACGCCCACGTCTCGTTTGTCTTCGCGATTATTTAGTACACACGTACAAGCAAATAACATGGCCGTTGGAACAATGCATTAAGCAAAGTATTTTACCGATATCGTTGAAAAGTTTAACGCAAGGGAATTTATAGGTTCGTAATTTGTTTTCTCTTTCTTTAGCCATGTTCTGCCGCAAAGGTGTAGGCCTCCTATATTTCCTTAACTCTTTTCGATTTTATGCTTTTTCTAACCATTTCACTCCAACTGGTCTTTGGATGTCATTGTACCAACACATATTTGATCTTCCTTGTTTGCACTTCTACGAGCACTTTGCAGCACGAATCCTGCTTTCTGGCAACTTGGCTAGCCCACTGACACGCTTCGCAACACGTTTGCTGACGCTCACGACCTTGCTCTTCTCTCTGAGTTTCTCGTTCTTCCTTTGGAGAAATCAATATAAGCCACGTATAGCAGTAGCTTGTAAAATAATCGATCTCATGTTATAGGTGAAGAACATTTTTTCAGAGTATACGAAAGTAAATCAGGAGGCAAAATATGGGTACGAGGGTTTTAAGAAAAAAAAAGAACTGATAGCCGATTATTGTGGTTGGCTGTAAGAGATTGCTCTTGTAGCAATAAGTCCGCCATATGTATCAATTAGATACATTAAAGTAGATAAATAAATAAATAAATGTCTTTCATTTTTTGTTGCGCCTAATGAATTTAGCAATTTTTTTAAATTAAAGGTACCTACTAATATGATATTTCAAAATGCAATACAGCATTATGAGATCATCAAAAGAATTAATTTTATAAATTTCAATATAACTGCAGTTTCATATTCTATTTCATGTAACAAATTAATTTTAAATCTTTAAACGCTGATACATTTTGTCAGTATTTTTGACGTTTCGTCATGCTAAAGACATTGCGTCAACTTCAAAATCGATATATTAAACACAATATAATTTGAAATTTCTTACATCATATTCGTAGTATATACAAAGCAATATGTGTTGCAGTGGAAATATCATAAAATATACATTTATTTCGTATATTGGAAATTATCGATTACATAGTTATTGTAACTTTGTTCTACAAAACAATCAAATAGGAGAGTTCGCACGAACAATCAAATCGGTGAGTATCCTTGACACACATTTGGTTATTGAGGTAATTTAAATTCTACTGTTCACGTTATTATTCGAATATTCTATTGATTTATTCTTGAGGTTAAGTAGATTTTGTTATTATTGACGTGATAAATTACTGTAAAGTCCTACACTTAGTACAAGTGTTCCTGTTACTTTTTAAAAATGAATTCGTTACACTCATAGTTTTGCACTGGCTCTAATAACGATGGAAAAAGTTAAAATATTTGTTATTCAATATTTATCTTATAACTTTCATTATATATATATATATATATATATATATATATATACATATATATTTATATATATATATATATATATATATACATACACATACATATATGTATATATATATATATATATATATATATATATATATATATATATATTGATCAATTTTAAAAGTTCCAGTGTAATAGAAACAAATCAAGCTAGTTGCCGTGATTTATTTCTATTACATGATTTGAATGAAATTCATCATTAGGGCACATGTACTGCACACACATACTGCACACGAAATATTTTTTTATAAAAATGTATTGCTATATATTATTCTTAGTGCATAGATATAAAAACAACACATTTTATAATTATTATCTGTCGCGTTGTATGTCTTTTTGTTTGCATTATTTTAAGAAGAAACGGCTTAAATGATTTTGTTTGGTATTTTTGCAAAACTGTATTGTAAATACATGTGCAATATTAATCAAAAACGTGTAATTTTTTTAAATTCAAGGAAGCATATATTATGTAAAAGATCTACCTTTATAGTTTACTAAATTTTGTTCCATAACTTATGCCGTTTTTCATACATATAAAACAGTCACAAATTTTTTTTAAGAATGTGATTTGAAATGTAGGTTTTTGAACAACCCGACAATTTTTTAAAGTATTCTGTACGTTTCCACCTTTCTGCGTAAATATAAAATATAAAAGCACACATTACAAGCTTACGATACAATGAAAAATTAATTTCGCTTTCCAAATTCTTTTTTTAAACAATTTGTTTAACAATCTAAGGATACGAGCCGAGAAACTTGATGTCTTAATATTTAACGAAAATTTTCGTCTACACGTATATTATTAATCCATAATAGTTAATTAATAAGATTAATATCTAATATTTCTCTTTAAATACTTTTGAAATTGTTGATGAAAATTAACTGAGATAATTATATTTTAAAATTCTAATAAAATGTTGGTATCGATATTTTAATTCTATAATATTCTAAACATTTACAAAGGGTGATGGGTAGGTTGTAAATCACTTTGAAATCTTAATATTTCGCAAATGGAATTTAAAAATCAGAAATGGTAAATTAAATATCTATTTCACTTCAAAAGGCATATTCAATGAAATTCCATGCATGGGATGCAGGATTGATGCTTTGATGCAGATTTTGACATGAAGAAAAACATTTACGTTGAAAAAACGAGCAAAAATTCTGGTTGAGAAATAAAACCTTAAAATCTGCACCAAAGCAATAAAACCTTAAAATCTGCACCAATCCACGAAGAATTTTAAGAGTGCTAAAGAAAAAGCAAAGAATATGAGAATTATGATAGTCTGTTAATAATCATCAATAGTAACGTAATTCCTTTTATCAGATATCGCATTATGTCTATATTTTTTACGATATAGAAATTAATTACTATTTAGCTTCTTAATATTATAACCTAACAATATACCAATTCTGTCAAAAAATTTATGGTAGAATTTTAAAATTTTGTGCATTTTTTTCTTGAACAATTTTCACTATTTGGGTATTATATAGGGATCAGGAAGGGATAAATATTTTCATGTAGACTTTTAAGCGAAGCCCGATGAAATTAAATCGATATCTTTCGTATACGTATAGATGTACGTTGTATTTGTCTGCACAGAAAATACTTTTATATGCAATCCAATTTAAGAAAATTAACTGTTTTCTCTGTAGCCATCAGCAACATATTTCACAAATACTCTTCTACATATCTGGGAAAAAGACATCTTCCTTTAGTTGGAATGAGCATCGTCTTTATATAAGGCGAATTAATCTTGGTGATAAGCTGAATGGGAGTAATGAAAATGTGCAACAATGTGTGCTGCAATAAGAGATACTAAATACATCTCAGAATATGACGAGACGGGTGATAAAATTTATGTTGGATCAGCAGAAACTATAAAACAAGACAAAGTTGTCCGTGTGGACTACTATTGTTTAGCTTCGTGGGACGTTGCCATGGTGATGCTAAGATAATAAGTAGACGCTTCGGGTATTTTGAAGTTACTTTTTATTCTTATTGTCAACTCAGTCGTGCGGAGGCGATATTATGTGTATTCATTGTAGTTTATGAGACTATTCAAGAGACCTTCGTTTTATTTTTATATTTACTTCTTTGTTTTACAACTTTATTTTTATTCTTATAATTGCATGAGACATTGCCTTTGTTAAACGTCTTTTAGAATAAGTATAAAAAAACGACTTCGATTTTTATTTATTAAATTCCATTTGACTTTGAAGTGTAATTGAAGAGTTTAATATTTAACACGAATAGTGATAATAGACGCATTGAGTACTTTGTTTTTCTGTTAAATCTTTGATTTCTGCATATTATGAAAATATGAAAACATTACCTTAAAACTTTATATAAATGTTACTATTTCAATAGTATTTTATAAACAGTGCATTTTTAAATGTATGATTTTTTCTAAACATTAAAAAAACAGGAGCGATTTTGCTGTCAAGATAATTCAATTTTATTAAGCGTCAACGTCGAGATGCAGAAGTTTTATTATTTTGATTGAGTCTTTTTCCATTTAAGGATTAGTCTAATCATAATTTAAGTACGTGATCATTAGGTGAGGGGTATTCATAACTTAGGAAGACTTATAACCCGGTATAAGTTTGCCGCTATTCTCAGATGATAATTGCAGTAAAAACTATCACAACCCAGTAATGTTACCACTTTACTATCACGACCGAATAATTAGATATTTTCAATGATATCAAAAATATGCTAAAAAACGTACACAAAGTATTCTTCAATATAATCTAAATTTGTCAAAAATTACTTCAAAATAGGTTCCACGTAAGCTTGCACTATTTCAAAAACAGACATTCGTCGGTAGTTATGAATAGTCTTAAAAGCTCTTTGGTATATTTTTTGAAAAAGAAAATACAAAGAGGAAATTTTGATTCTAAAAGTAAACAAGATTTGGTGTAAAGATATGGTAAGGGGACAGATCGTTTAACATTTCATATTGACTCCGTCTGTAACAAGGAATATAACCAGACAACATTGCACTGGCTAGCTAAAAGAGGGGATTAAAGAAAAATTACTTGGAAAGTTGAAGGAAGTTCTTAGATTCTGATTTCAATGACAAAAGTTTGCAAGGCTGTACACGATTTTGGATTTGAAGAAATGCACCATTCATTATATAGTTCAGACCTGATATCACCTGAGTTTTGTGCTATTTTAAAATTTTGATGAAATATATTAGAGAAACAAATATGAATAATTAAAAACCGTATATTTCATGATTTAAATTTGAATAATATACGGCGTTGCGCGTGGGGGATTTTTCTAAGTATATTATAGATTTTGCAAGGATTCACATAATTAATATTAGAAAGTTATAGATAGCGCTGAAATTAAAGTATTTTCTTGAACAATTTTAAAGAGAAAATGGATTTTTCGTATCGTCAATAAGTTAACATCAGAATTAACGCAAAAGGCTTTTCTACTTATATTTCAGTCTAAAAACCTTTTAAAAATGCATTCCTCTAAACGTTTTTAACGTTAATATAGTTTGATATAGCAAAATATAATTATCATTTGTATATCGCTTCTCTGTTATGCTTAAAGCGAAAAATTATTGAAACGATGGTATTATATCATATAAATATGTTATTGACAATCTAAAAATAGTCCCCAAAAGTAGGTAATTGACTCATCTTCAGTACCATTCTCTCTTTTATGTACAGAAAGTGAAAGACAGCAGTCTTTCACTTTCTGTTTCTTTCATCATAGTTCGTGGCGCTACTTGGGCCATATATTTTGTTCGTTTTATAATATTATATCCAACCTATTGAGCATAAAGTAATTGCATAAGATAAATTATAGGATTACTAAATATATAATTTTGGTTTCTATATGCACCACAAAATTGACAAAAGTAATTGAACTGTAGTGTAGGTAGAACGTATCTAACTATATTTTAATTTTTTCTTTTCGAAAAAGAGTTCATCAATTTTAATTCATGTAAATTATGCATCATGCATGTAAACATCACTGCATCAACAATCAATGTTGTAAGACCTAGACTGTTCCCTAATACATTCAACGAATGGGTTTCACCATAAAAAAAATTTACACTGAGCCACAATCGTGCCGGCGTAGACCGGGTAGGCGTAGACTTCGCTGATTACATAATTGAATTACTGGGCCATTAGTGTTCCGAACGGACCGAGTAAGGATGCGCAGTGGGATTCTGTTCATTATAACTATCATCATACGCAGTATTGTAAACTAAGTACGTTTATAAATACACTTATATATGGGTGTACACATATTTTATAAACGCTGTAAATTAGCCCTGTAAGCATTGGAACGTGACCCATATTCCGTTGCTACGGTTTAAATCTGTCTAGAATATAGAAATTTTATTAATTTCTAAGTTGAGTAAAATATTCAAATGAGCAGTAAAATATGCTTTTCACTAAACTACAATTTATACTATTGGTACAAGCGAGTCCAAATTTGTATCCGCTTTGATTTTGTGTTTATGGAGTTATGTGAATCTTTAATAATATATGATCTTCATTTCGTTATCTTTGCTGACGAGAGAATCCATTCCATTGTTATTACATATCAATTGCAACACTGAATCAAAATTTGTGCAAGAAGTTTTACTTGATTTTGATATGAATTGAATTAAAAAATACAAGCAAAAGGGGGATAATTGTGATAGAATTAAATAACACTTAAGTTATTTAATTCTATCACATATCGTAACGGTAAATCATATATATATACACACACACACACACACATATGTGTGCGTGTGTGCGTGTATGTGTGTGAGCGCGAGCGTGTGTACGTGCGTGCGTGCGTGTTTGTGGGTGTGTGTGTGTGTGATTTATGGTTGCGATATGTGATAGAATTAAATAACGTACGTGTTATTTAATTCTATTAATAATACCTAAGTAATTTTATCTTTAACTATTAAATTAATCACAGTCGAAGAAAAAAGCGAAACGGAAGATTTTTGTATAAGTTGTTATATATTTCTTTATCACTAGTGTTGTGTATTATTTATTTCATACCTGTCACTATCTTTAGTAAATAAATACTTAACCATAGCTTAAAAACGTACAAAATATTTTACGCACTTATTCTAAAATAAAATGTGTCGCTTTACATGAATGTTTCTAATACTTTAACTTCTTAAAAAAATTGAATCTAAAAAAGCAATACAATAAATACAGGCCTGTAAGTGAATACATATATAAGCAATTTTAAAAAACTACTTTTTTGGATATCTATTAACATAATTATTACTTCTTAAAAATCGGAAACTAGACAAGTAATCCATTGAATTGCTGTTTGGGTATCTATTAGGACAATTATTTGCCTTCAAAGAAATAGACCTGAGGAACAATAACATACTCGATCCGGGCAAGTTACATACACATAATTTAGCATTTTCTCTGATGGAAACTTCTTGAAAGTTAAAATATCTATACTTCCGCTTCCTTTACAAATTGCCCGCGTCACTTTGAGTTAAAGCTGAATTCAAGGGTCGAGTGGAGCGAAACAAATGCAAACAGAGTAGCCCTCCGGAGAGGGTCCCTAATTGTGTTATGGTAGTGACCTCTTTAACTCAACGTAAACGGAAGCTCGGATGGTGAACGTTAATAGCAATAATCGATGTGAGAAGAAAACGGTTGCAGGGACGACAAATTAAGTAGTAGAACCTTATAAATATTCCAAGAAAGAAGATATGAATTATGGCATGAATATTGAAAATAAATATTTTATTTTTTATGGTTCTGTATTCAAATGCCAAAAACGTAACCATTGTAGTTTTTCATGTCGGTTCTTCTCTGTCTCGTAACTTCCATAGTTTTAATTTTTTTTAAGTGGATGAAATTTTGCAAGTGGAGATATTAGAAATATCAATAAATGTATAGCACAATCTTAAAATAAATTGTGAACGTGTAACTCTTATTTTACAACGATGGATTTAGAATGTCTGAATAATTTCTGTACACCAGCATTTCATTGGAAATTTAAAATAAAATTATTTCTATTAACTTGCATCAACAATTTTAATAGATGCAGATAAGTATGGGACCGCACTTGGCTCGTAACCCCACACGTACTATGTAGTTATAAAATTAACACGAGCTAGGTCGATTCTGATTTAATAACATTAAAATAACACAATTAATTAATCTAATGTTAAATTTATAGTAAATCATTTATAGCAAATCATTAAAAGTAGATGACAAAAAATATTTTAATAAACAAAATATGTACGAAAATACACTAAGTACGGTCTTAGTGTCTGTGTCAAAAGTTTTCTAAAATCGCATTACCAAACGTAACTTACGGATTGAAATCCCTTTTTGTATCTTATCCCTTATTATCTCCTTATCCCTTCCTGGCATATTCATGGTCGTCTTTTTTAAAATAAAATTTATGAAGTATTTGTAGCTCCGATATCTATATGTAACGATTTATAATTTGTATTTACCGTTATTAACGAATTTGTATTAATGAATTGCTAATATTGTCGCTTGTCACATTGTGGTTAGCTGTTACATTTGTTCCAGTAAGAGAACCATGTATGTATTTAGCTTTCCAAGTTGCGGAAAATTTTCAAAAATTAATAACTAAATACAATCAATTTTATTAAACGTTTTCCTGTAAAAATTGAAATGAAACTGAACATAAGTATAAAAGTCTTGAAGTATATATTCCATGAGTTTATTCTCTCTCTCTCTCTCTCTCCTGTCTATCTATCTGTCTTTTCAAAAGTAACATTACTTTTGTATCTTTTTTTCGTTAATTTATAAGTTGCTCATACTTAAATAAACAACCGTGCTACAGTTTCTAATTTTATCAACACATACAAAAGTGTAGAAAGCTAATGTATAAATCGTGGGTGAAGAAAAACAAGCTCCAGCCACGATTCCATTTATGTGAATAGACTAGACTTTTTGTTTCAAAAGGAAACAATCAAGCCATGAACAAAAGAAAATTATAACGAGCAAACTATGAGCAGAAGTAGAACCGTGAAGATCAAGTTATGCGAGAGTTATGCGTAGAATAAAACCGTGTCGAGTAAGCCATGAGCAGAAGAAAGCCGTGACGATCAAGTTATGCGCAGAAGAAGATCGTCTCGAGCAAGCTATATGCAGAAGAAAACCGTGACGAGCAAGCTATGGGCGGAAGAAAACCGTGTGAAACAAGATATAGATAGAAGAAAATCATGATCAGCAAGCGAACAACGAACAAACTATAGACAGAATGAGACCGTGACGAGCAAGCTATGGGCAGAAAACCGTGACGAGCAAGTTATAGGTAGAACAAAACCGTGATGAACAAGCTATGGACAGAAAAACCGTGACGAACCAAGTACGGGCAGAATTAAGCAGGCAGATAAATGTTAAACTCATCATGCGTTGACATTTTTAGCATCAGCAAGCTGAAGGTTTTACAATACTAAATAAATAGTGTCATTTATCGTTTTAATAATGCATTTATAGTAGAATTACGCACACGTACATTATATGGCAATGGAGAAATTCTTCTCCTTAATAAATATACCCCCTCATAAGGAGTCCTAGCTGAGACCTATATTATATATATATATATATATATATATATATATATATATATATATATATATATATATATATATATATATAATTATATAACGTTTGTTTGAATTTATAAATTATAAACTGCTAGCTAACATTGTTCTAATGTAGCTGAGCATCGTATATGTATAAATTTCATGTGCTGATAATTTCAAATGGAATTCGTTTCTTCCCATAGATGATAGTTCACCTAGCTTTTTCGCCTGATGCATATTGACGAAAAATCTTACCAGCAGTTTTTCCAGCCTAATAAGTTTAGTCCTGCCAAACTTATTAGGCTGGAAAAAGCGCTCGTAAAATTAAGTGGATCGTATTTAAAAATAATTTTGATTCTTTCATTCTTTACCGTGTTGTTTGAAATTGTGCCTCATTTCAACGGATGGATCATTTCAACTATAACTCTATGGAGCGCATAGAAGATGCTTGGGTATTTAAGTATTTTTTAATGATATTTGCTATTGTTTTAAGATACAAAAAGACTATAAAATACATATTTTTTTTGCATGCAAAGAAATCGGAACGTGAAAACTAATCCAAAAGAATAAAAATGTGTTTTAAAGAAAATACTTACGTTATGTCTTCTATACTCGTGTATTCCAGTAATTGTGTATTCCATTCATGTATATTCCGTAATGAAGTAGTAACAGTAAAATAACTTTTCGAGTATAACAATGTCGCCTATTAAGTAGGTGTAACTTACCTGTAAATAAAAAAAATATCAATATTAATTATAGAAAACGAAATTATTTCATAGGCCGTGGAAGAAATAAATAATTGAAATACTGACAATAAACCGTCTTAAAAAATTACAAAGTATTGTCTCATATTTGAAAAGGTATAAACATTTTGTCTAATATACTTCGACATTTGTTTAACGTTATGGCAAGAACATTTATTGCCAATCTGATTAATCAGAAGTTGCACTTAGCTTTATGGGATTGCTAGATTTCTCACTAAAATATTTGCAATTATCCCTAATCAAATTTTTGCTACGTATGCGCGATCAGATGATTTAATGAAATCTAATCCTGTCATGTGAATCGAATCTTTTACAAGAAGTGAGTATACTTAGAAAATTAATTTGTTTTACATTTAGCGATACATTATAAATGTCATAAAGTCGAATTTGAAAACCACGAACGCAACGTTTAGAATTAACCGCGACATGGCCTGCTAGCCAGTTGTCAGTTTGAAGTCTCGATTTTATTACTATTCGTATGGTTGCATTGACATTTTACTTAGTTATTGCCCGGTAGATTTTCGTATTTAATAATTATTGTCGCAAAGAAAATCTGCCTTTACGTCCGCATCTGACTTATAGATACGATCGTAATGGCGACTTTGTAAGCTACATATGTAGCTGGGACATACGTCGAGACCACTATTATTGTGTTCGATTTTTAAATGTATTTTTAAATGTGTTAACGTGTGAAAATAGCGCAGCTGATGATTTAGTTTTGGGCTTGATACTGGCAAAAGTTACTCCATTAAAGGAGAAAGTATACCATTCTGAAGAAGAACAGGAATTATTTTAAATCAAAACTGATAAAGAGAGAAGTAAATTTAAGATTTTGAACTTAACGCTGCTATAAGTTTGCTGAAAGTAATTGTAATTTTAATAAAATTTTCAGTTGCTGTGTGTAAATAAAATATGGATTTATTGTACAGTTTATATTCAGGAATCAGTGTATACGTACACGAAATCTTGAAAGGAACAATTACTGTAAATCTATAAAATTTAATTTACATAGTCTTTATGAAGACTATTAAGACTTGCTCGGAACAATATCTGACACTCGTGGAATCAAAGGAAATCCTAGCAACACTTGCCTTCTACTAATTTTCACTTCTATTAATTCATTTCCTTCACTAATTTGTTTCTCCCCTTTCTCATCTTATCTCCTTTCTTTTATATAATGCGCCTAACTAATGAACCTAGAAATGTTATACATATATTATTTCAATCACCTAAATAATCAAAATACAAAACATTATTTTTATACGTTTATAATGTCCAAATTTTGTAAAATAAATATTAATTCTCTGTACTTTTAATAATAAGAGTTGGATATGAATGTAAGAATATTTATTTGAATGTAAGAATATTTATTTAAAGTTTTTTCCTTAAAAGCCTTTTATTAAGTCACTGAAAATGGACCTAATTAATTACGTAACCATACATGATTAAAATCCTGTACTTTTTTTTCTTTATTTGAAAATTTTAATTCATAAACCATTTTCTTATTATTTATTAATTCATGTATAAGCATTAATGCCATCAATGTTATTATGCTGGAATAAACAGTACAAATATACATAGGTTGCATTCCATAATTTTATATTTATAATAAAATATCCTAAAAATGAGAAATTTTACGAAAGTCAGACTCCACTTAAAACAAAAATATAATAAGAATATTCCAAATACGTATACACTAAAAACTCAGATCCTAAATATTAAAAATACTATACTTTTGTTATAACAAATTTGACTATATCTTGAATTAAATTCGATGAAAAGCGATAATTAGAAAATGAGATAACATCGAAGTATACAAAGAAAGAAGTAATCTAAGAAGAGACAGATGAACCAGTTTATTGACTCATATTCTTTTATCCATTCAAATAGGATGAATTGATTCTCGTACGAAGGTATCCAAACTCTTGCTGGAAAACTTTACGATATAATTCTCATTTCCGAGAGAAATTGGAAAACTCTGATAAATATCAAAATATCAAATACGTTTAAAAAGCGCAACCTGCTACGTAAGCTCCTCAGGAGCCGTGGTCGACGGAAATCCCAGTAATCCCAGGGAAACGTCTTCGCTACGTTGCTGTCAAGGGCGACGATCGCGATCCAATCTGCGTCGTGTCAACTGCAAATATTTAACATCTTTCTTCTCGAGCACTGCACTGGATATGGCATGGAGTGCTAGTTCAAGACTTCAAATTTAAGCGATCAGCAGTATCCTTCGTTTTATTGTTCATAAGAACTTGATTCCGTGGTTTATCAATTTTTTGGCTTACAGGTTTCATATAATCTTTGAAAGTTAGTAAATTTGTCAATTAATTTTATGAAATAAAAGGTAAAGTAGATAATAAGTTTATAGTTTTTAGGGCTAAATAGCATAAAGACGTAAACCTTGGCACTGGTATGCGGGTTTAAAAACATCTTAAAATAAGAAGATGAACCCCATCTTATAGAAATAATTTCTATATTTATAGCCGATTCTTAAACAATTATTAAAAATTACACTTATAACTAGTGACAACATTTATAATAGAAATATAGATGCATTTATAGAGGACCTGCAAGGTCGTTTTCAGTAAAACCTCTACTTAGCTTATTATTGTATGGCCATTGTTAATGGAATTAATATTTTTTATCACCTTCTTTCATTTCTAATTTTCTTTAGCAATTTAAATCTGACGCGATCAACCAAATCATATTTTTACTTGGATGTCTTCAGTTATTTAAATTGCCTTTGAATTTACCTTAATAACTCTTTGTCGTAATTAATAACTTATATCCGTTATATAATTCATGGTTAAATTAAACTAATAATTAAATGTTAAATAGATGGCAAACAGCAAACAAAAATTATTCAATTTCCTCCTTTTTAAATGTATGTCCTATTAAAGTGAACATGAAATGGCGACCAAAAAAGCACAAATATAGATGATCAAAAATAAGCATAGATCTGGCTAGCAGGAGTGGATAATTTTAAAAGCTAATTTTTTTAAATAATCTTTGAAATAATGAATTACTTAGAAAAATCTACCAAGAAAGTGAACAGATAAGACAAGCAGATAAAAAGGAGTCCGGGAAATTAAAATATTCTTTAGAATATTTTAACCACTTCATAATAATAAATTACCATATTCCTATTTTTACACAATTTTTTAGTTTATCTCCAGTTATTTAGACAATCAGATTGTTATCGTTGTAGATTAATGATTTAACACAAAATCATAGACCAGGACATTGACTCGATTGTCATTTAAAAAGTTATTTCTTCTATGTTTCCGCATATTTTTTGCAATTACAAATGTTAAAGTTTAAAATATTTCAGGTTTTATTGCTATTCTACTGTGAAATTATTAACAAGGAAAATAAGGGGGAATCAAAAAAGGAAATACAAGACAAACAAAAGGAAATAATGAAGAAAATATGGGGGTGTCAAAAGAAAACAGTAAGTCAAATTAAATAAGGTCCAAACAATTCTCAAGTCTTATAACCAATTATATTCATTCTTCCCATCCTCTCATGCAAGTGACAATTATACACGATAATTAATAACCAAAAACTATTTGAAACACAAACGAGATTAGTAATTATTATAAATGGACTCATAATACAAAGGTGGTCAGTATGCAACTATAGCTTCCACACTACCACATTTTCTTTCCAAGGGTTATATAAAGCCAAACCCTTTGATACCAGAACGAGCCCCTGTAAATATTAAACGAACTTGCTTATTCAACAATAATATAAACGAAATCTCTATTCGATTTCAACGACACGCACCAATCGCTGCGTCGTTCGTTCAGTCACCGTAAAATCACGTCGTGGATGCAAGTATGCTTTGCACAACAAACGTATTTGCGAGAGACCACGGGGCACTCGACATTTCCGCGGAAGCCCGGCAGAGCCACACTCCAGTCGGTACACGCCGTCAAGCGAGGTCCAGGGTTGAATATTTGTCAGAAAGAATGAATATACGAAGAATGAATACACGAATGAATAATGCACTCTAAGGAAAACAATGAAAATAATGGACTGTTCAATTGTTTAAATGCTTCCAAACGCTAAAACACAACAAATAAGTAAGCATCATTGATCATTTTTGATAAAAGGTGAATATATAATAGCATGTGTAATGGTATAAATACACAAGCTCTAATATATTCATCTGTTACTAAAAGTTTTGTTATATATGTAGAAACTGAAAAAGGACATGTTCTTATAGTTTTCTACTTAGGTTTTTCTATCATTGTTCTATCTTTCTATCGCTGTTCCAGATTAGTATCACATTTGCTTTATTTGGCTTATCCCAATAAAGGTTTTCATTTTTGTATCAGTTATTTCACCCTATACGCCGTAAAGCTTATTTATTGTTTTAAGCTTATTTCTTATTTTCTCTGATTTACTTTCGTTATTGACACAATATATAATATGGTTCCACAAATGTATTATATTCAACAGTTTTAGAATCGTTTTCAGACTGCCAATTATATAGTAATGAAATTTTAATTTTTATAATGTAAGTTATATAAAATCCTTTATCATTTTGTAGTACTACTAGATCCGATCACTTCGACTCGATCGCGGAATTTGGAAACTGCCTTCAAAAAAGCATTCATTGAAACCGTTTCAAACAAAATTAAATACAACTTTAATATGCAGATTAATTATGTTAACATAAAAAAAATAATGTTAATAACTTGTGTTATGAGAAATTTATATATATTTTCATAAATGCATTTTTTGATAAACTCAGAAAGTAATAGAAACTGTTATATTTTTTAAACTTTCATATTAATATGAATATATTTTACAGATCACTTATATCGTATAAACAAAATGTTTAAATTAAATAGTACCAAACCCATCAAAAAACTAAATTTGAAAATGAAACAAATTCGCTTTAGATCGTCATGTTAGGTGAAAAAAAGAGTTTAAATCAAAGTAACTAGCAGGTTTCAAGTAGTTTTTTCAGTGGAATTAGTAAAGTCGATATTTTAAAGGTACGCTTAAACATTTTTAAATAGAAAACGCAGGAAGTTTTATAAAATCAGTTAAGACTTTTATCAAAGCAGGAATAAAAACTAGCCAAGTTCAAATATAATATTATGTTAGGTTTACGCGTACTGAATAAAAAAAAATTATTTTCACACAATTTATTTTCATTCCATATCAAGAAACTGAAAGTCATTTTGATTTTTTTAAAAAGAACTTATTTTATTTTGACATTCGTTGTTTTGACGTAATTTTAAGACTTTTACTGATAATTCATGAATCGTGGAATTCATCTTAATACTATCCGACCTAATGCAACCTGACTCAAAATAACCCTATTTGGCAAAACTAATCCAAGCTAATCCAACCTAATACAACCTAGCCCTATCTAATTCAACCTAACACAACTTAATCTAATATTACTCAACCTAACACAACCTAACTAATCCTTAACCAATTTCTGACTTTTTTCATCTTAATGTCAAATCATATCTACGTGTTTAATTTCAATTTTGTAACTGGGCTGGAAGTAAGCTAGAGGTTTTGAAAAAGTTAGTCACTCCCAAAATTAGCAATTTTTAGGTCTCCATCTCAAGAATCGTAATAAACTGTTTGAACAAAATTTAAAATGCATAACAGTCTTTTACTCTCTCGCGTACGCAAAATTTTAATCTTACACATAGAATAGGTCTTGGGTCATAGGGGTATTACTTGTGGCTCGAAAGGCTTCATTTAGGTATACAGACAGTGCACCTATAGCCGCCGAGGGCTTGCTTCTGTGCAAATCACAAATGTCGCCAAACGTGTTTGCATCAGCGCTACAAACATTAAAATTGGGACGATACATAGATTTGGAATGGATCTTTCATCATAGCGTCTATGCAGGGATGACAAGCAAAATCAGAGCAACCAATTATACGCCACGTAGCAAGCCAATCTCCGGAAGTTCAATTATATCTTAACGAGCTATCCCTACTTCCGCCGTATTATTTCTGTCACACATTTTCATTGCCCTCTCTGTACTATATTTAAAGCAATTGTTATATGTCAGTACAACAAGTTAGACTCTATGCGACTAAAGAAATTATACATGCAATGAGGTGGTTGATTTAATTAGTAAGTATTATTTTAACTGTGTTTACGAATACCAATTTGCATATTTACAAATTTGAATGGATTATTAATTTATATTATTAATTTACAAAAAAATCATTCAACTCGGTTTTTTTAGTATTCAAGATATTTATAATAAAACAAAAACATAAAATTCTATTTAATTATTCGAGCTAAAACATAAATATGCGCTATTTGTCGTTACTATTGACTTTTCTGCTTTTACTCTAAGTGTAAAAAACCTATTGAAACAAGTTATGACCATTTGCTTAAAAATTCAGCTGATAGTCATGTATATAGTGATTTTATGTTTAATTTTTACATAATAAAATGAACTTTATTTTAAGTTTCCACTATTTTTTTGAAAAAAATAAGTTTAGCTGTGAATAAAAGAAAAATGCCAAAAGTAAGCAATTAATACTATGGAAGTAGGAATTTAGTTAATACAGAGTTTTATTGTAAATATGCAAAAATTAAAACCGGAAATTGTCCAAAAAAGCTAAATCAAGTAAATATGTATTTTTTTTAATCCGTAAATTTGGTAAACGGTTAAACATTAATTATTTCATTGATTCGAAACCAGAGAGAGATGAAACAAAAAAAAACAAACGTCTCACTTTAAAATGATTCTGAACCTATTGACTTCATCTCAAATGTCACTTTCAAAAGTAAAATTTAGTTTCATTTTTAGTTTAAATTCTCTCTATTACCACATGTAGAGATAGAACATGGGCGGTCCAAGTGAATGCCCGCGAACACAAACTTACACACACGGTCGCTGCCGTTAGTGATCAAGTACCCTTCCGGTGATATTCTGAGAAATCCTTTGTCTATCTTCCAGTGGTGTCTCAAAAAACCGTTTTATTTAATAATTTTTACCTATATTAACTTTCTAACGTTATTACCAAATATCAACGCACCATGAGTATCAGGCAACGGATTTCGCGTAACGTTTTCTAGCTCAATTTTTCATTCCAAGGAAAACTTCACATTGAATATTGCAAATGATTACTTATTGTTTATTTATGCGATAGTGAATTGTTACTTCCTGAAAATAAACATGCTTAAGTATCGAAAGCATACTTAGCAATATTGCTATTGACACATGTTATATACATTAAAAGGTTAACTTCATTTGAAACCACAAATTAATAGCCAATGTAAAAGCGTTGGAATTGATTAATTTGACTGAACAATATTAAAATATTTTCAATTTAAATATTACTTTCTCTCTGCGGTATTTATCTACTTATTTACCTAAGTATTATTATATATAATGCTATATATCGGATTCATAATAAATGCAAATATAAACATTACCCTTTAAAACATATTGCAAGGAGAATAATCTGCAAAGTAAGTGTAGAACTGGAATTAAGATATTTAGGTATATATAAACATTTAAAGGTACAATATTAAGTAAATTATTAGAAATATTAATGTTATTTTTTTCATATAAATATATTATCTAATGTATTTTTCTAAAATATTAAATTTGGAATAATGCCTACTGCTTCCGATAGACTTGCGGTAACGCTATTTTTTCATAATTTTGACATAAGCAGTTTCGAAAATAAAGATAGGAATAATCATTTTTATCGATATTTTGAACCATATCTTTAGGAATGAAAAACTTAAACCATTTTTTAATTAATATCCCAAACGATACGTGAAATAAATAAAAATGAAAACTTTGAGTATTCAAAAAATGAATATTTTTGGATGTTAAATATTGAGATGTATGAGGGTTATGCAAAATTTTAAGTTTCTCTATCAACCTGTTTATGAAATCATTTTTGTGATCATTTTAAGGAATACTTCTACAACTATTTTAGGTAAAAATTCTGAAACATAATTAGATACATCAGAGATAATTTTATTGAGTCTTTATTTTACAGGGGGATGCATCATGCCGGATGCCGGTGATGTAGGGACGCTGGTCTTTTCCTTTTGAGGTGGGGTGGAACAATTAAAAATTTTCTGCCTCTTAAAACAGTATAATTTTAATGAAGCGTGGTATAGAGAATTTTTTATTATCCCAAATATGTGAATGAATATTTTATCTCCAAATACCTCATGCATAATATTATCAAAATATTCTTAAGGAAATCAATAAAAGATAGAACAAATCACATGAGGGAAACATGAAAACAAATCACGTTACTGAAAACACAATAAAACTCATTTCCTTTTCCCACGGCGTCAAACGATAAGTAATATAGAAATGTATATAATATTCCATATACAATAGCATGATATATTACTTCAGTTTACCAAAAAAACATTGTTTTAGTTCTAAATTTATCCACTCAGATATTATGGTTTAATAAAAATAGACACAATGTACTATGAGTATTCGTGTTTTGCGTCTCTTTTGAAAATATCATGTAGTCAGAACTGAAATTAAGTTTTCTCTTTTTTAATAAAACTTTTAGTAATGAAAGCTTTATCCCGTTCTAAGTCCTCATTCTCGTTTAAGTTACGCATACTTACTAGTACGATACAAGCCGATGTATAATGTGACTTAAAGATTTGTTTTTTTTTGTTATATCATTTAATACTTTACTACACTTTTATTTTAAATGTGATGAAAACTGTTATCAGCGCCTTATGAATATCTCACTAAATTACGGAAAAATAATAGTCTTTGAGAAAATATGTAAAACTCTGAGCTATAAAATAGTAAATACATTAATATTATAAACTTTGTGCCATGGGAAACATACCAAGGAATCAATAAAAATTCAAGGAAACTATATTGAAGAAGATATAATTAGATTTAAACACTAAAAAAGGAAGGTGTATGCCAAAGGAGGCAAGAGAAATATGAGACTATTACATTTTGTGCACCTTAGGTACAAACAACAAATATAGCTTGAAAGGCAGCATAATAAGACATAAATAAAAATAAAGAATCATGTGAAATAAAATGATGAAATCGGATTATAAGACAAATATAAAAAAAATTCAAAATGATCAAAACCTTAAATGATACCTAGTTTGCATATATTATATGTCATGATTTACATAACATTAATAATATTTATAAAGGGGCGGAAACAACTGTAAAAGTACGGAGACGCCCAACCACAAACTCTATGTCGGGACACTCAATTGTGTCGCTCTTAATTTAGTCCCGTAAAAGAAAATTTCAGCAGGAGTAGAATGGTAAACGTTTTGAAAAATGTCAACATTCCCCGTGAGCTATCGTGGTGATGAAAAATAAAAACAATATATGACAGGATAACGACGTGAGTAAAAGCTTATTTTATAAAAATGTTATATTCCGTGCTACCCCTTTCTTCAACCATGCCATGTCAAGATTAGTAATTATTGTTTAATTTATTTAAGTATGTTGTTTTGTTTTCGAAATTTAGTGCTTATTCTTGTGACTTGTAAATTTTGTAACAGAGTAAGTTATTAAATATTTTTAACAGCCACCACATTAATAAATTTTGATATTTAATAATGATGGTTGAATAGAAGATATTGTTCATGTAGTAATAAGTATGCTAAATGTATGTGTATATGTGTATTAAAAAGTCAATAGTATAACTAGATGGAAAATATATAAAGAAATACGTATGGAGACTGACTCCACAGTTTACATCGACGTTAATGTTGTCGTGGAAAATTAAGGATTCTCTTAGGACACGTAATCGGTCACGTATAAGCCACAATTACAGGCTTAATCCGTGTTCACAATTCAAATAAAATAAAATTAAAACATTACACAACAGCTAAACATTACACAACACACCAGCTTCTCGAAAAAAATGCCATGAGATCCAAACACGGAATACACTTTAAGCCACACGACTCTTTCATCCATGTGTAGTAAGCAAGGTCACATAATTCGAATTTAGGAACACAACACGACATGGACTATGACCATTTTAATTCCGGCGAAACAGTGTACCGGCACGATTTCTCGACGCCATTTATATAAATTATACAGTGGTTTCATTCGCACCCTCAAATGGATTTATATTCGCGAGAGCAGTGGGGAAGCTGTTGTATGATGAGATATCTGTCCATCATTATTCCTCCACAAAATTCTGTTTAATTTTTTCGTACATGACGGAAAACAACTCTTTTTATTTAGTGCTGTTAGATTAGCATAACATATTTGCACTATCATAGTTGGTGTTAAAGGTTTGAAAGAATGAAATTTTATTTGAATACCGATGTAGTACATTTGGAAATACAAAACAATATTCAAATGCGATTTACAAACAAATAAAGGTTTTAGTTCTGGAAAAAATGGGACGAAAATGTGTAACTTGTTAAAAAAATATTCGAAATCATAAAAGACCGCGAACCAAAGATATTATGCCGTTTGTTCTTTTCATTCTTTGAAATGTTGTGCTGTGTATTCTACTGATTAGAATATGTTAAAGACTATATAAAAATTCTCAACGGTTCTAAAAAAATCACTGTAAAAGTTGCGATACCAATGAAAAAAAAAAATAATTATGAACCAATTCCAGCGTGAAAAAAAAGTTGTTCTTAAAATCAAGGAAAATAGCCCGCAGACATTATTTTCCTGTTTAGATTACCTGTGCTTTCATAAAAAATTCATAATTGGTATCGTATATCGATACAGAAGTAAGAAAAGGTAAATGAACATAAGACAGCAAATTCTTTCTGTTTATAATAATTTTTTTATTTGAAAAATGATTCCCTCTGAGAACGAATCACGGTATCACAATGATACTATAGATAATAGGCTGACACTTAATACTGACTAAAAATAATGACTTTAAACACATATTTATCTTCCAATAACAAATGAAGATATTAGATAAATTAAGTGAATTTTCAATCATTTCGACCTATAGAGAGTAACGACCCGTGACAAAGTTCTAGATTACACTTTGGGTATTAATACGATATAAATATCAAATTAAATTTAAGCAACAACAATATACCCTATGGATTTCGACACATTTGAAGGAGAAAAGCTGAAAAGTACACCAAATCTATGCTGGCTGTTCCACTTTCTATCAAACATCAAGGAACCATGACCTAATTTTATTTCCAACAATTATTTACAGTTATTTTGTTGTTAAAGCACGGTATACTACACAGTTTAGTTATTTATTCTATGCTTTAACTTAGTACATAACTATAGGGCCCAATCTTGTGATATAAAAACACTTATAATAACAAATGGTTTGTTAAAATTAGTTATATGTATGCATATAATGATTTTTTTGTAGAATTTACCTGTCTACAAAAATTATGTACAATTTCCGCAACGCTATTTTAATGTAGCTACCACGTTTTAATAATATATAACGTTACACTCGTTATACTCAAAAATGCACTTGGCGCACGGCTAGACTCCTTCCATTTAAATCATTATCATCCATTTAAAAAGTTATTTATACTCTATTATATATAGGTATTTATGTCCTTCTAGATATTATGAGCTATACGATGATGAAAACTCCATGTCATTTGGATAAGCCGTTTTTATGTTGAACTTAAATAATAAAGAAATCTTTCCTTTTTATGAAATTGGTAGTACATATGGTTAGAAATATTTTATAATATCAAAAAAGACTGTTGATTATAAGAAACTTGTATTATTTTTAGCATCTCAGTATATTTGATCTTATGGGAACTTTTTATTTATTTTAGGTTTGTTAAATCTGCAACACCAACTAAGAAGCATGGGTTTACAGATTTAAATAAAAAATGACTTACTCAATCGACAGTTTTCCTAATATATTAAAAATTTTCTAATTTGGATAAAATATAAGGATCAACAGAATGTTAATAAACCAGAATTGCGAGAATGAGTTTTCTTGCTGCGCACTTGTCGATCGTTCAAAACGATATAACAATTCAACCTTTAAAAAATCCAAAAAAATCTTGACACGAGCCAACAGGTTACAAGTTTTAAATACGATTTTCTTAAAATTACTGTTGTGTTTTTATCGCTGTGTCGTTTTTTACTGGCATTTCACTTCTTTTAAACATTGCATCATTCAACCTTTTATTACGTTTCCTTTTTCAATTTGTTGTGAATTCATCGTACTTACTTGCATATATGTATTTAGTACCTCAAACTGATGTTATATTTCTGTTTTTCACTATTATATTATGAAATACCTGCTTTACAGAATTCATATTCATCAAAAAATAAAATATTAAACATCCCGTAACATTTATGGCAATGACCCATTAAACAGCACTGCTGCAAATCTGTACCAAGATCATGAAACAGTTTAAACATTACCCGTATGGCAGCAGCGGTGTGGTATAATTAATAGTTGTACGACGGGATCCCGCAGACTGCGCTGGGCACGGCCAACTTTTCACTTACGTCGCATTACGGAGCTCTTTTCCTTGCATCGCTTTCATCGTTAGTTCCTCATTTTCTATATCGCATGTTGTGTGTTTGTAGCTTCGGGCGTCATTTATCATAAGCGTCAAATTGTGCATTGTTTTTGTACCTCGTTCTTGCTCGCGGAGATCCTGTCAGAACCGGAGAGGTGATTTGACCTTTTCGAGCGTACAAAATGCCGTGAAAAATGGGCAAGAAAATTATATATTAGGAATTAAGTAAAAAGTACAATACAACAAAATATTAGTAGGCTTCATTGGGCAATACATACAAGATCAAGCACGTATCGGAACACCCACGAAGTTGGTTTCCGTATTTAACTATATCTCTTATTATTGTTGATACAACTTAACCGAAATAATTTTAATTGATAGTGGTAATCATACGCTAGTGTTGTTCTTATATGGCACTGTTTTCGATTTAAAAAGAAAAGTGGAACTTCACTCGCATTTTGAAAGACTTATTTAGTTATATGCCACTAAATGGGGAGAGTGTTTTTTATTCCCAGTTTATATGCATATTGAATAACATATTTTTGTCAATATTTTGCTACCTATGAATTAAGGTTCCCACCTGAAGAATTTACTGGCAAAATTTCGTGCACATAAATCTAAAACTATCGATATTGCAAGGCTATATTGATGGACGGAAGGACGTGACAGAAGTTTAAGAGTTGCTTACTTTATTATGAAACTACTAAAAAAATTTAAGGAGGTTTACGAATGAAAGAACGAAATTTGTGCTTAAATTTCAAGAATGAAAAGTGAGAACAGAAATTATTGAAGGATGGGGGACAAATTAAGAACTCTATTTTTTTTTAATTATATCCCTAATTTGGAGGCCACTCCATCTAAATTTACGAAAAAATAGAGATTTTTAGAAGCCCGCGCAAATATTTAAGGATTACAAGGAAACAATAAAAATGATTGTAAATGTCAGTTTTTCTATATTCTCAGCTGATTTGTTTAGAAACAATGCGACATAGACATTTGAAATTCGCATAGTAATAAGTCTCATTAACCCATATATTTTGTACTAAATAATTTTTTTTAAATATTCGTATAACATTTAAGAATGGTGGTGGTGGTTAGGGTATCATTTTATAATAAGGCAAAAATAATAATTTTTTTATAAGTTCAAATTGTTTATTTAAAAACATTTTCCAAATATATATAACAATTTAGCATTCCCCCTTTTTTTCCAAAACTGCTGAATATATTTACCTTAAGAAAATTAATATTCAAAATATATTAATAAAAATGCTATATACCCTTGTATGCTTTTAACTGTTTAAATTATAGGTAACAGTATATGAAATCCTCGTAGTGCGGGTTCTACTCATACTTAATAGTTTTTTGTGTATTTTGTATAAATACGGGTATATGTTATAATTTTAAAGTGTCTCTACCGTAGTCACTCAAGAGTTATATTGATACTAAAATTAATATCAATCTAATTGTAACTAGTTTCGATTTCATTCCTTTCATATGACTATTTATTTCTTTTCACTTATTCGTTCTAATAAACTATTTTAATAAGTAAAATTGACCCGTCCATTCTTTTTTATTTTGTCCATTCTTTTTGTTAGTTTTATTTGAATTTCAAACCAAGGTGACATTCTAGAATAACACTAACTTCTTCAAAGTTGCTATTGTTGCTAAGGTCATAAAGAAGAATCCGTTTTATCAGAAAATAAATTCTAATTATATTAATTTAAATTACATTTCAGTTCATAACGAAACGAATAATTTTGCAGAAAGCTTTAATTTGCGCCATGCCGAATACATGAAACAGATTTAACATTTCTCGCCGTCTCTTATAGTGGACGATGTGCATCTACAGTAGTGTTTTTTAACACAGGCTGTTTACAATCTTTTGTATGTAAATTGATTTTCAAAATAGATGCTAGTCCAAAAATTAAACAAATAGAAACATTTGGCAAAAGTCTTGACTTTAATGTATTTAATGACTCTAGACTCTTGAAAAAATAAAAGAGCCCATATCAAAAACTCTTACTATGGTGAGAGTTGTCAAAAACCGAATATGATTGATGGAGTATACGAAAATAATTGAAATCTTATGCTGTATCAATACAAAATGGAAAAAACAATGAATACACTGCATTCAGAAGTTAGTTAGTGACTTTTACATATTAACATTGAGGTGTGCATTTTATTAATTTATAACGAATTTTATCTTCTAGGAGCCACAACATATGGCAAGTACATGTGTATATACAGTAAGTTGCCCGTCATCTAGCTTGAATTTGCTCCTAAACGAACCCATGAGCAAACAAAAAATTGATTTTTGGAAATGTGTTTGTGGAAATTAATATCTATAAAAAGCATTAGTGATTTCATCAAATACCAGGTCAATTTCATATCCTAGCCACGACGCCTGTAGGTTTGATGTCTGGATTGGAAATTCAGGAAATAGAGTTGGTCAGAATTAAAAAGTGTCCCATATCAGGGCTCCAATATTTCAAAAGTTCACAGCTATTTCTTCTTAAAACTTATATTCACAAAATAAAAAATAAAACTATTAACGATTACATTGTCAGTAAATGTGAGTACTAAATGAAAATATTTTATAGTAAAAAAACACAAAGAAATAGGTTACGAGGAATCGTGGTATATCTAATAATTAGTATCTTTGGTAATTTTTAATAATTCGTATTCTCATATGTTTGGTCATGCATTCATATATATATATTTATATATATATATATATATATATATATATATATATATATATATATATATATAAATATATATATTTATTAATTTACTTCACATACGATTAAGGTGTGTCTTTATGTGGGTCACGACAAGGCATGTTTCAATATTTTGTGGTTCTCTTAAGGTGTATCTATGGTAGGCAAAATTTAAATAAATAAAACACGAACAACTTTAAATTAACAGCTCCTTTAAACAATACCTACTGCTGCCTCGATAAAGTTGCATGTGAAATCAATGGATGAATGAAAATGAAAACTAGGATAATACTAATATTTGTTTTAATTGTACCGACGTAATTTTAATAATACATAAAAGTGGTTACCAGACAAATATAAAACACACATATTTTCATTTAAGTTATGATGTAAGCGATCAAGATGAGATGCATAGGGTATAAATTTGCGGCATACCAACAAGCGGCGTTGCTACGCTTGTTTAGTGATTTTATGGGAAGTAAATGTCCGTGCTCGAATGGCTCGATTCTGTAAATACGTCCTTGTCGAATAACACAAGTTTTTTTTCAAAATTTCACTTAAAGTGACGATGTTAAACGGCGATATTGAGTTGACGATTTCAGATAAATCTTACATTATTTCCTAAATTGCCCAAAATAAAATTGCATGAAAAGTGTAAGCTAGATTTACTGGCTTTGTTTTTATAAGTTTTACGATTCGATTACAAAATAATAAAATTCGTGTAATTTCCATCCGTGCATCACTATTTCATGCTTCTTACGATTTTAAACCTATGTTAATTAAATTTTAGATATATGGGTTGCATGTGGAGTGTATGTGTTGCTTTCAAATAATAGCAAAGAATATTTTTTACATGCAAAATATTTGTATATGTCAATGTAAAATAGAGGCGATATCATTTTCAGCATGTCATTGGATGAGTTTTAAAAATGAAGTTAAGGTTCTACTAAAAAAATTTTCTATAAAAGCCAAGTTTACTAAATAGTATGCATCAAAGTGACGCCCAATATGCACACAGCCTATAACTATTCAACCATGGATTTGAAAATTTCTTTCCAAATTCTAGACTGGTGTTAATATTTAATTAAACTTTCAAATTAAATTATTTCTGTTAATTATCATCAAAAATGTAAAACTATGGAACCGTACTTTGTGCTGTGTCCCTATATACTTATGAGTAGTTTTTAAAAATACCGTTGAATGCAATTCGTTATCTATTAATTTGTTAAACATTGATCATTAAACACTAAAGGTGCACTGCACATTGAAATAAAGGCCGGATTTCCAACATAGTTATATGGAGAATGATATTTCCGCTGCATTATTATGTTCTATCGTTATTTAGTAGGTGCGAATTAGTTCAAAAAGGGTTTCAAAACATACTATTTCATTGTATTACTAGTTAATGTATTTGTTTATATTAATATTTCTCTTAGAATTGTGTAACGGATATTCGTTAATGAATTTTTCATTCCAAGGAATTTTCCAAGGATCAAATGCAATTTGATTTGTATTTTTTGATACTCAAGGAATTATATACAATTCTGTACTAAGGAGCCACTTATAACATTTAACACCCAAGTTACTTACTGATCCAATCAGTAGCATATATAGTTCTCCAAAGATGTAATTTTGTTACTTGTTTTTAAATTATGTCATGATTGGGGAAAAATGGATTTGCCATGGAGGTAGCTTAAAAGTAGAAGTATTGCATAATCGGCGTTTTATTTCGAACGATTTTGTAGCCCTCGAAAGAATTAAAATTTATTCGTAATTGTTCATCATTTGTATTCACAGGAAATCTGTATGAAATTTTTCGTATTAAAAATAAATCTGTTGATTGTGTCTCTTAATGTTCCTTAAAACGTAATCTTAATGTTCCAAGCAAAAAAATATATATTTATATATAAGTATATACACATGTATTATATTATTTATATGGTACTCACATCACAGAGAAATTTATCGACAAACATAAATTTCGACTTTTGTTTTTAAATAACTGAAATTCATAAAAAAAACTAATTATAACACAATATATTGACTCTAGAAAATAAATAAAGAAAAGTGACAGGTGTTATTAAATTGTTGCAGCACAAAGCAATCATGGTTAAAAATATGTTAAAAAAATGTGTTTTATTAACTTGAAAATAATAAATTTAAAAAAAATAGTTTTTTAAGAATTTTCCAAATTATTATCTTTTAGTTCATTCAGCCACCGAAAGAACTTAAGCTAAAGAACCAAATGCCGAATTATTCACAATGTTCGACTATAACTTGGCAAATTAGCAGTCTCCAATTTTTTTATTAAGTATTATATTAACAAAACACTAGTTCTCCGAAGCTCGTGTCTATTCAACATTTGAAGATAGAAGTTTGTTGATCATTTCTAAAGCCTCATTAAATGTGCATTAAAGCAAGTCATAGGGTTTCATAAAAATTAAAATATTTGAAAATTATTAATTAAAAATGAAATTGTTCATGAAAATTAATGCTCTATATGCGCCAATATAGTATTACCCTTAAAAAGAAAAGAATACGACTGAAGAACTACTGCACATCTAGAAAAATATCCCTATCACGGCAGCAAAGTAGGCACCTGGCTTCGATGCCAAATGTCTCTGATATAAAAATCGATTTTAATATTAGGAATACGAGCAATATTTGCAAAGAACAGCAAACGAAAGAAGACTAAGGGAAGCAAACAAGGGACGTAGGTCAACCATGAACGGCATTCCGTCTTCTCTGGTGGATGCGATGTGACAATTTAAGTAAATAAAACTAACTTGACTTGGCAAACGGCATCAGTTTAACATGCCAAATGCGTTGATTAATTTCACTTCTATTAACATAGCGCTCATCCTAACTAGTCTTTACTATAAATACACTTACATGTATAATAAATACATATGCGAGATATAATATAAACGTGAAAATTATTGTTGTGAGTGCGTGTGAGTGTGCGTGTACGTGTGCGCGTGCGCGGCACGTACGCGTGTGAGTACGCGTGTGCGTGTGTGTGTCTTTGTGTGTGTGTGTGTGTGTGTGTGTGTGTGTGTGTGTGTGTGTGTTACCCTTTCATACTTCAATTATTCAACCAGTCTTCGTGAAACTTTGCATACATACAGCCTATATCACAGGAATAAATACCCCGGAGTTTTTCGAAATTATAAATATTATCACGTCAAAGAATAAGAACTATGTAAGTATACATACGTATATATCGAGCAATTTAACCTATTTTAATGTTACATTTCAATTTTTTTTTAGAAAGAAAATATTCTTGAATTACACCATTGTTTTCCACGCATTGCAAGTTAGAGCTAGTATATAACAAAAAAAAAGTGAGAATAATGTGGCTTCCTTGTTCAAAAAAATGTGGCATAAACCAACTTCCATTATTTCAGAAAATACGATATACCAAAAAATTATTTAAAAAAATGTTTAAGCATTTATATTAAAAGGCCACTAAAAACAATTTTAATTTTTATAGAAAACATGCGTTTATTGACACTTTAATCATAACCTAATGAAACATTATAAAACTTATATGCGTACTTAAATATTTAATCATAGTAACTAATATATATTATAATTAATGGTCTAACGAACTGTAATAATAATAAATATATGTGCAATGAGGAAGACGCATTCAAATGCTCTAACCAAATAAAACTATATTTAAAATAAAAACATAATTGATCAAATAAAATTTTAAACCGATGATTCTATGAAAAATATGTTTGGAAATACTTATACCGAATCGTGATTTGATAACAAAACCACTTATTTGTCATAGAACTGTTTCATTTCGTGCATACTACCCATAGAATCGTTTTCATTACATATGTTCATTCACAAATAACCTTTTATGGACCTTCACTTACTGTTGACGCTACCTAGTTGTGGGGGAAACTGAAGACAATCAGGTCAAGACAATCAACTAACATTGAAAAGTCGTCACAAACCTCACATTTTATCATCGTCACTTCGTCAACTGCGGATTACACAAAAATAAAGCGAGCTTGCGTGCTTGTATAACTGCTGTAACTCGGTACAATCGGAAATTTATTTACTTTAATGATATGAAATTTTTCCAATATATTTTCGCATTTAATAATTCTGAAAATATTCAGAATATTGAAGAAACAATATTTCTTTCTCGCTAATTTTCTAGAAATCTGAAACGAGTTATCTATTTCAGAGTTCCCTATTCAATTCTCTATTTCAGAGTTTTCTATTTCAGATTTAACAAAAGTATTTAAGGGTGAAAACAATGCAACTTGAAAATTTACGAAAAATTGGTAAGCTTGGTGCATATTTTACAAATTCCGCACTTTGCTTGACATATGTACACACCTTCTTCTAAGATAAATTGTGTAGCCCATTTTTATGAAATGATCATATAATGGTACACTTGAAAACGTTGACACAGTAACTTCACACCATTTTAGTAAATATTAGTATTAGGCATTTTCACATATTAGTCGGCGTAAACAATCTAAATTACATAGAAAGTACATAGAAACTGTCAAAGTATAAAGATCCGTGAAACTACTAAAGTACACATATCTGTACTAAGGAATAGTTTAAGAACCACTTTTTAGTCAATAAATCCGCGTGCATATTAAATAATAAAACTCGCATATCAAGAGGAAATTAGCAAGTGTTCGACTCGATTCAATTAGTAGCACTGGCGTCGCAGCACCACGTATTTGGCCCTTCTCCTCGTGCTCTACACAATTTCCGTTTCATTTCAAATCACAGTAGTCATTTCCATGAAAAAATTAATTCCTAAAGCCTGTAATACTTTGCGTAAGCCAACATCACACGTTTCAAAATTTCAATATCTTCATTTTTATGTTTTCAACAGCTGGATTATTTTTAAATAACTTAACATAAAAACGTTAAAATTTGCGTGACAAGTAAGTCATACGTATATAATACCGGTGCAATCAGTATATTTAAGCGAATTTCATCTTAAATAAATAGTGCCATTGAGACCGATCTCACTTTTCTTTCAAAATTTTGAACTGGGTAATTTTAATATATATATATATATATATATATATATATATATATATATATATACATGTATATGTATTTATGTGTGTGTATGTGTGCGCTATGAGAAAAAAAATTAGTTCTGTAGTTGCAAGAAAAACAGGTTTCCGATCAATATTAATTTTTCAATCAATCAAAATTTAAAGAAACAGGTTATATATAAAATTTTTAAAGATAATACTTAACCATGAATTTTGTTTATAAAAAGAAATTGTGTCGACTTGAAATAATTACCGAATAAAAAGGCACTGAAAATGATAAAGGAATGAGAATAGGAGCACTTAGTTGGAACTTTTGTGGTAAAATATCGCATAGTAATAAAAATAATGAAACATTGCTTCCTTGAATTAAAACTTGCCATTACTTCCTGATCACGCCTTTAGATCAACATTTTTTGTCCTAATAATGATACGATAGCCCAAACATTTATCACTAATTAAATATCATACACTGTGGATTTAAATTAATTTTTCACACCAGTATAATAAATCTTGACTGCTACAAATCTAATGACACCATTATGCACAAAAATATCCTAACTATAACATTTTAATCTAGTAGTGATATTTCAACTTGAAATATTTACTCGAAAAAGAAATCGTTTTTAAATTCAATTATTTTCAATATATTGTGAAATTAACGAAAAAAATTAAACGAGTCATCTATTTTAAATAAATTATACACCGATACTTATTTAAAATAAAACTTTGTTTTATTGTATGTTAAATCAAAATACATCGTTTACACTCGATTATTATTCACTGAGGGCGTAAAGAAAATTATATTAGTACGATATTTGAAAACCAAAGCTATGTTCGTTCGTCCGTTTGTCCATCCATGTCTACCACCCTCTTATAGTTTCTGCAGTTTTAGGCTTACTCGTATATGGATACAATTTTGCAAGCGTCACATGAAAAATTCAAAATTTAGCAAAATCGTTCTCATGCACCGAATAATGATAAAATGAACGAAATGCATTGATAATATGAAAATTTAACTTGAAATAGGCCACGACAAAAATAATACGTTTATGAAAAATTAATATTTTCAGAAAAAGATTAATATTCTAATTATTTCCTTTGAAAAACATAATTTTGCGAAACTTGTTTTTCAATAATTTCTTATCATTATTACAGAAAATATAAGTAATGGAAATATACAATATACATACTAATTATCGTTAGTCAAAACATTATGACTCATTTTTATTAGTCATTTCCATGAAAAAATTAATTCCTAAAGCCTGTAATACTTTGTGTAAGTCAACATCACACGTTTCAAAATTTCAATATCTTCATTTTTTAACTGAAAATCCGGATATATGTATATATATATTCTAAATATTTATATACATAGAAATATATTCCGATTTTCCGGTCAATCAAGTTACCGGTCAATTACCAAACCTAATAAGAAATTTCGCCACAGAAGAGTCCAAAATGTTTCAAACCTTTTGCATGTAAAAATAACAAACATAATTTATTTTTTATGTATACAAACAAACAAATTACTAAATTAAATATAGGCAACATTTGAGCGTAGAAAAAACGTAAGTGCGTACAGCGATACTTTTCAATGTAAATATTTTTTTTCTAAGAATTTGTTTCGGTTTTCCTTACGTCGTTATTTAACAAACGTTTGATATACCTTAGAGATCCCCTCAAGCAACGCTACGCTTACTCTACGTGGAACGCATGGTTAATATACGTATTAAATGTAAGTACACAAAATGTAGACTATTTCCAGATACTTCAAAAAGCAATATGGTAGCACATATCCATCAAGACCTTCTGCGTATTTGTATAACTGACGAAACCCACGGCAATTCGAAAAGTATCAAACAGATAAATAAGGGACGTGAATAAAAATATCTGTCAAGCATGAGTAAAAATCGTGCTACGAAGGTTTCGTACAACTTAAACCATTTATATATATGTAATGATGCTTCGTTTCTCTATTAAACTACTTACAAATATTAATTTTTCATAATCTAAATATATCGCCTACTATATCTTCCACAAGCATAAACGACGGTGCATTTTTAACAAAATTATAAAATGTGGAATAATACCTAAGGTTTCCCAATAATCTCCCAGGCCTATTTTATCAACGTCATTTTCTTTGTGATATTGGGCACAGTAGTTTCGGAAGTAAGAAATGAAAAAACTATATTTTCAAATTTTTGGAATATTTTTTAAATAAGAAGTTTTTATAAATTATGAAACAAATATTTTAGTACTTCTCCTAAGAAGTTCTTTAAAATAATTTCTTGCATGGTATATAAAATTATTTTTTTGAGTCCTATGTTTGCACCCACTTTAATTCATATTTGGATCAATTTTAAAAAGTTATCTAGTCACAATTAAATAAAACTACGTGATGTATTATTTCTACTTTCTTTAATTTCTTTACCACGACCAAGATTTCGTTGTATTACAACATCTTCAGGTGGGATATTAGCAAAGATTTAAGAAGTTAGCTAGTGTAAAATATGTGGGTTAAAAATATATATTGCTATTTCAAATTTCGAAGAAATCAAATTTTGAAGAGGAAAACCTATAAAAAATTGAAAGTCTTAAAACGCTAAATGAATGTAGAGCATTCTATCGAACTTAAACCAAGTTCTACTCTTTGTCGAAATAAACAAGGGGAAATTTTAGTTAACAAACAAGAAATTCTTAAAAGATAAGTTGAACATTTTAACAATCTTCTAAATTCACAGGAGAATCATAGACACAACTTAGTAAATGTAAATAATGATGAAATAATTCCCATCTCAGAGAGAGATGAGATTCAACAAGCAATTGATAAGATAAAGAATAAGAAATCACCAGGACATGATCTTACAACTGCAGAATTGCTAAAAACTGAATGTTCTCGGCTATATGATCACCTGCAAAAGTTAATTGTGAAATTTGGACCTCTGAAAAGCTTCCTTCAGAATGAAACATTAGTATTTTGTGCCCTGTTCATAAGAAAGGAGACCCAATAATGGTTTGGTCAAATTATAGAGGCATTAGCTTACTATGCACAAGCTATAAAATTCTATCCAGCATTCTGTTTATGAGACTAAAACTATTCGTTGATTATGAATTGGCAGCTATCAATGCGGATTTAGGAGTGCAAAATCTACTGTTGATCAAATTTGTTGTTTAAGTCAAATTATTAAAAAAATCAATTGAGTATGATATTGATACTCATCACTTGTTTGTAGACTTTAAATCAGCATTTGACAGTGTTAGTAGAAAGCATTTAAAAGATGCAATGTATGAATTCAAAATTCCGAGCAAGTTAATTAGACTTGTAATGTGTTCTATGGAGACGACAAAATGTAAAATAAAATTCAATGGTGCCCTCTCTGAAGATCTCAGTGTCAATAATGGTGTTCGACAAGGCGGCTCACTTTCATGTCTGCTTTTTAATATTGCACTAGAAAAAGCTATTTGGGATTCAGAGATTAACACTAGGAGATTAACACTCAGAGATTAACATGTTTTACAAATCAGTTCAGATCCTAGCGTATTCTGATGATATTGATATAATTGTTAGAAACCTATCAGCCTTGAGGGAGGCCTTTCTGTCTTTGGAGATAGCTGCAAATCAAATGGGTCTGGCAATAAACGACTCCAAGACTAAGTATATGGCTATACAAAAGTCTCCACCAAATAATGCACATAATCGTTTGGAGATTGGCTCACATACATTTGAAACGGTTGACTGCTTTACTTACCTTGGATCTTGTGTTAACAATAAGAATGACACTATCTCTGAAATTCAATATCGCATATCCTCGGCAAATAAAGCATTTTTTGGACTAAGCTCCATCCTTAAACCTTTTTTTCTTACAAGAAAAACAAAATTATTAGTATATATAACTCTTATTAGGCCAGTTCTAGCATATGGTTCAGAAACCTGGCCTTTGATTAGAACTGAAGAGAATAAAATAGCAGCCTTTGAAAGAAGGGTTCTGAGGAGAATTTTTGTGGGTATCAAGGAAAATGGTATTTGGCGAAGACATCTTACCTCAGAAATCTATAGGTTGTTTGGTGAGCCTAATGTCATAAAAACCATCAAAATCAAAAGAATGAACTGGTCTGCCCACGTATCGAAAATGAAAGATGAAAACCCAGTAAAGAAAGTTTTCATCGCAAAACCTCTAACAACTCGTAGAAGAGGTAGACCAAAATTACGATGGATCGATTCAGTGGAAGAAGATTTTAACATTCTCAGGATAAAGAACTAGAAAACCCAGACGAAGAGTAGAACTTCCTGGAAGAATTTCCAACAGAAGGCCTTGGCCCACCCTGGGCTGTCGTGCCAAATATGATGATGATGATGATTTCAAATTTCACATTTCCATGTCGCATATTTTTTGAGTAAAGCGGCTACGAATATGGAAAAACGTAAATATATTGTCTAATATATCTTTTGTAGAAAAGCTATAACATTTTGAAACATTGCTGTAGTTTTCATACACTAAATGGAGCTGCTAAAATCCAAGTTTTTAAATAAATAATATTATATTAAAGTTATTGACAAAAAAATTGGCCTTAATGTAAAAAAAGCGTGATGTGCTTGGTTGTCATAATTTTTTTATCGTTAGCTATTTGGAAAAGTAAAGGCATTATAAAAATGTAAGTAGAGGACACTTCACGCTTTCTTTATATTAAAGTTAATTTCTATGCATTAGTGTATTGTTATCTTAAACTTATTCAAAAAATCAAATTATACCGAGTTTTGAGACATCTTTCGCTCTTGATTAAAATCTGTATAGTATAAGATTATGTTTTATTTTTTAGTTCATATTGCTACAAAAGTATGTTTTTAGATTCATTATACAGTAAAATTTTTGTTTTAAATTTAAAAATAATAATTAAAAAAAATAATAAAAAAAATAATTTTACTTATATTTAAACGTGCAAAAAGTTTTTTTTCTTTTAAAGAAGCTCTAGAATGAATAACATTTTACAGTTTCTTTCGAAGTCTTGACTTTGGTATTTATCTCAGTTAGTTCGACGTTTAAAGTTTGGAAATCTTGCTATAAATTTAGCTGCCTTTCTAGCGTCCATAATTAAAATGCTTTTTAATACCCCACGAAGCTTTACATTCGTCGGATGCTCGGTGCCATAGCATGAGCTTACAACTCCGTCGGCGCTGCGTGATCTGTAGTGCATGCCCATTTTTGTAACTGTTTACTGTGTGCATCATTGCAAAAAACAATTCGTAAGGAAAAAGGCGGGCGGGTGTCTTGTTGTGGGATTCGTCGTTATTTACGACGTGACGCTTACTCGCCGCCAAACTTTTGCGGATAAGAGAGCAAAAGTTGGGATTAAGTAATTTTAATGCGCTCATAAAATATATTCTACGTCATTTTGCCGGATCGCACGTAGGGAACAAAGTTTGAGGTTCGCTCGGCGGGGTACGCCCGCGTCGTGTTTGCCTTCGCGATTATTTTGTACATACATATGTACAAGAAAATAACATGATTGCTAAAACAGCGCGTTAGGCACAGTACTCGTATTTTTCCCGACGTCGTTCAAAGGTTTTTTTCGAGGTGTTTAAAGATTTAATTTACAATAGGAATTGCAGAAATTAATGACTATCGCAGATTTAAGCAACTTGTTGCAGTATTTTCTAGTATATAAAATTGTTTATTTCATGTTATTGTGGAAACAATTGAAATTGTGAACGAAGTACAGGTACAATGATTTTTATAAAAAACTGATTGCTTATTAATAGTGTTTAGTGTCTGTAATATCTGTTATATTTAGCAGATTTCTTTTAGTAATAATTAATTTAACCACGTAATACTTCAGAATACAGTAAAATTTTATTAGATCATCATCTGAATAAATTTCCACCAATTTAAATATGACTGCAGTTTCATATTCTATTTGTTTTTATCAATTAATTTTATATTTATTTAAAATTTCACAGGCCGTTATTATTTTCCGTCATTTTTATACTTTAATAATATTAGAAATATTGTATTAATTTCAAAATTATTACAGTAAACATAACGTAATTCTTTGCAGTAAATATTTAGAAGATAGTGACTACAAATATGTATTAATTTCGTACATTGGAAAACATCAATCACGCATTCGTTAAAACTTAATTCTACAAACAATCAAAGAGAAAATTATTATCAGTAAATCATATCAATGATTCTTGAGGTAACCAGAGTTCTACTATCCACGCCATAATTCGAAAGTTATGATTTGGTTTATTCTTGACAGTAAGTATATATTTTTTTCTTCTTGAGGATAAAAATGACTACTGTGGTATAAATAACTACGAGTTTAACTATCAATTGTGTAAGTAAGTTAGTTTTTTAACATTTTAAATTTATCATACTAAAACTAACACTCTTCTTTTAAATACTTTGAAGGCGAAAAGTTTTAAACGGAGCAATACGATATCGTTTCTATTTTGTGTTAA
The DNA here is from genome assembly GCA_039881145.1 of Druceiella hillmani. NCBI lineage: Eukaryota > Metazoa > Arthropoda > Insecta > Lepidoptera > Hepialidae > Druceiella > Druceiella hillmani. The sequence goes on along the minus strand of JAYKKI010000003.1, from coordinate 38,707,992 downwards.
TACTGATATCTATTTTTATTTCTCCTTAGCGTTATATTACGAGTTTTGTAGAATCCTATTAGCAAGAATTATCTAACTTGGAATCAATATGTAAGAATAGAGCAACTGCTGCTCTATACTGCTGCCAATAGCACTACTATTGCAATTATTATTTAAAATAAAATGTGATGTATCATATATTATACTGGGATCAATGGCCCTGAAAAAATTTTATATACTCGTGTTTCAATATTTTTTTTATTAATTTTATAACGATATGTAAATTATCAGTTTCAATTGGTCCAATATAATAAAATTATATCATCACAAAAAGCGAATGGAATTTATTATCATAGAGAATATTTGTTTTAAAAATTAATTGCTCTATGCTATCTTTGTAAAATAGATATAGCGGCACTTTTTATAATTATTACAAGCAATATCCTATGCCTGCTTGTTTGTAGGCTTAAAAAAAACTGTAAGAAGTTTGGTGGTGTTTTCACTGTTACATATAAAACGTATTCTGTTAATGAATATGTTACTTTTTTTACTTTAGAAAAAAGCTTTTGCCATTCAATGATATACTTGAAGTATTCAAGAAGATGTATCCAACTTCCTAGAATACGCGGATGGTCATAGAACTATTTAATAAAAAATTATGAATGACAATAATATACCCTGGAATACACACAAGCAAAGCCGGATGCAAAATATAGGCACAATATTAATGAAAAAACTGATCTCCAATAACTTTTTTTCACTTCAAGTTTTACCCGAATATTTTAAGTTTTTTTTTTATAATAAATGTGGATACTTAACGTGGCAATTCAGTCTTATTAACCAACTTCAAAAAAGGAGGAGGTTCTCAATTCGTCGTAAACTTTTCAGTGATAACTCTTTACCGAGTGAACCGATTTGGATGAATCATTTTTTTATTTGAAAGAGGGTACTTTAGGAGTGATTCTATATAAATATGATGATTTGATGATGGGGTTCGGAAATGAACGATGGAACTCCTTAACGAAAGGGAGGAAATCAAATATTAGTAACCATAAACAAATAAAAAAACTATGATTCGGGATATTTGCTATGGGTACTACGGGTTACGGGTGTCTTCACCGTCGGGTCAGGGTCTGATGACGAGTTTTGGATATGAACAATGCACCTCCTTAACGCATGGTAGTAAATTAAACGTGATTCAAGATATTTGCTACTGGTAATTTCTACTTTGTAAAATAGCTAATCGACCATGTTAGAGTCCGATGATGCGTTCTGGAGATAAAAAATGGAATTCTTTATCAGATGGTAATAAATCAAACATTATTCAAGAAAGCCATGGTTCGATGATAAGTTCTGGAGATGAATAATACAACTCTTTAACGGATGATTTAACGTGATGAATTAATCGTGATTCAATATATTTGCTAATGGTTAATTGTTACTTTAGTTATTACTTTGGAAGAAAGAAAATTATTGAATATTGATAGTGAGATAATTCATATTATTAATCACTTAAAATTCTAAAATAAAATATCTTTTAGAAAACCGAATTAAAAAAAAACAGATACTAAAAGGTAAGAAATAATTAACTCGACATAGGTACCTATTTATACGCAATAAAGAAATAAGTTAGTTATTTTTGTAGTCGATGTCAGCACCGCAGCTCGCTTTCGCAAATGTGATTAGTAAGATATATTTTTTAACAAAAGACACAAATTTATCTACATGTACAAGTATATTAGTAATTCACAACAATTAATTCGTAACGTGAATATCTATTGTTTCTTTTCATAAACTCTGGAAGTTTTTCGATGAAAATTGACTGAAATAATTATATTTTAAAATTGCAATAAAATACTAATATTTACATTTTATAGGGTTCTGCACCTTCAAGAGGAAAATGGAACCTTTATAAAATCACTCACGTGTCTGTCTGTATGTCTGCCACAACCGTTGTACTCAGAAACTGCTTGAGGTAGAAACTTGAAATTTGGTACAGTAATAAAACATATTACCCCTCACATATCGCAATAGTCAAAACTCAAAAATATTAATTTGGAAATTTTAAGGAGGGCAAATTAGCTACTCGATTTTATTCAATTCCATTTATGGTGCGGATTGTTGTTTGAAAGGGCTAGTTATAAAGGTTGGAAAATATGTTTTCCATTAATTATATCTTCAGAAATAATACTAAGAAATATCCAACACATATATCGACCCTTTATTTCTGAAACTATTCAACGTAAAATTATGAAGAATAAACCCCACAAATTTTGTGCGAAAATTATAACGATTGTTCTAGATGCCTTAATTTTTTTAAGTATTACCCATGTTTTTACACCTACGAAAGATGTATTAGACATACATTAACATTTTTCTGTTTTCGAAGCCAATTTTCTCCGGAACCGTGTAACTTATAACCTTGAATGTAATATCAACTCATTTGTATTTTGCACACATCTTATACTAAAAACTTTTTTTTTAATATTCCTGTAACAATTAAAAAAGAGGGAAAAGAAGATCTTAAATATGATTGTTTTTTCATTTTATATATCATGTAGCGTATCATTTAAAAAACTTGTTATGAAGAATATAAAATATGAATACACATCGCTTAGCCAAAAAGCATGAAAAAAACACGATTGGTAAAACCTGAATAGAAGATTGCAATAAAACTATAGCGATTATCCTACATCTTATAATTTTTTAAATCATACTGCATGATTTTACGCCTGTGAAAGATATAGAATATATTACGTGGCAAGATATTTCATTGTGAAAATAAAAAAAATTATAAATCTCTGTTTATTTTTAAAAGACAATAAAATATAAGAAATATTTGTGAAAATGAAAGTTCAGTTTGTTCTATAGTATAGCAAATTATGTAATAGTCAAAAAAATACATTTGAAGATAAGACAAATAAAACACTGATTTTAAGCAATGAAAACTTAAAATCGTCATTAAAGTTAGACCAGTCCACGGAGATCTTACGAATCCTAAAAAAAAGTAAGTGATGTGGGAATTATGATAATCAGTATTAATAACCTTCAAGACAAATGTATTTCTGTTCATCTGGTATTTTATAATGTCTATATTTTTTACGATATTTAAAACAATCACAATTCAGTTTAAAACATTACAGCTTAACGATATGCCAGTTATGTCAAAAGTTGTACTCGTATATATACTGTAATTTTTAAATTGGGCTTATTTTTTTCTTGAACAATTTTCATCATTAATGTATTATTCCGGAACCCCTTTTAATCAAAGCTGTATGAAATTGAAACGATTACTTTCGTATACATATTAATATAAGTTATATTTGTCTGCCCAGAAAATACTTTAACATATAAACCGATTTACGAAAATCAACTGTTTTTTCTATAGTCGTCAGCAAAATATTTTCCAAACAGTCATCTACATATCTGTGAAATAGACGTCTTCCTTTCGGAATGAGCGCCTCGCTTACATTATACGAATAAATCTTGGCTGCGAGCCGGATGGGAGTAATGAAAATGTGCAACAATGTGTGCTGCAATAAGACATACTAAATGCATCTCAGGATATGACAAGACGGGTTATAAAAGGGACGTTGGATCAGGAGTAACCATAAAACCAGACAAAGTTGTCAGTATATACGCCTATTACTTGGCTTCGTAGGATATTGCCATGGTGATGCTAAGATAATGGGTAGACACTTCGGGTATTTGAAGTTATTTTTTATTTTTATTGCAAACTCAGTCGTGTGGAGACGATATTATGTGTATTCATTGTCGTTTACGAGACTATTCAAGAGTACTTCGTTTTACTTTTTTATTTACAACTTAATTATTACTCTGATATTTGAACGAGACATTTAAGTGCTTTAGCTAAATGTCTTTTAGAATAGTTATTATAGTGAAAAGTTTTAACTTGTTTTTATTTAACGCAATTTGTCTTTAAAATGTAAAAGGAGTGATTAATATTTAATCATGACTGAGGTTTCTAATTATTTATTTTTCTATTAAATGTGTGGTTTATGGATGCAATATAAACATTACGATAAAACTTTATATAAATATTGTCGTTTGAAGTGTTATAAACAGTGTAAATTTGACGCTCGAATCTTTCTTTTTAAAAATCTCTTAGAAATTAAAAAAAGGCAACTGTAACATGCAAAGCTAATGTTAGATTAATGTAAATTGACCTTTCCTTAACGTAGACATAGAAAGATAGACGCTTGTTTCATTACGTGAATTGAGTCTATTTTCATTGACCAAATGATTTTTCATTAATTCACGTACGTGTCTAGCAGGTAACATGCCTTCAATGCTGAATGAGACATATTACTTAGTTTTACCGCTATCCTCTGATAAAATTGGTTGTAAAAAGGTTTTTCATTTTCCAATCTCGGCCCAATAATTTCTCAATTGCAAAGATATCGGAAGTACGTTAAGAGAATTTGCTCACAATATAATTTACGATCACCTAAACTTGTTAAGAATTACGTCGAGGTGGATTCCACGTTAGCTCATTCCACTTCAGAAACATATATTCTGTGTGTTTGTATCACTAATACTATCAGTAGATGACGCTACTAGTCCAAATAAAGAGCTCAAGAAAAATAAACAATAATTTTAATATAATATCCGCCTAGCATGTTCAATTTTTGGCTCAAGTGATGAATCCAAGTTCCATCTTTTTCAATTTCCCCAGACTGTTTAGAACAAAAATTCTAAAATTGTTTACCGCTATCGTGGAATGTATATTCCTAAATTTACGATTTAAATAAACGTATTTAGATTTTGAGTGACAATAAATGAGTATTAAAACAATCTGATCACATATTTTTCTTCAGTATATTATAGACTTTTAAAATATAATTTTTTTAGTTAAATAATGTAGAACATTCTATTCGAAATTTGCTAATTAATGCTTTACAGATTTTTCTCTTTGTCGTATAATGAACAACTGATACTTCACATATTCTGAAATTTTCCCAAATTACTGGAAACCTTTTTTAAATACATGTTTTCTCTGTGTTGCAATAATAAAAATTGTACTTTGTCCTTGACTTCAGTAACTAAGGTTGGAATATTCTTGCAATAGTTCGTTCAATAGTTAACTTAATATTGGAACGCACTGATACGTAAATGCACTTATGTATAGAACAGTATTAAAGAAGAAATACATTTTTTTTTGTTTTTTTTAGCTGTGTTTTGATATCAGAAATATTTGTTTCATTTTATTATAAAAAAATAAAAATAATATTTCGATATTTAAATCTACCACTTGCGATTTCCGATTTTAGTACTTTACCACTGTGCCAATGGCAATTAAGGAAGGGACGAAATAAAAGAACTACGTACTAAATTCTTTTTAATTGCCCCAATTTTTGTAGTAAATTGCTCGTAAATGGTAATTTCTGAGTTCTAATTTTGCCAGATGTCTGCGATTTATATTTGGATAGTACCAAAAACAAAGTTCAAATTTACATCATAATTAGAAGTGCTCAAATGCTATGATTATAAAATTATATGAAATATCGCCAAAAACGTTTCTAATGTTGAAACAGTTGGATGACCGTCATTTATTAAAGCAAGCAATTTAAACCTATTTTGGCAACAAATAAAAATAGTATTATTAACAAGGAATGTTTAAGTTCGATATGATGAGTGGATTGATGTTAACGAGGATTACAATAAAATAAAAATATAATTGTTGTTTGTATATAGTTTTTGGTGTGTTGGGTTAATCATAGGTTTACGGCTTTTGGCGGCGCGTTTTCCGGCCATTCGTTGAGCAGGGTTGGAGTGATGTTGATAATCGTGTGGTTGAAATTCACACAGACCATGGCTACTGGTGTGAGAAATAACTATTGTTGTGAGAAACTATGTACTGCGATTGCCAAGCCGCCTGCCCAGCGTAGTTATTATGGGTATTAACTCCAAAATATATGCGCATTGAGAGGGGCCTATGTACAGTAGAGGATTGAGACGGGAACATGATGACGTAATTTTTCTGTCATAACTATACCGAAAAAAATTAACTACGTACAATCAATGATTATCAATCCTATTATGTAGGTATGTCATGAAATATCTGATAATGATCTTCAGGAAAATTATTTTATCTTCAATATAACTGGCTTTTCCATTTAAATGATTTCTTTCACTCTCTATCTCTTTCATCATAGTTCGTGTGTGGTGCTACTTGGGACCTATTTTTGTGCGTTTTATACTAGTATAACTTATCCGTACAGTGTAACGTTATTGCATGTAATAAATTGGACGATAATAGTGGAGAATTATAGTTCCTATATATACCAAAAAATATTGTTAAATATATGTTAAACAATGTAAAATATTCTATTCGAAATTTTTGTCACTTTTTCGTATAATGAATAACTGACACATCACAAATTCTGGAATTTACCCAAATTACTAAAACCTTTTTTATTTTTATTTTTGTTCAGTATTGTAACAATAAGAATTGAAATTTTGTATATTTAAGCAGACCACTTCGGGGCATAAAATGGGCGCGTTTTTTAAATTATTATTTTCCCCCGACGACACCTGGGTCATTCCGATCATGAAGTATTATTGCTACCTTTATACTCCGCACTGACCCTTTGCATTTCGCACTCCAATTATCTTTAATCTCCTCTTCTAATGTCTTGTGCCTCCTTTAAATTACATTTAGCCAATAACAGATAATGTTGTAAACTTTCTGAAAGTTTAGCAAAAATTGTGAGATAAAAATCAGAGTAGACTATTACGAAAGGTTAAGATAAGCGGATCATTTTATATGTAACTTCCACCGTTGTTTAACATGTACCTTATACCTTATACCTTTTGTGTAACTGACTCATACTTTCGTTAACTTAAATTGTAATTTTGAGATTCAAGATATAGTAACAATTGTGTATTTGACTAAATTTTTTTAATTTTCATTATTTCAAGGTACAAGCTGATGAAGAGTGAAAATATTTTTAATAATCTTAAAAATTGACCGAGTTATAAAAGTTTAAATTTAACCTATAGAGAAGGACGGCAATACTGTGTTGTGAGATCATTTTTTATATTGCACATTATATTCTACAAAAGGAAAAGAGACAGGGATATACCCAACTCTATCCGTATCTTCAAATTTAGAAACCTACAACTGGCTTATTTTTCAATAAAGAATAGTTTTTAATTAACTTATATTTCACAATATTCTACGAAAATTATCAAAATTTAGAATGAGTCAACTACCATATTATTAATTGGTGGCCTTCAAGTTTATTTTCTATAAAAATCGCGCCACATTTGTAGAAATATAAGTGTGGTAACACACTCGTAGTGAACAATTATAGTGCAGAGTATGTGGTTATGCGTAACGACAATAAATATATTACATCATCATATATCAGCATAACTATAATATTTTCTATTTAATTTTCCTTTTCGATGAACACAAATTACCACATGTTTGACAACTCTTTCCATTAATAATGATGCTCGAGAAACCTCGATGGCTTCCCAATGCATCCCATGAATAAATTCCGCAATAAGAAAAGTTTACGCCTAAGGGAAAGACCACAATACTGCGGTGCGGTGTCGCATCGCAAAAATCTACGACGACACACAATGCATCGTGGGAATTTTCCAATGCATTGCCACAACGTAAAAATCTACGTTGCAATAACGCGCTACCCATCAGTCGATGTCCACGCTTCGGATGTCTTCGTATGCAATTAATTTTTTACGTTGCGTTATCGCATCGTACTGCGGTGCACCGTATGTTTTGTGATGCGACGTTGGACCGCAGTGTTGTGGCCTCACCCTAAGCCACAATCGTAAACCGGGTAGGCGTAGACGTCGCTGATTACGTAATTCAATTACTGGGCCATTAGTGTACCGAACGGACGGAGTAAGGATGCGTAGTGGAATTCTGTTCAGTTTTAACTATCGTCATACATATTGCCCGTGACGTCAGTATTAACATTCTAAGCTGAACCTATTTATAAATAGACCTATATAGGGACGTACATATATATATATATATATATATATATATATATGTATGTATGTATATATATATGTATGTATGTATGTATATATATAATTATTTTATATATGCTATAAATATCAGAGGAAAAACTTAGAAGTTAATCACAATATATTTATATTAACAGACGTTCTGTTTGATATGTTATCAATTCAATAAAAATGAAATGCATATAACCGAGGAATAAGGGTGTTATTATTAAATAATACCTACATGTTAAAGAGGACAATGGAATGGTTTAAACAGTATTTATATCATATAAATAGAACTTGCTACATTAAAACCAATGCTACAAAATTGTATAAATTACAATATAGTCAATTGTAAATTACCATTATTCTAAACTAGGTATTTTATTTATTTTTTTATCTAGTTATTTTTTTAATTTTAAAAGTTTGGCTAGGTTGGTTTCCAACTCAGTTTACATTCTGAATTTCTTGGTTTTTTTGCTCTATTGTTTAATTTTTTATTTGAAGCCATGGAATAAACTATAAAACTAAACTTGTTTATAAAAATAATTAAAATCTATACAAAAAATAAAAAAATCCTTTTGTCACTGAATGGTACCGTCTGAAAATTTAGTCAATCTGTTTTTCTGTTAAGAATCCTTTAACTGATGCGCTCACTCTGAGATACGATAACATATTTATTAAAGTTTAAACTTTTAACATCTGCATATTTCAGTAATTTTATAATTTAAATTTTGGCATGTAACGACCATTTTGATATACTTAATTTTTTCATTTTTTTTACGACAGAAAGAGACCATACTTCGAGGCGATTCTAGTTAGATAATTGAAAACGTATTCGTAGAAATCAAAGATAACATAAACATTTAAGCATCACGATTTAATTAAATGTTAAAGTTGATCTTGCAAAAATATAATAATTACATGAATAAAAATTTGGACGAAAAGAGCTCTTGGAGAAAGGATTTTGAATAAAACAAGGCGTAAGATTTTCCAGCTTAATAATCAAAATAAAAATTTCACAACTGAAACATTTATCCATGTCGTAAAGAAAGGAACCATAATATCCCTAGAAGAAGTGGAGCTAAAAGAAGTACTATAATTTATAAGATAATAATTCATAGATTTCATGCATAAACATTATAAACACGTCTTTTGTAGGAACTTAATCATTTCTCCTCAATCTCAGTTCTTATTTGCATTAAGTGACGGCCCATTCTTAATAAAAGCATATTCATAAATAATTAAGTCAAATTATAAATGGACCTGAGTTTTTTATGGGGTTATTATTTATACTTAAATATTAATTTATATATTTTACTTTGTAACTTATGTACAATTAAGTATAATAGTATTGGCCTTATACTCTTAATCCTGCAAGCAAAAATACCGAGACCAATGTAAAGAGGACTTTCGATGAGACAATAATGTTTCGTTTAAATTAAGATCTGTGCTGTTTTAGTTTTTATTCATTATTTTTTAAACGACTTTTGGTCTCGTTATTTTAGAGCATCACTTAAAAATTACAAAATCGATTTGAGCAGAACTTTTATCAAGACGATACATGTAACGGTAAAATTTAGATTTTTCCTTGTTTCGATTAAATATTCTCTTAAGCATTTCAGAATCAATTATTGGTACTTACACATTAGGAACCAAGCTCATGGGCTAAAGGAGTGACGTATAGGAATCGAAGGAAGCTACTACAGGGTAGTAAATTTTAAGATATTTAAGTGTAAATTTTACTTTTTGACAGATCTAAACCGTATGTCTAAAATAAAACAAAAATCAAGTTTAAAAAGTACATAATCAGTTAAAGAATATATTTGGATAGTCCTTAAAAGACGTCTTATTCTTGATTAGAAACCAAATGGTAGAGCATACTTTAACCACGTAGTTTCTGATATATAAGTCATACAAATTACCAGCCATCGCAAAAAAACACAGTGGTTTTATTTTCGCAACCAGCAAATTGTTTTCCAGTAGATCTGGAATATTCTTAGGACCTGAAGTACAAACATCTAACGTCAAGAATAAAAAACAAAGGGGTAACTCATTGGCATGAAGCATACAAACACACTGTTGAAACGGTCTCTCTAAATACTCCTTTAAATAGCGAATCATCCAACCGATGTTAGTTAGTTGAGGTTTCGTCACATCCAACGCAAATTAAGTCATATAAATTCCAACCTTGATCCTCAAATAAAGTTGTGATTGATGTAAGAATTCTCTTTGCAATGCCACGACTTGCCGTTGTGTTTATCAAATAAAGGTTTAGGTTTAGATTCTTCTAAAATTGAGATATGCTGTTCTAAAACCACTTTACGATGGCAACGATTCCCTATTTTCTCATTTAAAACAATTTTGTCTTTACGTCCGTCAGAATAAATGCTCTTTATAACGATACCTCCAATATCCTCTAAAGCTTCTCTTCTCTCTCCGGGTTTTGGATACAACTCTGTGTATGTTATTTTTATCAACAACCAGAGTTAAATCTTCGCTAGAAACCAACCCGACGTCAGCCAAAAACGTAGAAGCGACAGCAGCAGCAGTTCGCAGATAAACCGTATCTATCACAGACCTTAGCAACTGTGGTAAATGCAATTTATTGCATTTCGCCATTAAAGTCGATGGTGTCTCTGTCTAGGGTGTATTTTTCGGGAACGACTTTGTTATCGGAGATATTTCTGAGGAAGATTTACACACCAAATCTTCATGACAATTTGCTGAGACAGAACCGGTTTTGAACATGACTTTTTTGCTGCTCTTATTTGACTCTTTAATTTGTCTCGCATGTCATTTAATTAATCTGGCTACTTCTTTCTTATTAACACCGCTTATAATCAATTTCGTGTAATTTCTGTGATCTTATCTTTGGTTTAGGACTTTTCTTACGTTTTAGACACGAACAAGATTCAAATGAAATGCATTTACAAGCAGTAATGTCGAAAAGCTTCTCAGATGATTCTAAAAAACACTACAGTTTGTTTTAAAAACTATTATTTCGTTTGCTTTTGGGAATTATTTTCAAATTGAGATACTCTTAGAAATAGGATTTCAGTACTTGAATAACTTGTTCCTTAGTTAGTATTGGAATCGAAGCTTTGGTCGAAATATTGTTGATCTCTTCTGAAACAATTGCATATATATATATATATATATATATATATATATATATATACTTAATTTTCAAGTCGTTCTTTATAAATAAAATTAATTTAATGACTTCCCCTATAGTTGATAGCTGTCGATCGTCAAGTTATATGTATGGTCCAAATATAACACAAGTAGTCTCACTATGCCTTGAACTTATTATTTAAAAGTCACAAATTCCGCTTTTAATACTGTGACAATTGCAACTATACTTTTATAGCATAAATATTACTTTGGCTACGAAGAAAACCTTTGGGATCAAATAAAGAAAGTTCTTGAGACAAGCTGAACCTTGAGGGAATTTGCAAGTGGAAACCTAAAAAATTAAAGTCGTTGGTTCTGTCATTGCATGCAAATTAAAAAGTCGTGTATGTATTACACCCAAATAGAATGAGAAGTAAATATTTTTTTATATTCAGTTCAGGAGCCGTAATTAAGGATAGCGAAATATCATCATAAAAATGACAATTTTTCAAAACTTCAAAACTTTGATATAGTTTTATTTTATTATTAAAATTATTTCGGTAATCTGGGTTAAGGAATACCAAAAAAAATTCCGGGACATCTTAATGTACAGACTAAACTACTAAAGCGATTTCAACAAATAAAGTGTCATCGGATTCGTTTTGATCCAGAGAGTATCCTAGGGTACAAAATGTTATAAATTTCACAGGTTTTGTATGTATGTATGTGAGTTAGTTTGTTCCCTTGTACAGACTAAACTACTAAAGTGATTCCAATAATTGAGGTATTCTTAGATTGATCTTGATACAGAGAGTATCATAGTGTATAAAACATTTGAATTTTATAGGTTATGTATGTATGTATGTTGTAGTTTGTTTATTCGTTCAGACTAAACTTCTCAAGTGATTTCAACGTTCTTAGATTCGTCATGTTCCAGAGTATCGTGCGGTATATAATATTATGAAATTCACAGGATATGTTTATATATTTTCCGTACTTCTCACTTATTTTTTCCGTAGTCAGGTTTTAGTTTTCTTTCTCGTTAAAAGATTTTATTACATGACATTTTTGGCGTTGTAAATAGACATATATAACCATGTAATTTCATTGCACTAATAGTCTGCGAGTAAAACGGCTGTGGCATATAGATGGATAGACTGACGAACACGATTAAACTATTTATAACCTGAGAAATAATAACATATTCAGTCCGGGCAAGTTACATGTACAAAATTTAGCATTTCCTCTTAGGGCAACTCCTTAAAAGTTCAAATCTTTGCTTGTATCTTTACTTCCGCTTCCTTTTCAAACTGCTCGCATCATTTTGAGTTAAAGCTAAACTCAAGGACCGAGCGAAGCGAAACAAATGCCGACAACAGCCCGCCGGAGCGGGTCCCTAATTGTGTTAGGCCCGCGACCCCTGTAACTAAACTTAAACGGGGGCTCGGATGGTTCACGTTAATAACAATAATCGATACGAATAGAAATGATCCTACGTAAAACTATTGTAGAAACGACAAATTCCGTTGTAAAACCTCAGAAATATTTCCGAAAAGAAGACATAATTTGAAAATCTACCGCTTAGTTTATTTTAGAGTTCCGTATTCGAGAAGATAAAAAATCTGTCAAACTCGTACTACGAGGGTTCTGTAGACATTTCAGCACAAAACCCTATTTTTTAATAACTTCAGGTTTAGTTGTTTCCGAAATAGTGGAGAGAATATGTTTTTTACATATTTTTCAGTATATATCTAAAGATATTATGTCTAAAAACTCTTTCAAGTTATACACCACACTATATGTGAAATTTAAAAAAAATCAAGTGCTTAATTTATTCAAACTTATGCGGGATGATATATTTTATTACTATGCCAAGTTTTAACTTTCTACGTCAAGGGGTATTTGATAAAAAGTGCTCTGATAGATAGACATATATATTATCTTTCAAGGGTTACGTTTTTAGTATTGAGGTACGGAACTTCAGAAGGAAACCGTATGTACCGTTGTATTTTCATCATGTTTGTCTATCCCTGTCTTGCAATTTATAGTTTAATTTTTTCTGTTAGCGTTATGTTTTTCAATATATGCTTTGGATATCACAATTACTATGTAATGAAATCAAAAGATTGTTTTTAATGTCATGTAAAATGGCAGAAATTTTCTTTCATAGGCTCCATAAGTTTTGGAAATGTTTATTACATTGATGTTAAATTTATAATTTTTGGTTTATAAGCTCCGATTATGAAATATTAAACTTCCAAATAGCGCGAAAATGTCGCGATCCCTCTAATTATTTATCCACTTGTTTGAAAAATCTCAAAAAATTCTTAATACTAGCATTTTCTCAGATCTGTCAAATAAAATTATTTCGGTCAAATTGCATCACCAACTTTAAGATATTTAAACAACCACGGAACTCTACTTTCTGCATATCCCCACATCAACTTAGCAGGTTTCTCATTTGATAACTTAAAAATTGTAGAATCAATTTTCCTAAAAACATGTATCATTTATTTACGAAATATCTAATGTTTCAAATCTGTGTGTAATGTGAAATCTATGGGAATCGATAATAGTAAATACTCAATAAATTCGAATAAATCATACGTGTTCCTGGTCATCTTTTAATTAAATTTAATTTATGGAACATTCGTAACTCCGATATCTAAAAAATGTCATACATTTTAATTTTTGGTAACGTTTTTTACTAATAAATTCTCAGGGTACTAATCTGTACTAGTCAATTGCACTACTCCAATGCACTATTTTAATAATTTGTCATATATTATTTCAGTGAGTCTTTTATCTATATTTCGCTTTCAAAGTTGTAAAATAAGGTCAAAAATGGATAATAAATAAATTCAATTTCATTATATATTTTCTTGCAGAAATAAAAACGAAAATTGTTTTACAGCATTTTTTTAAATACATGGCAAGATCACTTTAGTTTGTTAACCTTCCTCTCCTCTTCCTATTCTTCTCCTCAAAATTAGCATTAATTTTATATTGTTTGTTTTTCTTTCATTCACCATAAATACCCCAGACATATATATACATATATATATATATATATATATATATATATATATATATATATATACATATCATACTAAACCACCACGCTACAGCCTCTAATTTTACCAACATACGAAATAAAATACAAGTTACGAAAGTGAAAACACGAAGAATAAAAAGTAAAACTAATTTGATACGCGGAAATAATCATATTATGAGCAACAAAACTGCCGGGAAGAATAGATTGAATCAATTTTGAAATATAAGTGAGTATAAAGAGAAATAAACCTTGCAAATTTTCACTTGACTTTTTTTTAATTTTCACCACGGGACCCAAACTTTATTTTCCAAGCTCATTTGCTATACAAAAATCCAAATTTTTATCCGCGCCAAAATATATGAGAGTTACCTTTCAGGTAAAGATAGGGTAAATAAATCATCCAATAAATATACTTTACTTTTCCATACATGGCTTCGAAAATCAAGCAACACAATTAATGTAGTGAAAACAGCTGCTATTCAATAAAACTAGATAGCTCCGCCGCGGGCCGGAATCAATCTCGACACTCGAGCCAAATGCTATTAACTTCATTCCTCTAAAACCCCAGTTTTATATCTTGCCATGTCCGCATCCACGATTTAAATTCATCCTCGCTACAAATTGCAAATTCAATCGCCACAGGTTTGCTTTCAGTTTATTTCCGGTTTTATTATATGATTTGAATAGTCTATCTAGTATAGAGGTCGGTGAGGACCGGACTAACTAACTTTTGCTGCGGAGGCCGTGAAACATCATGGGTATGTATTACATCTGTATTACATCTGCATCGGGGATACCGGTTAGTTTTCGTGTTTTTAGAATTGCTATCAACTTTTGAGGGTTTATTTTTCGGAGACTAGGCACTTTATTTGTAACTGAATCAAAAGACATTGTAAACGGAAGCCATAATTATTGTACACCCATTTTTGTAGTTAACATGTATTTTTTCGATGCAAATTTCAGGTACTTTTATTAGTTCTAGCAAGCATATACATCCATAAAGCGAACGAAATTGTTAAACAATGCAATATCGTAACTCTAACGTATAATATTGTGTATACCAGAGCTCGTCTATTTCCAAAATATTTTCTTTGACGTAGTAATTTTGACCTCACGCATAACTAGCCGCAAGATCACATTAACATTGATTTTAAACACATGAATATCAAAATATTTTTGCTTAAATTACATGTTTGCAAAGTCAATATTCTCAAAATTATTTGATAATAATATCGCATTATTGTAATTAGAAAGAGTCAACAAGCGTAGACTTTCTTAGTAGCAAAGAAGCTATATTACTAAATAGACAGTGTCGTTTATTGTGTTAATTATAGACTTATAGTACAATTACGCATACATACGTTATATTATGTCCTACCCCTTAATCCATTTACCCTCTCATAAGATGTACGAGCTCAAAAAAAGATGAGTTCAGACTTATAAGACGAAAATTTAAATTTATTTTTTCAATCAATATTTTTTACGCAATTATAAATTGTTAAAAATAAGTATAATATAGCTGGAAATCCTATACTGATATATTGAAACTAAATTTCTCGTAACCACATAGCTCTAGTATATGTATGAGTACCGTTTTAAATAGAAATCGCCTCTCTCAATGGATAATATTTTGCCTGGTCTTTTTTGCTCGGTACATAGTGCACTCGTGTGAAAATGGTCGCACAGGGTTTTTTATTTGTTTTTTTCCAGCTGAATAAATTTAACAGCTAAGTGAAATTAAATAGAATGTATAGTGAAATAATTTTTAATTCTCTTATCCTTTACTACATCGTTGGAAATTATGCTTTCACTTCAGCAGCTGAAAGTGCAGGCGACATGATGTCGACTGCACTTTTATTGGGGGCATTAAAATGCATTGCATGTTTGTGTATTACTTAATTTTATTCGCTATTGCGTTAAAGAAGGCAATATGAAAAGAAAATGAGTCTGCAAGAGAGAAAAAGCGGACATGAAAACACACCCCATAGAATAATAACGTATTTAAAAAAATACCACTTTTTTAAAGAACTGGAAAAGCTTAAAACCTTTATTAGAATGGATAATGAAATAATTTTTAATTCTCTCATCCTTTATTACATCGTTGGAAATTAAGCTTTATTTCAGCATCTAAATCATGTCGACTGCATTTTTATCGGGGGCATTGAAAATTCATTGCATATTGTGTATTACCTAACTTTATTCCCTATTGCGTTAAAGAAGGCCATATGAACAAAAAATAACGTAAATAAAATATATATAATAAAAGAGACCCCCATAGAATAATAACATATTTTAAAAAAAATTGCCTACGATACTTGTCTTCGGTACTTGCGTATTCCAGTAAATCTATTTCTTCTGAAAACTTAAAAAAATATTAATATTAATTACCTATAGAAGACAAAGTAATCTCATATGCCGTGAAAGAAATAATTCATGATAATACTTTAAAACATGTTGAAAATACTTTCTTAAGAAAGCTAATACTGTCTGGCATTTAAAAGGGTACAAATATTATGGTCGATATGCTTCGGTAAGATTTTTTTGGAAATGTGACCTATCCGTAGCACTCATTAATATGACCTATCCGTAGCACTCATTTAAAATTATCGCAGGAATATTTATTGACAATATGATCAATCTGCAAACTGCATTTAATTTATGAGATTGCTGGATTACTCGCGATAATATTTGCAATAACATCTAATTAAATTTTGTACGTACTCGCAATGAGTCTTGATGTCGGGTAAATCTTGTCATATGAATCTATTATTTTCCAAAATATGAGAATATTTACGAAATTAATTTCTTTCACATTTGACAAAGTCAAATTCAGAAACAATTGACAAAAATCTAGAATTAACCGCAACGTAACGTGGTAGTTAGTTCTCAATTTGAAGTCCCGATTTTGTTACCATTTCTGTAGTACTTAGTTGTTGCTCGGTAAATATATATAATCAATAATCGTGGTCAATAAGATGATTGCTTACAAAAATCTCGCAACTTCTTCATCTTCGAAGAAACCTGTCTATTAAATGGCAAACTATATTTAACACGTATATCACTTATAGATCGCAAACGTGTTATGGTAAGCCACATGTATGATTTGGACAGGCACCGAGCGAATCTGAGTGAAGCTCGCAGTTACGGACGATTGAGCGGTCGAGCTTTATTGCCGCGATCCACCGACGTGTCGACTACGATTACAGTCGTAAAATAAAATATCACCATTGGCCGCCATTATATTTCAAATAGCTTTTAAATGACCGCCATCATTGTTTGCGTAAACGTGTTAACATATGCTCGAAGCCGGCACAGGCGAGTGGACAAATGCACGGTTGATGATTTGGTTTCCAACTTGACAGTAGCAGAAGTTATCCTGCTAAAAGAAAACGAACATCACTCGGAAAATGAAGAAGAAGCTGATGATTTAGTTTTAATCAAACAAAAAAGAAGTGAAAAATAAGTGAAATAAATTTAAGATTTTTACTTAACATTGTTTTGAGTTTGTTGAAAACATTAAAGTAGATTGAGGGATAATGATAGAGAAAGGAGTGTGATTTATAATTTTAAGTTGCGTGAATTTATTATTAGTTACAAACTAAACCATAAATTTACAAAACTACTAAAATATCCTACAAGAACTAGTGTATATAGAAACGTGTTCTTAAAATGATTGTGCAAATTTATCAAATTTAAGTTACGTTTTAAAAACTTGCTCTGGACAACATTTTATATTCGATGAGATTCATACGCATCAAAGAAAACTAAAGAAATACTTGCCCTCAACTAATTCTCACCTCTATTAATTCATTTCAGCTACTAATTCGTCTCTCTTCATTCTCATCTCATCTTCTTTCTTTTATATAACGTAACTAACTTAGGTTGATACTATTATTATCAATGCTACTATTTAGAGTAACTTTTAGCAAAGGTATATTTTGATTTTTAAGCTTAAGTTAGAAATTTTGTATATGTATTTCAATCACCTTTTTAATTATATAAATGTTAACATACCAAATAATATTTATGCATTTATAATGACCCCTTTTTTACTGTTTTTTAAAAATACAAGTTCATTTTCTGTATTTTCAATGGTAGAAAACTAGATGTGAATGTAGGCGTATTTAAAAAACAATTTCATTAAAAACATATATTAAGTCACTGAAAATGGCCAAATTATTATGTAATCATACACGGCTAGGATTTTATATTTTAATTTCAAAATTATTGTTTATAAAGTTTTATCATACGATCTAATACTTCACGTAAGCTTTACTAAACTACAGCTTTTCAGCATCTTAACCTGTGTGTAATCAAATTGGATCAAGGTTAGGATGCTGCAATAAACTGTGCATTTATATATAACTAGCTTTCCATTATTTTATATTTATATTAAGAAATCCTAAAAATCAGAAATTTTATAAATATTATTATATTTAAATATATCAAGGGAATATTTCAAATGCATAGGTCCAAAATAAATACAAAAATCAACAACTAAAAATTCAGATCCCTAAATATTAAGAATATTATATGTTTAACATTTTCAAGAAATTTTATTATATTTCAAATGATATTCCATGAAAAGTGATAACCAGAAAATGAAATAACACCAAGTATACAAAGAAATAAATAATCTAAGAAGTGATAGATGAGCATGATTATTGTGTCATTCAAATACGATAAGTTGATTCTTGTACGAAGGTGAATAATTACAAAGATAGCAACCATCTTTTTTCCAATTTCTCCAAACTCTTGCTGGAAAACTTTACGCTATAATTGCAATTTCCGAGAGATATTGGAAAATTCTGATAAATCTCAAAATTTATCGTAGCTTTAAAAAGCACAACCTGCTACGTAAGCTCCTCAGCAGCCGCGGTCGACGGAAATCCCAGTAATCCCAGCGCAACGTCTTCGCTACGTTGCCGTCAAGGGCGCCAACCGCGATCCAATCTGTTTCGTGTCAACTGCAAATATTTGACTTCTCGAGCGCTGCACTCGACACGACCATGTCAGGGAGTGCTAGTTCAAGGCTTCGAATTTAAACGCTTCACTCACCAGTTGTCTTCGTTTCATTGTTGGCAAAACCTTGATTCTGTCGTTTATCAATTTTATCGTTTATCAAGTTATCAAATTTTATATAGTTTTTATAATGCAGTAACTTTAACGATGTCATGAAATAAAGGGTAAAGTAGATAACAAGTTTGTAGTTTTTGCGACGTAATGGCATAAAGACGTAAACCTCAATATTTATATATATTCTAAATTTATATGAATTTGTTTAATAATTATTGAAAATTTTAGATTGAAATATAGATCCACTATAACTAGACTAAAATTTTGATAAAAATTGAGGGGGTCAGTGTAAAATAGTAAATCTCCCAAAAAATTGTAACGAATTTTGCTTTTTACTAAATTACTTGGCCTGCAAGGTTGTTGTCAGTAACACCGCTACATTATTTATCATTTTATTGCCACAGTTAACGTAATTAACAATTAACTTTCATATTTGTAATGTCCTTTAGTAATTTAAATCTAACGCAATCCACCAATAATACTAATATTATAACCCGAGTGTTACTTTTATTTCATTCGATTCAGTATTACCTTAATAACTTTCTAGTTTAATTATAAATTTAATTTTGTGATCTAATATATGGCAATTTAAATTAATAGTAATTTTTTTAATAAATGGCCACCAAGAAACAAAAATTATTCAAATTCATCAGTTCTAAACGTACATTATATTCAAGTGAACATCAAACGGCGGCCAAAAAAAAACACAAAGATAAATGATTAAAATAAGCATAGATTTGGTAAGCAGGAGTGGAAAATTATAAAAGAAATATAAAATAATATACAAAATATACCAAAAAAGTAAATAAATAAAACAGATAGACAGAATAAAAGAGAGTTATAAGTATATATATATATATATATATATATATATATATATTACTATTTTTAAACACAGACTAATTGATTTGGCACAAAATCATACTCATTTAAACCAGAATGATATTTCTTACATATTTCTGTATATAATTATTATCACCATTTGAAGGAAATACACAAAAAACAATTAATGAATGTCCAAGTCATTCTTAAATCTTATGAACGATCATACGGATTCTTCCCATCCACTAGTGCAACCGGCAATCATGTAAGTTTAATTTGAATTAAAAACTATTTTAAAAATAAACAAGATTATAATTATCACAAATTATTTTATAATACAAGTGAGGTCAGTATGTAATAAAAGCTGCCACACTGTCAAATTCTCTTTCCAATGATTATGTAAAACCCATCCCTTTTGTACCAGAACGAGCCCCCACAAACAACAAATAAACTTGCTTATTCGAAAATAATATAAACGAAGTCTCTATTCCATTTTAACGATACGCACCAGTCGCTGCGTTGTTCGTTCAGTCACCATAAAACCACGTCGTGGATACAAAAGCGCGCTTTACAGAACAAATGTGTTCGCGAGAGCCCACGGGGTACTTGACATTTCCGCGGAGCCCGGCAGCACCACACTCCAATCGGTACATGTAATAGTTGAACAGGTGCAGGGTTAGGTCCGGGGCTGCCTTGGGTCCCACTTTGTGCCAATTTTTCGGAAAATATGTTGACAAGTCCCGATGGGTTTTATGCAGTTATGTACAATTTAACCGAGTAACAATTATAAGCTCCTTGCATATTAAAATGTGTGTCAAAAAGTATAGAATGTATCTTCGATTTCCATATTTCAAATGCGAATATCGTAATAAAGCTAGCTTATATTATATTATATTAAATAATGTACTCCGAGGAAAGCCATAAAAAGAATAGAAAATGCAAGTGGGTATGGTTATATGAAAGCGTTTAAGTTTCTAATATAAATTATTATTCTATATCATTGCTAAATCTAATTGTTCCTACTTGGTCACGGAATTTGCTAACTGACTACAAATACGTATTCACCGAAACCGTCTCAGTTGAAATTAAATATTCTTTTAATATAGAGCTTAATTATAAAAACAATAATATTAATAGTTTGTGTTATAAGAATTTCATTTAAATCTTCATAAATATTTATTTTAATATATTCGTAAAATAATATAAATGGCGACTCTTCTTTAATTTTGATATTAATATGAATAAATATTGGAGATAACTTATAACGTTTGAACAAAATGTTCATGTTAAACATTATCAGATCAAAAAGCTATATCTGAAAAATGGAACAAATTGTCTTTACGTCATGATGTTAGCTCGAATTAAACTTTTACATGTTTCTCAAACGCTCAATGCTATGCTATTGTGTGGATTATTAGAGAGTTTTGCTTTGATTTAGATTAGTTATTACCACGCCATCTAAAAATCTTACTAAGAGCCACATAAGCTTGCTCTTTGGCGAATGTTTTTAGAAGCTTAGTTATTAAGACTAATAATAAAAACCAAAATTAAAAATTTTGAAAAACCTCACGATGGATATAGTCATTGTAATTGAAAAAAACGATGAAATCATTTTTTTTAACCCCTAAACAACCTAACAAACCTAAGAAAATCCGTCGGAGCTGCCCTTGCTATTTCCGTTCCCAATATCAAATACACTGTAGCAGCATAGAAAAGCTATTTGCGCACCTAAAAGAATTTCAGTTAGTCACGAACTGATGAAACTGCAAAATTGTAGACATAGGCAGGGCGTGGCATCCCGACGGATTTTCTTGGGTTTGTAATTATATTAATAGGTTTTTAATTTCTTTTAGTCAGGGAGTTTAAAAAAAAAATGATTTAATCGTTTTTCAATTACAAAGGCTACACCCGTCGTGGGGTTTTCAAAAATTTTTAATTTTGCTTTTTATTGCTTGTCTTAATAACTAAGCTTATAAAAAACATTCACCAAAGGGCAAGCTTATGTGGCTCTTAATACGATTTTTAGATGGCGTGGTAATAACTAATCTAAATCAAAGAAAACTCTAATAATCCACACAATAGCAGAGCATTGAGCGTTTGAGAAACATGTTGTGTGGATCACACATCAAAACCAAAGTAAGGCCACAAAGTAGTTAATCTAGACGACGACGAGTTAACAACATAACACCTAACCAATAAACTTTGCCGGTAAATCACAAACTATTTATCGAAAAACGTATTTAAATTGGTCAAAAGATTTTGGAGAAAAATGTGAGCATTCCTTTTCAACAAAATGTTTTTTGCGACGCCTCCTGTTGAGTAATCATCATAACACCTATGTAAGAACTATCGCCGATTAGTCTCAAATATTTTGTAGGAAACCGTATCTAAATCAGTCAAAACATTTGGGAGATAAATGGGATCATTCGTTTGCAACAAAATGTTTATTGTGGCTCCACCTGGTGAGTAGTCACCGTAACAACTATCTAAGTACCATTGCCAATGAATCACAAACATTTCACGGAAAACCGTATCTAAATCGGTTAAGCCGTTTTGGAAATAAATGGTAACATTGAATTGTACACAAAAACAACCTCTCACCCTAAACGCACATACCTCCTCCGTTTTGTTGTGGATAATAAAAATAATTACAGGTCCCAAGTAGTTTCTGTACATGGCGTTGGAATAAAGTGGATATTTAAAAGACACACATAAACATAATATTTTTAAGCAGACAACATAAATTTTAGATCTGAACTCAGGAAGTTTTTAAAATCAAGTAAGATTCGTTATTGCAGGAACCAAAATTTGAAAAAAAATTATGTTCGTTTACTTATGCCTTTTTCATTTCAGTTTATTATACTTTCGCAATAAAAAAATACTAAAGATTATTTTGATTTTAACCCTTTTTCCGCTAACATTATAATCTAAAGAAAACTTATTCTATTTTTAAAATTTTTGAAGGTAAACATCTAATGGCCCGTTCGGATGGGAGTTAAATGTTCCGATGGCACACTGTAACGTGCCATTCGGCCAGCTTCGCGTCTTGTCGGCTCTTTTCGACTTAACGCTTCTTTCTATATTAGACTACACACTCGCTACTTTTCGTGTTGGCTAGTGTATCAGCATTGTTTCTTGCTTACTAATGCTTACAATTTTACTCATTTACATCGGTGTTTACAAACTGCGTTATTGAACGTAGGACGTCCTAAAGACATTTCCATATAAAAAAACTTAGGTGTTATTGTGTTGCTTTATTACCATATTCTTATTTTTAACTGTTCCGGGTAGAAACTTAACATTTGGCATATTATTAAAATATATTGACCTCATATATCTCAATCAAGGTTAATTTCCAAAAATATTTGTATTTTTAACAGGGCAAGATGATCACGAAGATTTTTTTTTATTTTGAAAAAGCAAGTTAAAAGTTTCCCAAAACCACTTTAAAATTTTTATGTTTTTAAAGCTTGTAAAATTTTTATGTGATTAATTTTTCTTCATATTCGAAATTGCTAGGGTCAAAATTATAAAAAAAACAAACGTTACTACAAGTTTATGAAAAATACACTAAGCAATATATTTCCATGGAAAATATATTAATATTTCTAAATAGTTTAATAAAAATATTTTATTTAAATAAAGATAGTGTATAAAACTGTACCCTTAAATGTGTACACCTCAGCCTCTTAGTGGGAATTCTATTTGTATCTAGTAGGCTTATTTTTTCTCATTGCAATTCATTTGAAGTAGTAGTGTATGAAATTGCATTTCTTCTTTACCCGATATTATATGCAATATATGTTATGATACTTAGGAGACAAATACTGAATTTAGAAAGTAATATTTAAATAAGAAATTGTCGAATATTTTCCATAATTTTTTGACGTTTGGAGCCAGTATTGAAGATCCGTTTAATTAAATTTCAACAGTCAATCTCTGAATATTTTACTGCCTGAGGATATTGGATAATACAGTTAGGATGTTGTTAGACATATGGTTACCGCAATCAAATGTCAGAAATCCAGAGGTTCAGTCTCGGTCATTAATTTGTTGTATCGAGAAAATTAAGCTTTTAATGTGTATAATATTTGTCGATGTCAGTGATGCTAACATTTTTTATACTCGAGCATATCTAGTTTCAGTACTGAAATACAATTCATTACCGCGTAAATAAATAATGAATATTCATTTACAATGTTTAATATGAAGTTGTGTTTTTTGGCACGAAATCTTGCGCTGCAACCATATTTTCCGTTACGCGAAATACATTGCCTGATGCTCATAGCACGTTGACATTTGTTAACAACGTTAGAAAGTTAATATAAGCGAAACTGTTTATTTAAAATTGTTTCCTCAAGCACCGCCGGAAGACTATCCTCACAAAGGATTTCTCAGAATATCACCGGAAGAGAACTCGACTACCAGCAGTAGCGTCTGCTACAATCATAATGTAATTATTGTAAACGAAATTTGTGTGCGCGGGCATTCGTTAGGGTCGCCTCTTTTCTGTTATGTATGCGGCAATGAAGAGAATTTAAATTAAAAATGAATCATAAAGTCTGCTTCTAAAAATGGTACTTTAGACGAAGTCAATAGGTTCAGAATCACTTTAAATTGTGACTTTCTTTTTTTTCTTCTTTTATTTTAATTCTGTCTTGTTTCGAGCCAGTAAATTTATGTAAATTAAAACATCATCAAAATAACGAGAATTAAAAAAAAACTATTTACCAGATTCAGTTTTTTTTGACAAACTCATGTTTTATTTTTTCATATTAAAAATAAAAGTATGTTTTAATTCATTACTTTTCAACTTCTTTCTTTTTTTTACTACTAAACAAAATTTTCACAGAAAAAAGTAAATAATTTAATTTATTACAAAAAAAACATGAAAACGCTTTAGTAACGACAAACAACTTACGTACATATTTTTATCTCGGGTAAGTAAATATATCAAATATGCGCGAGGAAAATCACATTTGGAATTCTCGCAGTTGGGCTTTTCTAATTTTTGTTAAATATTCTTTCGTTTTCTTATACCTATTTTCAACATTACATGAGAACCAAAATGAACCGTTCTTTATTAAGTAAACTATTGATTTCCATCTAAATTAGTGTATTCTTCCAAAGTCGTAAATGCACAGATCCGTAAATTCGTATTGGTAAACACACTTAAGAGTAATGCGCACGAACCGAATTAAATGCTTTTAATTTTATAAGTATGATTTCTTTCAATGCATAGAGTTTAATATGTTGTAACGAGATGTACCAATTGCTTTAGATGCAGTACGGAGTATGCAACGAAATTGTATGACATAAATAATATAGCGGAAGTAAAGATAGAACAACATGCTATTGTTGAACGTTCGTGTATCAAGTAGCCTATTACGTTGAATGCACATTTTGCATACTACGTGGCGTACAATGTTAATTGCTCCGATTTCCAATATACATGATGAAAGTTATATTCCATTTATAACAAACATTGATCGCCTCAATTTAATATCGTCCAAATTTTAATAGTTATAGCGCTGATGCAAACGCGTTTGGCGACATTTGATGTCTGCAAAGAAAAACTTTCGACAGCCGTTGGCGCACTGTGTATATATTTAAACAAAGCTTCTCTAGGCCATGAGTGACAGCCCTGTGCGTAAGGCCTATTCTACGTATAAGGTTATAATTTTACACACGCGGGGAAGTAATATACTAAAAATTATTTTAAATTTCGTCAAAACAGCATTTTATAATTATATTATGGTAATGTATGTAGCATCAAAAACTACTTATCTTGTCACTGACAGTTTAACCCAATCTAGTCAAGGGTTAGTTAGGTTGTATTAAGTTGGATATGTTGAGTTAGGTTGTATTAGATTGGGTTAGGTTTGGTTAGTTATATTATATTAGGTTGTGTCAGATCGGGTGGCTTAATTTGTATTAAATAATTGAACACATCTAGAACTTTCTTTCAAAAAAGTATAAAGTTCAAGTGATTAATTTACCTTCACTTTTTATTGAATCTTTATTTGATAGGTGAGTGTGTTATTAAAAGGATATAGTTTTTTTTTTATTGAGTCCTAAAAATAACATTTAAAAATTGTCTGCCTCTCAAAAATTTATAAAATAGTACAATTTGAATGAAGTTTCAACTAGAGAATATTTTTAAGCTTCTTCAAAAATATTACTGCATACCTTATCTCCAAATATCTCATATATGACATTTACGAAAAGCACCTAAGAAAATTAATAAATGATATTGAATACGAGTATATTCGGCCATTATTGTCACTCTGTCTTAGGGAAACTATCTATTGTAGAAAGAGAAAAAGTCACTTTTCTTAACATGAGAACATAGTAATAAAGCACATAATAAAGCCCCTCTGCCTTCTGCTAGGTCTTTGCAAAATACGAGTATTAAGCGAAGGTAAAGCTTCTGTTCTTCTTATAAAACTTTGAGTAAAGAAAAATCTATCTCATTGTAAGTTCTCACTACCGAGATGTGGTTTAAATTGTACTTTAGTACAATAAAAATCGGTATATTTAAATAAGCTATCAGATTTTTTGGTATATTCTCTAGCAGCTTTTATATTAAATTATAATATATATTAGCAAAAAAATGACTTTACTCACTTTACTCGCATAAACCTCACACAGAATCACGGTTACTCCATTGGAATGTAAAATACTATACATTTATAATTAAATTATAAGAAAAATATTTATACGCCGATAATGTTATAAAATTTAATTGTCAATAATGTCATTGTCAATTTAATTGTCAAAAATCATGGCTGTGTTTAGAGATAATTTTTGAAGAAATTAAATTAACAGCCTTTGAGTAAATACATCAAATCCTAAATTTTGAAGTGATAAAATACATTTATATTTTCTAATATATGACTATTAATCCAATCGCATTCTAACATGGAAAACAAATGAAAGAATCAATCAAAATTGAAAAGAAATTTAAGAAAAAGTAACAAAGATTAAAAATGAATAAAAGGGAAGGTGTTTGTCGTAGGAGGTATGAGAAAAATGAAATTATTATCTTTTGCGCGCTTTAGACAGAGCAAATATAGCTTGAAATGCATCATCGCAAGAAAGAAATTGTCCTATCAGTTCAGTCCTATGTTTTTTTATGCTAAGTCGCGCCAATTTTCAATTTAACAAAATTCCTGCAGGAATAGAATGATAAAAGTTTTGAAAAAGGCTACGATTCGCCAGGAGTTATCATGCGGATAAAATAAGAAAAAAATGTATGACAGAGAAAAAGCGTGAGCAAAAACTAATTTCATAACAATTTTGTATCCCTCAAGAATTTCACTAAGATGCTTAATTCAATTTTTCCTCCTTTTTTTAACCTTGCCATTTCAAAATTAGTAATTATTTAATATTTATTTTATTTTATTAATGTTGCCTTGTTTTTATGTATAGTGCTTACTACTTGGATTTATTATTTTGTTAATAAAATAAACTAATAAACATATTTTACAATCTTGTTAAATTTTCATATTTAATCATCGTATTTAAATGGAACTTAAATAATAAATAGTATAAATAGATTAAAAACTAATATTGAAAAACATATAGAGGAAAATATGTATTCCGTAGGCTTATTCCGTAGTCTGCATGGACCCTGAGGTTTTCGTGAAAAATTAAATATTTTTGTACGACAAGTAATCGGTCACGTGTAAGCCACACTTACAGTCATAATCTACATTTACAATTTAAATAAAATAAAACGAAAACATTAAACAGCCTCTGGAAAATAATGCTATGCACATCCAAACACGGAATACACTTTAAGCCAACACGACTCTTTCGTTCATATATAATAAGCAAGGTCATGTAATTCGAATTTAGGTAAACCACACGACATGGACTATGATCATGAGATATGATGATATAGGTGACATATCTGTCAAGCATTATTCCTCAACAAAATTAAAAGTTCTTCATTTATCAACAAAATTAGACTTTTTAAATTTATAAGATTAAAAAACACCAAATATTCACACGTAATGACATTTAAATATTACATCTTGATATAAGCAAATGATAGTAAACTATATGTGTCACATTCGGTCATTGCGATTACGCCATAAGAAAATGCCAATATGTGTGTCACACTCCGTCACTGCCATTTCGCCAAAAGAAAATGCCAAATAAACATATTGATATTTCGCTCTAAAGATGCCATCTAACGTTTATTTTTTTTAACGGTCTGAACTTCGTACGCTCTGAACTTTTGATTTTACTTCTTATAAAACGTCATACCGGGAGTTACATATGAAAATCGATTCTTAAAGAGTAAACTCCAAAAAAATATATTTCATTTCGTTGGACGTTGTGGAAAGAAAATCTTTTGTATATATATTTTACAATAATTTTATTGCATTCTCGTAGTTCGTTAATACTCTTGTAAAAACGATTTTTTTAAAAGCGTTAATACGCTTTTAAAGAACGATTTTTTTTAAATTGCCGATATAGCATATTTTGAGAATGTAAAACAAAATTCAAATGCGGTTTCCTACAAATGTAACATTTGCCCGTTAATAGTTCTGGCGAAAGGTGGCAAACATATATAATACTTTCAAAAAAGTGTATAAATATATATATATATATATATATATATATATATATATATATATATATATATATGTGTGTCTGTGTGTGTGTATATATATATATATATACACACACGTACATATATACATCTTTAAATATTCGTGCGCTCATGTTTTTTGTTGATATAGGCATATGACAGAATAACTAATTAATATATATAAGCATATGATAGAAAGACTAATTTTCTGTTATTTAATATTATTTTGCTATCACTTTAATTAAGTTAAAAAATTGAAAGTATTCCGAAGTTTTACGAGAATATATTTAAATAAATGTTGCAAAGTTTTTTAAATGAATTTTTATCTTACTAACTTTCACTTCATTCTCATTTTGTGCATACCGCAGATTTGTTTTCAGTTTTTCTTCTTGAATTCGTAACTTTTTAGGATTTTAATGGCAAAATATACCAACTGTATATCTCGTCTATTTTCATATCTCCCAAATAAGTGGAAATAAGCCTTGAAACTAATTAACGGATATTGAAATAAAGTAACTTCGCCATTTTTACGTTTCGCACTGCAGGTCAAAATCTATTGAAATTTACGAAAAAATGATAAAGGGTTAGAATAATATTGTTCTTATAGTTGTTATAAGTAATGTCAGCAAGAACACATAGTTTCCCTGTGTATTTAGTACGATCAACCTAGCTGTTGTTCAATGACTACTAGAATTAAGAAAGTTAATTAGTGAGACCCCCATCGATATGCTTTCTATACTATTTAAAGCAACAAACCTTCGGGATAAGATTAGATTAAATAATTTACTAGTATAATTTTTCATAATTTTGATGCAATACAATGGCAACACAAGCGATATAAAATCTACATGTATCGATACAAGAACTGAATTACACATCTTAACTTAAAAACTTTCACAAACGTCGTACAACATCTCCAGCGTATTTATTTTATCAAAAACATAGATAAGTAAATATTAAAATTATAAATAATGAAGTAAAATTTTCCGTAAAATGAAATAAAATGGCCAGGAGATATTATTTATAGATATTTTATATATATATATATATATATATATATATACATATATATATATATATATATATATATACATATATATATATATATATATATATATATACATATATATATATATATATATATATATATATATATATATATATATATATATATGTATAAATTATAGATATTATTTGTGATCTTTATATTCGGCTATTCAAAAAAGTAACAAAAGCTGACATCGTATGTAAATAAAAAAGTGAGAAAAGGTAACTGAAAACGAGTAAATATTTTCTTTTTATTTTATATCGATTTTTTTATATTCGAAAAATTATTCGCTCTCAGGACGCATCACCGTATTACATAGGATACTACAGATTATAGACTAAGATACTTAATTCTGACTAAAAGTTATGAGTTTATGCATATTCATGTTCCAATAACAAATTAAGGCAGTAGAAAAATGAAAAGAATCCATTAAGCGTTACGACCTATAGAGTGTAATACTAGTGACAAGTTTCGAGACCAATTTAAAAATTGTACGCAAATATTGAATTTGTTAGTACAGAGCATAAAATACAACTAGACATGGTAAGTAGGCGTGGCACGAGCGTCACGGATATGATACGCGTATCATATTGTTCTCTGCATGATAACGTATACGAGTACCGTACGAGTAGCTCGTACTTTCGACGCGGATAGTACCATCGTTCATTGTTCATAGAGCCCAAAAATGGAATTTTGTACCATAATTACATGGAAAAATAAAATTCAGCTATGGAACGTAACCAATTGCGGAATTATCTATAATCGATGCGTTAATTAAAACACGTTTTTTTGGATTTTATATGAAAGCGTTATTGGCGACATCGTTGTACCCATAAGCATCACTAGTGTAGGAACCTTGATGTCATTATAGCACAAATATTGCTAAACTGAATATGTTTGAAGACTGTCATTTTAATTGGATAAAAGTTTAACACGTTCAACCAGTTAAATTTACATAATAATTCTACAGTGTAACAATTATGTGAAAATAAACGACTAATATGTCTTTCATTTATTTCACAAGGTAGATTACAAGAACAAATAAATTTATTAATGATGTAAGTCTAAAGTTTTGAATAATATATAAGATTAACGTGAAACTTCTGTTTAAAAATTATGTATGATTGTATAAATATGAGTACATCTTGATGAACAACTTTTATGTTACGACTCATGACATTTCGAGAAAGCCCTAAACTTTTACATTGTGAACTTTTAACATTTTCTCCCTTATATCGATTTTGAGTCTGAAATGAACAGGTTGTTTCATTGAAATACATGCTGCTAGATACCCTAAAATCATTCTATTAAGGAGAAATGGGTTAAAGCTATTTTATACGATCTTTTAGAACTTGATTTTATTGCAAATTAGTCCAGTTGAAGATATTTGTGCCCAAAAGCGGTTCTAATTTGTACCCAAAATAATAACTAAATTTTTGCCACCAATCTCATTGATGAAACAGCAATATGTCTTCCTGTCGATTGGAAAGGAAAACATTTTCATGGTTAGGTGAAGGGAATTTTGCATTTCAAGTTATGGCCATTAACTGGAACTAAGAACTAAAGTCGAACTCAAGCTCTAAATTTTGTACGAAAAAAAATATATTGAAGGCTGTAAATTATATTACAGAGACAAAGATATTTGATGGCATTGCTTTTTATCAGTATGAATATTTTCGTTCAAATAATGTTGTAACCGATCTAGTGGAGATGTACATTAATTGTCATTTACTTCGTTTACCAAAACACCGTAATGCCGAATTGACAAAATGTCAAGTATTTAATAAATACGCATAATTTTCCGGCAATAAATTCAATAAGTTAAATATTTTCTGAATTATTTTAGTGAATGTGTCTCATTGTGGGCAACTAAAACCAAAATTATTTTTATGAATACGAACCTTAAGTTGCTTGAAAATCTAGTTCGCCTTGGAAACTGCCAAACTTTTTTTTTATTTCATTAAACGCTATTCTAAATAAATTTTATTGCTTCATCGTCTATTATATATTTATATTTTAAGATCTAAAACTATATGTACATATTATGAATTTTTATGTAAAATGTAGTTAATAAATGTTTTTTTATCCGTTAGTATTACAGACAGAAAAATATTTATTTATTTTTCGTAATTAAAATTAAATTGAAAAATGATAATTGGTTGTAAAATATAAATTGAAAAGTAAGACAGAGGGTAGGTGGTATCAATAAAATTCTACATTTGATTTACATAAATCAAAAATATCCACAGGCCTAAATTCTCTGTTGCCATGATCTAGTATAGAAAATCTTAATTTCCTAAAACTTCCATATAAATGAAAATTCTTTTCAATTCATTGCGTTTAAGTAAATACATCCTTCAAAATTATATGTATTTTGCATATAAATAAGATATCGATTACGCATAAATAACTTAGGTCTATTGGCTATGTTTTTTATTATTCGACCGTTTTGTATACCCTAATTATATTCCATAAACCCAACATATATTTCAACCACAATATTTTTATTACTGGAAGGAGTGTATTCATTGACTATTGTTTTCCATCCATATAATACGTTCGTAGGTCGATTTTAAAACATATGTCATATTTAATAACATTTTGCTTGTTACAAATATATGAAATATGTGGGTTCAGATTTTAATATATTTTTCTCTAGTTTATACCTTGTTGAGTACATATAAAAAGATTTTGTTACGTTTTTCCTTAATATATTTAAAAAGTGTTTAATTTCTCATACACGTCAGTGGTTTCAAGTCGACTAGTAAATAAAATGAGAAATAAAAAAATAAACACTCATTACATATTACCTTAAATAAACTTTTTACTTATTTTCCGTTTCTAAACAGTTGAACACGCGCTAAAATGTACATGCTTAAAAGTTATTTTAAAAAAATTGTCTAGTTCATTCAACATTTTTATAAACTGAAAATTCTCTTAACTATGGATAATATATATAGATCAACTGAACGCAAATAAACCATAACTGTTAAAATGCGTTAATCTTACAGGGCATATATTAATCGCTCAAAGAATGTTGTTACCCAACATTTTAAACTGATATAACACTTAGACATTTAAAAAAATCAAGAAAATTGTTAATACATGGAAACTATTTGCATGTGGTTACAAATTTTTAAATACCATTTTGTTATAATGACAATCGTATATTTTGTTACCCTTTTGTTTTTACGTCCAGCCGGAATATCACTTGTTTTTAATATTGAATTGTGTTATTTTTTTCTTCGTTAGATTAATTTATGTACCTCAAATTATTGTTATATTTTTGTTTTTGATTTTTATATTTTAAAGTAATTACTATGTAGAATTCATGTCTAATAAAAAATAAAATATGAAACATTCCCTAAGCTTTACTGCAATGACCTGTTAAACAGCACTGCTGCAATATCCATATCAAAATCACAGAGCGATTCAAACATTAACCATGTAGCGGTGGTGGTGTCACATAATTAATAATTGTACGACGGGGTCCCGCAGACTGCGGGCGTGGCCAACTTTTCTGTTACGTCGCATTACGGAGCTCTTTTCCTTGCATCGCTTTCATCGTTAGTTCCCCATTTTCTATATTACTTGTCGTGTGTTTGTAACCTCGGGCATCATTTATCATAAGCGTCAAATGGTGCATTGTGTTTGTACCTCGTTCTTGTTCGCGCAGGTTCTGTCAGAACGGTGAGGTGGTTTGACCTTTTCAAGTGTATATAATGCAGCGAAAAATTGATGTAAAAATTATATAGGGAACTAAGTAAGAAAGTAAAATATCATACAAATTTTTGTATTAGTATATTTGATTGTGCAATATGTGCAAGGTCAAATGCTTATAAAAACAAGCGTAAAGGTGGGTTCTATACTTATATACAACTCTTAAAGTTGTTGACGAAATTTAACCGAATTTCACCACCTGTATTAAAAGATTATTAAAAATTATATATAAATTATGTTATATTAGTTTTATTTTGGATAACCTAACAAAATATAATGTGGCATACTTAAATTTATAATCGCAGTGAGTAATATTCGATATGATAAATATCCTATAAAGTAATTGTTGTAAATATATTGGCCGTCAAATAGACCTATTACAGTGTTCTAAGTAAATTAAACTTTGGTTAAAATAAAAACATCATTGACTACATTAGAAGCAAAATGTTGGTTCGTTCAAAAGCAATACTAAAATATTTTGAAATGTATCAAACCTATCAGCTAACCACTTCTTGTAAAAACTAACCATGGAGTTGTTTTTATTTCGTACATATCTTAAAAAAACCTATTATGGACTTTCACAAACTACTGACACTATCCATCTTTATGGGGAAAACTGAAAGCCGAGGTCAAGACGTCGAACTAATATTTAGAAATTGTCTTAAACTAATATTGAAAAATCGTCGTAAAAATCGTACTCGTCCTTTATTCTGATGAAATTGATCCGTTACCTTTATCTTTTTATTTTTTTTTTATTGGGGTAGGTAAGCCCCAATAATATAATAAACAAACCCAACTATGGGATACTCAAAAAGAAGCAATTTTGTAACTCGAAACCGTATCTGGTAAGAAACAATTTTGGGCGCTTGTCATGCGCGGCGTAACTCAAAATCGATTTAGTCTAATCGGTACAAAATTTTTCCAACATATTTATATTTTTACATTCAATAAATATAAGAAAACTGAAATACTGAAGGTAAAATATTAATTTCCTACTAATTCTGCTAAAATCTGAAACGAGTCCTCTTAAGATATTAATTGAACAAAGTACATATATCATGGTGAAAATAGTGCAGTCTGAAAATTTACAGAAAACGAGCAAGTTTTATGGAAATTTAACAGATTCCGCAATTTATGTGATTATTAAATTTTTTTTATAAAGTTCTTATGGCCAATTTTCTTTAAATAATGATAAAATGGTTCACTTAAAAATGTTGACGCAGTACCTCCAAAACTCTTTTAATGAATATTGTTATTATGCATTTTCTCACGTTAGTCGCCGTAAATAATCTATAATTAATTTATAAATATCTGTACTTAGAAATAGTTTGAGAATCACTATTGTCGTCAATAAACCAACGCACACATTAAAGTATAAAGTTCGCATACCAGGAGGAAATTAGCAAGCGCTCCTCTCAACTCGACTGTTTGGCGCCACGCATTTGGCCAGCCCTCCCCAGCTCTACACAATTTCCGTTTCCATCTCAAATCACGGCAATCATTTCCATGAAAAAATTAAATCCTACACAGCCTTTTATATTTTCTGCATGCAAATATTACACGTTTCAAGATTTCAGTATCTTCATTCTCGTATTTTCAGCTGCTGGATTATTTTTGAATTACTTAACGAAAAAACTTTAAGGCCAGTATCATAGATAAATCCACGAATATGATGCTGATATAATAGCTATTTTACCAAACTTTCTCTGATGGAATTATAAAAGATCGTTTGAAAGTTTACGTATGTGTGTGTGTACATATATATATATATATATATATATATATATATATATATATATATATATATATATATATAAATATGTATATATATATATATATCCAGTGGCAGATTTCAATGTTTGAAAAATTGTAAAAAAAAAACTACACTCCTAATACAAAGTAGGTTTATTTTAACTTTATAACAACAAATGCGGATTTCATTTTTTAAAAACCACGTTTTCCAAATGGCGGCCATCGAGTCTGACACACTCTTCGAGTCTAGCACGCATGTTTTCAAAAACGCGTTTGCAGAGCGACTGGGGTATCCTACTGACTTCGGCTCGAATATTTTTTTTAAATTGTGTCACAGTGCTCGGATTTGTTTTGTAAACAACGGATTTTAAGTATCCCCATAAGAAAAAGTCACATTGGCTTAAATCGGGTGACCTAGGTGGCCACAGTACGGTACCGTTTCGGGATATGTTTTTTTTTGGAAATAACTGCCGCACTGCATTCATGGACACATTAGCAGTGTGAGCTGTGGCCCCGTCATGCTGGCACCATGTGTTTTGGTTGAAGGATGGACTATTCTGTAGTTCTACTCTGAAAAAGTCATTTAACATCTGGACATGTCTCTCCGAATTCACAGTTACAGTTTGGCCACGTTGATTTTCAAAGAAATAAGGCCCTATGATTGCAGATGCAGACATGGCACACCAGACTGTTACTTTAGGCTTATATAAAGGCTCTTGATGCATTTATCTTGGGTTGTGGACATCCCAGTAACGAAAGTTCTGCTTATTCACATATCCTCCAATGTGAAAGTGAGCTTCGTCACTAAAGAATATGTTGCCCATCCGGGTAGCAGTACGAAATCTCAACAACATCACCTCCGCGTAAGTTTTTCTTAATTCAAAGTCAGAATCGTGTAAATCTCGAACAGTTTGAATTTTATATGGATGAAACTTGAGCTTTTTTCGCATTATTACCTGTAAAGTTGATTTCGGAACTCCCAATATCGATGAACGTGTACGCAGTGATAAGCGGGGATTTTCAACGACAGAAACCATAACACGCTCGACATTTTCATCCGTGGCTACCAATGGTGTAGCTCCTGGCCTGGGTCTATTTAATGTTGATCCTGTAGCTCTGAACCTTGCTACCCATGACTGAATGAGGTTGATCGATGGTCCATCACGTAATGGACGAATACTGTAACGATTATTAAATCGAAGGCGTGCTAAAATCCTCTCGAAATGTACGCCTCGACGGCAAAAGCGCGGTGCTCTCCACTCCACTGTTCCATGGCTACTAAAACATCCGCACCGCTTGAGCTTCTAACGACACCCCCCGCCCCTCTTATGTGTTGCGTTCAGAAACTATATTTGTTCAAACTTTGAAATCTCTGAATGCCTCTGGAAATCCTGTATATATATATATATATATATATATATATATATGTCTGTATGTGTGTGTATTTATGTATACACAAAATTTCAGATACAGAAATTACATTTTTTGGTTGATAATTTTGCAAAATTGTCGAAAATCCTAACTTTTGATAATTTCTGATTTATATCTTTTGAAAAAAAAGTCTCGCAGGTCTTTAGTAAGGATAATGTATTTACAAATATAAAGTTGATTGAAGTCACAGCTCGCTACAAAAAAGGGTATTTGAGACATCGGTGCACAAACAGTACCCCGAATGTAAAACCACGTCAAAAAACTGTGCGCCGACGATGGTAAGACTGCATGAAAAAAAAGGAAATCGCTTCGGATACACGCCGCACACAAATTATATTTTTTAACATATTCTGTATGAGTGTACGAATAGAATGAGTTTCGTAGTTAATATAAAAACATTTCACAGCAACTAATCAACATTTAAAGAAAGAGTCATGTGTAAAATTTTGTTAAAGAATAAAATTTATTTATAAATATTGTAAAATTGTTAAAATTTCCACTTAATAATAAAACTACTTTGTAAAAAATTAAACTGACTTCAAATAATCACCGAATAAAAAGCGCACTGAAAATAAGAAACTATTTAAAATACGAATACTTAGTTGGAACTTTTGCAGTACAATATCGCATTTTAATAAGAATATCCAAATTTGTCCTTGCTACACGATCAGGCGTTTAGGTTAAATAATAAATATGATAGCCTAGATATGACTCGCTAATTTTATATCATACACTTTTAATA
This sequence comes from Druceiella hillmani, assembly GCA_039881145.1. Taxonomy (NCBI): domain Eukaryota; kingdom Metazoa; phylum Arthropoda; class Insecta; order Lepidoptera; family Hepialidae; genus Druceiella; species Druceiella hillmani. The sequence goes on along the minus strand of JAYKKI010000003.1, from coordinate 38,670,647 downwards.
AAATGCATCACACCAGCATAAATTTTGACTGTCACAAATGTGATAACATCCTAATGCGCAAAGATATCCATTACAACAGAAGAAGAAAAGAAAAAATTGATTATTTTCAATTCAAATTCAATTAAAATCAAAAGTTAAAAATGTAATTTTAGATTTTTAGAACACGAAGAATTTAATTAATATTCAAGTAAAATCGTAATATATATATATATATATATATATATATATATATACATATATATATATATATATATATATATGTGTGTGTGTGTGTGTGTGTGTGTGTGTGTGCGTGTGTGTGTCTACATAGCTAAGAGCAATGTCAGCATCCGTTTTAATTTTTCAACAATGGGTCTGAAAAGACGAAAAAAATGTAAATACGGTCGGTAAAAATGTATAATACAGTCTATTTCATATTTACAAGTCAAATTCAAATAACAACGCAATATTTTTACTATCCTGTCTCCTAACGTTAAATATTACAAAGACCTATGCGACTGGAAGAAAAGTTAAATCATATTTTTCGACGTGGTCAACAATTTTCCGATATGCTCAACAGTCAAAATTATACGCTATTTTATTTTTTAACGAAATAAACGTTAGAAAACGATAAATTAATTACTAACTGTAATTTGCATCGCTAAACTTAAATAATTATTGATTCAACTACCAAAGTCGATATGGAAATTTCGCCACAGAAGCATAATGCATTAACCCTTTTGCCATGTGCTTACAAAAATGAAATAATTTAGTTTTTATCTTTGCACGCAAAATAATTATGAAAATAAACAAGGCAGTCTTTTAAAGTATGGAAAATACATGTACGTATAGCGATACCGTCATATGTGGAATGTGTTTTGGTATTTCTTTTTGTCGTGTAACAAACCTCATATATACCCTTGAGATCTTTTTAGGTAACACTACGCCTATTCATTTAAGTATACAAAATGTTGGCTATTTATAGACACTTCAAAAAACAATAATATAGCACATATTCGTCAATACTTTATGTTTATTTTTATTACTAACGGTACCTACGGCAATTTAAAAAGTACTAAACATTTAAATAAGGATAACGAATTGAAAACGTAGGTAAAAATAAGTGATTGGTTTGAAGTTTACGTTTTATACTTGATCGATAGCTTCATCAACGATATAACACAGTTAAATATTTCAATGACCATAACTAATTAAAAACTTTACGTATATGAAGTAGGATCTATCGACCCAGTCTATATTTTACTCACACCTGAGAGAAAATTTAAAAAAACCGATCGGAAGATTAAAAAACTTTATAACATATATTTTTTTATTCTTTTCAATATTGAGAATGTAAATATCAAGTTTGCCACTAATAAAATATTGAATGAAAACTTTATGTTGGTAAAATGACTAGAAGATTTATAACATTATCCAAAGATCGAAGAACACACCAAATTTAGGTAGAGAAATGATCGAAAATAGCGCCAAATTAGATATTGTATAATAACGAGTAATGAGAGTAAGTCTATCATCAGCTCAGAATCGTGACTACTGCACTACTTATATTCTAAAGAAGCTATAAGCTATCTATGAAACTTCGCGATACAAGTAACTGACCAGCAATTACTAATTAATTAAACGAAATAAAAATTATCCAAATGTAAAATAGAGCAAACGTATCAATTCACACTGCACATTCGAGAATTTTAAGAGAGTTGTTAGAAAAAATTAACTAAGTTGAATAATTAACCAGCATTCCGTAACGTTTCAATAAGTATGTTAATGTTATCATCACTCACGGTCACTTCAGGTGGGATATTAGCAAAGACGAAGATGTTGTAATACAACGAAACCTAGGTCGTGGTAAAAGAATTAAAGATAGTAGAAATAATACTACATCACGTAGTTTCATTTAATTGCAATTAATTTAGTTCTTGGACTGACACGCGAAAATAAATGTGCAGCTCTTTTTTTATTTATCGTACTGCAAAACAGGAAATATATTCTTTAACTTGAAGATTTTTAACGAACATGGGTGAGATACTCTCACATATATTAATAATTCACAATTAAATGAAACTGCGTGATGTAGTATTATTTCTATTTTCTTTAAGTTCTTTATCACGACCTAGGTTTCGTTGTATTACAACATCTTCAGGTGGGCTATTAGCGAAAATCTTTGCCATATCGATAATAATGAATTTCTACAAAATTAACGCCAAATATATTCAACATTAATAATCAAACATGTTTAAAACACATTGACAAATAAGCACATAAAACTGTTATTCGAAAAATAATTTCATTATTTTTAACAGAATTTTCTAGTATCTAAAGTTATTTACTCCCTAAAAACAAGTTATTTTTTAGTGAAGCCGCAAAATAAATAATATTTACAGTCCCTTTTGAAGTTTCTATATTGGTATTCATATCGGTTATTTCGATATTTTAAAATTGGCAATCATGCTTTGAATTTAGCGGCCTTTCTGACATAATTAATTAAAGCGTTTTTTAATACGCTGCAAAGCTTTACACTCGTCGGATGCTCGATGCCATTATAAGCACGACCTTCTAGCTTCTTTGGCGCTCCCTGATATATAGTGCACGCTCACTTTATAACAGTGTATTGCGTGCATCGTCGCAAAAAATGATTTGTAAGGAAAAAGGCAGGCGGGTATCTCGTTGTGGGATTTGTCGTTATTTGCGACGAGGCGCTCACTCGTCGCCCAACTTTTGCGGATAAGAGAGTAAAAGTTGGGATTAAGTAATTTTAATGCGGTCATAAAATATGTTCTACGTCATTATGCCGGATCGCACGTAGGGAACAAAGTTTGAGGGTCACCCGTCGGCGCACACCCGCTTTCTTATTTGTTTCCCCGTTTATTTAGTATACATGTATAAATAAATAATATGATTGCTGCAACAGCGCGGTCAGCAAAGTATTTTTCCCGACATTGTTTGAAGGTTTTTCCGGCAAATTTGCAATGATTTTTATAAAGTTAATTTACAACAATTTTGACAAAAAATAAATTTCAGCTACGTATCGCAGAATATTCTAGTTTATAAAATTATATTTTTCATGTTACAGGTGAAGACAATTTTTCATAAATACACGCAAAGTTACGGATAAAGTATAGGTGAAATTATTTTAATGAAGATTGATTGTCGGTTAAATATGTTTTATTTTATGTGATATCTGGTGAATTGACGAGTTTTTTTTAAATAAATACATCAATTTAACAACATAATATCGCAATATGCAGTAAAGCATGATTAGGTCATCAGATGAATGAATTTCGTCGTATCCAAATACAATTGCAGTTTCATGTTGTATTTCATTTAATAAATTAATTTTGAATGTATTTAAAATCGCAAATGTAGACATTTTTTTAACACCATACTTGTATTTTTTTAATACTAAAAACGTTGCATCAAGTTCAAAACCATTTTATTAAACATAATTTTTTGAAGTAAATTCTTAGATGACATAAATATTAGAAATATCAAGGTACGTTGCAGTTCAAACATTATATGAGATATATTTAATATTTTTCAACTGATTGGAAAATATCAATCACATAATCGTCATAACTTGATCCTATATGCAATCATACCACATAGTAATATCGTTAATTCGTATCAGGGGTTCTTGGGAAAATCATAATTCTACTGCCCACACTATTATTCGAACCTTGTCTTGGTTTTTCTTGACAGTAAGTACAATAAATATAACTACTGTGGTAACAAATAATTGCGAATATTGCTGTGGATTGTGTTCATTTATTTTCTGACAATTAAAATCAATAAACAGAATATATAATATATGTAAACCACCACGACCCCCGTTTGACACTCATATTATACAATTATGTTAAAGCCAGGTCGATATGGTTGCGTAAAGGTTAAAATTAATTAAAATAATAAATATTTTAAATAGATAAATGCCATCACCTAAAATATGGGAAACAATAATAAGGAAGACGCAAATGGAAATTAAAAATGCGGTACTCTACACAATGAAGTGCACGAAAAAATTTCAGTTCTTTTAATATTTCGGTTTGTATATATATACATATATATATATATATATATATATATATATATATATATATATATTTATAAGAAATCCACTTTTGTGAAATTCCAAGCACATGGGTCTAAAATTATTATATATTAATGAACCATGAAACAGAAAGACGGACAGACAAGACAAAATTATAAGCGTTAAGGAGACTCTAAGAACTAAAGAAACAAAAAAGATATTAAAAATGCAATAAAGTAGGTACAGAGAAACTAATAAAAACATTAACAAATAATTTATTTATTCACAAAATGAGGTGAAGGCAGAATAGGACAAAACCAAAAGAATTAAACCCAAGTATTCAAATGGAAAAATATTTTCTGGTAGATTTCTAAATATAAATAAATAGGAAATACAGGCGAAAAGCTGTCAAAGTTCAATTTGTTCTATAGTTCAGAAATAAATAATTCTCGGAAAAATATATATTTGGAGATAAGACGAGTAAAAAGCACTGATTTGGAGCAACGAAAAATGTATTATATTTAAATCAGTCCACGGGGATTATTTACAATGCAAAGGAAAGGTAAATTATATGGGAATTACGAAAGTCAGTAAATGATCATCAACATAAATGTCTTTCGTTCCATCTGATATCTTATTATGACTACCTTTCTTACAATATTCAAAATAATTACTACACAGCGTCTTAATATTATAGCATAGTTTCCAAATTGGGCCCATTTTATTTTTAAACAAATTTCATTATCATATTATTATATTTATCCCTGCCTAATCTGGCAGGGATAATATTTTCAGGTGGACTTTAGTCGATAACATATTGCTTTAGATTATATAACTTTTTACACCGAAAATACTTCAACATACAATCCGATTTAAGAAACTAAACTTTTTCTCCGTAGTCATTTGCAAGATATTGCCGAAACAGACATATGCATGTTTACTAAATAGACATCTCCTCCATCTATCCTTTATGCAGAATGAGCGTCGCCTTTATTTGAGATGAATAAATCTCGGCTGCGAACCGAATGGGAGTAATGAAAATGTGCAACAATGTGTGCTGCAATAAGGAATACTAAATGCATCTCAGAATATGACGAGACGGGTAATAAAAGTGACGTTGGATCAGCAGTAACCATAAAACTAGACAAAGTTGTCGATACGGGCCACCATTGTTTGACTTTGAAGGATGTTGCCATGGTGATGCTAAGATAATAAGAAAACGCCTCGGATACCTCGAAATTACTTTTCATTCTTATCCTTAACTCAGTCTTGCGGAAACGATATTTTGTATATTCATTATAGTTTATGAGACTATTTAAGAATATTTCGTTCTACTTTTTGTTTTACAACTTTATTATCACTCTAACAATTGCATGAGACTTTTACGTCGCCTTGTTAATTGTTTTTTAGAATAAGTATTATGGTGAAAAGCTTTGATTTGTTTTTATTGAATGCGATCTGATTTTCAAATGTAAATGGAAAAATTGATATTTGAGCATGACCGAGTTTTGATTTTTCTATTAAATGTTTGGTTAATGTATGCAATATAAACATTACGTTTAAACTTTGGAAAAATATTATCATTTCGAGTGTTATAAATAGTGTATTTTTAAATTTGTGAATTTTTCTATTTCTGAGAAATTTTAAAAACGAAAGTGACTTCTCCAAATATAGCTAATATTAAATTAATGTAACTGCACTATTTATTCAACGAAAACATGGAATGACATAAACTTTATTTCATTTTATCGCTGTTCTCTAATGATATTAGCGGTAAAAAGGTTTTCGTTTCCAACCTCGGCTTAATAATTTGCCAATGTTAACGGTATCAGAAGTATTTTAAAAAGTGGATTGATGTGGATTGCAAGTAAACTCAAAGCTTATGTCACTTCCAAAACAGACTTCCGTCGATAGCTGTAAACTGTTTCAGAAGCTCTAGTAAAAATTCTGGAAAAATTAACGGAGTTGGAGCTTTGATTCAAAAACTGAACAGCGCTCTCATGCGGCTTACTTCAAATTGAAATTTTTGCTAATTTTCTTTGCGCTATATACTTGTACCAATAGCGCCCTCTAATTAGATATTTCCTTGACTGGCAGTTTAAATAGACGTATTTATATTTCGAGTGATGATAGTAAGTTATTATTAGAACAACCCAATTATATATTTTGTGAGTACAAAAGGGCTCCTTGGCTCCGATAGTTAACATTTAAACGTTATGAACGATGGTGCTACAATGAAAATGCACTAATTTCAATGGTTATAAATAAAAAAATAGATTTTTCCATTTTTCTTAGCTGTGTTTGATATCACAATTTTTTTGTTTCATTTTGAATAACAAATTTAAGATATTCAAACCTAGTACTTCGAGTTTTGATTCTAGTGCTTTACCATCACACCAATAACTATTAAAAAGCGATATTAGAAAGGTACACGATAATAGAAAAGTAAACTCGTAGAAGCGATAATAGAAAAGTGATCTCAAAAAAATATTCCTATATTCAATTCGACTAGCTCTTCTAGTACGTGCTTTTTCTCACTCTCTATCTCTTACACAATAAGTCGTGTGTGACACTACTTGGGCCATATTTTTTGGACATTTTGTTTAAATGCATATATGGACGCAAATGTATAGGTTAAATGTAAATATTTTTTAGACATTGTAAATTAGTTATATAAACACTTGGACCGTGACTCATATTCCTTTGCCATGGATTTACGTCCGTTAAAAATAAAGAAATAATATTAGTTTTTACTTTCAATAAAATTGTCCAATGAGAAATAAAATATGGCTTTGACTAGACTATAATTTATACTATTGTTAAAAGCCAACCTAAGACTGTTAGTCTCATTAATTTGATATACAGTTTTATATAATTATAAGGGTTACCATTTTGATGATTATCGCCTATGAAAGGAAAGGCTCATTGTTTATCAGCAACGGTTAATAAACATCGGTACATAGTACATGACACTATTTAATCACAATGTACTTGCGATTTATTTTTTAAAAAAACTTTCTTTGGTTTAGATAAAAATTCAGCAAAAACCAACTGCGAATAAATAAAAAAACGTTAACAAGAAAAAAATGCAGGAAACATTTTTAACAAAATTTTTATCACATAGGAGAAAACTTAATGACCGAGCAAAGTGAAAAAATATTTTGGTATTAGTTAAATGAATAAGCATTTAACTAATACCATAAAACCTGCAAATTAAAACATGGCCATTGTAAGCTATACTTACTTCAAAATAAGTACGTAAACCAAAACACTTGCATTTTTTGAAGAATATTTCATTTCTTTTTCTTAGTTAGAGTAAAACTACAATGAACGGACGGTATCAAGACCAAGACAAATGATATTTTTTATTTTAATTTGTAAAGTTCCTACTACAACTTATGTGTTAATTTTTGTTTTGCTTACTCTGAAGCCTCCAAAATAGTTTGATCAACTTTTAAATATGGTAATTTGCTAAACTGTTTCCAACTCAGCTCATTCCCTGGATTTCTATGGCTTTTTTAATCTAATGAATTTATTTTGTTGTTTTTAAATTTAAGAATAAACCATAATCCTAAATTTTTTTATAAAAATAACAATAAACAATTTCAGACATTCTTAAATAAATACATGCGTGCCCGATGTTTTATCTGCGAAAAGTAATTTCTGAAAATTATTTTGAACAATTTTTTGTTAAGGATTTATTAGTTGATACCCTCGGTCTAACTGCAATAATTATGTTGTTGTATTTGACAGAATTCTTTCCGTTAAAATCTTTAACACTTGAATATTTCAGTAATTTTGTGTAAATACACTTCTCAAATTTAGGCAATTAACGACGAGGTGTTTCGATATACTTAATTTCGTACACGCGATTGTGATTAGATGATTAATCAGCCGTTCGTAGAAAACTAACATACTGTGAAAATTCCAATGCTAAAATTTAAAGCATCGCGATATGATTCAGTTCTAAACGGGGTCTTATAAAAATATAATAATTACACTAATGCACTTTAATCCAAATATCAGAAGAATTTTGAATACAAGAAATCGTTATAATATATTTTTAGTTATCAGAATATATATTTAATAACAGAAACATCTACGCTGAGTCGTAGAGAAGGGAAACTTAACACACCTTAAAGAAAAGGGAGGTGAAACCAGTGGTAGTTAATTATAAAGCACAGATTCAACATACAGACATTGTAAATTTGCTTTTTACACGAACTTAATTATCTGATTTGAATATGTTTGAATTCAGTATTAATTCCAATATGGTAAAGCTGTATTAATGAAGTGAGAGCAAAGACATTCATAACAAAAGTATTTTAATAAATAAAGTAAATCACAATTGAGATTGGAAATTAATATCGATACATTTTTTGCTTTGTATATAAGTTAGTCAGTATAACAATTTTTGCCTGCTGCTGTTAGAGCTGCAGGTCCAAACTACCATGGCACTTTGGATGGGGTTTTCATTTTGTTTGATTTCGGACTTAGTTTTTATTCCATTTTCCCTAAAGGATTGAAAAATAATTATTAGTGTAGCTTAAAGTTAACGCTAAGATATTAGTTCCTTTAATCTCGGCTGAGGATACTTTCAGTTTTTCGGCTAAGAATGTCGACATTTATTAATCATATGTACTTAGCGGGCGAAGGTATGGGAATAATTTATTTTAAACATATTATTTAGAATAATTTTGAATGTTGTTTTTATGAACAACTAAGTATTTTATTATTTAAAAATAATGAAACAAGTAATCTAATTGGTATTTTACACAGAATAAAAAATAATTTAATACGTCCTGGAACTCGATGGGAGTGTATGTTTCAATATAAATACTGACGATGGAGAACCAAACAAAAAAGAAAATATGGATAGATGGCAGTTTACTTTGGATATCCTGACGAGTAAATAAAAATTCCTTTTTCCACAAGAAATTAAATTTAGTCTGAAATATCGATAAATGAAATATATATTTAAAAAATTACGATAGTTAAAGGACACAGTGTTGATGTAAACTTAAAAGCTCGTTGGAATACATTTAAAAGAAAATTATTCGAAGATAAAAATTTCACTCGTGCATTTAATTGAAACCTAAAAATAATAAAACTTAGTGAGTTGTTGAAAAAATGCGTTACCATAAATATAACTTACTAAGTTGTTATTAGGTTTCAACTAAATGCAGGAGTACATTTTTATCTTTTATATGAAGTAACCTATTATTTCCCATACTTAATAAATTAAAAAATATTTGGCCAAATGGAGGGGAAAAAATTGAAATTTAATTTTTTTTATATATTTTTATTTTTTTTATTTTGTTATCTGTAATGAAAAAAATCTTAAAAAATATTTAACCTAATGGAAGGGAACAAATTGAAATTTTGTTGTTTTATAAATTTTTGACTTTTTTTTAATTATATTTCCATTAAGTTTACAACAAAGAAAAGAAAAAGTAAAAGAAAGAATTTTTGTGTGAGTTCTTCTATCATTGCTTGCTATTAGAGCATGCCATACTAGAGCCATGATTATTTCATACCCCTATTTATAAATTTAGTAAATAAATATTTAACCGTGTCATAATTACATAATTCAATTACAAACTTATTTTACACGACTATCCTAAAATATAATTTAACCCTTTACAAGTACACATATAAGACTTCATTTTCCCATAAAATCTAAAAATAGTTAAGCCACACATTAACTGTAACTGAATACATAGGCAAGCTTTCTAAAAATAACTATTTTTGGGCGTCGTATTAAAATAATTATTAGCATTCCATTCACTCCCATTCCCGATAGGATTAAATAAATCCCGTGAAGTAGGAGAAGAACTCGCAACACGAGGGTTCCTTACGCATTTAAGTACTTATGAACATTTAAGGGTACATATTATTTCTATTAAACTATTTGCAAATATTAATTCTTCACTAGGTATATTGCCTATTATATAATTTAGAGGCCTAAAATATTTTGCAAGTTTAAAAAATATTAATTCACACCATGCTAATATATAAATATATTATCTGGTATATCTTATGCAGACAAAATAAATACATATTTTAAAATACAAAGTTACTTTTGCCGTTAATTTAAATCACTTGTATAAAGTTTCTATGAACTGTTTATAGTTAAATTCAAAGTTTCTACGTCAAATACGGCTAAGATAATACGACTAAGTCACGTGAGTGCCTGTCTCTGTATTTATCTTGGCCGTTTCGTTTTTCCTATTGAGTTACGAAACCCGGAATCCTTGTATTTTTGTTGTATCCGTCCATCCCTTTCTTGTAGTTTCTAGTGTTGTAGTTTTTCCATATGTATGTAATTTTGCAAGCAGATATTATGGGGACCTCAATTAATATGTAGTGAAATTCAAAATTAATTGAAACTGCGCGATGTGGTTATTATTTCAATTCTTTACCACGACCTAGGTTTTGTTGTATTAAAACATCTTCGGGTGGGATATTAGCAAAGATCAAGATCAAAAGAAAAGATAGCAATATCTTTACTAATTACCTACTTGAAGATGTTGTAATACAACGAAACGTAGGTCTTGATAAAGAATTTCAATAAAATAGAAATCATACTACATCACGTAGTTTCAATTAATTATGAATTTCTAAAAAATTACGCCAAATATATTCAATATATAGTGAAATTTTAAGATTTGTTTTTTGATGTAAAAGAGGAGCAACATTTTTTTGCACCTCCCATAAGTATTTTAAAATTATATTAGTGTTAAATTTCCGTTTTTGGTTTTTATGCTTCAATTGAGCTAATATTAAGCTACAAAGTGGCTTGAATATGTTATAGTCGTTCTAATTATTCAACCATGCGTTCGAAAAATCTGTAAAATTTCTTAATACTGGCATTTTATTAGAACTGTCAAATAAAACTATCGCGGTCAATTTGCTTCAACAATTTTCAGACATTTAGACAACCAAGGAAACCTGATTTATGCGTATCCCCACATCCACTTAGTCGGTTGTTTATATAATAACTTAAAAACTATTAAATCAGTTCTCCTAAAGGTGTATATCAATTATTTACGAAACATTTAATGTCTCAAATTTATGGATAATGTAAAATTCACGGAGAAGCACTAATAGTACGAGTACATGGTCATAATGCTAAGTGGGCCCCCAATGTTTATATCAAAAACCTTCTAAAATCGCATTAACCTACGGTTTAAAATCCGTTTCATATCTCATCCCTTATTATAAGCCTATCGCTTTCTGTCGTGTTCCTGGTCGTCTCTTATTTAAGTTTAATTTATGAAGTATTTCTAGTTGTCTATCCTTAACCAGGCTTTATTAATCAACTGTTATACACCTAGATACTATTTTAAATTTTTTCACTCATCACATGTGTTCACCTGACATATATTGTTCTAGTAGTCGCTTAGCTTTGTGTCATTAATTTATTCAGAAGGTGGTGAACCTAACTTTTGTGGCTTGGTTTATCATTTATTTACTATCTCTCTCTCTCCCTCTCTCTTTTTTTTTCTTCATCTACTTTTTAAAGCAGCATTAATTTCATATTTTTTTTTCATTGGCTTATTCATGCTCAGGCAAACAACCGCACTATAACTTGTGATTTTATCCACACACCAATATGTGCAAACCAAAGTATGAAGAAGGGTATTGCAAAAACAAGCAAGTCTCCGTTGATATGAATACTAGACTTGTTGTATCCAAAGGAAATAATCTAGCCAGGAGCAAAAGAAAATCCCGAAAAATAGATTGAATCAATCTTGAAACATAAGTGAACGCAGGGAAACATACATTTTTCTAATCTTTATTTGATTTGGGTCGTTTTTGTTTTTAAAGTAAGTAAAAGTACTATCTAAATATTAGAAATGTCTAATTTTAGTCAAAATTTCTAGGACATCAAAGGACACGAATGTTACATTACAAAAATGCAGACAGGCAGATATGCCAATATACGACGTTAAATCCTTCAACGTCACATATATACACTTTCCTTTTTCATACAGGATCCTGAAAACTGACTTATTCAAGCAGTCAAATAGCAGCTAATCAATAAAAGGATACAGCCACACCACGCGCCTGAGTTAATCTCAGCGCTCGTGCCAAATGCCATTAACTTCACTCCTCTAAATCTCCAGTTTTACGTCTCGCCATGTCCGTGTCCACAATTTAAATTCGTCCTCACTTCAAACTACAAATTTAATCGCGACCGGTTTGCTTTCAGTTTGTTTCCGGTTTTATTATATGGCTTGAATAATCTAACGTAGTGGTTAGTGAGGAGAAGACTAACTTTTATTGCGGTTTCTGTGAAACATCATTGGTATCTGCATGGGGACTGGTTGGTTTTAGTGCTTTCATAATAGCTATCACTTTTGAATGTTTTTTTTTTGTTTATACTAGTCAAGTAACCTGTAATTAAACTAAAACAAAATGTAAATCTGTACTATGACAATGATTTTTGCTCATATATTACTGCAGTTTGCGGGAATTTTTCAAATGCGGAGATTAGGTGTTTTTTATCAAATCTAACAACCATAATATATAGCTATAAAGCGAACATAATTGTTATTCAATGAATTATCATAGCACTGACATATAATATAACGTATGTCAGATCACGTCTATTTCTTTAATATTTTTTGGCATAGTAGTTACCACCTTACATGTAAATAGGCAGCAAGATAGTAACATAAGTTTTAAACTCATCAATGTCAGAGATTTTTTCTACTGTATAATTCTTATTTTATAAAAAAGAGGGATAATATATATATATATATATATATATATATATATATTTCTAAAATTCAAATTTGGAAACTAAATCAACATTCCTATAATTAATTGATAATAATATGTTAATGTAATTGAAAATTATCATCAAGCGCAGAGCTCGTCTCTTGAGCTCTGCGCTGTGCACTTATAAATAGATAATGTCATTGAGGGTGTTAATTATACACGCAAACGTGCATTAGCATAATGACTGAGATGTACTATTCTTAAATCAACCTATCTCTCATAAGAAGTTCCTGTACAAAAATACCTATATATAACAAATTTATATACCTTTTCTTTATTACAATATTTTTGTATGCATTTACAGATTTAAAAGAATTGTTGAATAACAATATTCTGTTAAATAATTTTAATATAGTTAAGCATTACACACCACACATAGGTACTAAAACATGTCTTTTACGACCAAATTATTTTTAATGTTAATACGAGTATCGTTTCAAATGAAAATCACCTCTCACAAATAAATGTTTAGCCTGATATATTTTGCCTTTCGCATACTATATACGGATGAAAATCCTAAAAATACTTAACAATAGGTTTTTCCAGAATGATAAATTAAGTGAAATATGTCTTAAAATAATTTTATTTCCCTTTTCTCATTTCAACGGTTAAATCATTTCAACTACCGTTGATGTCATTAAACATTTAGGGAATATTAGTGTACTATTTAATATTATTTACTATATTGCTTTCGGACGAAAAAAAGGTCTATATAAAATAAATAACTGTTTTGTGTATAAAAAAATCGAAAATGAAAATATATCCAATAGAACATGAATTCAATTTAAAAGAAAATACTTACATAGTGTCTTCTATACTTGTGTATTCCGACAAATGTCCATTCAATTTATGTATATTCAAATACAAGTATGAAAATGTCGATTATTTAAGCAGGTGTAACTTACCTGAAAAGAAAAAAAATTAATCTCAATTTTGGAAGATAAGATAATACTAAAAACTTTGTAATGAAGAATTCGTCAAAGAAACTACTAACGCTCTGATAGAAAATTATCTTAACGGTGCTAATGTTGTCTCATGTTTGAAATAGTATAAATATTATGTCCTATATACTTCGAGAGGATTTTTAGGACATGCTAATGCGACCTATCCGCAGTTTTTATTTAAAATTATCGCAGAAATATTTACTAGTCATTTGTTCCATCAGCAAGTTACACTTAACTTTACGAGTTTGCTAGACTACTTGCTAAAATATTTCCAGTGATATCCAATTAATGATGAGTGTTGCGCGATATGAGATGAATATCGTTATGTGATGCTATTATTTTAGAAAATATAAGAAGAAATATGAAATTTATTTGCTTCACATTTAACGATATGTTATAAATATCATAAATAGTCGACACAAAATCAAATTCCGAAATGACAGAAAATAAAAAACACACATAGTCGACACAAAATGAAATTCCGAAATGACAGAAAATCAAAAACACACATAGTCGACACAAAATGAAATTCCGAAATGACAGAAAATCAAAAACACACATAGTCGGCACAAAATGAAATTCCGAAATGACAGAAAATCAAAAACACACATAGTCGACACAAAATGAAATTCCGAAATGACAGAAAATCAAAAACACACATAGTTGACACAAAACCAAATTCCGAAATGACAGAAAATCTCGACTGACCGCGATGCCACCTGTTAGTCAGATCTCAATTTGAAGTTTCGATTTTATTACCATTCCTATAGTCGAATTTGTATTTATTTATTACTCGGCAAATGTTGGTATTTAATAATCGTGATCAATTAGATGATTGTTTTCAAAAAACTTCGCGACTCTCTCATTTTCAAGAAAACTTTTCTACTAAATGACAAACTATATTTACGCAAATATCTGACTAATACATATGATTGCAACCATGCCATGAATGAAATCTTGTCATATAAATCTATTATTTTACTATATGTGGTATTACTTATAAAATGTATTAGTTTTACATTTAATGATACATTATAATTATGTCATAAAGTCGACACTGATTCAAATTTAGAACCCACAGACAAAAAATATAAAATTAACCACGATATGACGTATTCGCTAGATGTTAGTTTAAAGTTCCAATTTTATTAGCATTCGTATGGTTGCATTGACATATTTAGATGTCGCTCAGCAAATATTCGTGTTTAATAATCGTAGTAAATTAGACGATTGCTTACAAAACTCACACGACTTCCTCATTTTCAACGAAACTTTTCAATTAAACGACAGACTATATTTACGCATGAATCAGAGTTATAGATACGATACAACCATGCAATTATAAGCTACATGCATGGCTGGGATAGGAAGCGAGTGACTGGGCAGACGGTGAAGCTCGGGCGGGCGGGCGACTGAGCTTTATCATCGTGACCCGGCGAAGTGTCGACTGCGATTGCAGTCGTAAAATAAAATATAATCGTTGGCTGCCATAATTTTTTATATGGTTTTTAAATTATCACCATCACTGTGTTCGATGTTTAACTGTGTTAGCATATTAGAAGCTGGTACAGATGAATTAACAAATGTGCAGTTTATTTCATTTAAAATTTTTAACTTTATACTGCTATGAGTTTAGTGAACCTTTCAACTAAATGACAAATTTTATTGACGTACCCATCTGAGTTATAGATACGATCACAACCGTGCCATTGTAAAGGATGTGGCTTAAAATGACACGTTTGTGATCGTACATGTTCACGGCTGGGACTGGTAGCAAGCTAGTGACTCTTGACAGACTGTGAAGCTCGCAACACACGTACGGGTGGGCAACCGAGTTTTATCACCCCGACCCGCCGATGTGTCGACTGCGATAGCGTAGTGCAATTGTGAAGGGGAAAAACAAATTAAAGTTTTTTAACTTAATACTGTTATGAGTTTGTTGAACCGTCAGAATATAGTATAATCAGGGGTAATGATATAGAAACGATCATGATTGAATTACATAGTCAGTATTAAGACAATTAACAATTGCTCGGAAAGAATATCTACTGTTAAGATTCCGAGGCGTCAAAGGAGACCCGGTCATACTTTCCCGCTACTAATCCATTCCTGCTACTTATTCCTTTTTCCTTCTTTGCCCCTCGTCTGTTTTCCATTATATAACGCAACTAACGACTGGTAATATAGTTATTCGTTCTCCTAATTACAGTAAATGCTAGCAGTCATCAATTTGTGTGGTCAAGTCATATTTCATATATAATTATCTTCATTCCGTCGTTTTTCAAATCTTAAGTTAGGAATATGGTTGCACTTCAATTACCTATTTAAGTATATAAAAGTTAAATGTGCAAAAATAATATTTTTTAATTTGATGATATTTGCTTTATATTTTCTCTGATTTTTAAAATATATCTTCATACTCCGTGTTTTTAGCGACAGGAAGATTGGATTTGAATTAAAAAAACCGTTTTGTTAAAAATCAATAATGAAATGGTTTAAAATACGTAAAACTAATTAAAGGTAATCTCAAATGGCAGAAAAATATTCATTTTCTTTTTGTACAGCAATATATGTTTGATTTAATTAGAAATCAAGATGCTTCATTAAATAGTTCCGATTTTTTATTTATTATAAGAAACACGAAAAATCAGATATTTCATGAAAATCAGACGTCGCTTCATAATAAGAGATAAAAGGAATATTCTAAATCCAATATTGAATATATTTGGCGTTAATTTTGTAGAAATTCATTACTCACAATTAAATGAAACTACGTGATGCAGTATTATTTCTACTTTCTATCATTTCTTAAACCACGACCTAGGTTTCGTTGTATTACATCTTCAGGTGGGATATTAGCAAAGATTCAAAGATCTTTGCTAATATCCCACCTGAAGATGTTGTAATGGCATCATCATTAAAAATGACATTATCTAAATTCATATATTTGAAATGTTTTAATAAAAATAAGCGACCAAAAATATATGCGTGGTTCATATTTATAAATATTAAAAATAAAATATATCACTCTACATATAAATCTTCCAGAACATTTGACTATATTTCAATCTACGAAAAGTGACAAGCATAAAATGAGATTACACTAAAGTAGAACGAGAGATAAATAATCTAAAAAGTGATAGATGAACGAGATTACTGTCTCTTTCGACCTCGTCTATTCAAATACGATCAATTCATTCTTATATGGAGCTGAATGATTACAATAAAATCAAACAACTTTCTTCAAATTTCTTCAACAACAGTTTTGGAAAATTGAACACAATTCCTCGCGTTATACTTGCAATATACGAAAGTTATTGGAAATCTCAAAATTTATTGGGGGTTTAAAAAGCGCAACCTGCTACGTAAGCTCCTCAGCAGCCGTAGCCGACGGAGATCCCAGTAATCCCAGCGCAACATCTCCGCAACGTTGCTGTCAAGGGCGCCGACCGCGATCCAATCTGCTTCGTGTCAACTGCAAATATTTAACATCTCTCTTCTCGAGCGCTGCACTCGACATGAGCCATGGCAGGGAGTACTAGTTCAACGCTTTAAATATAAGCTTTTCGGTCAGAGGATTCCTTCGTTCCATTGTTTGTAAGAACTTGATTCTTTGGTTTACCAAATTTGTTTTTGGGTTACCGTACTCATAGTATAAATGAGTAGCTTCATCAAAACAATTTATATAAATTAGGGCTAAGATAAATAATAAGAGTATAGGTTTTGCGGGCTAGTAGGGTAATGACACAGACATGGGTATTAACATGTGTTATAAATCCCACCTAGGCTTACAGATTTCCTTCCTATATTACTAAGTGATTCTTCAATAATTAGCAAAAATCTATGATTTGAAATTCGAAATGTAGATCTACTTGTAACTATACTGAAGTTACTTGTCGATTTACTGATTCTTTGTAAATTTAGTAAGTTTTTAGAAAAGTTGTCTTGAATGCTGTTCTTTATTGATTTTTTTTACTTTCAACATCCTTTTCAGTAACACTGCTACACTATTCATTGTATCGTATACTTGGAACATAATTATCAGTAGGTTTCATTCACTTTTCTCTGAAATGTTTCTGAATAATCTCTTTTAACGATTTAAGTCTAGCACCTCCAACCCAATAATCTAAAAATAATTTTTATACGGATGTATTCTTCTATTTCATGTGCCTTAGCATTTAACTTAATAACTCTTCACCGTAATTATTGACTTATTTCCATAATACAATTCATCACTGATTTAAATTAATAAGATTTTACATATATAAATATATATATATATATATTTACATAGAAGAGAAAATAAAAATTATTTACGTTTCTCTTCTTAAAGCCATTTCCTATTCTAGTGAACATTAAATGGCGGCCAATAAAACACCAGTATAGATATAACAGAATCAAGAAAAAATAATAAAGGGAACTAAGATTTCTAAGGATAACTTTACATAAAATCTTTTTGATGTAAAAATATCTTCCGATAAATACTGATAAAATGTGTTACTGAAAAACTATGTTATAATTTAGTAATGTTAATCGTGACAGCACAAATTTTAGTTTTTTATATTTTTATATATTTTTTTTTATTTTGTTACCAGTGATATAAAACCACATATTAGGCAATTAATCCAAATCCAATTTAAATAGGTAGGATATTTCTTACGTGTATATTTTCCGCAAACACAACTAAAAACTTAACTTTAAGACAAATATTTAAAAATGTTTAACCGATTTCAATCCGCCATTATATTTCTATTCCACCATTAAATCGTTTCCATTGTTCGATAGGGTATTAAACAAATAAATAAATAAAAATAAAACAAGGATAAAACGATCATTAATTCTTGTGAACGATCATAACAAGTCTTTTCATCCTCTGGTGCAAGTGACAGAAATACGTAAATAAAATCAATTTTAATTAAAAATTACTTTTAAAAAATGTTTTGGTAATTATTATTAATGGACTCATAATATAAATATAGTCAGTATGCACCAAATTTACCGCACAGCTATATTCTATTTCCAAGGGTTTTATAAAGTAAAGTTATTTGGTACCGTAACGAGTCCCACAAATGACAAACGAATTTGCATATTCAATGATAATATAAACGAAGTCTCTATTCCATTTCAACAACATGCACCAGTCGCTGCGTCGTTCGTTCAGTCACCGCAAAACCACGTTGTGGATACAAAATAGAGCTTTGCACAACAAACGCGTTTGCGAGAGCCCACGGGGCACTTCGCAGAGTCCGGCAGCGCCCCACTCCAGCCTGTACACGCCGTCGAACAGGTGCGGGCGAGGGCGAGGCTGCGTCGTGTCCCGCTTCGGGCCGATTTTCCGGAAAATGTATTAACATTAAAATGTCCCGATGGGGTTTTATGAGGTATTAAAACAATAATTTTAAATTGATCGAAACAATATACTGTTAGGATAGTAATAAAAATAAAAGAACGTTAAATGTTAATGATGTGTCAAAAAGCTGGTATAAAATATTATAATATAGCTCAAAATATATTCGGCAAATATAAATATAAAAGTATTCTTATATACACTAGTTATTAAAAATTTTGTTATATCTGTAAAATTAAATGAAACTACGTGATGTAGTATTATTTCTACTTTCTTTGATATCTTTACCACGACCTAGGTTTCGTTGTATTACAACATCTTCAGGTGGGATATTAGCAAAGATCTTTGCTAATCTTTGCTAATATCCCACCTGAAGATGTTGTAATACAACGAAACCTAGGTCGTGGTAAAGATATAAAAAAAAGTAGAGATAATACTACATCACGTAATTTCATTTAATTGTGAATAATGAATTTCTACAAAATTAACGCTAAATATATTCAATATCTGTAAAAATTAAAGGAAGTATATGTCCTTACCATTGCGTTTATGTTTTAATATAATTAGTTGTTTTTGTTGATTTTTTTTTTGTTTCCTTTGACTCATTCGAAAAAGGTAATTTAATTTTTTTTGTCACGATTCATCATATCCTATACTTTGTAATCCTCATTTATTACTTTGTATTATATTATTTTAATTCATTTTCATCACTGACATAGTTCATGATTTGTTTCCATTCACATTTATTCCCTGGTGTTGGAATCATATTTTACACAGGTTATAATTCAGTAGTATTAAAATTATACTTATTAAATCATCGCCAGATCTAATTGTTCCCACTCGATCGCATCATCTCATATTCGAGTTCAAAAAGTATGCATGAAAGCGTCTCAAATAAAATTAAACAATACTTTAATACTCATTATTCACTATTTACTCAATATTCAATTAAATCAACATTCTTAATATAATTTGAGTATTGATATGAGTAAATATTACAAGTGGTACTATAAACATAAATGATAACGTAGATCGCACAAATGTAACGTATATGTTGAATAGTATCCCAACAAAAAGTGAAAATGAGAAGAGTTTTCTTTAGATCAACATGTTAGTTGAGAAAAGCGACTGAAATCATAATAACCGCCAAGTTGCATGTTCTTTCTTTATATTGAATAACATTCGAGCTAAATATAAAAATAAAAGTTATTTGTTTTTACTATTAGTTTTTTTTCTGTTTCACAAAAGGTGAAACCTTTTTACCTTTCAAAACCTTATTATGTGGTTCATTATTGTCTCAGTGTTTTTTTGTTTTTTTTTGTTATAAGTTTAATTATATATTCTTTTGTAAAGATAATGTGAAAACGTAAAAAAAGAAAGAAGTACAAAAATAATGACTTGAAATAGATTTCTAAAGTGAATAGAAAAAAAACAGCGTTGCATTTTAAAGTGATTCTGAACGTATTGACTTCATCTCAAACAGCAGTTTCAGAAGCAGAATTTGCGATTTTTGCCGATTCACATATATGGCAGAACACCGGTCGTACAAACTTTGTTTACAATAACCGCAATACGAGTGCAGCAGTTGCTACCGTTGGTATTGGAGCGCTCTTCCGGTGAATTCCTTTGTAATCATCTTCCGGTGGTGCTTCAGAAAACAGTTTTATACAAACAGTTTCGCTTATATTAACTTTCCAACGTTATTACTAAATGTCAACGTGGCCTGAGTATCGGACAATGCATTTCCCTTAACGGAAAATATGATTACCAGCGTAAAATTTCATTTCGTTTCATTGTTTATTGTTTATGTACACAAAATTTATTTATGTTTACTGAAAAGAGATGCTTAACTATAAAAAGCCTTAGCATTATTGACATTGACACATATTATACACATTAAAAGCTTAGCTTCTTTTGGTATAAGGAATTGAGAAATTTAATTGGGTGTTTGACTAAATTTTTTTTTATTTCATTAATCATAATTTCAAGGTTAGAAGAGTGAAATTTTTTTTTATAACATTGAAAATTGACCGTGTTATAAAAGTTTAAATTTAACCTTTAGACAAGGACGGCAATACTGTGTTGTGAGATCATTTATAAAATTGCACATTATAGTCTATAAGAGGAAAAGAGACAGGGATGTACCCAACTCTATCCGCATCTTCAATTTTAGAAGCCTCTAACTGGTTTATTTTTCAATCAATTTTTGAATTTTTTTCAACACTGGTTTTTAATTATATTTCACAATATTATACGAAAAATATCAAAATTTAGAATGAGTCATCTACCGTATTGCGGCAATCTCAAAACATGTCAGTGACCGACTGCAGAAACTTTGTTAAAGTACCCCTAAAAATAATTATTCTAATCTAAATATTGCCCTGCCCAGGCGGTAGTTATCTATTCAATATCATTTCATATAATGCAGTATCGGATAGATAAGAAATGAAATCTTATCAATGCATCTAAACCATTAATAAATATTAATATTATCTGTCTTCACATAAACATATTGCCTAATATACATTTCACAGGCATAAAAATCACAAATCGTCAATATCACAAAAATTATTTTTAGTATCAACACTACTTTTTCAATAAACTTTTGGGATCGCTGATTTTTTCATAATTTTGACTCTATCAACTTCAAAAGTATATGTTTGTCGACATTGTCAACAATAACTCTGGAATCTTACATATAAATTGTAAAAAAATATTTTATCTTTCAATTTATGTTCTACATCATACTTAAAACAAACAAAAACAATTCTGATATTGTTTGCCTCCTTAAATATATAAATATTTGTAGTATATAAGATGGTATGTGCTTTTGTGATATATGAAAATTAATGTATTTTTTCCTCATTTCAAGTTTTAAGTTTCTATGTCAAACGGTTTCCAAAAACATTTTTGAATATATTCATAACAATATGTCTAAAAACATTTTACTTCAAATTGTGAAATAAACAGACACATGAGTGACATTTTTGTCGAATCTTTATTAGACATGCTAGTGATCGTGTAAGAAAACCGTTTATTTTTCTTTACGAGTTACAGCACTCTAAAAAAGAATGCTTAAAATCTGCCTGCCCATCGAAAATAAATAAAATGGTATAACATGAACAAACTTAGAATAGACATATTTTGAAATTTTTCATATATGTGACTGTACATTTATCACCAAATACATAATACATAATAGTAACGTAAAGCTCTTAATAAAAGATGTCGTATATGAGTCACACCGTCTCAGGGAAAACTTCACTGAATATGAAAACAAATCATTTTCTTTTTCTGTGGCCTCAGAATATATGAAAATTTATGTAATATTTCATAATAAAAAGATGAAAAGTTAATTGAAGTTTACAAAATAGTAATTGTTAAAATTTAATCATGTAGACATTTTGGTGTTTTATAATAATGACACGAAGTTTGTGTTTTCTACTATGGCTTTTACAAAAACAGAGTTACAATTAAAATCATGTCTATATTTCTGTAATACGATTTCTCCTAAAAAAATTCACTCTGTTGTAAGTTCTCAAACCAAAAATGTGGTTTAGCTTAATTTTAGCACGATACAAACCAGTAAATAAATCGGTATGTAAAAGAAACCAACAATCTTTCTTTTATATACCTACAATCAAGTTCTATCGTACTGTGAATTAAATTTTATATTAAATATTTTATCAATAATACTCACGAGTAAAACTATTATCAGAACCATATAAACTTAGATGTAATTGGAATGTAGAATGTTTGGTATCCTAATAACTAAATTAGGATATCAAACATGCTACACCTAGATTACATACGCAATCTGCAGACATATTCTTTGGTAGAATTAAAATTAGATAAAAGTTTAAAATTCTGAGCTACAAAAATGTAAAAAATGAGCAATATGCTCATAAGAGTACATAAATATTAATTTGATTTCGTTACGCCATAGAAAATAAATTAAGATATCGTTTAAAATTTCAATAAATGTTCAAGTTGATACAATAAAAATTAAAAACAGAGTTCACACAACAGACGTTTAAAGGTAATACCATAAAACAAGAAATGAAATAGTGGAACTATGAGAAATAAAATAATGAAGTCGAATTTTGAAACGATCATTTAAAATGTTCAAAACGATCGAGTCGCACGATTGACATGTGTTTTGCTCACAATTGAGAATGGTTGAGAAAGCCAACATAACTGGAAGAAGGCGGAAACAAAAGTAATTACACGGAGATGCCCAATCAACGTCGGTATGTCGAGATACTCATCCGTATAGCTTTCAGTTTACTCCTAAGTATTTTTACTGAGATGCGCCGTAAGAAGTTTTACTTCAAGAAAATCTTCACCGTTAATGAAAAAGACCAGGACTTCTCGTGAGTTGAGAAAGAAAAAATTATTTGATCGGTCACCTCGAAGAGTTTTTAGTATATAAAATATATTTACGTAAAAGGGATTAATCTCAAGTAAGTCTTTCAACCTCCGGTTTATTGTATATAAATACGCCATGATTTTGAACAACTCATCTGTAGAAGAAAACTTTCGTTATAAATATTTTTCAATATAATCTTTGTGTTTCTTCATACTGTTACCCATTCGTCATACTGTTACCCACATAATAGACCAAAACTCTACCTAGAAGCTAATTTCATATCAATTTCATATCCCGGGAAAATCTCACCGGTATCCATGATTTTCTCTTGCTCCCCTTTCGTCAATCATATCTTGTCAAGATTTGAAATTATTATTATTTAATATATGTTACCTTGTTTTTAATTGCTTTATACAGTGTTTTTGTTTTTATTTGTAAATGTTATAAAGAAGTCAATTAATAAATAGCTTTACCAGTCTTGCGTATTATTAGATTTTCATGTTTAATCACGGCATGAGACGTGTTGTCTGACAAATATATGTGTAATCTTAAATAAGCAAAGAGTATAAATATATGAGTAATATATATATATATATAGATATATATATATATATATATATATATATATATATATATATATATATACGTGTGTGTGTGTGTGTATCTGTGTGTTTTTATGTCACAGATTTTTAATCATTTGTATAATCATTGTTGTTAAGGGCATGTGGAAGAAAATCTTGTAATAATAATCTAATTTTCTCTTACTATTATTTATATACCTTTTGAGGTATATAAATAATATAATAGGAAGAAACGTCAAAGCGCGATGAGAATACAATTTTTTTAGTTGTAGTTTGTATAGTTGTATCGATAAAATATATACGTATGTGTTTGTGTGTGCGTGTGTGTATACGCGTGGTGCGTATGTGTGTATGTGTATATGTGTGCGTGCATGCGGGCGTGCGTGTATGTGTGCTTGCGCGCGTGCGTGCGTGTGTGTGTGTGTTTGTGTTCGTGTGTGTGTGTGAATGTGTAAACGTGTGTGTGAAGGTCATTAGCAATTAAGGAACTTAACAAGAAGATCCTGATATGCTTCTCGTATTGTTTTAAATAATAGTTTCTTGATCTAAGATGGGTTTGAATTACTTTGTCAGTAAGATTTACCACTATTTTAATTCAAAAGCATTTTCTGTATTATCGTTATAATACAGCCTAAAAATACACATACTCGGAATTGTACGTCTTCTATTAAAACACTATCATAAACCTAAGTAACCAATGCTAACATATTTTGTTGTCAAAAAAGGTAAATATTGAAACAATATTACAAAGTACGTGAAATAAAACTGTTCCCAGAACCAAAGAAAATATCCTGCAGATCTTATTTTGCTATGTACATTACCTCCACTGTAAATAAAACCCACACAAGTTGGTATCGTGTATCAGAAAGTAAAGAAAAACTAATTAAAAGTAATTCAGTGAATACTTTCTATTTATTGAATCTCATTTTTGTTGTACTTTTAAAGTTATCCGCTGTTATGCTATGTCATGTTGTCCATCACATGTGAGACTATAAACAATACATCAAGATAATTAATCCGGGTAAAAATAATGAATATGCATATGTTCATTTTCCATTAACAAAAGAAGGGAATGGAAAAATCAAGTAAACACGTCAAGCACTTCAACCTGTAGAGTGTCCAACCCGGCAAGCACTTCAACCTGTAGAGTGTCCCCCTAAATTGTTTTGTATTAACAATTTTATTTTTTTGATGTGCATTTTTGAGTATTAATCTAATATTAATATCAAATTAAATATTGCCAAAAACAATATACATTACGGAAAAAAACAGAAAATCATATAAAAATGACGATCCTTCACTATTATTGAAAAATCAGATAAAAAAACCATTACTTAATTTTTATTGTTAAGTTGTTATTACGTCAAGGTATTCTGAAGAGTTTAGTTTATTCAGTAGATTTAAATTTTTTATATATTCTATTATGTTGTAAAAGCGTTCTTTTAACGCATGTTCCATTAAAATAGTTAATGCTAATTACTCATACGTTTTAGAATGTTATTTATTCTCTATATCGTTATAGTTTTTACAAATGACATAATGATGAAAATTTCATACCCATTTAAAAACCTTATTGGTACAAAACTTCAAAAGAGAAAACAAACGAAACTTTCTTCTTTATGAAATGAGTACCATGAAACGTCAAATAATTGTAAGAAACTTTTAGTATTTTTAGCTTTTGACTTTATATTACGCTGTAACAACTATTTATTTACTGTAGGTTTGTTAACTTTCTTACATTAACTAAGAAAAACATGCTTAGAAGTTAATATAAAACAAATATTACTCATTTGACATTTTTCTAATAAACTGAAAGCTTTTTTAACTACGGAGAATAGGTAAAGATCGACAAGCTACTTATAATCAATTTGGTGTCTAGACAAAATTTTTTACCGCTTACAGAATGCCGTTAATAAAAACTGTAAAGTGATATATGCCTTCAGTCCTTGAAATATTAAAAAAATCTTGCCGTAACAGAATTATTTTTACTTAAACGAAAGTCGTCTAGTTTGACACTGTTTTGTTTATGAGCGAATAGTTAAAAGTTAACTGCTTTCAAATAATTCATTGCCAAAGTTACAATCTGTTATTTTACTTTATATTCTTCGTAATATCAGCAAGTTTAATTTTAGGGCCGAAATTCGCATTTTTGTTGTTTACTATTATGAAGCATATCCATATAGAATTTATATTTAACGAAAATAATATGGAACCCCGCAACGCTTACAACAATGAACCGTTAAACAGCGTTGCTGCAATATCTGCGCCGAGATCGCGGTGCGGGTCAAACATTAACCACGTAGCGGCGGCGGTGTGTAATAATTAATAGTTTTACGACGGGGTCCCGCAGACTCCGTCGGGCACGACCAACTTTTCACTTACGTCACATTACAGAGCTCTTTTCCTTGCACCGCTTTCATCGTTAGTTCTTTATTTTTTATATCACAGTGTGTGTGTATGTGTGTGTGTGTGTGTGTGTGTGCGTGTGTGTGTGTTTGTAGCCTTGAGGATAATTTATCATAAGCGTCAAATTGTGCATTGTTTTTGTACCCCGTTCTTATTTGCGGAGGTCCTGCCAGAAACGTGGAATTTGGTTTAACCTTTTCAAGTATCATAATGCAGCGAAAAAATTACAAGAAAATGAATAAATATAATTAAGAAAATATTGAGAACTAAATGAAAAAATATAATGTAAGACAAGAAAATTAATAAGCTAGATCGGGATATATTATATAAAACTTGTCAAATGCTTATCGGAGCATATATAAAGTTGAGTTAAGTAGTTGTGTATATCATATGAATTTATTGATGCAAGTAAAGTTATGTGCTAGAATATTTCTAGATTTTTTTCGATTTTTCAAAACCACGGTTGGAAAATTAGAGGAAATGGGAACACATTAGACGTTCGTCTGCAAGCTTAATATTTTACAAATAATTGCTATAAAATTTAGAAGGTAAATCGGATTTTGAAGACTTTTTACCGTCATCCCACTCGATGAGGCGAGCAAAAAATGTTTCAGGCACATCTTTATTTTTTTTAACATCTTGCTGTAAATTATTTGAGTTCTCCGCCAGGGATATTCACTTGCAAATTTCTCACATATAACTTTACAATTGTAGAAACTGTGATGCTGTGACAAACGGACGATATGACAATATTATAAGAGTTGCTTGTTCCACTACGAAACTCCCCAAAACTTTAGGAGCCACACTAATAAAAGAACAAAACTTGCACGTCAATCTCTTCATTTTTACAAGTGATACAATAACCTATATTAATTTCAAGTAGTTTAGCTCAAATCGAATAAGATGTATAATGTGTACGAAGAAGAATATAAACTGTGTCCGGGAATAGAAGTCGGACACAGAAAGAGGCTGTTCGTTGTCTATAAAGAAACAAATTGTCGTTCAAATAAAAGGTACAGCACGTCCTTTTTCTAATTATGTGCAAAAAAATATTACACATAACTCTTATTGACATCCAATACTTGCCCGGAGTGCGACGTTTACTCGGAGTGGCGATGTCTTCGCACTTTTCGCGGGTTGTTCCCCCGAGCGGCGCTGAACATTGTGCGTAAGTATCGTGTGTACGAAAAAGATTACAAATAATTATGAATATTATTACCAGTTTTCTGAAAAAACTTGTCTTTTGAATTAAAACTATTTTTCAGTCAAAGAATAACGTCTTTCTTTGTCAGACACTTATACCGTGTATATGTGTAAATAGAACCGTGTATATGGAAACCATGTATATGTGTACATAGAACCATTTTCTTCAGTTTGGCATGTAAACTATTCTGACTACTGAAATATATTACGTTTATTAAATTAGTAAACATTAATATATTTCATCATTATGTGGAAGCGTTTAACAAAAACAACGAGAATATAAAATAAAATTAACTCATTTTCTTAAACATTACATTGAATTAAAAATTAAATACAAGTCCCTTATTAAAATATAATATATTTTAAATAATTCGAATTCATGATATTTATGATAACATCCTGAGTACATTTTTAAAATTGTTTAAATTAAAACTTTGAATTATTCTTTACCAATACAATTAACATAAAGATTTTGACTTTCATTAACGCACTTGAACATTTTTATAAACGCACTTCTTTTGATGCTAAGATCAAGAACTTCGATGTACTCTATTCCTAATGACCTATTTCCTACACATATCTCTATAATATACTATAATTTGAAATTACAATAATAATAATTTTGGGTATACGTAGCTGAATAAGCAAAACAAAATTAATATATATTCTGAGGCAATCCAAGCGTCCTGAACAAAGTTGAAGCCAAAAAAAAGTTTTCAAATCTAGATCCGGTGAAAATCATATTTTTAAACTTATTTTGCACACAGGGTTTTTTTATTTATTATACGATATTGAATCATGTCACACACATATATATATATATATATATATATATATATATATATATGTATATATTAACCGTTCGTGCTGTCGATTCGCTATGAAGTAATATTAAAATATTTTGGAAATATACCGAACTGTTCTTCGATGAAAAACAATCTTTATTAGAAACTACCCTTAGAGAACTTTTCATTTTGTACATATGTTTAAAACTTACTCTTGATAGTACCGCGATATGGGAAAAACAGTATCCCACGTAAAGACAACTAATTAAAATTGAGAAGTCCTCTCAAACAAACATTAATAAATCATATTTCGCCCTTTTTTCTAATTATATTTACCCTTCAGGTTTTTTAAATTTATTTTATTTTTGGACCTTTGTCAAAACGTTAGAAAACCTATCAAGGAAGCAACATAGCTGATTGAATCGAATGAGTGGAAATTTTTTCAATGGTCTCTCAGATCCAACAATTCTGTTCTCTTCTTAATAAACTTAATGAAATTTTAAACGATTTTTGTTAACATAATAATTTACTGAATATATATTAGAGCGAGAATTCTGAAGCCTGATATATGCGAAAAACAGATAAGTTTCGTGCAAATTTTGCAGATCCCGCACTTTGTATGATATGCATACCACTTTCTGAGATAACATCTATGGCCTATTTTCTTTAAACAATCTTACAATAGTTTATTGGAAAACATTGACACAATGGCTTCAAACTCATTTTACGAATATCATCATTATACATTATTCCACAGTTGTTGCGGTATAAAATCTATGTTACAAATATCTGTACTTAGAGATAATTTGAGAACTATTATTAGAGTCAATAAATCCGCATGCATATTAAAGTATAAAGCTCGCATATCAGGAGGAAATTAGCGAGCGCTCGGCTGGACTCGATTAGTAGCGCTAAGGCCACAGCGCAACTAATCGGTATTTGGCCAGCCTTCCAAACATTCTACACAATTTCCGTTTCCATATTAATTTAAAGTAGCCATTTTCCCAAAAAAAAATAATTCTAAGGGTTTAGATATTTTCTGTATGCAAATGTTAAACGTTTCGAGACTTCAATGTTTTCATTTTTGTGTATTCAATTGCTAAATTTTTTTTAATAGTTTAACCTAAACAAATTAAAGTTTGTATGGTAAGTAAATCATATCTATCTCGCATTATATTTCAGGTCGCTAGTTAAGAATAATACTCACAAATATGAAATTGATCGTCACCAGTCTCAGTTTACTACAACCAACGGTATTCAAGATAACGTTGCACGCCGATTGCGAAACTATGCGAATAGAAGCTGTGACGATGACAGTAAAATTGCGCGGAAAAACGATAATCGTTATTATCCAGCGATTCCGCATACCACCTTTTTTAATAGTAGGTATGTTAATTTATGAATAAAATCAGTTTCCCAGAAACAAGAAAAAAAATGTTTCCCGATATACCTTTTCCGATTAATCAAAATTTAAGGAAAGATGTATATATACATTTCTAAATCGTGAAATTGTTGAAATTGATACTTAGCAATAACACACAAAAATTGAATGGACTTTATAGAACCAAGGAATAAGAAGCGCACTGAAAATCACAAAATAATGAAAATACAAGTACATACTCGTAGTTGACAATGCAGTATTTTACGATGGAATATAGCATTTTTATAAAAATAACCAAACATTCAGAGTATAAACCTATCGTTACTACATAATCAGGGGTTAGGTTGAATGGTTTCACCGTAATAGCGATATGACAACCCAGATAAATATCGCTAATTTTTCATAATACATTTTGCCGATTTAAACTAAATGCATCGCACCTGCATAAATCTTAACTAATACAAATGTAATAATATGCTCATTCGTTTTCCATTTCCTCTTTCTAATACAGACTATTAGAAAAGAGGAAATGGAAAATTATATTTATTTTCAATTCTAGTAGTAATAGAAATCGTTGTTAAATTTGATTGCATTCAATATAACGTGTACACCGGTTAAATTTAAAGAAAGAAAACGGAATAAGAAGTGATTAAGCCATCTATATCAAATAAATTATACAATGATACTTAATTAAAATAAAGATTTGTTTATTTAATGATAAACCAAAATACATCATTTACGTCCGATTGTTATTGACTGAGGGAATAAAGTCAGCTAAATTAGTTTGATATTTGAAAATCAAGGTGGCACCTTTTAAAAACAATACCTTAGATTTTCAGGATTATGTAGTCAATTACCAAAATAGAACCCTTATAGTTTAGTTATGTCCGTCTGTTTGTTCGGCCCTGTTGTCCACTCCTACCAGTTTCTACAGCTTTAAACTTATATGTATAAAATTTTGAAACCATTTGCTTCATGTGATGAACGTAATTAATGTTTATTAAAATCATATTATATGTATATATATATATATATATATATATATGTATATAGATATATATATATATATATATATATATATATATATATATATATATATATATAAATATGAACAAGGTCCTTCTTCTTAATAATACACTCTTGACAGGGTGGTTATAATCATGTTTTGGTCGGCCTTTCAGTAGCTATTCTCAAGATGCGTTTCCACATACATTTTTTTTGTGATTTATAAGCTTAGTCCATAATGTGGGACAGAGTTACCGTGATTTCTTCCCTACAGTTTTCCGTTCCTCGTCGTCCGTCGTCTTAGACGTTTCATGGAGCTTTCATTGCGAGTGATGTGACCAAAGAACTTTAGGATTCGTATTTGCACAGTTGACGAAGACTTTTCTATGATTTTAATTTCTTTGCAAATCTATACATTGGTGCAATTAGCCATCCGAGAAATTCTTAGTAGACGTCTTTGACACCACATGTCTAGTCTATCGAACTTCCAACGATCCCGTAGCCTCAACGTATGGCTCGGTTAAATATAGAAAAATTTAAAATGTATGTATATGTCGAGTTTAGGTGTGTTAGAGTTTAGGTATGTGTAGCTTTTTATCACTTTGCAGTTAGCTATAGCTTTAATTAGGGGACAACTGTTATTTGCTTGGTCTGTAGTATTAATTTTGGTTTTTCTCATAATTTATCGCGAGAGGAAAATCCAACACCCTAGCTTATAATCTTCAAAGGAGATTCGCTATTTCTTTCTCAATTATCACAAGTAGAATAGTATCGTCAACATGCCGTAAGTTGGACATTATCTCACCACTCATTGATAAATCTTTATTCCAATCTTCGAGAACTAACCGCTTAATATATTTATTGTATATTTTAAAGAGCAATAGAAACATAATATGGCTCTATCTATGTCGAAGGGTTTTCGGAAAAAAACACGAAACTGGGTGTTAATTTATTTGACTTTTTCCACGATTTATCGTAAAATGAGTTTTTGCTTATTTTGCCCTTAATAAAACTTGCTTGTTCGGGTGAGATCTCACGGGAGAATAACAATTGGAGTCCGGCATTGAAGACGGGAAAAAATATTTTACTAACTTCGGATATGAGGCAGATTAATTTTAAAAATTATTATTACACTTTTTGTTCATCCCTTTTCGGCAGTGGTATAAATAGAGAAAGTAACCAATTATTTGGTCAGTCTCCTGGATCTGTCTATATTTTACGGCAATTAGAGTGAGAATGTTTACTCTTTTGCATTGATAACCTCAATTTGGATTGAGATATTTTGATGATCTACTCGAATTTCATCTTTCACTGGTATGGATTCCTGTTCAAGCACTGTTTCGATGTGAAATAATGCCGAACGAGTATCAGTAAAAACCGAAGCATTAATAAAGATTAAATAATACAAATTCCATCCTACATCCCATTAATTCTATCCCATCGTTATATTTGAATGTTATCGTTCTTATAAAGTAAAAAGGGTAAGTGTAACACTTTTGCTAATTTTTTGTGAAATTGACTTCTTAGTTGTTCCTTATTTTAAATTAAAATTTAGAATGAAAAGATATATGAATTTTAAGGATAAACAAATGTGTTATGTCGCAATAATATATCGTTTTATTTTTATATTCAATTTAATTTTATTTTATATAGAATAAAAAGTGAAAATCAAAAATATCATTTTCTCTTCTCCTATGATATAGATTTATTAAAAATTTTAACATATTTTTTTTTTGGTTCCTGTGTTAGAATACATACAGAAAAATATTGTGTTAGCATTCGAATTTCTTTGATCCGCCAAACAAACGAGGAGTATAATTTTTCTTTTTTTTCCAACCATGTTTTATTTATAATTTTGTATTCATTTCACTTTTCATTTGAATTAAGTTGGATAATTATTTTCAGCATAAATATTTAATTATAGATTTTGGTAAAATACCAATTAATATTCACAGGTCTATTAAAATTTTTCCAATTTTTTTATTTACACCATCATCACGTTTTCATAATGGCGAGCAGTAAAAGTTTATTTCAGGTTTAATTCTTGACTTTTATTTATTATAACGGATGTGTAAAAAAAACTTGTACTATCAAACATTTTAATAAAATAAACATTTATGAAATACATTAAAAAACAATCACATCAAATTATTATTCGAAAATTAATTTAATTATTTACTATTAACTACAGATATTGTGCAGAATTTCTAGTATTTTTAATAATTTATATTCGGTTATAAAAAAACAGTTTTTAAAAATAGTTTTTTAAAGAAGAAACCATAAAATGAATAATATTTTACAGCTTATTTTGTAGTCTAGACTTTGTTATTTATTTAAGTTAGTTCAACATTTCATGTTTGACAATACTGCTTTGAATTTGGTGAGCTCTTCGGTGTCCTTAATTAAAATGCTTTTTAATACACCACAAAGCTTTTCAGAGTAATTATGGAATAAGCACGAGCTTTCAGTTCCGTCGGCAGTATCTACAATGCACGCCCACTTTGTAACAGTGTATTGCGTACATCGTCGCAAAAAACGATTTATATGAAGAAGGCGGGCTGATGTCCCATTGTGGGATTTGTCGTCATTTACGACATGACACTCACTCGCCATCGAATGTTTGCGTATAAGAGAGCAAAAATAGGAATTAAATAATTTTAATGTACTCATAAAGTAGGTTCTACGTCATTATGCTGGATCGCAGGTAGTGAACAAATTTTGAGGACCGCCAACCGGCGCGCGTCCGCGTCGCTTTTGTCTTCGCGATTATTTAGTACATATCTATAAACAAATAACATGATTACTGCAACTGTACGGTTGGAAAAATATCTGTCCCAACTTTATTGAAAGGCTTATTGCGCGATAATTTAAAGGCGGCATTTACAATGGCTATCCAAGAAATAAATTTAAGCCAAGTATCGCAGTATCTTCCAGCTTGTAAAAGGATTAATTTCATGTCACAGGTGAAGACATTTTTTCCTGAGTACAAGCAAGCAAAGTCGCGGATGATATACAGGTACATTAATTTTGTTAAAAAAACTGACTGCTGGTTAAATGTTTCATTTCATATCACATCTGATGTATTTAATGTTTTTTTTTTAAATATATTATTCTATTAACATCATATTTCAGATTGCAGTAAAGTATTAATCGATTGTAAAACGATTGAATTTCCACGTATTTAAGTATGACTGCAGTTTCGTGTACCATTTCATGAAAAATTTAATTTTACATTATTTTTTAAATTACAAAAACTGACATCTTTCCTTCACAATCATTATATTTTAATAATGTTAAAATCATTGTGTTAATTTTAAAACCATTGCATTAAATATAAAAACATTTTTTCAAGTAAGTTCTTAGATGAGAGTAACTGCAAATATCGAGGTATGGAGCGGTAAAAACATTATAAAATATATATTTATTTTGTATATTGGAAAACGTCAATCACATAGTTACTGTATCTAGTACTATAAATAATCATATGGGAAATTAATATCGTTGAATCATATTAGTGGTTCTTGAGGTGACCAGGATTCTACTGCCCGCGTTATTATTCGAGTGTTATTTTTGGGTTCTTGAAAGTGAGTACACTTCTTGGTCTTGTGAAAAAAATAACCATTGTAGTAGCATGTAACTAAAACATTACGCTCTTTGATTGTCTTAATAATTTATTTTCTAACTTTAATCTAAAACTAAGACTTTTTTCTTCTAAATGCTTTAGAGAAGAAATAAGTTTTAAGTAGGGAAGTATAATTTTACTGTTTCTGTTTTTTTGTAAATACTGCTAGTTACTTTTTATTCCCGTGTACCGATATAATATAAGTTCTGTAGAATCCTAATTGCAAGTATTATCTAACTTGGAATAAAAAGGAAGAATAGACCGACCGTAACTGTATACTCCTGCAATTAATACTAATGCTGCTAAATACTTAAAAGGAATATATATGAGAGAACCGTATTTTTACGCTGAATATAATGGCGCTGAAAAAAATGTTTGTGTTTAATATTTGATTTATAAATGTTATTATAATACGTATGTTACTAGTTTCAATAATTTTAATTTCATAGAACTAGACCAACATAACGAGGTGTAGACCACCTTCAATTCGCACTACTCAATTCTATATTGGGCTGTCTGGATCCAGTTTGTTTCCGTCACTTTCATTATATCATCTTTCCATCTGATTCGCAGCCGCCCAACGTGTTGCCAAAATTTTGCATCATGAATCCGACTTTCGAGCAATGTAGCCAGCCTACTACCATTTAAGTTTTGCCACTTTCTTGATAATGTCAGCAATTTAGCTTTGTCTCCGAAGCCACTTATATGTTTTGCGACCAAACTACGATTAAAAAAACAACGATTAAAGAGATTCTTACCAACTTTCTTTCCATCTCTTTTTGAAAAACGATAAGTTTTGCAGGACAGCTTTTGTTGTTACCCAAGTTTCGGCTCCGTAAGTGAGGACTGATTAAATATGCGTGATTTTAAGTGGTTCTTTATGTTCATTTTAAAGGCGTACTCGAGTTTGGAGAAGGCTGCTCATCCCAGCTGTATGCGTTTGTCTACTTCGTTGATCTGGTTCTTTTTACCCATCTGTAGTTCTTGGCCCTAGTATACATACTTATCTACGCGCTCAAGTGCAGTATCATCCAAATTTATAGTCGCGCTATAGGTTTCCCAGGTGATGACTTTTGACTTATCAAGATTCATTTCTAGCCCAATTGAAAAAGTTGCCTTTACACGGAGGTGAATTCTTGAATAAAAGCTTTCACAAGTCGCCAGAAAACAGTTTTGCAGAAAGAGTTTTGCAATATTCAAAAAGTTGTAGCCAACTTTCTGAACCTCATGGATAATCAAAGATTCTTCAGAAAATTTTTCGCACACATAATGTAACACACATAATGCATAATATGACCTGAAACTGGCGCTAAAATATACACAAGCAAATTTGGGTGCAAAAGATATGCACAAAATTAATGAAAAATTTATCCTCAAATAATTTTTTTTTAACTTCGATTATATCTGAGGATTTCAAAATTTTTTTTTAATAAATATTTTATTGGTTTCAATATAATAAGAATAATATAAACGTACAAGTGTTTGATATTCACGCAATCTTACATCACACCAGAAATATTTTTAACTATTTATTACATTTTGTTCTATAATTTTTACAAATGTATTATATACCAATATACACCTAATAATTTCTATAATTTTACACGTGTATTATATGTAGACATACCCCCCACATTTCTATAATTTTACACATTGCAGACATACCCCCCCCCCCACATTTTTATAATATTACACATGTATTATGTGCAGACGTACCCTCCCCCCACATAAGTGATTACAACAACACTTTTATATTTGAAAGTGGTGACTTACATTAGTAATGTAAGCTTTATAAACAATCTGAGAATTTACAGATTTCTGAAAGACCCTTTATATTTCCACTTTTTATGGATAAATATAAAAAAATTCAACATGTCAGTGAGAGGACACACGACACAAAAGAAACTTCTTATGCTTTTCTATATATATATGTGTAATGGTATAATCTCTCTGTCTCTCATGTTCTGTCCGTCCGTATCTCTTTCTCTCCGTATTACGTAACCAGAATTGTTAAAAAAGTAAACCACATAGATATTTTTAGTATACAGAAAGAACCGAAGCTTCTAAAAAAGTGTCATTTCCATTTCATTGATGCGTTCGCGGCGTTTCATTTTTTCTCACTTTGCTCTCCATTCCAAATGTCCCTTAAGAAGTTTAGCTTCTAAAACAAAAGCACACGTATAATAAACCTACGAAACATGAAAAAATTTACCTCGCATTTGAACTCTGTTCTCATGCGTCTATTTAATTGTCCAAATATGCAAGAGTTCAAAGACTCGAGACAAGAAAGGGATTATTTTAAGCATACCAAACAATTTTCGTCTACACGTTAATTAATAATCCACAACAGTTAGTTCAAAACATGAATGTATAATATTTCTTTTACAAACTCTTGAAATTGTTAATGGAAGTTAACTGAAATAATTGTTTTCTATAATTATAATAAAATGCTAATTTATACAATTTTTTAGGTTCTTCAAAACCATACCACAATTCTTAAAAATTTGGGTATATTGCACGTTACATTTTAACAGATCTATTCAATGAAACGTGTAATGGATGTAGTAGACGATTGGATGTAGGAAATATATATTTTTTAATATTTTGCAAATTAATAGCGATAGTCTTTTTTAATATTACTTCTTTTAGTATATTACATATTATTTGAGACTTCCATAAGAAACATACACTTGCACAATTTTATCCTTATAAATCTCAAATTGTGTAAACTGTGACAGATATACAAAAAGAAAGCGGATGAACGTGGCCAAATTATAATAGTTCTTTGTTTTTCTATAGAATTATAAGAATTAAGTAAACAAAAAAAATAATATTAAAACGACCATAAAATAGAGAAAAACGTATAAAAATATCAAATGGCAAATTATTTACTGACAAAATGAGATAAAAAGAGCATGATGTGATAAAACCAGGTGCAAGTATCCCGATGAAAAAAAACTTTTCTGGTAGATTTTTAGGTAAAATTTTCAAAACAGTATTTTCCAAAATTTTAAAGTTTAGTTTGTTCTGTAGTTTAAAAAATTATGTAACTCTTAAAAAATATATTTGCACACAAGACGACCAAGAAACCAAGCTATGATTTTGAGTAATGAAAACTAAAAATCTGCATTAAAGTTAAACCGTCCACAGAGATTTCTAAAAGTGCTAAAAAAAGCAAATGATGTGGAAAATATGATAGTCATATAGAAATCCTCAGTATACATGTGTTTCTTTTTATCTAAAATCATATTATATTTTTTACGATATTTAAAACAATTACTATTTAACTTCTTAATACTACAGAGTAACAATGTACTAATTATATCAAAAATTGCATAAATACTATCTTAAAATTTTAGCGAAATAAAATATTAATTATGTCAAAAAATAATTAAATAATATGTTTTTAAAATAAGCGCATTTTTTCCTAAACAATGTTAATTATTGAAATTTTATGTAGAGATCAGAAAATGATAAATAGTTTCATATAGGCTTTTGAATTTTCATCTAAGCTCGATAAAATTAAATCGATCACATTCACGTACCTAGTGATATGATCATGTTATTCTGCGAAGAAAATACTTTAACATGGGAACTAGATTGATAAAGTCAATCTGTTTTCTCTATAGTTGCCAGCAAGATATTGTCCGGACAGTATGTCTGTGAAATAGATGTCTTCATTTATTCAGAATGAGATTCGCCTTAACATAAGGTGAATGAATATCGGCTGCGAGCCGAATTGGAGTAATAAAAATGTTCAACAATGTGTGCTGCAATAAGAAATACTGAATGCATCTCCGGATATGACAAGACAGGTGATAAAATTGACGTTGGAACAGGAGTAACCATAAAACTAGACAAACTTGCGGACCACTAGTGGTTGGCTTCGGGGGCATGGCGATGCTAAGATAATAGACGATTCAGGTATTCGAAAGTTACTTTTTTTTTTATCATCTACTCTACTACGGATAATCTTTTATATATTCATTGTAGGTTACGATTATTCAAGAGTACTTCGTTTTATTTTGTATTTATTTTTTTGTTTTACAACTTTACTATAGTTCTTGTATTTGCATGAGATATTTAGCTCGTCTTAATTAAACGCCTTTTAGAATAAGTTTTATTAATGAAGACTGAATTGTTTGCATTGAATGTAGTTTGGTTTTAAAGTGTAATCGGAGAGATTAATACTTGAGCACGAATGGCGATTATTGAGGTTTTGAGTACTTTATTTTTCTGTAAAGTGTTTGGTTTCTACGTGTAAAAGGAACTATATATTAAAACATGTTACAAATGGTATTATTTCAAATGTTATAAATAGTATATTATTAAACTCGTGGATTGTTCTACTTCTGAGACGTTAAAAAGACATAAGCGACTTTTGCATGTAAAGCTAATACCAGATTATAGTTAATTTATATTTATTAAGCGTCAACTGACGAGTATAAAGGCAGAAGTTTTATTATATTAATTAAGATTATTTTTCATTTACGAATTATTATTGTGTTCATTTAATTACGCGTCCAGCTGGAAAGACGTATCCGTCACCAAGGGAAGCGCATCATCCGATTTTATCGTCACTCGCAGATGAAAATGGTGCTAATAAGGTTTTCCATTTCCAAATATTTTAGGCCAGTTTGCCGATTTTAAGGATTTCGGAAGTATTTTGAAAAAAGTTACACATAAAATTGGTCGAGATCCTCTAAACTTCAAAACTTACCTTGAGGTGGGTTCCATGCAAGTTCACACCATTTCGGAAACAACATTTGTCGATAACTGTAAACGGTTTTACAGACTCTTTTTGTAATATATATAGAAAATTAAAGATAAAAAACCTGGATTAAACACTCTGATCCAAAATGTGAAAACGACTTGATGTAATGGTACGTTAAGTTAACAGAACGGAAGAAGTTCCGTTCGCAAGAAGAAATTTAATTATAGTTTTGTGAGAAATGTATATATCATCGACAATGTTTTGCATGTTATTAAGTAGATATAAGGAAAGGTTTCTTAATATCATCGGATACCATTACAATTGAACTAGCCAAAATAGGTGATTAAAGAAAACCTATGTGGAAAATGGGCGAAAGTTCTTCGCTTCTCTTCTTCACTGCAAAACTCCCTTTACAAGGCGTAAGTTAACAAAACTCTATCCAATTGAAGATTTGAAGGAATTAGTTATCTATAGTTCAGACTACCCATGATTATTATTCTATTTTAAAATTTTGATCGGGAAATAAATAAGGATGACCAATAAGGCTCAACGAATATTATCTTGAAATTTTTGCTACTTTGATTCGTGTTCTGTATTCGTACCACTAGCATTTTTAGGTTAGTTTCCATTGACTGATGATTTTGTAAATACAAACGTATACCTTTTAGCCCCAATAGTTAATTTTGGAAGGAAGGATGCTGAAATGAAAATGAACATTTCTTGAACAGTTTTAAAGAAAAATAGTTTTTTTTTTCTTAGCCGTGTTAACATCTAAATTAGACAAAAGGTTGTTTTTTGTTGCATTTTAGTGCAAAAATTTAAAAAAAATCGTTCCGAGATTCGAATACTGTATTTCCTGATTCAAATTTTATTACTTTACCGTTTTGTCAATGACTCACGTAAAGTATTGAAAAAATAAAGAGATATGACTTTTTTACAGATTCTAAATTTTGTAGTAATTTAGTTTAAAACTAGCTTTTTATTTAAGTTAATTTTTCCAATTTAACTGTCCAAATGTCATGATTATAAAATATTCTGAAATATCTCCATAAATGTTTTGCAACATTAAAACAGTATGATGATCATGGTTAAAGGAAAAAATTAAAAACCACTTCATAAAAAAAGTTCTACTATGAAGGTAAACTTACGTTAATTGATCGATATAACGAGTGCATTAATGTTAACGAGGATATCGATCAAATTAAAAAAAATACAATTATTATTCGTGCGTCGCTGCTCTGTAATACCTACATGCGAAAATGATTTAATCTACATACAATCTATGTCTGTATCATATAGCCAAGTCAATAAAAATCTAAAACACAGCTAATTGTCTCATCTCCGAAAGGACTAATTTTTATGCGCGTGCTTTCTTTCAGCTTCTATCTTTTTCTTCGTAGATCGTGAGTCGTGACTGGGCCATATTTTTTATCGTTTTAGATAAGTGCCACCAATATGTAGAGTATAACTCATTGCATATAATAAAGTAGACGATTAGCAAATAAAATTTTGACTTCTGTGTCTAAAATAAGTAAATTGGCGAAAGTTACTGAGAGATGTAGATTGATGTAATACGTAACGATTAGAAATATGTTATATAATTATATTTTAATTTTTCTCTTTGAAAAAGTTTTTAAATATTTTAATGCTTGCAAATCATAGGTCATATTTTTGTCTAAGTCCTAAGTTTTTTTGTTTAAGTCCTTTCAACACCAGCCCTATTGTCATACCTCCACTATTTCTCCAACGCATCGTATGAATGTATCACGCCTAAGTCGCAATTGTGATGACGTAGACCAAGTAGGCGTAGACGTCGCTGATTACGTAATTGAATTACTGGGCCATTAATGTACCGAACGGACCGAGTAAGGATGCGCAGTGAGATTCTGTTTAGTTTTAACTAGCGTCATACGTGTTGCTCGTGACGTCAGTATTAATATTGTAAATTAAAAATTATTTTGTAAATACAATGGACGCATACATATAGTATTTTTACATATATATATATATATATATATATATATATATATATATATATATACATATACATATATATATATATATATATATATATATACATGTTTGTAGAATCAATACCATTGGCAAGGGAGTATGAGTAACATATTCCCTTGCCATTGGTATTGATTCACTTAGAATAAAGTAATGATATTAATTTCTAGTGACGAAATATAAATTTTACGAAAGATAAACATTAAAAGGGGTTAAATGAAAGTACGTGATGTAGTATTATTTCTACTTTCTTTAATTTCTTTACCACGAGCTAGGTTTCGTTGTATTACAACATCTTCAGGTGGGCTATTAGCAAAGATACCTTTGCTAATATCTTTGTTAATAGCCCACCTGAAGATGTCGTAATACAATGAAACCTAGGTCGTGATAAAGAACTTAAGGAAAATAGAAATAATACTACATCACGTACTTTCATTTAATTGTGAATAATGAGTTTCTACAAAATTAACGAGAAATATATTCAATAATTAAAAGTGGTCTTGCAGAAATTTAATAAATGTACGAATGCAAAGTTAAATAAAAGGAACAAAATCATTTTGAATAAAACAAGCCATAACATTTAACTTCTTAATAATCAAAATTAAAATTTTGCAACTGACAACACTTGAGTCATAAGTAGTGGAAAGTTAATATGCCTTAAAAATGAGGTGAAAGAAGCCGTATCTAGTCATTATGCACAAACATTGTAAATATAAGTCCTTTGTACGAACTCAGTTATACTATACTTATATTCATACTTGGCACTATTGAAGTGAGAGCAAAGGCATACACGATAAAAGAGTTTTAATAAATAATGTCAATAACTAGTTTGTATTAATCAATTGTTGTAAACCTAAATACTATTGTAATATTTTTTACTTGTCATATTGTGGTTCCAGTAAGTCGACAATCTACATGCTTAGTTTTCCAAGTTGCCGAAAATGTTCAAGAAGTGAATAGATAAATAGAATCAACTTTATTGCACATTTCCTTATAGAAATAAAAGAAAGTGAATATTATTTTAATGGCATTTTTTTAAATTTGTGATGAGGTCACATTAGTTTTTTAAAAAGTTTGTAAACCTAAGTTTTGTGTCTTTGTGCTATATTCTGTAAATTTACTCTCTTTCTCTCTCTACCTTTTTCACTTCCATCTTTGCCTGTTTTTTTAAATAGCGATCTTTTATATGTTTTTTGCTCATGCTTAATTAAGCAATCCCGCTACAGTTTTGTTAACTCATACCAATATGCGGAAATAAAAATTTAAGGAACATTATAGTAAAAACAAGCACAGCCCGCGAATCTTATTTTTAGTAAATTATGTGAATGTTAGATATTCATGTGTAAAAATCTACGAGCAGAAGAAAACCGTGAAATAGAGATTGAGTCAATTTAGAAATTAAGAGAGTACAAAGAGAAATACAGTTTCTAATTTTCACTTGATATGAGTTTTTTTTTCACTATAGAACCCAAAACTTTATTTTCCAAACATACGTGCTACTTATTTATTAGAAAAGTTTAACTTTAATCCATATTGGAGCATCCATGTTAAAGAACACGACAGTTACGTTTCAAGCGTAAACAGGGATATACGAAAATATCTAACGTTTTAAAATCACTTTTATTTTTTGTACAGAACAAGATATGTATCTTAATACTTATTTATTAGAAAAGTTTAACTTTAATCCAAATTGGAGCATCCATGTTAAAGAACACGACAGTTACGTTTCAAGTGTAGACAGGGATGTACGAAAATATCTAACGTTTTAAAGTCACTTTTCTCTTTTGTACAGAACAAGATATGTATCTTAATACTTATTTATTAGAAAAGTTTAACTTTAATCCAAATTGGAGCATCCATGTTAAAGAACACGACAGTTACGTTTCAGGCATAGACAGGGATATACGAAAATATCTGTTTTAAAGTCACTTTTCTTTTTTGTAGAGCCCTAAAATCAGCCTAATATTATTCATGTAGTTAAAAGAGCTGCTAATCAATAAAACGAGATTGCTCCACCTCGGGTCCGAATCAATTTCAGCGCTCGTGCCAAATGCCATTAACTTCATTCCACTAAATCTCTGGTTTTACATCTAGCTACGTCCGTGTCCACAATTTAAATTCATCCTCGCTGCAAACTACGAATTCAATCACCACAGGTTTGACTTCAGTTTATTTCCGGTCTTCCTTTAAGGTTTGAGTAGTCCAATGTAGAAGTTAGTATGGAGAGGACTAACTAACTTTTATTGTGGAGGTCGTAAAATATAATTGGTATGTATTACGCTCTACATCGCGGATACTGACTTGTTTTAGTGATTTCATAATGGCTTTCACCTTTTGAGGGTTTCTTTATTATATACTAATTAAGTTACCTATAAATAAATTAAGACAGAATTGAAATAATGTGCTTTGATAATGATTTTTGCTCCCACGTTTCGATAGTGTTTGTGAATTTTTCATATGCGGAAATTAAGTATTTTTATCAGTTTTTGTAATCATATATAGTAATAAAGTAAGCATAATTGTTATTCAAGGAAATTTCTTGACATTGGCTTATAATATTGTATACGACGAGGCTCATCTATTTCTTTATCACTTTTTGGCCTATAAGTTGCCATCTTACATGAAACGATCCAGCAAAATATGAACATAAATTATCACGACATAACATATTGGCCAGCTGTGAGTTTGAAGTTCTATTTTTATTACT
This sequence comes from Druceiella hillmani, assembly GCA_039881145.1. Lineage (NCBI taxonomy): Eukaryota > Metazoa > Arthropoda > Insecta > Lepidoptera > Hepialidae > Druceiella > Druceiella hillmani. Next base: position 38,626,762 of record JAYKKI010000003.1, on the reverse strand, counting down.
ATTCATATGGTAGCTTTGAAATATTCAGATGTTGCTCGGCAAATATTCACGTTTAATAATCATAGTAAACCAGAAGATTGCTTACAAAAATCTTGCTACTCTCAACTTTCAACGAAACTTTTCAACTAAATGACAAACTACATTTATGCACGTATTTAAGTTATAGATACTATCACAACTGTGTTATTGTAAGCAACGTGCACGGCTGGGACGGACAGCGAATGACTCTGGTCAGGCGGCGAAGCTCGGGCGGGCGGGCGACCGAGCTTTATCATTGTGACCCGCCGACGTGTCGACTGAGATTGCAGTCGTAAAATAAAATATAACTTTTGGCTGCCATTATATTTCATAACGGCTTTAAATGACGGCCATTACTGTGTTAAATTTTTTGACTATGTCAGCGTATGATAGAAGCTGGTACAATCAAATGAACTAATGTGTAGTTGATTTTGTTGTAATGAAATCGGTGAGAAGAAAAACAAATTTAAAATGTTTAACTTAATGCTGCTACGAGTTTAGGGAATCGTTAAAAATATTCAAGGGTAACGATGGAGAAACGAGCATGACTGAATTACATTATCAGTGTTAAGACTGGTAACATTTGCGCAGAAGCTACATCTACCGTCAAGATTCCTAGGCGTCTACATTCCCGGCAATGGTCCGGCCATATTTTCCTGCTACTAATTCATTCCCGCCACCTATCCCTTCCTCCTTCTTTCCGTCTCATCATTTTCTATTATATAACATAACTGACTGAGATTGATCATATTTATTCTCTTAATTATATTTATTCTGCTAATTAGAGTAACTTTTAGCAAGAGTCAGTTTTTGATATTAAGTTTTAAGTCCAAGTTAGAAATTTGGTTGTACTTCAATTACCCATTTAAGTATGTAAACATTAATTATGCAAAAATAGGATTTATTATTTTAATGGTATTGGCATATTTCTATAATTTTTTTTTTTTTTTCGTTTTCAGTAGTTTTGTAATAAAGGATTGGATATGAATGGAAGTAAATTTAAAAAATCTTGTCGTCAAAAACTCAGTTTTTTGACAAGAAGGTTTGTTTAAAATATACAAAACTAATTACCTATTCACACACGAGGAACGATGCCCTATTTTCTTCTTTTTATCAAAATTTTAATTCATGAAACTTTGCCATAATATTAGTAATTCAGGTAAGTATTAATAAACTTATCAACCTTACGGACAATTTTACTACATTTGAAATTTTATTTCACGAAAAACAAGAAACAGAAAACGAGATTGCATCAAAGTATATATAGAAATAATTAATGTAAGAAGTTATGCATGAGTGAATAATTATAAGAGTATCAAACAACTCTTATTAAAATTTCTCCAGCAAGACTGTTAGAAAATTAGACAATTCCTCGCGTCACACTCGCAATATATGAATGATATTGGAAAACTCTCATAAACTTCAAAATTTATCGTAATTTTGAAAGTGCATTCTGCTATGTAAGCTTCTCAGCAGCCGTGACCGACGGAAATCCCTGTAATACCAGCTCAACTTCTTCGCTACGTTGCTGGCAAGGGCGTCGACCAATTTGTCTCGTATCAACCGCAAATATTTAACATCTCTTTTCTTGAGAACTACACTCGGCACGACCATAGTAAAGACTGCTAGTCCAATCCTTCGTGTTTAAGCGCTTCCATCAACCGATTCCTTCGTTCCATTGTTAATAAGAACTTGATTCTTTGTTTTACCAATTTGGTTCTGGGTTACCCTACTCATAGTAAATCTTATATAATATAGTAGCTTAGGCACAATTGTTTTATAAAATGAAGGTTAAAGAAAGCAAACTTATATTTTTTGTGTCTTGATAGTGTCAAGATGTAAACCTGTCTTAAGGAATTAATTTCTATACTGCTACATGTTATATTCAACGATTAGGAAAAGGTATGATTAAGAATTCTAGGTGTAGATCTACTTGTAACTATATTGAAATTATTGTCAATTTTCTGAGTCCTTGTAAAATAGTAAGTTTCTTAAAAAAATTGTCTTGAATGCTGCGTTTTATTAATTTACATAACTTTCAGTTCGACTATTCATTTTATTGAATAGTTTCGACTATTCATTTTATTACCTCCAGCATCACACGTTTTGAAAATAGTTAGCAGTTCGTTTCATTCACTTTTCTCTGAAATGTTTCGGGATAATTTCTTTTAACGTTTTAAGTCTAGCACGATCAATCAAATAACATTTTCATATGGACGTCTCCTTTTATTTCAATTGCCTTAGCATTTACCTTAATAACTCTTCAGCGCAGTTCTTAACCTATTTCCACACTATAATTCATCACTGATTTAAATTCATACACATAATAAAACTATAACAGAGTAAATTTTGTATATCGAAATTATTTCAAAACGTGTGATTCTATGGAGTATAGGTTTATAATAGCATCCAGAAAATATGTGTTTACAATTTTTGTCTAAACGTTTGTCTGTATCTTAATATGTTCTTCAATCACGCACAATCTACTGGAGGGATTTTGATTAAATTTGTTAAGATTACAGTTTATTCCCTCGAGAAAAATCAAGTGAATCCGTAATTTTACATATATGAATAAAGCTGTGGGATACAAGTTAATAATAAAATCAAAACACATATAAAACACAATCATAAACACAAAAGAATAAAAAAGGTAAATATAACAGACAGAGAAAATAATCTAGGGAATATTCAAGAGGTATACAATTATAAAGGCGAAGTTTAGATTCAATATAAAAATATATTTAGATAAATACAAATAAAATAGACGCAGTTAAATACATACCGACACTAAATGAAAATATTATTTTGTAATGTTTCTACTACACGTGTAAACATAAATTGTTGTTTTTCTATTTTTACAAAATTGGTTTTATTATATAGTCTGTAATTACTAAAAAATCGTATATAATCATACATTCGATCGTTCATTCATCCCATTTAAACCAGAATCATACTTCATATGTGTTTTCTTTTTGAAGATACGAATAAAAAATATTACCATTTAGTTAAATATTTAAAATTTCTAAGCGATCCCAATCCGTTATTAGAAATCTATTCTCCCACTTAATTATTACTACTTTTTGAATAATATAAGAGAGTATTAAACATAAATAAAGTATTTGAAATAAAGACAAAACAATCCTTAATTCTTGTAAACTATTATAAAGAATTTTCTCATCCTCTGGTGCAAGTGACATCAATACGTAATTAAAGTAATTTTGGATTTAAAACTTTAAAAAAATAAGTTTAATTATGGGTTCATAATATAACTATACATATACTTCGATACCAAAACGAGTCCCACAAATACCAAACGAACTATCTTTTTCAACCATAATGTAAACGAAATCCCTATTCCATTTCAACGGCACGCATCAATCACTGGGTGGTTCGCTAAATCACTGTAAAACCACATCGTGGATACAAAAGCGCGCTTTGCACAACGAATATGTCAGCAAGAGCCCACGGGGCACTTGACATTTCTGCGAAGACCGGCAGCACCACACTCCAGCCGGCACATGCCGTCGAATAGGTGTAAAGCCAGATTGAGGGCTGCGTTGTGCCCCACATCGGATCAACCCTCCGAAAAATGTATTGACATTAAAATGTCCCGATGGCGTTAGGGTCACTCCTACCGGATTATGTAAAACGCCATCGGGATATGTTAATCTTTCATATGTTAATCTTTTATTACAATATTAATATTTTATATTTTTAGCCAAGTAAAAGTTTATGCTTACTGCATTTTAAAAAAAATATGATAAAAGAATCAAAGTACGATCGATTTCTTTATATGTTATGTGAGATTTCAAGACCATAATTTTAGATTATACCAAATTATGTAATATCAGGATGGTGATAAAAATAAACAAAAGTAAAATTATTAAGGTGCTTCAAAAACAAATATAAAATATTGATAGCTAAATTATTTTGAAGAACCTAAGGAATAGATAGCCACAAAGTACCTAATGGAAATATAAAGATAAAAATATTTGCATGCATTTATTCACTAGTTATATACTATATTATGTCTGTAAAAATAAAGAAAGGGCATGTTCTCAACATTGCATATTTATGTTTTGTATAATTAGTTGTTGTTTTGTTAATTTTTTTTTGTTTTATTTGACTTATAAAAAAAGTTATTATCATTTTCTCATCACACTTTATTACATATTATACTCTATATAGTAAAACGACGTTAAATTCACCCAAAAATTAACTTGACAGTTTATGTGGCTATTTTCACACAGTGCCAAAATACGATTTAAACATGTACGCAGCGAACTCGCATGATCTTGTGTGGCGGGAAGCAGATGCAGGGAGTGGCTAACAAATGCGATTGCCTGATTACCAACTAGTCCGAGCGTGTTCGTCGTTGGTGTCTTTAGTGTGGTGTGTAAATATGTTTCAATGATATATAGATATTCAGTTTTCAGTAAGTTTGTAGTTTATTCACTTAAACATATCTGGATTTAGGCAGATTAAGATATTTACTCGTAATTTGTGATTTATTTGGTGGTATACATGGTTTTTAATTTATTTTTGGTTAATCTTGTGTTTATTTGTATCCACAATTAAACTACAAATATCAGGACATATAAAAGAAAACTGGACCCCAAAAACTATAAAAATAATTGCGATGAAAACTTCGCAAAAGCCGTTGCGGAAGTGAGAGCGGGTATATTTATCCAGGTTCCCGTTGTTAAGAAGAAAAAAATTAACAGGATCATAATTCTTAACAAGATCCATCACGTGTAAGGAATCCGGAGCATTCCACTTTTTTAACGCCTCAGAAAGAAAAATTACTAGTTGATACCTTGAGTTTATTAGCAGATCGGAGTTTTACTTGCACAAAGATATTTATTAAAATCGTCTTTAAAATGTTAATCAATCGCCAGAAACATCTAACCGTAAAGGGAATTAGTGAGTCCAAAGGAAATCAATGATTTTTCGAAAATTTGAGGCCAGTTTTGGAGGAGACAAGTACAGCTCTTTTTTATAATTATCATAAGACAAATTATACAGATCTAAAGGGTAAATATTAGATTAGAAACAATTATGAGATTCAAAGTATAAGGTTGATAAACGTCCTAGTACCCTGGGGGCTTGTTCCTCGGGGTACTAGAACACGTCGAAAGAATCCAAGAGCATTCTAAATCATCAGTCGACATCTTGATCTCTACCACGGCTGAAGAAAAAGTAATTCCTCCCATCATTGCCTATAAATCAAAGTACCTTTACGGCAACCAGACAGAGGGTGGACCACCTAAAACTATTTACAGGAACAGTAACAGCGCGTGGTTTGACATGAACCTCTTCGAGGTATGGTTCTTCTAAATATTGTTACCGTTCATTCCGGAACACAGAGTTGGAAATTAAAAAGTTGTTGTCATTGGTGACAATTAGTTATAAAAAGTCTCATTTTCCCCTTGAACTTGATTCATATGCTGCAACGTCTGGATGTGGGCGTCTATGGTTCTTTAAAGGAACAATACAGGAAGATTCTAGATAATTTGGAGAAAAGAATAAAGAACATGGGGGGCCTTTCTAAAGAAAAAAATGGGCATGCTGCTGAAAACATTGATGAACGCATTAGCTCCCATTATAACGAGCAATTTACAGAGCTGCTGTCTGGTAGAAAAGTAAGAAAAAAGTGGCATGAAAATAAGAAAAACGACTGGCTTTCATTCCGATGTTATACACGATATTTTAAACAAGCAAAGAAAATTACACGTACTTTTTCCTTCCTTAAATATACGAATATTTTCGCGTTTTAGCTACTGTATGTATATATGCGGATTAATGCACTTTTTCATAATTCAAAATTTTATATTTCTATATGAAACGGTATGAGGATATTTTAACACTCTTGAGGATATTTTTAACTATATATCTAGAAATAATTTACTTAAAATTCTCAAATAAACGGACACATGAATGAGCTTTTTATTGAGTCTTTATTTGACACGCGAGAGACCGTGTATGATACAGCTTTTTTTCTTTTTGGGATACGGAACCCTAAAAGGAATATTTAAAAACTGTCTGTTCATCGAAAGAAAATAAAATAGTAGATTATGGAAATACTTAGAAGAATTTTCCATATGTATGACTGTACATTTGTCACCAAATATATAACACATAACAGTAACCTCTTAAGAAAATTAATAAAAGATATTTTATATAAGTGTTTGCAGTGCTTATTTTCACTCCGTCCAAGGAAAACTTAACCGTACATGAGAACAAATAATTTGCTTTTTCTTTGGCCTCAAAATATATGACAATTTATCTAATATTCCATAAGAAAAATATGAAATATAACTTGAACTTCAAAAAAAGTCATTCGTAATTATTTTGATTTTGAATAACAATAAACACGAAGTATTTATGTTTTCCACTAAGGTCTTCGTAAAACAAGAGTTATCATTGAAATAAAATCTTTACTTTTATAAGACTTTACATAAAAGAACTCCATCCTATTGTAAGTTCTCATTTCTAAAATGTAATTTAGCTTAATTTTAGCACCATACAAACCGATAAATGTCTTGGTGTATAAAAGATTTTTACAATTAAGTTTTTGTTCATATCATGAATGAACTGTTGTCTTAAATATATTATCAACGATGCACATGAGTAAAACTAAAATCCGTACCGTTGGAACATAAATGATTACCGTAATTACGGTAACTCAATTAGGATACCAAACATTAACATTACACATGTAGTTAAATTACAGCAACAATATGTTTGTAGGTCGATAATATTGTAAAACATGATTAGTACCCATATGAGCAATCTAGAAAGGAACTTTTTGGAAGAATGAAATTTATTTTAAAGAAAAGTATAAAATTGTAAGCTGTAAACATTTTTTTAATTATGTTATGTTAGTATTTCAAGAGGATATACGTGTGTGTGTGTGTGTGTAGGAGTTAATACACCACAATTTAGAGGACTATGGAACATAATTCTCGTTTTTCAACTTTGTGAAATTTTTTTCCGTTGTCATTTTGCCCGCAAATCCGTAATTTGATATCAAAATCAGTTAATAAACATCTTTAAAAGTCTTATTAAATAATCAGATTACAAAATTTTCATAGATAATTATTATCATTATTAAATCATCATATTATTAAATTTTCATAACTAATTATGGCATAAGATATGTTGTCTGCCAAAGTTAGGTATAAACTTAATTAAATGAATATATATAAATAGATGGATAATAGACAGACATGAAGATATATATAGATGGAAACATGATGTATACTTACTCATGTATACAGACTGATTCTATAGTCTACGTACCAAAAAGAGATATTCGTAAAAATTACGTATTCTCGTACGACACGTAACCGGTCACGTGTAAGCCACAATTTACTAGGAAGTATTAATAATTAATCTACGTTTACAATTTAAATGAAATAAAATTGAAATATTAAATAGCCTATCGAAAAAAGTAGTATTACCATCCAAATACGGAATACACTTTAAGCCCTCACGATTCTTTCGTCCACATATATAAACGAGGTCATTAAATAAGAATTTAGGAAAACAACACGGCATGGCCTACGACAATTTTAATTCTGGCGACACAATGTAAAGGGACGCTTTCATTCCATTTGTATAAAGTATACAGTGGTTTCATTCGCTCCTTCAAATGGAGATTTATAGCCACGAGAGCTGAGGTGAGTCTGTTGTGTGATGAAATGTCTGTCCATCAGTATTCCTCAACGAAATTGTGTTTTATTTTGTCGGACATGACGAAAAACAAACCTTTTTATACATTTACATTTCATTTTTGTGCTATTAGTTCAGCGTAAAATTAACGTATGACAGTAGTTCATATTATCGGTTCTACGGAATAAGATTTTTTTTAATAACGGAAGTAGCACGAGTACATAAATATATTTATTTCCGTGTTAAGCTTAACTATTATAAGAATACGAAATAATTTGTGCATTTATGATTTTGGTGAAAGGGGATATAAATATAATACTTTAAAAAATGAACGAATTTATAGAAGATCGAGGACAGGAGAAATTTATGGTTTGTTCTTCTGACTATGGAAATTATTTTATTTTTACTTATCAAAAATATAATCATACATTTCCAGCCTGTGAGAAATGCATTATTCACAAGAGTGATTGTATGCATCAAACTGAATAGAAAATATTAAGGACCTATATGAAAATTTCTCTTTTTTGCAGAAAAAATTAATTATATATATATATATATATATATATACATATATATATATACACCTATAATACATGTGTGTGTGTGTGTCATTTTTTGTAAACTTAGATATTCAACCATTTTTGTTTGTTAGGGTCATGTGAAAGAAATTCTTCTAATTATAACCGTATTTTTCTTTATATATTATTATTTTCTTCTTACATTATTTCAAATCAGACTTTTTATTCACAAATTGAAGTAAAAACACACAATTTGAAGTGCAAAGTGAATTAGACTATATTTACAACGTACACAAATTGTGCTACTTTATAATTTGGTAAAGCTCATAAATGGACGTTTCCACAATTTTACTAGAACTTAATTTAATTAAGTATCTGCCTTAATAATTAGCTTCCAAAACTTTTTTATTTTTCCTAATCTAATTTTATATCTCGAGGTCAAACAATTTAAACGGTTTTATTGTGATGTGCTATCACCTCAGCTATTCACGATGCTAACATCAATATAAATATCATTAAATGTAAATGAAAAATTCTTTAATAAAAAAATGCTGACTACAATTATTTTCAAGTAAGACACAAATGAACAAGATCAAATTTGTACAATAAAATTAAAACATTTAGTAAAGTCAGACTAAGAAGTTAAAATTAAAAGAGACTTTTTAATTTCGTAGGATAAAAAATACCAAATATTCACACATAATGACATTTAATGATTACATCTTGATAAAAACGATAGTAAACTATTTGTGTCATGCTCCGTCATTGTGGTTACACCATGTTTGTCACACTCTGTCATTGCGATTACGCCATAAGAAAATGTCAAATAAACTTATTGACATCTCACTCTAAAGACGCGCAGAAATGTTGCGTAGAGAGGCCACCTAACGGTTACACTTTTCTTAATGCTCTGAACTTCTGATTTTACTCCTCATTAAACTTCATACCGGGCGCTATATGTGAGAATCGAATCTTAAAAGGTAAGCTCCAAAAACCAAAACAAAACCAACCTTTCTCTCTATTAATTAAAAAAAACTTTTTTCTCTATTAATTTCGTGACACATGTGATTAGAAAATATTGAAATATTTTAGAATACCACGAAACTTCTAGTAATTACAAGAAACTTTCATTACTTTTAGCTTCTGATTTTATATTACGCTTCAGCAACTTACATTTATTTGAACTTATTATTTTTGTTAATTTTGTAACACTGGCCAAAAAACGCACACTAAAATATTAAAGTAAATGTTTTGCTTATTTGATATTTTTCTAATAAAATAAAAACTTTTTTAACCATACTGTATATTTTAACAAAGATCGACTGAAAGCTGATAAACAATTCAGTGTCTAAACAAAAATTTTCAGTAAAAAAAAATGTTTTGCTTATTTGATATTTTTCTAATAAAATAAAAACTTTTTTAACTATACTATATATTTTAACAAGGATCAACTGACCGATGATAAACAATTCAGTGTCTAGACAAACATTTTCAGTAAAAAGAAGTGTTTTGCTTATTTGATATTTTTCTAATAAAATAAAAACTTTTTCAACTATACTATATATGTTAACAAAGATCAACTGACCGCTGATAAGCAATTCAGTGTCTAGACAAAAAATGTCAAAACGAGTTAATCTCGCAGCACACTTGTTGACCGCTCAAAGAAAGTTATTAAACAAAATTATAAAGTGATAAAACCTGAAAAAGTGAAAAAAATCTTAACATTAACAAATTATTTCGTTTTCTTAAATGGCAATTTTGTGATTTGACAATAGACTTATATTCTTAGAGTCTATGAATTTGACATTGTATTATTTATTAGCGACCAGCAAGTATTTAATTTCATTTAAATACTGCATTAGTCAATATTACAATCTATCGTTTTATTAAGAAACTTTGATATAGAATTAATATTTAACATAAGAATTAATATTTGATATAGAATTCATATTTAACGAAAAATAAAATAGGAAAAAACTCCGCAACACATACAGTATTGACCCGCTAAACAGCACTGCTGCAATATCGGCGCCGAGATCGCCAAACATTAATTGAGTCAAACGTTAACCGTGTGGCGGCGGCGGTGTGGTATAATTAATAGTTGTATGACGGGACCCCGCAGACTGCGCCGGGCACGGCCAACTTTTCACTTACGTCACATTACAGAGCTCTTTTCCTTGCGTCGCTTCCATTATTAGTTCCCCATTTTCCATATCGCATGTTTGTTGTGTCGAGCGTAATTTACTATAAGCGTCAAATTGTGCATTGTTTTTGTACCTTGTACTGGTTCGCGTAGGTAATTCCAGAATCGTAGAAGGTAATTTAATCTTTCCCAGCGTATATAATGCCGTGTACAATTTACAAGAAAATTGTATATTGATAACCAAGTGTAAGACTAAAATCAAAGATAAAAAAATTAAACACACAATATTACATAAAATTGATCAAGTGCGTATCGGAGCACATATAAAGTAGGGCTGAGTAGTTTTCTATATTTTATGAAGTTATTGATACAAGTTAACCGAAATTATTTCATATGAGAAATAATACGAGAAATAATAACCCATCGTTTTTCCAATTGATTTACCCCACTCGAAGAATATATAAATATGTACTAGTAGTAATATATACAAAGCCATTTTCCTCACTTTGATCACTTTTTGTGTATGTGTAGACTTTTGTGCACATGTAGATTTTCAAATCCTATGTTAAACAAGTTATTAAAAAATAAAAACGCTAGCAACAATAGACAGTAAATGTAAAAACTAACAGACCCGTTAATTTTTTTTAATTGAATTAAAAATCCCCTTTTATTTTAAAAAATTAATTATGAATTTGGTAATAAAATATAATAAATTTAAAATAAATAGAAATAGCAATGTTTATTAAAAGGTTTTGAGTCTCAATTTTTATAAAAACTTCGAGCTATTCTTTTACTAACAATAACAAAATCGACAAAAGGCATTTGGTTTTCATATACGTACTTCTCTTGATGCTAAGATCAGGTGTTTCATGCACCTGACCGTCAACGCAGCTGATTAATGCACTCTATTCCTTATGACCTATTATACATATATCTCCATTACATGCTATACCTCTAAATTACATCAAAAAATCATTTTGGGAATATGTATCTGAAAGAGCATAATATAATCAAGGTATGTTCTAAGGTATTTTTCAGAAAAATCAATTGGGTTTAAAGTAAACTAACTAGATCCGGCAAAAATTATATTTTGAAACTTGTTTACTAAAAAGTTTTTTTTTATTTATTACTCAAAATAAAATTGCGTGAAAATAAATTTAGAAATAGCTGAAATCATATAAGACGCATTGCTTTCATATCTTTTGGGATTCCATATTAAAATAAGGACCTTTTATAATTTTCAACTGTCTTCCACAGCCTGATAGTTTTTATAGTTTTATACCTATGTGAATAAACTTTTAGAAACACATTCGGCTTTTGAAGATTTCAATTAATACGTAGCAAAGTTTTCTTTTATAAATCCCTCTAAAAGAGGTAATTTTTTTTCATGCATCCCATAGATAACTTTGAATGGGACTTTTAAATAAAGATAAATTTAGACTAAGAAATTTTCCATATATGAGTCAAATTTATGAAAAATGCATCCAAGTGACATCCAAGTATACATCCACTGCTATCTAATTTTTCATTAGTACTTTCAAATACTCAAAAAATTCTAGGCAGGTGCTAGCATGTGATTTGAACTTTCACATTAAATTACGAGTATTTCTGTTAACGAACAACAACGGAACCCTTCTTTGTACATCTCCCAACACGCTCGTCGCTAGTTCTTAGAAATTAACTTGAATACATTTTATTATCTCTTTATATACCGAACATCGATGGTTAAACGTATATAACTAATAGGTATATTTGGAAAAATACAAAAAAAATTATAGGCTAGATAGGACAATATTATATAAAATTGATCAAGTGTATATCGGAGCACATATAAAGTAAGATTGAGTAGTGGTCTATATCTTATGAAGTTAGTGGTGCAAGTTAACCGAAATTATTTCGATTTAAATTTGTAACCGTATGCCAGAACTTTACAAAAAATTTTTCAGATTTTTCAAATCCACGGTGGAAAACCAAAGGAAATGGGAACATGTTGCACGTTCGCTTTCAAACTTAATATTTCACAAATAAGGGTTTTAGAATATAGAAGGTACACTGAACTTCAATAGCATTTTGAAAGGCCTTTCTAAGAATATCTCACTCGATGGGGCGATGATGCAAAACGAATAACGTTACAACATTATAAGGGTTGCTTTTCCACTATGAACTCCTCAAAGAGCCATACAAAGAAAAGAGCGAAATTTGCAAGTCAAACTCTTTGTGTTTAGAAAAGAAATAATAACAAATCGTTTTTCCAATTGATTTAACTCACTCGAAAAATACGTGAATATACACTAGAATACAAAACCATTTTCCTTAATTTGACCACTTTTTGTGTAAATGTAGATTTTTGTTCACATGTATTGTTTTAAAGCCAATATTAAATAAGTTATTAAGAAATAAAAACGCTAGAAACAATAGATAGTAAACATAAAAAATAACAGACCCGTTAAATTTTTAATTGAATTAAAAATTTCCTTTTATTTTAAATTTATTTCAAAATTAATTATGAATATATATATATATATATATATATATATATATATATATATATATATATATATATATACAATATTCATTTCAAATCATTTACTTTATAATTTGTTGAAATAGAATATCTGCAATAAATTAGTTTCAATTTGGTATAGATGATATATGCCATCTTTCTCACGCGACACTTTAGCTAGGCAGAAGTAAAAGAGATGGAATATACTGCAATGTAACAAATATAATTATACGTATATAGTATATTTGGCGTGATGATATTAAAAAAATGGACATTTTATTTTCAAATAATAGTTAATATTATATTGCAACGTGAAATATATATTCTGGGCACTGTTTTTTAGAACAGTTAAGCTTTTACTCTTAGTTGGCCATTATCGTTAAAAATAAAGTATACACTTTTTATTTAAAAAAATAACATTATAAATAAGTTTATTATCAATGTTTAGCATTATTTATTGGCACTTTGACACTATATTTAACGATGTAAGTGTGTATACCAATAAAATATTTTTTAAATTATAAATACCAAAGAAATCCATGTTATACTATTAACGTGGATATAAAAAAAGGTACATAATACCTGAACTGTTGTTTTGCTTTGTTTAAAATATTCTCTTTTAGAATGGAATGAAGGGTGAATTGTCCGCAATAGAAATATGTTCAATTCTGATTAATTGAGTGGTAGTTCATAAATGGCTTATGCATATGTATATGATTTCATATATATATATATATATATATATATATATATATATATATATATATATATATGCATAAGCCATTTATGAACTACCACTCAATTAATCAGAACTGAACATATTTCTATTGCGGACAATTCACTCTTCATTCCATTCTAAATAGTTATATGTTATCTCATCTGAATCATCAGGCGAGAAAGCATATGACGTTCGGAAATATAATAAAACCTCCACCGCTCCCCTAGAATAAACTCACTAACATAAGCAGTGAGAAAACTCACACAAACCCGGCTTCCGTTATTATGTTTGAAACATATAAATGCTGTTTGATGTTCCTAAGAGTTAATCTTTGCTAATAGCCTACCTGAAGATGTTGTAATACAACGAAATCTAGGTCGTGGTAGAGAACTTAAAGAAAGTAGAAATAATACTACATCACGTAGTTTCATTTAATTGTGAATTCTGAATGTATCATGGTCGCAAATAATGGAAAAAAAGTCGCATAAATAAAAAAAGCCGCATAATTGAACGAAGTGCTGTAAAATCTAATCAGTTACATATTGTTGCACTACCGTTTCACAAAATCAAGCAGTAAGTAATTAAATTTGCTTTAATTAATTAAATTTTCCTAAAAAACATGGAATTAACACTTCTTGTATAATGGTTTTGTATCACCTAAAGGAATATTATTACAATTATTATCAGGACTCAACTCTTTGCAGTTTCAAAATTAGAACACGTGAATACTAAAATGTTCCAAATTAGAACATTTCAAAATTAGAACACGTGAAAACTAAAATAGTCCAGTCTGGTCTAAGTTACCAATATTTACAAAAAAATCAAAGAACACAGGTAAAAAAATATACATCACGGAATAAGGAATCAAGTGCCATATGGTAAGCATAAAGGGCATTTCGTTTTCTCTACTTATTAAGCCACAATGCGATTCAATAACGAAATTTATAAAAATATGAATACAATTTATAAAAAAATAAAACAGCACGCGTACGAAGTTATACATCACTGAACGAAGCGATCAAGTGACGTATATCAACCATAAACGACACTCCGCCTTCTCTGCTTATTCCGCGTCGGTGAAGGCGAGATGATGATTTAAGTAGATAAAACTAATTTTGACATGACAAACCGCACCAGTTTAACACGCCCAAATACGTTAATCAATTCTACTTCCATGAGCATGACGCTCATCGAACACGTCAACCCAGTAATTCTCAATGCTTGCATAGCATCTATCTTAACGGAGCGTGGAACGTCATTATTCGTAAGTTCAACAATGCTTTATGTAGTTTCAATGAATGCAACGAAGCACTTTGGTTGAATGACGTTTCGTGAATACATGGATGTGATGTGATTGTTTTGGTCACCATAGCTCGATTGAGAAATTTTCAAAGTGGTTGCCATTTAATTTTTTGAAAATGTAAAGATCTTAATTTACTCAATG
This sequence comes from Druceiella hillmani, assembly GCA_039881145.1. Classification (NCBI taxonomy): domain Eukaryota; kingdom Metazoa; phylum Arthropoda; class Insecta; order Lepidoptera; family Hepialidae; genus Druceiella; species Druceiella hillmani. Next base: position 38,611,744 of record JAYKKI010000003.1, on the reverse strand, counting down.
CGCGAAAGCAGAGCCAAAATTTTGAATGGAAATACTTATTGTCGAAACAGAATAATATTTAATGGTTTTTATATATCTTTGCTCACTGGTGTGACAATAAACTGGATCATGGCTGGTTGCGAAAAGGTTTATAGGATAAATGGGATGATAGCAGGAATAGACTTCGATTCAAAGGTTTGTTCTTATTTCACATATTAAGAATCGTAGTCTAAAGAACGTAAGATCTATATCCAATCCCAACTAGCAAAAAATTAAATTAAAATAATTTGAATGAATTATGTATAAGTATATGCGTATATATATATATATATATATATATATATATATATATATATATATACATGTATATATATATATATATATATATATATATACATGTATATATATATATATATATATATATATATATATATATATATATATATACATACATAGATATAAATTTATTGAAAAAGCTTCTTTAAATTCAGAAAATACGATACACGGAAAAAAATAAAAACATTTGATTTTGGTGATGTCACAAAACTTACATTTAAACTTTGGACAAAATTAACAAAACGTAATAAGACTTTAATGCATTAAGCGAGAAATATACGAGGTGATCTTTGAGAAAAAAGGTCTTGAAAGACAAACAGATCCGAAAAGGATTCCTTTTTTGCCTTTGAGGCACAGAACCCTAAAAATAACCCACTAATCATTTACCTCGCTTTACTGTGGTCACAGGGACTTTTACTTTTTATTTATTTCATTTTTAGGGCTTTGTCAACTCGATCAAACAAAGCAACGTTTTGCACTAGTTAATACGCGAAATAACTTAAAACTAATCTAATCAGTTAAAAATGTTTTGCTAAATTTTCGAATTAAAAAATTGTATTACTTTCCTATTAATTTTGGCAAATTTTAAAGAATTTTTCTTTAAATACTTATCAAAAGTATATCAGAGCGAAAACACTTTTTCTTAGATATCTTATGCGGTCAATTTTCTTCAAATGATTCGCTTAAACCATTGATACAATAACTTCAAACTCATTTAATGAATATTGTTATTACGCATTTTCCGTACTTGTTGCCGTAAAAATAACTAAGTTACAAGGATCTGTACTCAGAAATTGTTTGAGAACCGCTGTTGTAGTCAATATAAATCCGCGTGCTTATTAAAGTATACAGTTCGCATACCAGGAGGAAATTAGCAAGCGCTCCGCTCGACTCAACTAGTTGAGCAGCACCACGCATTTGGCCAGCCCTCCCCAGCTGTACACAATTTCCGTTTCCATCTCAAATCATAACAGTAATTTCCATGAAAAGATTAAATGCTGAAATCTTTAATATTTTCTGTATGCAAATACTTCAGATTTCCAGATTTCAATTTCTTCATTTTTGTATCGTCAACTGTTGAATTATTTTTGAATCATTTAACCTAAAAATGTAAATTTTGCTTAAAAGTGATACTTATATAACATCGATATAGTCACGAAAATATTATAACTAATTTAATTTCGAAATTATACATACACACAGACATATATATATATATATATATATATATATATATATATATATATATATATATATATATATATATATGTATATATATATATACATATATATATATATACATATATATATATATATATGTATATATATATATATATATATATATATATATATGTGTGTATTTACGTATGGACAAAATTTCAATCGACGACAGAGACCTCAGTTTTTGAGGGATCGCTTTGGAAATAGTTATTGAATAGTTATATGAGGCAAGTAGTATAACTTTTTCATTCATTTTTGGGTCTTAAGCTTAATAGATAACATAAAATATAAAATCTTGCAAAACAACGCCAACAAATCTAGAGAAAGAAGTTATATATAAAATTTTATATGTAACTTCTTTGTCTAACTTTGATTGATTGGAAAAGTAATATTGATTGGAAATTGTTTTCTTTAGTAACTACGAAATTCCTTTTATTTGTAGAATTATAACAAATTTAAATCACGAAAATTTTAAAAACGTTACTTAAAAAAAATTGGTTTGAATATAAAGAAAAGAAAATAACAGTAATAGATACAATTTGTCAATATTTTATTGGTTGCATTGTAAACCGTTGTAACTAAGATTTTGGCAAAAATGTATTGACATTCAAAAATATGTCAATAAATATGGAAATTTTAGAATGAGCTGAATTACAAATCACTTCAAATATAACACAGGTTAATTAAAAATAATTTACTAATCATAAGTGGAATTTATATTACAAGGGTTCTGTATATACTAGGCCTGTACAAACATTTAAGAGTACGCAGTATTTCTGTTATTTATTAATATTAATATTTGTTCACCATGTCAACATAGTGCCTAGTATATCTTTCATAGGCTTATAAATGTCCTGAATTTACCACTAAAAATTTGAACTAAATCCGATAGTTTTCACATATATTTTCGTAAATATTTTCAACAATATCTCTAATGCTAACTTAAATAAAGATAACAAAAATTGTTTCAGCATACTTACCTTATATTTCATTTAAATTTGCGACAAAACATTTAAAAAATAATTTGGTTACTTTATACCAAAATTATCATAAGGATATATTTCAGTGTTAATTATTAAGGTACATATGGATCAGTATCCTTTATTATTACGCCGAAGTCAAACTTTCTAAGTGAAGTATTTTCTAAGAAAAATGGCTGTGACATATGGACAGATGGCGAAATGGAAGGACTCGTGCGTGATGATGAGAATTCCATTTTTTTCTTTTTAAGATTACTATTCATTTGGTATGCATCAAAATGAATAGTAATCTTATTCTGGTTATGACGTATTATTTCTCGGTCCATCACTTTTTTTCTTTCGTTACAATATTTAACTGGTAACTACTAAAACTCTCACTTTGGCAAAAGTATAGCAATATAAATACATCAAACCATAAAATGATCAGTATTAAAACTAATGATCGCAATTACAGAATATAAACAATTCACACCATTTATTATGGCTGATTTTTGACGTAAAATTTCCCTTTAGAAATAAGGGTAGGTTCATATATTGAGAAGAGTCTTGCAACGAAAAAATGCTTACCATACTCCTCAAGGGAAGAAAGAAAAGTGTACAAAGAAGAAAAAGAAGAGGATATACGCAAGAGCCGAATAAGATGAAACGGGCTGAAGAAGGTGAGGGAAAAATGAGAGTGGGGAGGGAAGAGATAAAGGATAGACCAGGAGAAAAGAGAGGGTTAAGAGAAAAGAATGAAGTAGTCAAATAGATGGTTGTACTAAATGATATAATGGTTGTACTAAACGGTAAAGGGAGCGAAAAATGAAGTCTTTCATTTCTACCTCTTTCTAAATTGAAAGTTTGGTTTAACGTTTTGGATAAATAACTCTTCTAAATTATGATACTCACTTATCAACATAGATGAATCCTTTATCACGGAAACCATGTCGCGTTAGGACAAAACTACCACCTTCAAACTCTTCCACGTAAAAGTCTCTTAGTAATAACAAATATGGGTAAATTTAACACGAATATACCACCGTCACGTTCGCCGTACGACTACTGCCCCAGTCTTTCATCAATGCTATTATAAACTCATCGCAAATTGAGCGCAGGAAGAATGAGTTAATCAAAACCAATTGTGAACTAAACGATTTCTTTAAACTAACAATTGCAAAACTTAAGACGGCTTACTCATTCCTGCTGTGAGTGCACCTTGACTTGATTCGTTCAAAACATCTTAACAGTAAAAGATGTTATAGGAAATTTTGAGCAAACTGTATGATACACGCTGTGTTACGAGCTGTGTGGTATACGACATTATATTTACTGCATTATAACTTAAACATTAATTCAATAAACAAATTCAGTTTATAAATTAGTAAACCATTATAGTAACCATTATAATTATTTTACGGCTATCAAATTTCAATGACGTTAAAAAATATTAAGAATATATTGCACAGTTTTCATTTGAATGAAGAAAATTCATGTCAAGAAAAAAATAATAATTTCTTTTAGGCGGATTTAACTGTTCGACGTTAAATGAACGTTCCTCAATCGTACACCAAAAATTAATTAATAAAACTCAATAGCTTAATCACGGGAGTAGTTTTAAGCAGTTTGTAATTTCAAGCACGATGTATGTAAAATGCAAGCACGCCACGCTGATAACTCCCGAAAACGCAGCGCCGTTGCCGTTTTGCTAAGGTCAGTATCATAAACATTGCAAAAGGTGTTTATGCTTTGTATTAAAATGCTAAGGTCAGTATCATAAACATTGCAAAAGGTGTTTATGCTTTGTATTAAAATGCTAAGGTCAATATCATAAACATTGCAAAAGATGTTTATGCTTTGTTTATATTAAAATTCTGTATAATTTGTTTAAATGAAAAATATTTTATTCTTGGCGTAATTGTTTATTACACTATTTTTAGTATTTGTGACAATAGGTACTGACTGGATTTTCCTTTAATGTTGAACTGTCAATTCAATTGTATATTTATATACAGGTAAATATATATAGATTCAATAAGTTTTATTTGTCATCTTGAAGTATTCATAGGTATAAGTGCCATATATATATATATCAAAAATAATCCATACGTATTATAATAAGGCCGTCGGCACGTCCCCCACAAAACTCAAAAAACTGCCTAAAAATTATTAAATTTATTCATAACTTATGAATAAAATTTATTCATAAAATAGAGTTTCGAAGCTGCCCATATCTCTTAAAATTATTAATCCAAATTTACAAATTAATTTTGATTTAATGTTCTAATCAAAGCGCTTATAATTTATTGATAATTTTCAAACACACGATTAAAACGTTAAAGATAACAGCAACGAAATATATCAGTTTGAAGCTTAATATTTTGCAAACAGGGTGATTTAATTACAAATTTTTCCCCTATTTTTAATGTATGGTGAGGTACGTTAATTTTTTGGTTTAAACGTGTAGCTGCACATTAATTGAGACCTTATTTATAATGTCTATGACAAACGAACGGAAGGACGAATGGACTGCCATGATGGATGGATATAATAAAATTACAGGAGTTTGTTGTTTCATTATGGAGCCCTAAAAAGCATAAGGCTAAAATTGACTTTAGTAAAAAAAAACAATTTCAAAAAATTATATGGATATACAATATAAATATATATATATATATATATATATATATATATATACATATATATATATATATATATATATATATATACATATATATATATATATATATATATATATATATATATAATCTGCGAGTTATGGCGAGTTTAATGTCAGTAAATCTAATGCATGTGAAGCGATATTGTGAATGAATAATGAATACTGAACGCTTTCGGTGGAATGACGCCCTTTTATAGGTAGCAACACGACTCCAACCGAAAGAGATCGAAACACCCAAGCTGAAACAGAGCGCGACGACAGGGACGGAACATCGCCGAGCGAGATGGCGCGTACCCTGCAGGTCCCGTGCTCCGCACCGCAGAGCTAACAAAAAGGCAGCCACCATTGCCTTTGCCCTTAGATTGCCGCCAACCACCGTGGGATGCTGACAAACGAACTCCATGTGATATCCCTCGCTCCTGGTCGCCGAGACGTTACGTACGAAATAGGTTTCCGTTGGGTGACCTGGGTTGCAGGCATGGTTTATCGCGTATCGGTTGTTATTTGAAATTGTCTTTTTTTGTCTTCACATGTTTTGTTATTTGAATTGTCTTTTATGGTTTGTAGGTAACGCTAATCATGTATGTTAACATTACGTTAAAATACACAAATTACAATGTTACTGTTTCGTAAGAAAAAAATGTATCTATGTTATTTTTGTAATTTATTCTCGTTCCGAATAACAGACATCGAACAGTAAAATCTGAATTGCAATTAATAGAGCTTGGCTTATTATTTTACAGCGAACGTAATTAAACGCACAGGGCTTTCCAATACAATTAAATATTTAATTGATACTATGTTTTAACGACATAATAAAAGTTTGTTTTGCATATTATTCTGATTCTGTGTATTGGAGGTTAAAACTAACGAAGATTGTTAAGCCGTTAAAAAAATGTGTCTTGTTATAATTAAACAAAATGTATGTTGTCATTTTACTCTCATTTATTTGGGTCAAACTTTGGTAAAAATATTATTATTTTGTCTACTGAAGAACATAGTCAATTGACAGAAAAATAAACTAAATTTTGGTAATTATGAATATATTATTTATTAATTTTTTTAAGAAGTTCTAAATTCATAATTATGAATGGCAATGTAGCAATAATATTATATTTAATAAAAATCACAATATTCGTGCCATTGTGCTTCTTTTTTTGTCCATATTTGTTTGACATAGATATACAACGATTTCTTTTGCGTATTTATTGTGTCAAAAACAATCATAATAGTCAAAAGTAGAAACCGAAGAAATTTGTGTCGATGTAGAGCAAGGTTAAAGCCCTTTTAAATATCATGTTTTCCCTATCATTAAAATCCTTTTAGATATCATGTTTTCATTATCATTAAAGCCCTTTTAAATATCATGTTTGACACCTTTTTAATATTATTATTAAAGGTGTCCATATACACTTAGGTATTGTAACCATTCAAACTTTAAATACTTTCCTTAAACTAATTAAAATATTCATATTATTTTTCGCCATGTAAGTATGTATATATTGCCTAGTATAGTTTGCAATATACAAGTTTAAAAATATTGTAAATTTACCAAAAAGGGAAATTACAAGATAACTTTTTTAAGTCAATAGTTGGTGAGATACGCGCTTCTAAAGCCTTAAAAAGTGCCCCCACCCCATGAACTTTTCAACTAACTAATGTAAAATTCTGAAAAAAAAATTGAGGTAGTAGACTTAAAATTATAATAGTTTGAATAAGATATATTGTGTACTTTTTGAGATATGGTATATTTTCGGTACCGACCGCAGTAATAACTTTGTTTTCGGTGTCTTTGAGAAATACAAACTTGTGGCTTTAGTATTATTTGGATCTACAGGACCTTTTGTAAACGTATCCGACTCGCACTTGAGCGGTTTTTTTTAAATATTAACTTTGTACGTTTTGTAATTTAAGAGAAAGGAATCCGTTTTCTTAATCATTTTCATCAATATACCTTCAACTGTATATTTAGAACTATATATAAGTAATACCATCAACATAAGTAATATTTTTAGAAGAACTTATTTCAGAAAAATTATCTTTGGTATTCTTATCAATTATCCTTTCAATAACCACATGACCAAATGCAATTCTTTTACGCCAAACTTGCCTCTTTGGAAATCCTCAGAAAAATATATTTTAAATTTTTACTGTTTTAACTGATTTCTGAGAAAAACGATTATGATAAATTGACATACGGTAGTTAAAGCCAATAAGGTTTTTTTTTGTTAGATATGAAACCATATTATGTGTGGTCGTGAAATACTTATTAGGTACGGTTGCGAATATCAACAAGAATTTGTTTTCTTATTAGATATGGAATAATACAAATTAACACAGGAATAGTACAAAATAACATAAATACTATTTCGAAATAACTATTTGGAATAATTTTTTCTTAAAATTAAGAACAAATCACAAATTAGTACCTATTAATAGCATTCTTATGTTATCAATTGAATAATTGCCATCATCAAATTGAAACGTTTTGAAATTTTACTGACGCTTTTGATAAATAAACACGATTTTGATCTCATTGTAATGTGGCGCCTTTGTCCAACACCTGCTCTCGCCTAATTGACCACTTACGTAGAAAACAGTCAGGTCCCATCCACACTGGGTGTTCGCGCTGACGCTGCTCGTTCCGTTCCAACTATCCTTTCTTATTAGAGCACTTGTTTGTGTTGACCTTTGCACTATTGCGTCGTTGCAGTGCTGTTTGTGTAAAAAATAATTTTTGATTGGATAGAGTTTATCTCGTCGTTACGAGTTTTGTAACAAAGGAGAGGTTTTTGAGAAAGACATTATTAATGAGTCAGACAGCAGCCTACGAGATGGCAATTTTGCTTATAGAAACTGCATTTAATTTAACAACTGACAGAGTAATTTTATATTTTTTTGTGATTAAACATACCATAGCATATAAAGACGAATTTCCTAAATTCATTAATTAAAAATAGCTGGATGTGGAACGTTGACATATTTCTTTTTTTCAACTGCTTTTTCAAGTCAATTATTTTTTTTCTTTACAGATTTCAAAAACAAAGTTACACTGTGTAGAAATCGGGAGAATAGTTTTGAATGTGTTAATAATTATGGAAATCGATTTTGAGATTGAATGAAAATTCATGTGCATATGTATTCATCGACAAGAAAAACAAGTATTGTACATAGATTTAAAGGAGGAAAAAATGAACCGATGTGTACCTGTCAAACTAGCTCACCGAGAGTTTTGCAATAGTTTTGCAGTATATCTGGTTAGATTTGAACCATAAAATGCCATCTATTCATAAAAGGTAATTGTAAATCGTGTAATTTCACAAGTAATCTACTCTTAATATACCTTTTTGAAATGAGGAGATTACATGCATCTCCGTCCTTTAGTTTGTACATATATACCTATGTGTGAGGAAACGTTAAAAGTCGCAATTCTTAATCGACTTTAGGGATTATGTTTCTATGAATTTATTAAATACCAGAATATAAATCTATTGGTTTTTCAAAAAATTTATCAAATATTTTAAATTTTATAAATAAATTTCCTAACGAAAGAAAAATACAAATTCCTCTTTTAATGCTGGGCAACTCCATTCTATACAAGTCTTCTTCCCCTTCTCTATGCTCCCTTTTTTTTAAGCTTTTTAACTTTTTTCATTCTATATGGCCAAAGGCGCGATAGATGATCATGTTTTTCATTGGTTTTACTTGATTACAAATTATAATTAACTAATGTAAACTTATCACATTACTTAGATATATAAATATTAAAAAAAGCGAGAGTGAATTTTTGATTTTACCAGAGATTTGTAATTGTTAGTCATTAATAAAAATGTTAAAAAAAGTATAAATATAAACATTCACCATTAAATGAAACTACGTGATGTAGTAAAGAAATTAAAGATAGTAGAAATAATACTACATCACGTAATTTCATTTAATTGTGAATAATGGATTTCTACAAAATTAACGCCAAATATATTCAATAAACATTCACAGAAACTCGAAAATTAGAGATATTGAAAAAGTGACAAACACATATAATTGAATGTAAAATGTCTATAAATATAAAAAGAAAGTCCCGACTTACTGATTGAAATATATCGGGAAAAATGCTATTTGGAAAATATATTCCATTCGTATTTTAAATAGTCATAGAGAATCGGTATTCAAAACCTGAGCGATTAATCGGAGTTAAAGTGTATTCTACAAATTTCACATTTAGATGAATCCAACATAACTTATGTTTATCAAAACGTATCAAAAATTATTAAAACTAATTTAAAAATAGATTAATGTCTTCCTAGATAAGTTCTTGGAACAATATCAGGTAATACATTATTATCGTATTGTAACTATTTTTAAAGTTTAGTATGATTTAAATTGAACTACGTAATTTTTTTTAAACTTTTGTATCTCCTTTTTACAGAATGACACTTCTTAAGAGAGAACTGCGATATTTAACGATTATTTGGAATTTATCTGTACTATCATTTGTTTTCTATCATTTATGCTTAAAAAGTAACCAATATAATTTTGTAAGTACGGTAATTAAATTTTAATTAAGTTTTAATTTAAGATCTTTCCTATGTTTAAAATTTTAACCAAATTGCTGTTTTTATAAGTTCTATTGTTTACAGTAATCAAAACAGTCACTATCCAGGGAAAAAATTATTTGCATTTCTTGTTTTTTCGTATTTCTTTCTTCATTGTTACATTTCATTTAATATCCATATATACATATATTTCTTTGACGTGTTTTCTTTTGTTGCGTGTTTAATGATAAAATTATGAATTGAAATGTAGGAAATTATTTATTCTGATATTATCATTGCATTTTCTAACTTGCTGTTACTATTATAAAATCAATTGAAAAAACAAATTTACGAAGGATATATTATTTCGTTCGTTTTATTCAAAATTAATAAACTCATAAATTTTTCAGAATGTACTTTATTTAAACCTTATTCACTATTTAATACCGAAATAAAATAAAAAGACTGAACACTTCCGCAAGTGCAGACCTAATCAAGAGATATGGGAGAGAACGTAATGTTCGCTTCAGGCGGGCGACATTATATTGCCAACAGACGATACGCTGCAGAAAGAAACCTTTGTTGGATCCACCACCTAATTGGAAGGCGTCTGCCCATCTAGACGCTCGAAACAAAGACAACTGCGGCGTTTCCTTCCATTTTCTTCTATCGCCTTCGTTGGGCGGGCGTGGCGCTTTGTAAGAAATTATTATTTTTTGCAGCTTCATAACTATTTTTAACGTTTCCTTTCATATACTCTCGTTTGACATAAAGTCTTTATTAATGTTTATAAAGAAAAGTTATTTAATAATTTCTGTTCACACAAGTGAATAACTTTATTTTGTCCTTGGAAGAATGTATATTGTTTGGTCATTCAGAATGAGATATATGTTTGTTTCCATGTTCTTTTTAAGGTTTTGCAGTAAAACAATTTTCACAATTAATCTTGTCAAATCCTTTATCCGCCCGTCATAGTCTCGCAATTTCTATGTTTAACACTTGTGTACATGACATTTTGTAAGTCATTGTTTCAAATTATTATAAAGAAACATTTTTTAATTAATCTACCCTATACATGACGTGCGGGTGAAAAAAATTTGCGCATTCGATGACACGGGACATAATTATATAGGTCTTTTATAATGAGATTTAGTTTATTTTTCCCATTTTTTTATCTTCAAGCTATGTTTGAGAAATATTAAGCTTCAAAATGAGGAGCAATGTATTGTCTTCTCTTCAATTTTCTTGATCATGAAAAATTCTAAATACAAGCATTTGATATGAACTGAATGTTATACTATTTTTTTAAAGAAATAAAGTGATTTTATTTCAATTTCATTAAAAATATCAAGGGATGTAAATAACAAAAGGGCTTTATCCTTATCCCGAAAATTCATAAAAACAATATAATCAAATAAAATAAATTTTTTACTATTAAAACTATCTGAATATTTATTTCTTTTCGTCTTCACTTCGTTCAAATAAGAATATTTTAAAAAAGAAGTTAAAAAAATGAAACGTTGCACATCTGCCAGGCGTCCATGACGATTCACAAGTTCTTTTTCATACAAAATTATCTTTTTCATTACTTTATATAAATTACAAGTAATTCAATCGCTATCATATCAACATTTGAGCAAAAAATAGAAAACTGTTTGTTTTTTAATTTATGTAAAACGTTATAAAATAAGCTATAGGTCATGACAACGCTACATCTATGGTCGTTGAATATATTTGGCGTTAATTTTGTGGAAATTCATTATTAACAATTAAATGAAACTACGTGATGTAGTATTATTTTCACTTTCTTTCTTCTTTCTTTCTACTTTCTTTCTTAAAAGAAAGTAGAAATAATACTACATCATCGTAGTTACATTTAATTGTTAATTGTTATCTATGGTCGTATAAAGACGGCCATGTGACTGACGACGTTAGTTGCAATAGATGGCGCACATGAAACGGTGTCGCCGTTTCTATTTGACGTAATGCCCTTAGATCCCATCTTGATAGATAAATGTTGACTCCTGATATGTAAATTATATAATTTTTTTGTCAAAAGGTTAACAAAATACAAAAAGAGGCATAAATTTATTGAAGATTTCAAACTATTAAAAATAGCTTAACATAACTAACTCGATGGGGGGAAAATAATTTTCGTCTCTACTCTCTTTTCTCACCTACTTTGTTTCGCGAAATGATGGCAAATATAATACAATAATATGCGCATTCTGCAGAAAACACGTTATCCAAATAAAATAACATGACATAAAACTTTGTAGCTCGGTTATAAAAATCGTAATCACAAATTCAAATCACGATACAATGCAGGCAGCCTCTAGAGGGATATTCGCAAACACTTCGCTCATCAAATAAACTCTACAATTACACAATTTTACTGTTAACTCGTCGACTTTACGACTCTAGATCATGACGCCCTCGCAATTAGTTACGATCGGGCATTTGTCAAACGGCGCAATAACAATCATAAGCAGCTGCGGCTCTACCTGCGTATCGCCGGATCTACCCGCGTGCAACAAACACGGACGTAGAGGCCGACCGCAGGCCGCCCGCCACCCTTGTCTCGTCTCCGTAATCGGCTCACATAATTAATTCAGGCCTTGCGATTCAGCCGCCCATTGATAGGTGAGAGGAAGCTTAATAACAACAAGACATTGTTAAATAATGACGTACGCGCTTTGTCCCGTCGACACTTGACCGGATTTGGGTGATCTCCTATTATCTCATTTATTAACGTTAGTCTTGCATGACGTCAACTTATAATTTTTATGTTTACTATTTATTAGCGTTAAATTGGAGAATAAATCGAGCATATTGGTAAACTTTGTGCAAGCATATGAATAAAATGGTACAATATTGTAAAATGGGTTTGAAACCTCTCGCCGATGGGGTTAAAAAAACACGTCAACTTTGCTACTTTTTTCTTACCAAGCTTTATATGTTAGATTCACACACAATCTGTCATCCCACCAAATAACCATTTTTTCATTAAAAATAGTAATAAATATTTATAAAAAAAGTACTTATAAACTTTCAATTAAACTGAGAAAGTGTATAAAAAGTTTATAGTAACCGTGTCCTCATTCAGTAGCTCATACCACTTGACCTAAAAATGTATCAGAAATACTGAAACTTGTACACACTGTGTTTTTTTTAAGAGCTCTTTATGTCAAAAGAATAAAAATAACCCTTATAGAGTCACTCAAACGTCAGTCTGTTTACGCGGCCTTTTTTTTCGGACATAATTACAATTTGGCACAGCATTACAGTTTATTGACTAGCATAATGTGCAACAATAAACATCTAAAAATATTAATCTGATAATTTTCATGATCAATCAAATCAAATCCTTGTAACGATTTCGAAGTTTTCTATGAGAATTTTATGTATGCATTATTTCTCGCCTATGTAATAAAAGAAACATTGATGAACATCGGTGTAATTTTTTAATGTTTCCGATTTCCGATTCTTAAATTTTTTAGTGAATTTTATTGTATCCCTCGAAACCCTCTTCAACAATTATTGGATCTACTTTTCTATCCATTTTCGTTTTTTTACGTAAATCGATATCAATTCTTATCTGTTCCTGAATTGTTATAAAATGAATGCGTCCATTTTGTAAAATTGTTCTGTTGATAATAAATAATAGTTTGAAATTAATTCCTAGTTATCGACCACTATTTTACATCACTAGGAGATAACGTGTCCTTATATTTACATTAATATATGATAAATTAATTAGTTTCAGTGAAACTGTGTGTATCCTATAGAACAAAATTTTACTATGTTATAGCAAATGCGTACGTATAGTTACGACAATAGTCTTCAATTTGTCGCAACTTCTCAATTTTCAGAGTTTTGAGTTCGAAAGTATACAAATATTTTAATTCTTCTGAACTTTATTTACCTTTCTCATTTAATTTAAAATTTCAACCACGATGATAGTCAATAGATAGCGGTACAACTGATTTAAAGCCGTTTGATCTTTTTTTTATAAATATAAATTCAGAAACATTAATGTATGAGACCAACAATATGCATGTTTGATCTTGAGAAATGTATTATTTCTCAAGATAAAATATGCAGATTGTGTAAGCGATCAGTACATCGATAATTTAAATCTGAATGGACTTACGACACAAACAAGCAACTTCACTTTCAAAAATATATGTGAAAAATAAATTCGCGACACAATGCCTTAAACTTGCGATAAGAAATTACTATCAAAATATTGCCGTTCTTTAATACTCTCGCTTCTTTCTTGTTATAATTTATCACAACCCCAAAGAAAGTATTATATTTCAGCTGTATAATATATCCACATATTTATTCTATTTTAATTATATGCGACGTGAATTCAGTTCGTTTACCTCAAAGAAAATAAAATAATCTTAAGAATAAAGAAACGTTTGACGACATATTTCTTTATAATACTCTCAAAGTATCTTTTAAGGATAAACTGGAGAAATACAATACTATTTTAACGTAAACATTGTATTCGACACTATAAAAATAAACCAGTTTCCAAATAAACCTGTTTCAATTTTAGCAACTCTTTCAAAAACCTAAGAAAACATAGAACTTTTAAATCGTCATTAAAGGGTTTATCAGATAGGGTTCTATGCAGTCAAAACATGTTCCTGTAAGTATTTCACGATATTTTTAAGGCTATTTTGTACAAAATACCTTAAAGTTAATTTTACATAGCATAAAAGGTTGAGGCTAAGGTGTTTTATTTGAGCGCTACGCAATGTCACCCACTCCAAATTTGGAGTTTACGTGGGAACACCTACCCTTTTCTTAATTATATGTTCATGTGTATACACAGTGAAGAAAGATACTGCGTTAAATAAAGTTTAAAAAGGAGTTAACCCTACAGCACAACGTTCATCGCTAAAGCGAAGCAACCCCCGCCGAATACTCCACTTGCCATATGATCTCCTCCATTACACATTTAACAATCAACCCTCTTTCTTTAGGCACCTAGATTGTGATACCACCGCATTCTCACAATTAGTCATGATCGAGCATTAGTCAAATGGGTCGTCATAACAATTGTAAGTAGCCAAGGTTCTCCCTGGATATCATCGGACTTACCTGCGTGCAACAAACGTAAGCAAAGACGTCGACCGCAAACCGGTCGCCAGCCACACCTCGTCCGCATAATCGGCTCGCATAATTAATTCAGTACTTGCGGTCCAGCCGCTCATTCATAGGTGAAAGCCGGCTTAATAACTGGAAGACGTTGTTAAATAATGATATACGCACTTTATCCCACCGACACTTGACTGGGCGTTGCGTGGACCCCTCTACTACTCCCGTTTATTGACGTAACCTTTGCGTGACGTCAATTTATTATGTTGTATGTCTATTATATGAAGGTGTTAAATTATTCAACGATTTGGACGGTGCAGTGGTTCGTTATGAAATAGTAATTACTTTGATGGACTCCTTGCCGGATAAGGAAGTGAATGTTTTGCTGTTGCGCATGGTTTTTGAGAGTCTATTCAGTGCCGTAGATGTAACTATCTAATATTAAATATATTTACTGAAAATTATAATATATGTAAAATAGCTTTATTTTTTGAATATTTAAGTTTAATTAAACCATGTTTGGAGACTAAGTGACAAAAATTTAGAAAATTAATTTATATAACAGCCACCGCTTCCTCAAGTCGTTAATTTTTTCAACTAAATATATTTTTAAATTTACATACAATTTCTTAAAATGAATCCATCTTGAAATAAATTGAAATTTGATTATTTAGTTTTGAATATTTAAACACAAATTTTAATTCACTTTAAGGAGGAATTCGTTGTAAAAATGTTATGTGCCCTCTCGGGCATTTCCATATTCTTAATCTTCAAATTAATAATACAAAAGGGATATGGCTCTACATATAGATATAGAAATGTACTGTCGTAGCAAAAAAAAAAATTTATTCAGTTATTTAATTTGATTACACTAATACTTATAATTTTTATGAGATATGTAGAATATTGCATATATCTTCTATGTGGCGTTCTCAATTACTTATCAATAACTTTCGCGTGTCTTTCATAGTATGCGACAAAGACCTGACAATTCAAATTCTTTAAACATATAGGGATACCATATACCATTAAATACGGTTACGATGTATACGGTTGTAGTGTATATAGTTAATCATATACCGTTAAAGTATCTCAAAGATAATTACGAGTGTACGCACGCGAAAAGTATAAAAACCAAGCGCAGGAGTCGCCGCTCCTCTCCCCTCAATGTATGGACTTAAGGTATGGAATAAATATTTTTTCATCTCAGCACAGCAAAATTAATTGACACCTAAAGAATTTTTGATATTTTACAAGAAAAGTGTGTTTAGCTGAAGTCATAAGTACTATTATATATATATATATATATATATATATATATATATATATATTTATATATATTTATATATATATATATATATATATATATATATATATATTATCTGAATATTTAGAGCTAATCTAAAAATGTATACCTATGTTTTTATACTAATTAGTGGTCGCTCAATGGTGGAAATTCGGTTGTTATTCATTCATTTTTGAAGTTTGAACCTTATTGAAGTTTTTTTTTGTCACGAAGTATACCTCTCTAATCATTGGGTATAATAAAATAAAATTTTAAATATAGGTTCTTTTATGCCAGCTGAGAGCGTATAAAAATACGTCATTAGGATATGTTGTTTGCCTTAATTCCCTGCAATACTAACGAAATTTACAATTTAATGTAGGTAACACAGATATATATTACACAAAATAAAAAATAAACGCTTTTTTGCCTTGATGTACACTCCAGAGACTATTGTAAAAGGAACATTTTGAATAGCACAAAATTGACAGTCCGAAACACATTGAATCAATCTGACATTTTGAAATTCTTTGGCGACAATTTCTACTCTGTGCGACAGTTTGACCACAGACTATTACGTGTTTCATATTGATAACACGAAAGTAAACAATGAATCTTTTAATGAATTTGTAACACATATTAAACATATGTTTTAGCTTTCAGCAATTCTTCTCCATATAAACTATAACTATGCCAAATCTTACACACGTATTATGCTTTAACGCATTAATATATTTTCACGTATTAATATATAGATATTTCTTATTATTATCATTGTACTTCATAAGACATATCATGATTGAATCAGTCAAATGATTTCTTTTTATTGTTCTTGTAGGTGGAATGACGGAGAAGTAAAAAATGTATTTACCTAAAAGGAGAAAATGAATAGATGACTCTTATAGTTGGAATGAACAGCATGCAATTAGCCAGCTTTAAATAAAACAAGATCGGTTCATGCTTTGCCCATGGCTATCTTATGACAACGGCTTGTGTTTAACACTGAGGAAAAAGCTTAAAGCTCTCATTCAAATAAGGAGTTCAGAGATTGATCTTACATGAAGGAGATCGAGTTTGCAATGATGAATCATATTTTAGAAAAAGTGTTGTGCTTATTTATTTATATATGAAAAGATGTTAGCATGCTTACGTGTGAATTCGTTGAAAAATTTGGGTTGTAGTACAGATTTAATAAAAGCAAACAGATGTCTGATGGAGAAAAATTGTACTATAATTTTAAAAAACGACAACGAACCTTAGATCACCCTAGAGCAAATTGATTCAATAGGGCGACAGCATTTACTAAAGATGTTGTAAAATGTATGTATGTATGTATGTATGTAATAAATGTAACTTGTCACGGTATAATGGACAAGTAAACATTTTATTTTCTGTACAAAAAATGCCTAGCAAAATTCTAGCTGAAAAAGTAAATATGAGGTCGGAGCAATCAACAGTGTTGAACGAGGAACGAATAAAACGACGATTTGTTTCTTAAGTGCAGAAACTTTTTGAACCACTATTGATAATATTTATGTGACAAAGAAAAGCTGACATGCAAGACGACGCTCTTCCTGGGCATATTTCTGCATTTTGGCGATATTGGATACATAATAAAGGACTTGTTCTACGTTTGGCTTCCACATTTCAATGCACGTGTTAAACCATTACTTATAAAAAAAATGGCCCATTCTTGACAACCACATAACTCATACGAAACATTTGCTTTCAATTGAATTGGCGCGAAGACATGGATGACATGGATGTTAACATGGAAGTTAACCTGGATGTTAACATGGATGTTAACTTGGAAGACATGGATGTTAACATTACAGTCAAAAACGCCGCACAAGTTGCCGCCGCCCGGCATTTAATTTCTTATATCAATTAATGTATACTACATCGGTGAGTATTATTTTAGTGAGAGGAAAAAATGGCTGCGATAAAATCCAGGTTGAGCGGTCATGCAATATTAGATATTTATGTTCTTTGGTAAGGTATGAGAATGCGCAGTTTGCAGAAGTTGTCAGAAGTAGTGGCATTTATCAAATTTACTGAGAAGTTTTTTGCAGATTACGAATTTGTGACTTAAAGTAAATCAGAACATATTGATTCAATTACTAATGCTGCCTTGCTAGAGCAATCAAATGTCATTGCTTTTGGAAACTTATTGAAGCCGTTCCATGAAAAAAATCCACTGTTTTTACATGCATCAAAAATATTGCACTCGCTCTACAGTTGTCTTCAAACTAGCTCAACCGAACTAGTAATTCTGTCAGGTGGTTCATTTTCCCCAACACAAATGCCACTAATTCATGGATATCTTATAGTACACCTTAAGCTAGCTCAAGCCAACGAATTGACTTTACGACCTCACAAAAATCACCAGGTGTAAAAAAATACTATCAGAATTACGAAAGAGGAGTCGTAACACTCAAAGAGCTACGGAGTTAACGAGTTAGTCGTAAAAAACATATCTGGAGAATTCGCAGGATATAAAGTTAAAGAAAATGAAGAGGGTGTTACAGGATTAAAAGTTTAAAAAAATGTAGTTCCAAATTCAAGTCAGTGGTACTGTAAAATAGCAATTTGTGTTTCGTCAAAGACGTGATTGAATGTTTAACATATCGAAGAAGCAGTATTACATGAAGAAGCTGCCAGTGTTAAAAAAATCAGAAAAATATTTACGTATAAACTGTAAGAACTAATAAGGATTATAAAACAAGATCTATTTTATTTAGGTCAGGATGTCTGTTTTTCCGATTTTTTTAAGTTTCATTTTATTTCTTTTAGTGATTTTTATGAAGTAAATTTATTCCTCGTTGTATTATTTCTTATAGTAATTTAAGTAAATATGGCACGGGTTAAACTAAAAAAGCTAACAAAAAAGACTTATATTGTGTTCGCATTTTATTTGCTTTAATGTTATTTAACTTCCCTATTTTTACTTTTGTCAAAAAAGGTCCATTTCTTTTTGCTTGTTACTTAAAAATTCGAAAAATTTTAGTTGAATGTCTGAAAGTTTTTATTTTGAATGTCTGAAACTAGTTAATTTATCATATATTAATGTAAATATAACTTCCACTATTGAACCTGTATTTCAATAAATGAGTCGTAGCGGTTCAAAAAAGGTGCCAGTGTTTCACTGAAAGCACCCTGACGATTTGTTTTCAAATTTAATTCGTTAGTTTATTTTTAAATATCTTGTGTTAAGACTGTAAGGACTAAAGATCAATAAAATATATTTAAACTAACCTAACGTCTTTCTTTTTATTTCTGATCTTTAAAATTAACACGTTAGAAAGAAAGTGGTCCAATACTGACAACTTAACCCACCGCTGAAATTAGATATATCTCAGGCTGAGACTAGAAATTTGAAACAAAATTACCTTTTCACTAAATGATGTTAGCTAAGTAAAACACAATAAACCCTTAACTTGACCTTATGTCTTTGAGAGGTTCATTTTACTGCTTTTAATGGTCGCAATGAAGACAGTACACTTTTGACGTCTGGAAAACATACGTGACCTTTCAAGCTAGAGAGATATTTTCTGCCATTCTCGTATTTAAAGAACTGCTATGTCTTAGTAAATTAGATTGTTTAAATGACACTTAAATTGGGGTTTTATACCCCAAAAAAATAGAAGCCTTATAAGATCACATACGTGTTCATCCGTTTGTCAGTCTATCTGTCATAGCAATACTGTCTCAGAAACTGCTTGACACAGGAACATTAAATTGGGCTTGGTGATAAAGCATGTTAACTGGTATATATTACAATAATATAAGTTAACCCTTAAAATACAAATAAAGTATTCAATATTTTTATTTTAAAATTGCCGGTATTAACGGATAAGGTATATTCTAAGGATTCCAATACCACTTTTTAGAATGTTATGTAAAGATAAGCTCCAGAGATATTGCTGAACATTTCCACAAAAACCATATTCCTCCAATGCCCTATCTCCGAAAGTGCTAAAATCAAAATAATGACAAAATCAGCATTACTACGAGTTCATCTAAAGTTTACGGGAAATCTATAGTGATGACTCTAAACCTCATAGTTTTTTAAACCTGTGAAAAATATATTAAATAATATATTTTCATGATAAAAAATAATATTAAAATTTGTAAATAGTTTTATAGAAATACTAAATATATTCTTAAATGTTTGTACATGTCTAAATATATATGGAACGCGTGTAGGGCATGTTATACTTTTACATAATAATGTTGCTATTCTAAACGTGTCAAGTTTATCACTGTTTACAAAAATTAAATATTTAATGAACAAAATACATTGTCGGCTTAATAATTAACTAACAAAATACATTGGCGGCAGACGCGATCCCAAATATTACTTTCAACTAAAATATTTTTCAGGAATGCGTAATTTCCTTTTTTTAATTATCATAAGAATAATAAATGGAAATTATTGTTGTCAAAGATCTTAGGTAATGAATACTTTATATTCTAGCCATATCTTATGAAACAGTAATCCTTGATGATGGCACAATATCATCGCTATTTAATCCATATCAATAGATTGAAATTACCGACAATGTAATAAAAAGTTATTAAAAACAAAAACAACATTTTTAATGGAAAAATAATAAAAGAAACATTTACGAAGAGCAATTCGTTTTATTGCCGGCATAAACCTTTCATAATTGTTATGATACTGAATACTGTTAACCGTTTCATTTCTGCTAAAAAATTAAACATTTAACAGCTTTTAATATCAAATAAAAGCTTTTTGGCATTTTAATATCAGAGTGATCGTATTACAATAAAAGCATTTGATCAATTTGCTATTCATTTTTTATATTAGTATAGTTTTATATAAATCCTTTTTCATACAGGAATAATATTCACCGCCAGTTTTAAAAAATAAAATAATTCTTTATCAAGAGAATATTCACACTTTTTAGAATTATACTGTGATTAAGAACAATATATATTTTCCATATCCAACTGTTAGTTTGTCAAACCTTCGTAATTTGATGATTTTACAAGATTTTGAAACAAAACTTTAGACGAACGTGCTTCCAGCATCTTTAAAGACGGCCATAAAGGAAAATCAAATTTTCTCCCCAGTTTTAAAATATTTTTTATTTAATGTACAGTTCGGTATGAACTATAAAATTCCAAAAGCAACAGTTGGAGAACATTTTCAATTAATATTATTTCAGAGGAGTTACAATTATAAGTTATATCTTATCTAAATGACTAACAATGATACATAATTAAATAAATAGATAAATAACATTTTAAATATTAGTATGTAAAATAAATGGATTAAGAATATTAGGCTTAGTATGAATACGAAATTTTTCTTGAAAATTTGTCAATGCTCTCGAATTATTTTCAATAAGTAAATAATCAAATAACTAATCAAGAAGAACTTTTCGAAAAATTTAATCCATCTAATGATACTGATTTTTCACCTGAACGTTTTCAATTAAAAAAATCTTAGAATTTACCAGAAAATCAATTTTAACAAAGAACGAGCAGTCAATTACGATTTCAAAATGTGTCAAAATACTATTTGTTTAATGCAAACCTTTATTCTTAACATTTTTCCCCCTATTGTTGTAAGGGATGGGGGTGGAATGCGGGTTATAATAATTGTCAATATTATTGTGAAAATTTGTTTTCAAATATTTTATATATATAAGTGAATGTCTTATATTTAAATTTAATATTTAACTTATTTCCACGTAGTGTCCTACAAACTGGAACTAAAACAAAGCAAATTATTAAATCATTTAATATACAAAAATGGCTCCCAAATTTACAAAAAAAGAAGTTTATGCCATTAAATGTTTGCGTTTGCTAATAGTCCGCTGGAAGATGTTGTAATACAACGAAACCTAAGTCGTAGTAAGGAACTTAAAGAAAGTAGAAATAATACTATGTTACGTAGTTTCATTTAATTGTAATATCAGCTGATTTTAACTTAATTGATAACACCTAGTGAACACGTTGAGTTAAAATTATTTCTGGCATGTCATAAAAATAACTTATCTATTATTATGAGTGATAACATTAAGATAATGCCCAATAATCTCCACGTAACATACTTTTTAAACATTTTTGAGTGTTTTGCAATTGTAATCAATCAACAATTAAAAAATAGGCACTAATTAAACCGATAGCTTTCCACTGATACGCTTAATGCACTTAAGTTCGAATGTGTGTAATATCTACAATACCACAAATTCACGTTTTTACACATATTAACACCTTCTACATTAAGTTACCAACATGAAATAAGAAATTGGACTTAAATTCTACTAAATAAGATTGAAATAGAAGGAGATAAACGCTGGCCTCTTTCTTACGAAAAGAATTAAAATTGACACATACTGTTGAAGACCACCGTGAGCCCACCCTATTTCTTTTCAAAAGCCATATATTGGTCTTTGTGAAAGTAATCTTTCATGTTGGTGCAATTTAGATCCATTTTATGAAATGATGTGGTACCAAAATCAACAAAGAATTTCCATTGGCGACCATTATGGTCACCAAAACGTGAACTAGAATCAAATTATTGTTCGTATTATTCTACGATTTCTGTGATTGCTACTGAAATCGACCAGAGCAGAATTTCTCTTATCAGTTTGAATAAAAATAAAATTGTATGAAATTCACCTCTTTAAAGTTAATTTATCTTTTTGCGTTACTAATTTTTAATTCAATCGAGATTATTACATAAAGCCATACCCTATTATTTTCCTATTTACCGACAACAATAGGGGGAGTAGGACTTAAGAGTTTGTACGTCAAGAATAAGGGGTCTGCAGGACTAACCTATTTTCACTGTCAAGATGTATCCGATTTATCATTACATTGATTTATAATATGAAATTTAGTGATTCATATTTCAAATATAAACTTAAGTACTTTTTTTCTTCAAGTTTTACTAACAATTACTAAATTTATTAAGAGAAGTCGAGCAACATAGACGATATAAAATATTATTTTATTTTTAAAGATAAATTACACATCGATAATGACAGAGAATAGGAGCAAGCCATGCGAAGGAACCAAAAAAACAACGTTGGCCACAACTTATTATGATATATCAAAATACGAAGAATAGATCTTATTTTTCCATTTTCTTTTAACAGTGTCATTATCATGGTGTATTTGACAAGTACAAGATAGTAATTATGTTATGATGGATTGTTATATTCAATTTGTTGTAACAACCATTTAAATACCCAAAACTCAACTTCGATCGCAAACATCAAAGAACAACAATGGACAGGTCCGTTTGCTATGTTAATGAATATAATTATTTCATCTCTTGTCAATGATACCAATTAAATGGAATTTTCGGCAAAATACAGGTAACTTTTACATTTCAGTCTGTTTATATGCCTTATATCTCCCTACTGTGTTAGATTGGATATTAAAGTCAAGTCATCAAAGTGTATGCGAATAGCATATGAAGTATTCAGAACTAACCACTTGTAAAAATAAAAACAAAAAATAAATTCAAATTTGATAATCATACCCTTGGGTTATCTGTTATGGCACTCGAAGCTTAAAAGATATAAATTCCATGAATTTCTCATTTGTTTTTACAGATTGGTGACAATTTGTTTGTATTACGTGAAGATGAATTTAACACCAGAAAATTTTTGTCAGCATTGCGGCATCATGATACCACGAAATCGTGGTCTCACGTCTCATGAGTCAACAAGAAAATTACGACCGACCTTAATTGATATTTTTGTTATGAAGCCCCATCACGCATTACTGTTTACAACTAACTTAACGAGATCAAGCACGATCGTACTAATCTCAGTGATGATTTACGTGAGAAATATTCCTCAACAACGAGAACTGAAGGTAACATCAATCTTATTACTGATAAGAGTAAGCTATCACTAGACTCGGGACAAGTTTAGGCATTAATATAAGTCAAGTACGGAAAATCTACATGAACATTTAGGCGTCAAGAAGTTTTGTGATAGATGGATATCCCATAATTATACCGAAGCTCGAAAACACTGTCAACTTTTTCAGTATCGTGAAATGTTAGGAAAATTCATCAAAAAATATTTAAAAGGGATATAATATCACACTGATTTTTAAAGTTTTGTACCTCAGAAGAATAAAGAATTAAACACTTGTAAGATCACTCGGGCGTATGTTTCAACCATTTTTCTCTAAATTTTTTTCTAAGAGATTTGATATTTGGCATAAAAATTAAACTTATTCACCTACATCGTTTACAATAATAAGAACATCAAAAAATATTTACCTGAGTATGCTGAAGGGTGCAAGTTTGGTACAGAATTTTTATTTGCTTTCACTTTCATTGGTATTTGAAGAGTAAGGTACACGAATTTTCTTCAGTATTTTACTTACTATATTTCTGGAAATATTCTTCAACTTACAACTAAAAACAAATGGGAAAAACCTCGGTCAATGAAATAAAACAAGAACTTGCACCTTCCATCTAAAAGTATTTATTCATCCCATCTTATCCCATTGCATCTATACTGTTTTTGTAAATCATGAGCATACAAAGATAAATTGAACTATAGGCACAAGTAGTACTATTTTGAAATGGACAAAATCCAAGTCAACTTCACAACGTAACTAATCAATCGTCAATGGACAAACATAAAACAAACAAATTACTGTACAAATTGCACTATCAAAGCGCTTTCAGAGCCGGAGCTCTGGCATCATAGACAATAAAACATTTCAAGTAGAACTGATAAAAACTCGGATCCCCTTTCGCGCTCCTGGACTCACAAAAAAGGTGCGAGCACCAAAAAACGCAATGCCCCCGCAGCAGGCATTACGCATTTGACGCATACAAACAGGAAGTGCGGGCGATGATACACGGCGACAAATTTATAATGTCTATTTGTCGTAGATGAAATAACCAGGAAAGTTTTCCGGCTCACATGCGTCCCGCATTAGCGTATCCGATGCTCGTGAAAATGCCATTTTTTTCAGGAGTGCGGGGCGTAGACGAAACTCATCGTCTATTTCCATAGCGTCACAACGTTTCTTGAAGTAGACGAGGAACATTGCGTTTTTATTTATGTATTACTTTAAGGGTGGAAGTATTTCTCGCTGCTGAAAGGTACTTTAGCCGTTCTTACAAAAATTTTAGCTAATTTTAATTTTAACGTGTCAGAATTGTGTCAAATACCTTCTAATCGTTGTTAGAACCAATAATCGTAATAATCATCTAATCGTTGTTAGTTACAATTCAGATTTAACCAGATTAAAGTCTACTTACCGGAATGTTTGTCCCCACAGTTTCCTGACAACTTTTGGTTCCGTGTTATTTCCACATTATCAAGACTAATCATTTTCGGTTGCTTATTATTTTAGGAACTTCAAATTCCTACTGGCTTAGCGTTGTTGTTTTATTTAGTTTGGAAATACACGCATGTGTTTAGGTTTTAAATTGATTGTTTTTAATTTTATTGGAATGGTTGTTTATAAGTCTTCAATCAAGAATGATTATGATTTTCTATAGATTCTCACGTATACATACACTGTTTTTTAATCTTAAAATGTCTTAGGGATGAAAATCCTGGAATTCTTAAAATTTCCGGTACTTTAATATGAGACTACTGTCTCTTATTAAAGAACACTTAATTTTTTAAATTTAAAACCGGTACCGCAATCCCTATTCCAGATAAAATAAAACTGATGACATGAATTGCGTTGCGAATATAAGATCAATATTTTTAAACATAGTCGTTTCCTCTTAAGGACACTACATAATTTTTAAAATGTTTTTGTTTATTACTTGTCCTTTCAGAATTACGGAGTGTTTACCTCAATTACTAATTACTAAAATAGATATTAAACTTACGTAACAAGCCGCTTCTATTTGTCCTCGAGTACAAAATAAGAAGATTTTAATCAATAAAAGTTTGCATGTACTTCATCCTATTCTCGGAATACGTTGCAGAAACTTTAGCTAAAGGTTTAAATGTCATGCACACAGGCATCGTGTGAAGTCATTTAAGCGACACGACGCGACGCGCGTATTTACATATAAACCGTACTCCGATTTGAATATTCAGCGATACGAAAATTATTTCATGGAAAGAAACATCCATTATAAACATCTGTTAAATGTAATTATGATCAAATTTCTTTAGGTTATTTTTATATTATACTTTTGAGAGCAATAAAAAAAAATTCTTACTAACCAATAGTTATAAGCACTCACATATCTGAACAATTGGAATTTATGCTCTGTTTAAAACTCACCAATTATGGATAAAGCAATATTTTTACCAAAGTTATTGCATTTTATAAATTTACACATGTTTCAATTTTTATATAACTTTGTCTTAATTTATTAAAAAAGAATATTGTCTGTGCTTTAAATATAACGCTGAAAATTTTCCATTTTAGCCTTCACTCAACAGTATAGTCTAAATTATTACTTCCAAATAGCAAGTGACACTTTTTAGTTATTTTTTTAGTTATTGTTTAGCAATAAGTACTATGTAGACATAAATGTAGCCACCGCGGATGAGCAGCGCAGCGACTCCACAGATTTGAAAATATTTCTTTCTAGCCTTCACTCAACAGTACAGACCAAATTATACCTTCCAAGTAGCAAGTGCCACCTTTACTGTTTAGCAATAAATACTATGCAGACAAAAACCTAGCCAACGTAGATGAGCAGCGTGTCGACGTCACAGACTTTAAAATATTCCATTCTAACCTTCACTCAACAATACAGATCAAATTATACCTTTCAAGTAGCAAGTGACACCTTAACTGTTTAACAATAAATACTACGTAGACAACAACGTAGCCAACGTAGATGAGCAGCGCGTCGACGTCACAGACTTTAAAATATGCCATTCTAACCTTCACTCAACAGTACAGACCAAATTATACTTTCCAAGTAGCAAGTGCTACCTTTACTGTTTAGCAATATATATTATTTAGGCAAAAACGTAGCCAACGTAGATGAGCAGCGCGTCGACGTCACAGACCTGAAAATATTCCATTCTAACTTTCATTCAACAGTACAGACCAAATCATACCTTCCAAATAGCAAATGACATCTTTACTGTTTAGCAATAAGTACTATGTAGACATAAATGTAGCAGATGAGTAGCTCAGCGACGCCACAGATCTGCGGAAGTAGACGTCGCGTTCAGCTGTCGCTCCGCGCTCCTGGAAAAATGGCATTTTCACGAGCGTCGGATACGCTAATACGGGACGCATCTGGGCCGGAAAACTTGCCTGATTAGATCATCTGCGACAAATCGACATTATAAATTTGTCGCCGTGTATCATCGCCCGCATCTCCTGTTTGTGTGCGTCAAACGAGAGTTGCCTCGCTACAGGGGCGGCGCTTTTTTGCCGCTCGCACCTTTTTTGCGAGTCCAGGAGGGGGCGTACTGGGGGCCTCGTTTTAATCCGTCATACTCGAAATGTTTTATCGCCTAATGACGGCAGACGTTCTGGCTTTGAATGCGCTTTGACAGTTAGATTTATACCGTAATTTGATTGAGTGATATTTTCCTATCGAAAATTTATCGCTTCCGCCGGAATGCTGATTCGGGTTCGATGATTAGTTGGTGCAATTGGCGAGTTGAAAATTTACGAATTAGCGTATAATTTTTATGAAGCCGCGAATCATAATAAGAGTAAATATGAACTAAATTAAACATTAAATGGCCTAGAAAGAAAAAAAAACACTCAATGTTAATTAAATAAGAGATATGACGGGGGGTAAGACTTCAAAATTATTTAACTTCTTTACGAATTTTATATTTGTTAAATTAGAAACCTTAAGGATGGCTCAATGTTTTAGAGATATGACAGGGAGTAACACTTTGGAATTATGTAATTTCTTTTATGAATTTTAAGTTTGTTAAATTAGAAACTTTAAGATTGGTTCAATGTTTTGAATTATTTAGTTTATTTCAAATATAACGTTTAAATTGTTGATTTATTCACTTATGTAGTGAGTAATACCTGTTGGTAAACACTGAACGATGATACATTATAAATATATGACATATTTCTTATTTGACTATTTAGCGAAAATCGTAACTATGGATAAAGAAAATAATAAAAGAAAAAAAAACAAATATTAATAGTATCGATACAATCTGAAGTTTAACAAAATGCTCCAAGAATAAATGTCTAACAAAAAAAAAATAATATTTAAAGTAATATTTTTGTTGACTTTCTTATTTAACATTTGATATTGATTAATATTTTGTTTATTGATTAATATTTGTAAAATATTTTATTTTTAAACCTTGCATAAACAATGTATAGACATAAATAAGTAGAAGCAGAATTTATTTACCAGCCCTGTGGCAGGGTTGATAAATAAAATTATTCATCAACCCTGTCGCGAATATAACTTAGCATCTCGTCAGGTATTATTCCTAAAAGAAAGTAATTCATTAAAATTAAAGTACAAATATTTGTCAATTATCAAATACAAATACTTAGTATTTTCAGTTAAAAATATTCCTTTTATTCTTGTTGGACCGAGAAAAGTTCTATAAAATATTATTTTATTTACGTCATCTTAATCCATAATTTATATTTTATATTTTATTCTGGCATTAAAACCTAGAACCATAAGATACATATAATTCGACCACAAACAATATGAAACAGAACTTCACTTTTAACCTCTTGGGAATTTTAATATATTTTTCGGCATTGTATGAAAGTCACTTTCAGAGTGCGATCAAAAATATATAATCCTAGGAACAATAAAAAGTATATCATTAAATTTATTGGATAGTTAAAGTTATAGTAAAGTAAGTTTATATAAATTTATATATTATATATATAAAGTTATAGCAGAGTTAATTATTTTCAAATTAAATAAACATATCAAGTTTCGTGTTTTGTCCTGTACATACCTACTACAAAAGAGTAAAAAAATAATTTTCGTTGAAACCCAAATAATCCGTCTATTATAAGGGGTCTACATCTATTAGATACATAATTATAGATCTGTCATTAATTAATAGACAGCTACATATATTTCTTTTATCAATAACTATCATAATGGTGTAGTTTTGTAGTTCTCTTCCAAATGGTAATATTTATTAGTTTTTTAGAAATATTTTTAATTAATAATTCATTTATATTTACATATAAATAACTACTGTAACATCACTATACATTAACCTATATTTTCTATATCTATCCATTAATCTATATGATCTATATACTCTTCTGTAGGCAATTCAGACTTACATACGCGCGGACACACGCACATGCACACACAACGATATATTTTTTTAAAAAAACGTATCACAATTTATTACATATTGTTACATTCGATTTGTCTATCTTAAAAAATCTGTATATAACTCTAATTTTTGTTTTGGCCTATTGAACTTATATTCTTCTCTTATCTTTATATTCTTCTTAAAACTGTCATAAATCGATTGACAGACATTTAGGAAAATTACCCAAGCCACTTAAACGAGAAATGAGTACAAATGAAAGTATATAATATAATGCTTGTTTGCACTTAGCATTTTCGGTAAAATAAAACTACTATATATTTTAACCTATATTGAAAACCTCTTACTTTTTAAGTCACTTAAGCACACGTCGTGTTATTAACCGAATACGAGTTATTTGATCCTTAAAGGATATAGTTGGTACGCTGGTTTTCAATAAGCAATATACATCACCACATCAGCATACATGCAGGCATTAGTCGCACGTGCCGTCGCATCGCCATGGCACTCCGAATCAATTGCATTTACCTGAAGCCGGTACAATATTGCATATTACGGAGGACGTGCATAGCGACGCCCGTCGCCGCCTTGTCGTTATTGCGGGCGCGACGTGCCTAGTAACGTATTGAAGCGTCAAGAATATCGATTATAAAATATCGATATACCGAAATGCGATATTTATGTGCAGTTATTGATATTTTTATACTATTTAATACTGAGAAAATTTGAATAGTTACAATCACCATAAGATAATTTACTCGTGAAATACGATATTGGAATTGTGTAAATTACATTTACTCTACCGCCAAGATGCATAATTTATGTCTAATGTACATAATTCATTCCAAATATGTCCTCTAAAGTGGGGATGATACACTACCTTATACATAAGTGTTAGCGAATACACTGATCGAATTGCGACTCTAGTAACGGTAACAATAAAAGTGGAACACACGATTACAATGTAGAATTTTTCACTGTTTTGCATTTCACCCTTGGACAGAAGCTATGTTAATATAAGCCACGTATTGTTAATGTTAGTATCCGTACTACCGAATGAAATAAGATGATTGCGATCCGAGGATATTTATATATTCGTATGTATGTATATTCATTTATATTCTATATGACGTACACTTTTTATTAGCGCAATATAACTAATTAGTTATGTATTTAAATTTGAAGATTACGTATCAAAGTTACCGTTACTTGTTATAATTACTATATTATTTAGAAATTAAGTTACGTATTAATATAATTTATCAACTTTATTACAGCATTTTCAGAGTTAATTATTTTCGTAATATCATTATCATAACTGAAGGTATTAAAAAGCTTATGAAGAAAATAATATATAAAATAAAATAGGAATTTAAGACATAGTTAATATAAAAATCGTAATACATATTAAATATTAGGTATTAATATGCTTTGAATTGATGAAAAAATTGATTTCAAAGTTCGGTGATTTTAATTTTTGTAAATAAATTTTTTTTTTAAATTTCAAGTGATTTATATTTTTTTAAATCATTTGAAAGCCATGGAGATCACAAAATTATTTTAAATTTCTTTCATAATTTTAACTAATATAAATCATGATATACTAACAATCGCCCTGAAAATATATACCGCCTCCCACCTATTTCCGAAACTAAAATTATGGAAATAAAGCAGTATTTTAGAAACTTATTTTAAATTTAATATACAATTTCTTGAGAAATTATCGATATTTTATGCATGCTAGTGAGTAATACTGGCAATATTTTAAATGGTACAATTTTATGTACCTTTAAAGTTAAAATTTTACGTTTAAATAAGTGTGTACTGAACCTGATAGTGCCAGTTCTACGCGTATTTTATATATATGTGTGTGTATATATATATATATATATATATATATATATGTATTTACATAATTCTCAAATAATAGTAATAATTATATCTGACTTTTGATAAAACTATATTTTAAAAAATACCGATATTAATAACATGTTACAACTCTATAGGTAGCCCAAGTTTTCTAGCAACTCAATATACTGCCTTTGACTGATTCAATTAGACGCGCCCAACCGTTGTTATTTGTTACTATTATCTATACCAATCACTCAGCGTATGTGGCTGTTGTCTATGTTCGATAGTATAGGGAAATATGCGAGCGATCTTATCTTAAATTGATTATAATTGACATATAACATACCGCCATGTTTCACGACCCAAACACAATATATAATTAAGAGACACTGTACCAATTGTATTTATTTTGTTTACAGTTTTTGTTTTTCCGTGTCGTTATTATCTTTGATATTATTGTCTTATATTTTATATTTATTAGTTTCTATCATATTGCTCAACATACAAAACTGTAAAGCAATAATGTGTAAAACGATCTAAGATAGAACTTTTATCTCAGCTTTCATATATTGAAAATCGACTAACGTTCAAATATATTCCAAATAATATTACTCAAAAATGCTACTGAAAAACGAGTAACTATTTGATTGGACTAAGAGTAATAGCCCAATGAAACCTTAATAAGATACAGATCACTTTCAAAGTTATAGTTTAAACGTTTATTTAGGCTTTTGCTGGACTATTATATCATTTATTTTGAGGTCCTGTAAAGTTGGGGTACAAAAGTAAACTTGGTTACCTATTACTATATCTTTTAGACAGGCTGTTGTTGTTTGTACAGAACAAAAATAAGACCAAAATAATCTTTGAAACATATTCTTGAAATTTGATTCCATTCTATCAATATTTGTTAATATTATTTCTAGATTACGGTGACTACGAAGTAATCGTTATAAGCTCTGTTACGAATACTTAAACAGAAGACGCAAAATCTGCCCTGAATACAAAAGACAATGTGTTTTTAATTGAAACTCAAATTTACTTTAAAAGCCGTTATACATTTAAAGATGTATTGACAAAATACCGCCGCTAGAGAACGGATATTTACTAGTAGTAAACTCACTAATAGTGGTATATCGACGTCGCTTGTAGGTGTGTAACAAATTAATAGCTTAGACGTGTTATCTTGCACTTTTATGTTATGTGGTAACTAAAATAAAAATATGTGTTTTATATGTTTTGGTACCTAAGTTTTTTTTATTTTGTAACATTAAAATTACGTTAATACAACAATAACAAACGTAAGTACTATTCTATATTTTATCCATTGACCAGGTCAGCTAACCAAAATAGTTATGTATACTCATTTTTTCTTCCACATGCGGCTTTATCGAGCAAGCAATAACTCGTGACTACTAATTAATGTTGTCTGTTCTTTGGCTTTCGACTTGCACTTTGGTTATTCTAATTGGTTCCTACCTATAAATTAAAGAAAGGTTGTAAAAGCATAACCACTAAATATCATATTTTAAGTGGATAATTTCTAAAGCTGCTGATGCGCTTGCTTTATCCATCCTTTCCAAAATGTGAGTAGTCTAGAAATAAACAACTTAGGATATATTTAATATAAGTAATTGAATTGAGTACCAACGGAAAACACGACAAATAATTTAAGTAATTTTTGGGCCAGCCTGTTGGAAACTAATATATCCTACAATACAATTATGTCGTTTTAATAAATCGTGACACACTTTCTCAATACACCGACATAGTAGGGGTAACAAATACAACAATTGTTGCTTTCATTCGAGGATAATGATTTAAAATCACCTTTTGCCTACCTTCAAAATAATACGGCATCACGTATCGAATGTTAGAAAATATAATTATACTTTAGTAATTAATATTAAATAATAAAACCTTCAAAAAATATTTATATACCTTTGGATTTTTCTTATTCATACGTGCAATTGAAAATATCATGGATCCTCAAACTTAATGATCTGCAATAGCAATAAAAGCCTATATGTTAACTCACAGTCAACAGAATCTACCAATAGAAACTTCATAGAAATCCTTTTAACCATTCTTGCGTGACGCGTGAATAAATAAACAGGCTCGCAGGCACACATTTAAAAAACAATATTTTTTGCTCTATTAATTTTGTTCTGGAATCCTAAACATTTTTTTCCTAAATATATTTAATATACTGTATGTCTTCAATGTTCTACAGTTTTATTATCCTAACTAATGTAATGAAATTGTTTTTGTTTGTTCTTCTTTCACGTCGCAGTCTTTCATTACTCTACAATGGATTGAGATGATTTTTTACATAACTTTATGGGAGAATGCTGGAGTATACTTTTTATCACGGGAAAGTCTTACTACGTCGCGATACTACGTTGCGACGCAGCACCAGATCGACGTGATTTTTGTATCGTTACATACACAATATAAAGGCGCTACAGAATCACTTTAATTCCTAATTTAGAGCCTTATCTACATTATTGTAAATGTAAAAGTGCACTTGTATGTTTTTCTTTCGAGTTACAGATGAAAAATATATGGACGGAATTGTTTGCCTAGAAACATTTGACTTACCGGAAAATTATTTAAGCTACTCAAAATGTATTAAGTAGTTGAATAAATGGATTGAAATCGAAACCAACACGTGTTTACACGAAATACATAAATGTGTAGCAAATAAAAATTATTGTTATTTTGCCAAAAATATAAAAATGTTCTCTGCTTGTAATAGATGAAGATTTGATAAATATTTTTCATATTATAATCATTGTGCTACATAATTCCAGAATTCAGAATAAACTACGCGAAAATAGAGGTTTTTCGTCAACAATGTAAGAGGTTTTTCGAGCATAGACATTCCGTAAAGATGTCAAAAATGATCAAAG
This sequence comes from Druceiella hillmani, assembly GCA_039881145.1. NCBI lineage: Eukaryota > Metazoa > Arthropoda > Insecta > Lepidoptera > Hepialidae > Druceiella > Druceiella hillmani. The sequence goes on along the minus strand of JAYKKI010000003.1, from coordinate 38,577,642 downwards.
AAAAGTACATCCAAAAAATAAGTAAACATGTTTAGTGTCTATTGACACTATTTTTATCACACTGAAAGTTTAATGGCTTGAAAAAAGAAGATTATCAAAATGTTAAAAGAAAATTAAAAGTTAAATCATTGTAATGCAAATCTATTGTAGTCGAACAAAAAATAAAACAATAAAATTGATAATTTTATCGACACAAACAAAGCTAATTTTTTTCCAGCCAAAGTAACAGAGGCTTCAACAACGAGTAAGAAATCAAATTCGTATCAACTCACTTCTATTTTCAGATCATATATTTCTTTATTCATTGGTAACATTCATCTAACCGAAATAAAGTAACCGAGGTCGAGAACATATTGCCGAACATGTATAAGTACTTTAGCAGCTTAATTACGTTTTAGCCTACCGTATTAATATGAAAAGAATTGGATATTTTTACGCCCCAAAGAGAATAGACGAGGGAGTAACGCACTTCTGTGGCCCGACGTTAAAAGCAGTTTCACTAGAATTATGGAGATATATATTGGTAAACAGTTCCTTGCCCTCAAGTACTTTTGTTTCCCTCGTAGTACACGAACGAAATTCGTGTTATGCATAATTAAGGCAGAATTGTTATGCGGAAATATTTTAAGGACGGAACACAATACTTCTTTGGACCGTGACGAATGAGAATTGTAATGAAGTGAGATTGGGGGAAAATGTTTTGAATAGATCATTTTCCATAACAAATATTACTCTATAAAATATTGGAACGTTGTTTAAACAGGCACTCGATCACTTCGCTCAGAAGCTATTCAAGATTGTAAATTTTTGGAATTAAATGCGTTAAGTTTTAATAAATTTAAATTAATATGTAGCTTCAGATACATTTGTTGGCTGAAAAGAGATTTCATTTAGAATTTACGTAATAAATAACATATTTTAAAGGACTTAAAAATCATTCTATTCGACAGAAAAAAAATATTGTAAGCTTGATAGGAAAAGATGTATATCGTTCTTTCATTACGACAGTCATCAAATATTACAGCTATTGAGTTATTAATTTCAAGTGATAATTTAAATATGTATTCACAATTTTCTAGAGAAATATTACAGTTGTCGTTTTATATGTTTCAGTAAAGATGCCAATATTAATTATATGATACATTTAAATATTATAAATTCTATGTCATTGTTACAAATAACGACATCAAACTTTAAGAAACTTAATTATATTTATCATAAACAAATCACCAACCATGAAAAAATACTTGAGTATTCGAATACTATGGAACAGTAGGGAATATCGACTTAATTAGCTTCGAGATACTGTAACTTTTTTAATACACAATTGTACGCATGACAAATTTAATTTCGATCTACTGATAATACAACCACGATTTGTTCGTACTTTTATTATATTTTAGATATAGTCACACAAATACAGGCATGTACTCTAATAAATAATAATTATTAAATTCTTTCTCTGCTAATATTGAGCAAAAAATATGGGACTACGCTACAAAAAGACGCTTAACCTAAATTCACGAGGCAATAAAATATAACGATTTTTATAATGTTTACAAGGATATTATTACGTTGGCAATAAAGAAAAGTTTAAAGCGTTATTAAATCTTTATCATTTTCCATGAAAAGGCCGAACCGTGAAAATGTCATTAGAGCTTTATGGCATCTCGGCGGGCATGCGCCGGCGACCTGGTGCAGCTATTCCCTTTATTTGTTGCAATTACGAGTTGATACGGGACCATATTATTAGATGAAACGAGTATTTCATTGCATATTGCGCTATATGATGCATATTGAATGCTTCTAGCCGTTACGAGTTGCAATTCTTCGGGTTTAATATGAAATAAATGTTACCTTTGGCGCCTCCACTTTGCGGAGAGAAAGTTAGTAAACTTAACATTTTACACTAACTTCGAACGAAGATAAAAACATAAATCAGTTTTATGAATGGTGCATAAATTGCATTATAAATATCACTAATGAATATATTCTTAAAATTATAAATTAAAAATAACATTTTGTTAACGATATCATTTGTTCAATGAGTTATTTCTTAAATGAGGTGAAAAGTACAACTTTAACTTACAAAAACTAAAAAAAATTCACACTTTAACAAACACATACTTATTCATCGTACATGTAACTGAGAGAAGATAAATTAACAATAAAAAAACAGAGTGTTATCACAAACACGCTTAAACCAACTCTGATTTGAGTTTCCCATTTAATAAAACAAGGCTACAGTAAACAAATACGAAAAAAGTACAACACAAAACGCGACCAAGAAACAACAAACGTTTTCCATATGCAAGCTAACTAAGAAACAGGACAACACTTAAACAACCGATTTATGGTTTCTTCAAACAGTCTCCGACGAAGAGTTTTGGCCTCAGGCAATTTCGTCGAAAGACCAGTGGAGCACAACCCAGACAGGAGCAAAGTGCGGTGGGTCTATCACAGGTCACATAAATGTTGCATCGCGGGCTCCGGCACCGACTCGTTACGAGACCCCAGAGGTCCCACCGTGACCGCCGGAATCACGCCGGCTCCATTATATAAATTTATGAGACACACCAACATGTCGAGAGTACAAAGCTTGAACCCCGCGAATTCTCCGCAGCTACGATTGCACCAGCAAAGTTTTATTAACAACATAAATGATACATCGCGGGACCAAAAAATTAAGCTAGTTCTTATTTTGAAAATTAAATAAATCCACAGTATTTTACTTTTTGACCAAAAAAGAGGTACAAAGGATTCATGTACAAGAAAACTGCACATTCTAATTATGTTACCAATTCTAAGTCTCTAATTGATTTAGAGCCACTGGATTGAAATAAAATTAGGTAAAGATATGAAAACATTCGTTAAAAATAGATTATAGTAACGTAGTATAATAGACATAATCGTATATCATATGTTGCAGAAAAGAATTACATTATACCTTACATACGTAAACACTATCAAATTAATCTAATCTAAAAGAAATAAACTAATAGAAATAAATATAATATAGACGTTGAATTGAGTCGAAAAATCTTTTTTTTTTTAATTTTCCCTTTACACAATATAATTTTAATATAGACGATACGGTTTCTATATAAAAAATGTAGGTATTGAATTTGGTAAGAATATGGAATTTCCCATAACAAAGAAAAAAATTATCTGCGTTTCATAAATATTTTTACAGGAATTTTTTAGGATATAAGAAATAAAAATATTTAAAACAGAGACCCTTTTTTTATTCTTAGCAATGATACGATTTTTATGTCAGCGAATAGTTAGTTATTTTTATGTTAGCGAAGATAATATATGAATAAATAATATTGACTTAAAATTAATCGTAAAGTTAGTCAACTTCTTAAACTGGGGAATAAAAAATGTAATGGAACAACATTATTTCACTTGATCAATTATATTCAAAACAATTCCTCGTTTAAAAACGATCAGTTAATATCATTTTTGGTAGTAAATTTTTGTATTAAAACTTTCCCATAATATATTTGGCCTTAAATTTTTCACGCTAATGCAGAAAAATGTAATCTAAAATTAAATCGATTCGAAATTCGCAAGTCGCAAAACTCCACAACACTGGGTTTTACACGCATTTTGCCTCAAAAAATAAGAAGTTCGTGACTAGATTAGATGAATTTCTGAAAAAGACTTAACTGAAACTTTATGTCTTATTCAAAACTTCAATACTCTTAACGACACTTATTCTCGATTCCTTCCCTATAATCCCTATAATTTTTTTTTATAATCCCTATAATTCCCTATAATCTCGCACCCAATCAAAAAGAAATTCTCCATAAACACTCTTCTCACAATTCCGCACAAAACTGCCTTTCACAGGGAATCTTTTCCTATTTTCAATTTAGATGGTGAAAATAAACAAACACAAGAAGGAATTCTCTCTGTATTAAGAAACTTCTCTCTGATGTTACCGTCTTATTTTCCCGAATTTCTTACCTCATTTTAAAGATGGAATTATTTTCTTTTTCTCGCTTAATGCTTTCTTAAATATAAACTTGGTGAAAAAAAGAAATAGAATATCTAACAATTGTTTGCTGAGTTCCATTGAACCCAAGACAAATCAACATTATCCTTATTGCATCGGTCCGGGAAAATTGTTTTATGGTGCAGTGCAATATGAATGTATAAAATCTTTCATGAAGGACTAACTTTTATATCTCTTAAAAACTAAGTCAAAGCTAAACGTATTTATATTAAGTTAGATATAGCCAAAAGTGGGAAGTCTCGTTACAAGAAAGTTAAAAGACGTTATAAAGATGTCGACAAAATTATTTGATTTACAATTCAGATTTTATGTACTTTGTTAGATTGAAACTACTAATATTAGCTTAAAATTAGCTAAAAATGAGGAACACTAAATAAAAAGTGATGAAATGATGAACATTTTGTAATAATAATAAATTAGATTTTGACGCGGTTTATAGTGTCAGTTAGGTAAGGCTTTTCAGAGAAAGACCTTCATATGGTTGCTTATTTTGGCTTTCATTATTTAAATCGTTCGAGTTATATTGAAATAATGTAGGAAATAGTTACGACTCTTACAAATCTGTATAAAAATCCTTAGGTAATGTATATCTTTAACCTTTTATGAGAAATAAATTGAATTAAATATAGCAGCGATAGTATAAAAATAAATATTTAAGCTTACAGTGCTTAAATCGTTTCAGTCATATTAAAAGGATATGTGACATAGCCTGTTTCATATTTGTATAAAAAATGTCCTTAGGTATATGCTATGTACCTATCTTTTCTATTTGTAAAAAATAAATCGCATTACGTGTACCAGTGACGGTAAATAAACTAAACTGCCTACAGTTTTCCATTCTAATGAAAATATTAACGAGGTGTGTATGTAAATATTGAAAATTTCAACGACGATGATATGACATTAGGTGTCACAGTGCACAACAAGGCTCGATTAAAAAAAATTGTATGTGTTAAGTAAACGTTCGAAGTTAAACTTATTTGGCATATTATAAGAATAACTTTATTTTTTTAATAAAAGAACTGGGGCGTGAGCTATATAATAAAATCTAATAGCAAACAAATAACTAAATTAAAAATGTTTTTTAGAGTTAAAAAATTAATAAAATTTGATCTTTCTATTTAGAATTACAATCATTTAATAATTAAATAATACTATTTGTAATAACAATAAACATTATGTTATTATTATTAATATTACTATATTTTATTGTTTGGTTTTTAAACGTAATTTTTATAAATATTGAAATGAGTACTCAGTATTCTATTTAAAATAAACTCGTGAATTTAATAAATTGTTACATTTACTAAAACAATCTAAATAAAGTTTAATTAATAATGAAAATAAATGAATATGCTGAAAATTTATTGCAATTTATAAATTTTAAATATTTTAAAATTGATAAAGTAATAATTTTTAAGATAAAATGCAAATAAATATATACCGAAACTTAACCTAACTTAGAGAAATAAACTTAAAATATATTTTAAACAGCTAATAAGCACTGTTTCTATCACGAATATGCAAAATAAATAAATTGTTTTATTACATTGGCCACTATTAAATTTCAGTTACTAAAAATGTTATTTAAAAACACAAATGTAGCTATTTGTTATGTGAATATAAAACACGTGTTGTGTAGTTACAAATACCTCAATAACTATCATGAATATAGTATCAGTCACTACACGCATGTAAATATATGTTTGGTGAGCAACTTCATCCTGTCGTTTTTTTATTTTTGTTACGTCGTGCATCGTGGAGCTACGAGCAAAATCTAGAAGCATTTATGCCATAGGTTCCATATACTCGTGTATATATATATATATATATATATATATATATGTATATATATATATATATATATAAATGTATATGTATGTGTGTGTGTAACCGTATTTTCAGATTTCCAGATTTCGCTAAAATTTTTCACACCATATTCACTGGCAACAAAGTTCCGAGAGCAGCGATCACCATTCCATCCCCTTTTCTCTCGAAACCGTCTAATGCTGGGTGCTTAGCTAATATTTCAATAAAATGTAAAAAATAGAGAATTTGAAACGCTGTTTGAAACGACTTAATACGCTTGAATGTTGAATGAGAGTCTTATATTATCAAAGTTTGATTAACAGTTTAAACTTTCTAAAAATTATCCTTATTGAACGGGCGGTTAAGATCTCTACTTCACTGGAACTTGTCTACAATTTATATTCGTCTATCAAAACTAGGTTCCAATCCATCAGTCGATTACATATCTGTATTCCACCTCGTCATATCATCATGACTATTTTTTATATGGTAGCTGTTATGGAAATGCTTTCAACAAGTGATCGACTTTTCGGTCAGCTAATTTAGTTACATAAAAAAGTGTTAAATTTGATAACAATTGGCAGCACAACATAATAATTCGGTGATTAATTCATTTTAATTGTAAGATAACTGCTTTCGACAATAAATTATTTTTTATTTTTTTCAGGATTATTCAAGTATTTCTAATTTAATTGAAAATTGGTTTGTTTCATTTCATTCATCAATTAAATACGTAAGTGCCTTAATTTAATATTACTATATGTATATAATTGAATATTCCTATTCTTCTTAAAGGTTTATTTAAATTGCAATCAAAGTATAGAAGCCGTAGGTTGTAAAGCTGAAATACGATTTTTTTGCATTACAAGAAAGAAATCTATTTATTTTCTTCTCTTTAGATGCCACTCTCGGAAAACCATTTTTTGGAATAAGGATTGCCCACATTTGCGGATAATTATCTTTTTGCAGCTTTGCCAGACGTTATGGAAACCCATGAAGCAAAGGAATTTTCACTTCTTTTTATGTGTGTGTTTGAAGTATAAAATTCGATCGTAATTACTTTTTCCAAACTTGATTCGCTTGTGTCGTCGTTCGTATTTATTTCAGCCACTGCCTTATCATGGCAATACCATAAAAGCCTACAAGTTCTCTGATTTCATTGCTTATGTTCGTTTTGATTCAAACAGGAAACGAGCTTGTAAATTCTTCGCTATTCGTTTTGTAGCTTAATAAGGCTTTCAAGAAAATTGCAGTGGTGAACTTTTTCTCTTTACGTAGAGTGATTATCTTCACCAAGTCTATAAAAACATTATTTTAACCTTAGTTTTTAAACCATAGTTTTTAACTTTTGTATGAGATCTGATGACTTTAACGTAGTACTTTTTCATATAGGCAAACTATGGAATAATTTCAAATATGCATATAGGCGCCAAATCTGGCTAAATCATTTTGTAGAAAACTCGGATTCTCGGTCTAGAACCTCATTGATTATTTGGTATAAGAACAAGCGGGAGAGGAAATTTTTTAGGACAATAATTCGTAACAACTTATAAGTGCTCAAATGAATAAAATGATTATATAATTTTAATGTATTTTTATTATAGATATGTTACACAATTTATTTTTGTGAGTTTTTACTATTAAAGCACATTAAAATTTATTTAAATTAAATAAATCTAACCGTAGGTTTTCTTAGGTAAAATTGACTTGCTAAAAGTTAAAACCTAATAAATATAATTCTCCTAGAAAGATAATACTTAGAAAGATAGAGGACAACAAGTTAAACGAAAATATCGGGAAAAATTGAGGTCATCATTTTTATGATTCAATACCTCAAAATAAGGATTCCGATTATAAGGGTTCCGTTATATCACTTACGTGTCTGTTAATTACAGCTGTTTTTCTCAGGAATTGCTTGATGGAAAAATTGGAAATCCACTAATGAAGCGTATTAACCCGTATATATATTAACATATAATATTTAAAAATATAATATGGAATTTTTAGTGGGGAAAATTGAAGCACACGAAAAAAAATCAAATTCCATATATTGTATTGAAACCATTTGAAATAGGTATAAGGGTCTCAAAAATATAGGGGTCACAAAAGTTTTTCATAATTTTACATACTATATTTTCAGAGATATACAGGCTTTAGGTATTATACCATTAGAGATGATTTAGAAATTGCTGAAAAACTGGGCAAAAAAGCCTTACTCCTCAAACTCCCAAATGTAAAATTTTGTAAAATTGTTATTAAAATCCTAGACAAAAGTTATATTATATGATTCTATATATATTTTTGAAACACGTACCAAGTTTTTACTTCTGTGAAAGACATAGTCAGCTATATATTTACATTGTTAAAAATTAATTTCGTAAATGATTTAGTAGAATTACTGTATACTTTTAAATCTTCATAACTGTTTAAATGTATTCTGTATAACCTCGCAGAATTCTACTCGTATGTAACAGGGTTTATTAGTTATATTAGCAAAGTAACTTCACAGGCACTCAATAAATTTTACATAGATTTTTTTTTAATTACATACGCCAGTCGTACTTCATTGTGGGAATCTCTTTTCGGTACACACATTAAAATAAATATCTTTTGACATAAACTTTTAATAAATATTACTCATATTAAAATAATCTATGGTTTTTTATTAATTCTCGATAAAAAAGAATAGTTTGCCCGTGCAAATAACTCGCAAGTAACCGAATGATAATTAAATAAGTAAGTGAAAGGTAATAAATGGTTGAGCGAAAGTGGTTGTTCAAAAATTATACAATCTCATTGTAAAAAAGATCTCGGATTTGTTTTTTTAACTGTATTACTGTTTATAAATATTACAGTTTGAACGACTATCATGCATGTTAATTAAAGATATTGTTAATAGGTGGCGCTGTTTTAAGTAATTATTATTTGAACAACTATCGTGCATGTCAGTTACACAGGTAGTCAATAGACGGCGCTGATTATAATATAAACACCTTTTGAGGAATAGTATATAGATAACTAAACAAATAACGATCTAATTAGAAAATTAATTTTGATTTTTTTGTTTATTTTTTGTCATTAGCGGTGAAGGTAATCTTCAAAATGATAGATTATTCATTGGATTTGATGAAGTATTAAGGGAGATATGGCGTACTGAAAAAAAACAAATTTGAGATAAAATATATAGAGATTATAACTACACAATATGGTATCAGTTTTTCATTTGCCTAGAAAATTGTTATTAACTATTTCAATTATTCTATCAAAAAATTACCTTATTTTCGATTCAAAAGTTATACATTTTATTTCCACCTCTCTAAAGAGTCTAATAAAACGATTCGTCTCGTGTAGATACTACACTTACGAACTGACTACTATCTTAATTTTCTAGTTATCATATGTCGCAAGGTACAGTTGGCAGTCGGTCCCAGGGCATCGGTGCGGTGTTCCTGTGCGGAGCTGCCGTCGCGGACGGGGATGCATGCATATTTCATCTGCGAGGAGCGTATCGGCGCGGGAACGTCTTTACGAGCGCGGCGGAGTCTGAGCCCGGGGCCGATGCTCGTTTTACATAATTGACGTGGGACGCCACAGGTAACCGAACGGGAGTGTTATGGTAATATTTCGGTTTACTGTAGTGATGCTCTTTAGCGCAGCTTTAAAGTGTAAAGTTAGGTGCGTTATTCTGCTATTTTAGGCGCGGGAAACGAGTAAATCGATTGTGCAAGAGAGTTACGTTGGTGAAATAGTTGAATATTGTATAAATAAAATGTTCACAAAAAAATATAACACAGTCCTTATAGTTCTTCATTACTTTATGATATTTTAAACAATCGCCACAGATCTCTAATTTACGGATATTTCATCCATGGCCTGGGTTTAGGTTGAAAAAATATATCTAACCACTGTTCATCTTTTAGGAATATTTTTTATTAGGTTGCCAAATTATGGAAACTGTTAGATCTAAACATTAGGAATTCATCGTCCAAAAATATTTTCAAATTAATCTTTTCCTAACTTCGCTTACATTTTTTCCTTGTGTTCACTTGCAGTCTTTTTCGCGCCTCGTCTTTTTTTCACCTGAGCATTTCAAATTTAGGCTCTTTTAGTTCATGATCGTACATAGTCTTATTATATTGTTAATATTATCATGTTAAAGGCTTTCATGTTCCATTTCGGAACTAATTGCATCCATGTCTCGGTTGTGGTTTACTGAAAGTGATTGCTCTTGTAACTATAAGTCTACCGTAAGCATACTTATGCTGCATTGGAACTTCAATCCAAAAATATTTTTTTCAAAACTTATGGATATACAAAAAAATATTTAAAATTGCGAAATTTCTTTTCAAAAATAACCTTTTTAAAACAACAAAACACACAAATAAAAAAATCCCACCTTCTAGGCAAACAGTTACAATGTAAGTGAAAATAATTATTTAAATGCCTCTAAAATTCCAATGGGTTATTCAAGTTTTGAGAATGAAAATTATCTTCGGAAAATTATTGACGGTACTCTAAAGGAAATTCATTTATGACATAAATTAATTTTCTTTAGTCTTCTTTGTTCCGAATATTAATTTAATTTCATTCGTTATTCCTTTCACAAGGGTGATTCAGATCATTATTTGGGTAATTCCGATCATTATTATAAGGGTGATTCGGATCATTATTTTGAATACTGGAAAGAATATTTGGAATTTTGTTAATAAACTCAATTTTTTAGCGAATCATACTTATAACGAAAATTAGGGAAAAAAGTAATAAGAGAGCATTTTACGAATGGCTAGCTGACCTTATTAGTAATATTTAATTTTTAAAAAGGTTTTCTGACAGTTTCCAAATTTTCATTTTCTTCAAAGTAGTAGAATTTGGCATAAAAAATATATTGAGGAGTTTAAACTTGTTTTTTAAATTTCTCACTTTGGAGGTGATTATTTCGGAAACGATTTGAATTTTCTACTCTCATAAAATCATAATATTGAACAATCAGCCCTCTGTAGGAATATTTAAAGGAAATATACTGTGATGGGCAAATAGACAGATTTTGTATAGTCGACCGGCCACCCCCTTTTATTAATAATTAATTAGAAATATTTTTCTAAATACTCAAACCTTTGCATTTCTCGTAGACTATAGTTAAAAACCCATTCTCACATAAAAGGAAAAACTGCAACGAATTTTCTGTATAACTAAATTATATATATCGCAACGCCCTACTAACTTTTTAACGACGAAGCAATATTTCTCCATTGAGTTTTCATAGTAACTTCCTCTGGGACGTTTTAGAGCGACCATCAAACTCATGTACGTACGTTTATAGTGACACTAAAACTTAAACTGCATCGACATCATGCGCTGGTCCTTATAAAATGCGACTCATATTTCGTGCTGTGTCACGTCGTCAAATAGTCATAAAGTATCCACTTCGCGGCACCATATCAGATATCGATTGTTGGACCCCAGGGGCGTACAATCATATCAATACGATACCCATAAATTTTGCCAACTTTTGTTAGCTAACATAGTACAAGATATTTATACATGATGATATTCGCTCACAATAAGGCGATTAGAGTGTAGTTTTTTCTTATTGCCTGACATTTTTAACGTACATATTTTTTATTACCTATACCAAAAATAGCTTGACAATTCAAAATATTGCAGTTTATATTGATGGATAAAAAATCAGTGCCTACCAATACCAAAATGTGATCTATACGAAGGTCACGAATTAAAATATTTTACATAAAATACACGTGAGAATAAACGAAAGCAAAATTTCCTATGTGGAAAATTGATAAAAATATTTATTCTCAACTGCTTATTGATCATTAGACACCACAAACAACTTACGAGCAATTTATCGCGAATTTTATATTAATAAATAAAACTTTATCAAGACTTATATAAAACCACTTTATACAACAGATCATACTTTATCAAGAGCTTTATTAAGACTTACAAAAACCAGACATTTTGGACAAATTTGGCATAAATGTAAACGTTTAGTTTAAAAGTCAACCAGAAAGCGCCGTATTGATATCTATTACCACATATCTATCAATCTTATCATAGGTGATCAATAAAATCTAGCAAAATTTTAGTTATTTTTAAATATTTTGATTTGAATTAAATTATAGTTAAAAGAGAATCCCTTTCACAGCGAGTAGTCACACAAAAATACTCTACCTTTTAATTTTCTTGAGTAATACTTCGCCAAATGTAATCTTTTATATATTAATACCTAAAAATGCTATACGTTAATTGGATAAAGCTATATTTTCAACATGCTACAGTGGTTTCTAGTTACGTCATTGTAAACATTTAATTTCTACCCTTTTCCCGTATATCTGCAATGAAAATAATTATTATCGTTCTAATCCTGAATATTGTGTATATAGGTGTGTATGTACGTGTACGTTGCTTTTAGACTTGATAATGGTATATATACACAATCAATTATAACTCTAAGACAAAATTAATTAAATTTTCGTAAATTAATATCACGGATCAAAAATCACAGATTACAAATATTACATATTTTGATAAAATTTGGATTATGCTCAAACTTTTATTTATATTCTCATACTGGCTCTGCTCGCGAATTCGGTCGCGTGGAATTTAGAGTGAGACAAGTTATTAGGATTTTTTTGTAATTTATTTTCTTTTTGCTCCCAGAAATCTAAGAGCATAACTTTACTAAAACGTTAATGGATGGCTTTGTCAGCAAAATCGAACGTACTTACGTTGACGAGTCTTTTTTACTTGTGAACCGATTGAAATGAAACCCAGTCTAAATCTTAGACCAAGCTAACATAAATACATCACTAAATATCCCATACAGATAGGTTCAGCTATTGCTGCGATTAACGTGCACAATAAAGGTGCACATAGATAAACCGATAAAAGAGACAAACAGGCAAAAATTCTAAAAATTATTACTTTAGGTTTAGTAACTTTGTATTAAAAGTCTTTAGTATAAAGTTACTAAGCCTAAAGAAACAGTTTTAGATAAAACAGACAAACAGGAAACAAATTTTCTTGAAAATATTCAATGTACAGACTTAGTTTTTTACGACTTTATTTTATATGTGGATGCTACGCTTGTACAGCAAGTTAAAAACTTCCCGATAATAAAATCCAAATATTAAAATACAGAATTGTTCTCACAATAGGGAAACAGAAATTTTGAAAGTCAAAAAAGTAGAAAACCAGGATTTGCAGCATTTACAAATATAATGGGATTAATACAAAATAGTAGAGAGAGTTTGAGAGACACAGTCTGGTATTGTCATATACTTTCACTTATCAAAAATACGGTACGAAAGCACAAATTGAAAGACCATCGCTTTGTCCTTTCACAATCAATCGACTTAGAAAATGTAACCTTCCAAGACTATAACGCAATCAATTTGACATCACTATACCTAACAGGGAAAACAACACTTCAATTTTCCTAGACTATTAATATGATACTTTCGTTTAGTCACCTCTAAGGTCTGATATAAATTTTGTAAAATTATCATCGGTTCCCAAACCGGATTTCACCGTGTTCGTAAACTCCTCACAGGTGAAATGTTCATACTCCTATGCCAAAACTAAGATCAAGTACATACTTAACCCACATCCATACCAAAACAATATTCGTTCCTAACTGCAATATTTGCGACTTATTAAATCATTTCATTGAGCATCCAGAAGACATTAACGAGATAAACTGATCTCATTCCGAACGTTTCAGATTGTTTAAATTTGGTCGCATCAAATATTAAGGTGAGTCCTTCCTTTTTATGAAATTTCGAATCTTTCGCCGAAAATAATGGGACTGATGGGGAGGACGTAATTATCTCATTTATTAGGGAGACGGGCACGCCCCCACCTGTGAAACTCGAGATGGAAGCGCTCGGAATGAAGACGGCAGTGTATTAAATTGTTGTTTTGACCTTTTTTGTTTAGGAGCAATTATACATTATAGGCTATTTACAGCGTTTCGAGGAAAATTTTAATAAAACTGCCTTTCATTATTTTATTTAAATAATTTTCTACAATTTCAGAACAATTCTTTACAAAATGACTAAATTTTTGCTACCAGGAAAAATTTAAGGAAAATTAAACACAAGTAAATAATGATATTGTATATAAAATAGATCTGAACAGCTTCCGAAATACGTTGTAAAAGAAAATAATAAATATTGTTTACTGATTAATGAACTGGTTCTTTTACAAATGTTCACCGTATTAATGAAAATAAATTTGTTCGTCCACCTCAAAAACCTTGAGTGGATTGGATTAAATTCTAGCATATAATATCATACTCTACACACTTCCAAAAAGGAATTTAATAGTATAAATTATTTTATCAAGTTTTCAAACGTAGCATCTGAACACCTTTATAATTGCTTGTTTTGCACTACGTATTTCCTTATTTCGGAAATTAAGTAGCTTGGCATATGGAAGCATATTACTGTAATTTCTTCCCTTTCCTCACCATTATTCCGCTTCTATATTTTGTTCTTATCCCATAGTTATTTATTTTGTTCTTATTCCATAGATTTTTTAATTCCATATTTTGTTCTTCTATATTTTGTTCTTATATATTTTGTTCTTATATTTTGTTCTTCTATATTTTGTTCTTATATTTTGTTCTTCTTTGTACTTCTTTTATATTTTGTTCTTCTTTGTTCTTGTTCTATATTTTGTTCTCATATTTCCTTCTTCTTCTATATTTTGTTCTTATGTTTTGTTCTTCTATATTTTATCCCCTAGATATTTAATTCTATATTTTGTTCTTCTATATTTTGTTCTTATCCCATAGATATTTAATTTATCGTGTTGTATCCTGGATTATGGTGAAAATTATACATCAAGTAGATATCGATGTTATCACATCTCATACGAAAGCGTACAATAGCCAAAAGCCATTTTTTAAAGGTAGTTGTCGTATAAAACGAGTTGTCTCTCTCAAAAATTGTACAATTAACATTACAGGTATATAGAAAAGTAATAATTTCAAAAAAATCATTTCTTTTTTAAAACGCTTCGAGGGGTTTGTCTAAAAAAACTAAGACAACTAAAAATGATGTTATATTAAAATTTTGAAAAAAATGTTTACCGTTTAATTTTATAAGTATTGTTCCCAAAAATATACCATTAATATTACAGAAAAAGTTGGTATTTCACCACACTTTATTTTATGTAAAAAACGTAAAAATTATTTTTTTCCAAACTCTTAAAATGATGTTATTATTATATGTTATTATTATAAAAATTGTTCTCAAAAGTATACCATTAACATTACAGAAAAAGTTGGTATTTCACCACACTTTATTTTATGTAAAAAACGTAAAAATTATTTTTTTCCAAACTTAAAATTATGTTATTATTATATGTTATTATTATAAAAATTGTTCTCAAAAATATACCATTAATATTACAGGAAAAGTAGGTATTTCACCGTACTTTATTTTATGTAAAAAACGCAAAAATATTTTTTTTCTAAACTGTTAAAATGATGTTATTATTAAGAACTACCTTAATAAACTTCAAAACAAATATTATTTCTGACATAGACATTTCATTTCAACCCTATAACCGTACGTGAAAAATAATAATAATAAAATATCAACAAACGAAACACAATGAACAAATACGTGACCCTCATAAGTCGCAAAGTAGCGAATGCGCACGGGGAAATTGACAGTTAAGTCATCGTAATAGCTCGCAGTGATGTTTAACCGAGCAAAACGCATAAAACCGTAATTATCTCGTTAAAAATCCCACTGAAAAAAGGGAAATTTCTGCCCAAACAAACGTAGACCGTACGCATGGAAATTTTATTTACGTTAAGTGACAACACTTCGGAAAATATATTTACATTTAATATTATGTCGAGAGCGACGACGAAGTGCTTTGGACATCTGGCCAGATGTTTCTTATGGATCCCCACTTTTGAGAGTAATCTAAACATACATAAGCATCGCGATGGGCCTTTGAGTAAAAGGGGACATTAGCATACATTTGTTATTTCTGAGGCGATATACCTTGCCGTAGGTTCTTCTCTTTTTATTTTCGTATCGTTTTCCTTAAACGTTTTCATAACGAGGCGTTTAAATTGACTCAAACTAATCTTGTTGTACAAAGAAACAGTTATCTTTGTCAGTGCGTAGAAAATTGAGTAAAATAATAGATAGCAAGTTTATAAATGTTGATATAACTACTTAGCCTTCTCCGGATATATATATATATATATATATATATATATATATATATGTATATATATATATATATATGTATATATATATATATATATATATATATATATATAAATATATATATATATCCGGAGATTTGTTATCTGTGAGGTGATGTACCTTGACGTAGGTTCTTTTCTTTTTATTTTCGTATCGTTTTCCTTAAATGTTTTCATAACGAGGCGTTTAAATTGACTCAAACTAATCTTGTTGTACAAAAAAACAGTTCTCTCAGTGCGTAGAAAATTGAGTAAAATAATAGCTGGCAAGTTTAGAAATGCTGATATAACTATTTAGCCTTCTCAGGATATATATCTGTACCATATATATATATATATATATATATATAATATATATATATATATGTGTGTCTAAGTTATCTGTCTGTATTCATATATTTATGCTTATTAAAATTTAAGTATCTCTATACTGATTTAAAAAAATCCTATATAATTTATCCTCACCCTTTAGCCATTCATTTCGCAGGGTACGAAATCAAATTCTTTTTTTATTTTTCCAGCTAGCCTTATCCTGACTAAATTTCAAAAGAGGTAACAAAATAATCTGCAAGTGGTTTTTGGGTATCATTTTCAATACTTTATTATGAAGTTAACAAATATTGAATATATTTGGCGTTAATTTTGTAGAAATTCATTATTCACAATTAAATGGAACTACGTGATGTAGTATTATTTCTACTTTCTTTAATTTCTTTACCACGACCTAGGTTTCGTTGTATTACAACATCTTCAGGTGGGATAGTAGCAAAGAATCGTTGCTTTTTACTCAACTTCGCAGATAAAAAAGAAACGTTTTTTCGTCTTAAGTCAAAAATTATGCGGTTTCAAATTTAAAAAAAATTGTTAACGGATCCAATTCATCTGAAACTCTAAATGATTTGATTGCTTGTAATACTTGTAAATAGCAAAGTCTCATTCTGGAAGCTATATTGAATAAAAATAATAATATTTCTAAAATTATTTTTCTGTAATTATTTTCAATAATTTACAGACAAGCAAATTCTACAACTATAAATTTCGAACCGACATTAATAGCAGTAGAAAGAAGTACCTATAATACTGATAACAATAGTAGTAAACGAACTGACAGAAATCGAACTGTAGGGCTTCAGTTTTTACGTTTGAGCATTGAAATAATTTAAATTCTACCAAAAATACCAATGTGAAAAAATATGGCAAGTTTACGTCGGACTGCTCAGTCAACAATAAAAAGATTTGAATTGTTAAACTTTGTCAAATTATCACAGGATACACAGCCAAAGCTGCGGATAAGTTAAGCAAAAGTTGATACAACCTAAATCAAAACTTAATAAAACCGTATTTAATATTTTTAAATATTTTTTCGTTAACGACATCAAACTAATAAACTGTAATGAAAGTAACATTAAAATTATTCCAAAATAAAGTGGTTTAAATACATAAAAGGTTCTACAGTCAATTTATACGTAACCACATGAAATTTTAATATAATTATTAATCATCAACACAAGAGTTACTTGTTCAATTAAAATTAGGAAAACTGGAAAGTTATATTAATGTTAAACCTAAAATCTACCTAAATTTATTATGTTAGGAGCTGAAATTTTGTAAAAGATTTTAAATCTCATGTTGCTATATGATGATGTTAAACAATGCGATCGCTAACCGTTTAGTCCGTTTATAATTAGATTTTGCCTGTGGTTTATCTCATATGAACGACGTTTATAAATGTTAAAATTTGTTGGATTAACTATTCAATCTCTGGATGTTATAGCTTAATATGTATCTTGGCATTTGTATCGGCGATTGCTCTCTAGGAATCTAATCATAATTATCTATTTTAACATATAGCATACCACTTGGTGGATGTGAATGTTTCTTATAGCTTTTTTATTAGCCTCTAGCTCTAGGCTAATGATTAAGAAATATTTTAATAAAACCTCTTTGGTAATGTTTATATAAAAACGTAAGATTTTTTCAAACTTATATATTTGTCTCTTCTTCATAAAAGTTCGATAATATGTAGCCTATGTATTACCTATAATTCAGAGTACGCGATAATAGGGTAAAGTAGGAAATAAACAGGCAAAAGTTCTATAACCAATATTTTTTGCACCTCAAGCATTCATAAACAAAGTCCTATGTACTGCTACCTACCATGTACGTATCGCTTGAAATTCAATTACTTATATAAATTGCATCTTTTTATGTTCTGTCTTACTGGCATGACTAAAAACTGTAGGTTATATATAAAATCATAGTATGCATACCTATGATATAAAACGTATTGATAAAGATTAATGTAAAATAAGTAATGAAAACTTACATGTAAAATTTAATACAGGATAAACGTTTTAAATTCCATTCACCAAAAAAACTGTAAAATAACAACAAAAATCTAATATCATAAATTTATTATAGACTTAGCCCAGAGGTAATACATTTTTTACTAGTTATATTCTTCCAACACTGCTACGTCCACTGTTAAAAAGAAATGTTGATTAGTTACTGTCAGTAAAAAGGTGTCATTGTGTAATCTGCGACAAGTTTACCAGTCAATCTATTACTTGTTTTTAGACACATACATACTTATTAGCATACTGCAACATTTAAACCAAATATTAAACCAATAAACCAAATATTAAATATTAACCAAATATTTATATCTGTATTTTTCTTTGTTAATTACAAATTCGATAAAAAATAAACCTAGCATTTTCACATTCTACATGTTAATAGAACGTATTATGGACTAAATAAAGTATAGGATAGTTTTTGACCGGAACAAATATGTTGGTTCATAAAAAACATTAGAGATTTAAGTACCGAGGTTTCCATAATAAGTCGACCTTAGTTCATGAACGGCTTCTATTTTTCCGCGACTGTCTACCATTGTTTTAGCTTGCAGCTTTAAATTTACTTAAGTCACGTACAGAAAATTTTTTTTTGTCTGCTATATTCCGATTGTCAAATATTTAACTTTAGAAAATTACTTGAAATTCGAAATTGAAAACAACTTTTCGTGTTGAAAAAAGCGTTGGGTAATTTTATAGATGCTATGAAAGTAATATCACATTTTTGATTTACTTCAATTGCACTACACTCAAATGAATGACGAAACAATTTGTTTTCCAGATTTTCCATGGAATGTAAAATTATTTAATAGCTTATATATTATAATAGCGGCGAAAATTATAGTAAAACCTTTTCAATGCTACTTAATTTGTATTTAAAAACTTGTGGTTTGAACTTAGAAGTCAGGCTATTTTCAAGACGTAACGTGAACCGTATTTCATCCAATACATGCGTATCTCAGCGAAAGCAGACAGATCAAAGAAATCGGATTCCACGAGATGAGAGAACGACTGCACCGCCACGCTTTCCATACCGGACAATGACGTGAAGATATTGAACTATCCGAATAAAGGAACATTTTTTAAAAATATAACAAAATATAATATTACGGAATTTACTAGTTCTATTATTACATTGACACTTTTATGAACGACTTATATGTGTATATTTAAATGAAGTTTGTTTGACATGAATTAAGAGGAAAATTGATGTCTTAAAACTATTGAACCTTATCAAGTCGTAAATTATATCACAGAATACTGTTAGATATAATACTTAAGCTGGGACATAGTTTTAAAATAACGGAATGGTTCGTAATCGTAACGTCAAATTGAAAAATCGTTCATAAAATGGAATTGTGAAACTTTCCGCGTTCATAAAAGTTTCGCGTTAAATTCAAAGCTTTTTAACAAATTTATTATATTTTTGCAGATTCATTCAAAATTTGCGTCAAAGTGAGAACCAGCTTTTAATCGAACTGTTAAACTTTTTGCTTTCATTCAGAATTCACGAAAAAGTCAGTACCAGGCTTTTAAGCGACAAAGAATTAAATAAAACCAATTTAATTTTTTTGCATAAAAACATAGATTTAGAAAATTTAATTTAGCCACAGATAGCAAACCGCCTTTTTCGTTCGAATTTAATGATTTTATAGTACAATTTTATCAGAATAGCAAAAATAATATAATATTATTAGTCATTCTTAATTTATACATTCATTTTCTTGCGTAGTAAACTTAATAAAATTAAGTTTCAAATGTATAATGCTATTTAAGAATGAAATCTCACTGAGGTACAATACGTAGAAAGAAATAAAAATTGTTTATCTGATTTTTACAAACGCTTCTCGAAAAAAAATATTTGTGACATATTTTGCTACTGATATTTTGACAGCTTATAAACTAGTAGAAAAAGAATGTTATTAGACTCATCCAATTATATAATTTTGCCAATGTGTTACAGCTTTTCATTCACAAATATGGACCGTTTGACCCGATAGTTTACGTTGAAAATGTTTTAAATAACGCTAAAATGCAAAAAAAAAATTTGTCGCTTTTCTTAGCTATGTTTAAAAACACAATGTAGACTAAAGATTTTTTATTTTATTTCAGTTTAAAAATAGTATGAGAAAGTTGAAGAATTTGAATCCGGCACTTAGGTTCAAATTCCAGTACTTTATCTCTACGCCAAGGACTCATTTAGATAAACAACGAATTAAAGAAGTACTTGCTGTGTATATCTTCACTCGTTTTAATTTTTTTAACTAGGTTAACTGTAGTCACATAGTGTTTAAATGC
Organism: Druceiella hillmani; assembly: GCA_039881145.1. Classification (NCBI taxonomy): domain Eukaryota; kingdom Metazoa; phylum Arthropoda; class Insecta; order Lepidoptera; family Hepialidae; genus Druceiella; species Druceiella hillmani. The sequence goes on along the minus strand of JAYKKI010000003.1, from coordinate 38,556,911 downwards.
CAAGTTTCAAGTACTTAGCTCAATAAGAATTGGCACTAGACTTTTTATTTATGTTGGTTGAGTTTAATTAATTCTGACGATAATCCTATTCTTATATAACTCTTTCGCAGACCTTTGTTAAGAGAATATGACTTTTATTACTTAGTATTAGTGACCTACATAATGCCTATATATATTTTCAAGATATATTTACGGTACTCACAATAAGAAATTAGCTACAAACATCTGCAGTGTAATGATCATTTAAATTTTAATTATTTTTCTTCTGGTCCAGGTGAGATTAAAAAGAATAAAATTTCCTTTGAAGGTACGTTTATGATTAAATTACATGTTAGTCCTTTATATACATGTCTGTTTAATACCTACAATGTTTAAATACATTTTGTCAACCAATTTCTAGAAAAAAATAATTCCTATTCAACCACGTTTAATAAATATTGCGTATTTTGGAAAATTATAGTATATTACTGTAAACTTTATATTTTTGTATTTTGGAAAATTATAGTAAATTACTGTAAAATTATAGTAAATTACTGCAAACACAAGTAATTTAAAAATACTAAAATTTTATATAAATCAAATAAAAAAAAATATCGCAAATCTATTTAATAAAGAGACGAGGCACGCTAAAATTAAAAAAAAATATTATAAAAGCAAAGATACTCAAACCACTTCTAAAAGGCGTATATTAAACGTGTATTCCACATGTTAAGGTAAATGACAAAAAATGTAAAACCGTTTTATAACTAAACCGAATGAAGTATGTTCTTTTCATATAAAATCTTATATAAATATTTCGAAAGTAAGAACATGATTTAATCCATATTTTAACAGTTGGGAGATATTTAATATATGTACATTTATAAATCAATAGATTAAAAAGACATTGTTTAATTTAATAGGTCATTGTCCAAATTATGAAGATATATAACGTTGTTTAACAGCAATTTATCGCAACATTCCACTGAATTAAATCGGGGGCAATAAAACGTTAAATCCTACTAAAATCGGCATTATACAAAACTCCTTCGATGCGTAAAATTTCTGAGACGCTACTCCTCGTGTTCTTTCAAAACGACAATCCTTACGCTTTCAATCACGGCTCACCTCCGCCCACAATATTATCCCGCCTTTAAAACCAAAAATACCTTTCCAACGGCGAACTCGGCTGCCAAACCCCGCCCGTGCTCGCAAATCACACTGGATAACGACAAGAGTAAGTCTGCGAGTACAGCTATAGCAATGTGAGCGTCACAGCTATATATGACAGTCTCGACTGCCGTCGCTCCCCACAATACAACTCGAATACCCGATGAAGAAAATGTTGTTGAGAAAATGCTCTTAAAAGTTAAATCGCGCATTGGAGCAATCGATCGGGACGAACCAAACGGAATAATCACTTGTCTACACGAGTCGCTAGCGAGCGCTGACTCCCAACTGGGGTGGTTGGATGACTCCATTCGCCCGGGACACCAGGAAAATTCGTTGAAATTAACACACATATATACGTAATATACGTACAAAAACCGGTCAAGCGTATTCACGTGTACATTAACAGAATTTTGTACCACTGATATGGGGTAAGAGTTTTCATTTAAAAACTTTTAATTTCTTTAAAATTTTAAAATTGGAGTTATAGTCTACAAGGGCACCACATTCTAATAAAATGAATAAATGTAAATTTTTGAAGGGTAAATAAATTACTTAATTTGTTTTATTCATGTGTTACGTGGAATATCAAATAAAAGTGCAAGTTCAATTTTTAGTATTTTATGCAAGATAGTTTTAGAAATATTACTGAAAATATATATAAAAACGTATTCCTCTCCCTCTACCATCAAAACTGCTGAAGTTAATATTATCAAAAACAGAATCCTAATTTTAATTAAAATTTATGGAAAAACTATAAAAATTATTCTAAATTTCATAGTTTTTGCTTTTTTTAATATTACTGAAAATATATATAAAAACGTATTCCTCTCCCTCTACCGTCAGAACTGCTAAAGTTAATGTTATAAAAAAACAGAATCTTAATTTTACGTAAAACTTACGGGAAAACTATAGAAATTATTCTAAATTTCATAGTAGTAATCGACATACTTTAAGACTGTGTACTAGGCAACATATTTACATGGTGAAAAATAATATCAATATTTGCATTCAAACTTAAATATTTATATGTTCTCTTAAATATTAATATATGCATTCACCCTTAATATAAATGATGAGAGCGACGCATGATGAGCAAATGCTACTCACTCATGCTTCTTTACTAATTATAAACATGTGTAAAGCTAATCGATGATCGGTTAATATTTTTATTTCTCACGAAGATTAGAACTGAATAAATGTACACAGTTAATAAGAAGAAGCACGCATCGGTTCAGATAAGAGGGAGAAAGACCAGATAACATATAGAGTATTAATAGGTTTGTTTCTGATTGCTAGACTACCTTAAATTTTGAATGATATACTTCTTTATAACTCTGGTATCAAATTAGTCGATATGCAAAGACATATACCAACCACTTATTTACATAAATTTTTTTTTTTATATAAATATACTTTAGTAATTATAAACATAAATATATGAGCAGCTACATGTCATCTATACAGAAGGGCATAATTTCGATTTACAAAAATCCATTGTTCATGTTCTTGAATTTTTTACAAAAGCCCAAATTTTCAGATAAATTATTTGGTATAATTTGATGATATGCATCTAACTTGTTTAATATATCGTTATTTATCCCATATCGGCGAGACTTTATACACATATATGATTTAATGTGAATCGAATTGAAATTAATACCTACGTATTAACCTGCAGACGTTGAGCTATGCATGTGGTAATATTGCCTCTTCCTATGTGACCTTTATAGTCTATTGTAATAGATTAAAAAAAACATTGACTCTGTTCTCATACTTCCTCTTTCTGGTTTGTGATATTAAAAATTGCGATAATTATTTGTACGGGATGGTCTTTTAAAAATTTAATATAATTTCACTGGTAATGGGCCTACTAACCCTAGCTCTCAAATGGTGTTACGATTAAAATTAGTAGTTACGATTTGGTTTATTTTTAAATTTATGTACGGCAACTATTGTCGAATATCAAAATATAGAAGGATATGTTAGCAAAATAATAAAGATAAAGCAAAAGTGTTCCAAAATATCGGATTTATAGTCAAGGACCAGTGGCTTAGAACAAGACTTCTCTCCGATTCACTGAAACCAATAATCATAGCAATTTAAACTTCCAGGATGAAAATAACCGCTTACTAGGTCATCAAACATTTTCTAAGGTATCTAAACATGGAAAAATGACACGAAATATTTCGCAGCTAATCAACATTTCAAAGAAAAATGAAAAAAAAAATAATTTGTTGTAGATTCTATAGTTTTACTTGGACTATATTTGGTCACATAAGCGCAAAATGCAGATTAGGGTAAATACAGAATAAAAGCTCAAAGAACCAAGAATGCTTAATGTCTGCTGCCGCATTTACAGTCTCGATACACAACACTGAAGACTGGAGCATACATTCCAGTGCCTTGACGCATATGACAAAACATAAATACCACTTGCGTGAAGAAAAAAATAACCACTACAACACTCGCAGCAGGGACGGTGTCACCTATTAACACAATAAAATGGAAAACAACAAACTTTTGCAAGTAAAGGTTTCCGGTAAAGTGCAACAACCTATTGTTAGACAGGCGAATTATTAAAAATGGTGGTCAAAAAAAATTTAATAATAGTTTGATAATAAATTGTGGCTACTGCAAGTTTAATCAATATCATGTACCGGCTAAATACAAACAACAAATACACCCTCAAACATAACGGGGGTGCGGAACGCATGAACGGGAAACTGGTCGAAAAGGTAAAATGTTTGCTATTCTATGCCAACCTACGAAGACGATCATTTAGAAATAGCAGAGATGTCATTTTTTTAGAACCCACCGTGAAAGTGAACTTGACAGTCTATAATTGTGGGATGTATATACCTTACACTTTCGAGTGCTCGTAATACGCTTGAGTCTATAGACATTGCCGTAGACTGTAAGTGTAATCTGGAAGACAAGCTTTAAAATGAGAGCTCATCGGGTCAAACACTGAGCGAATTCCGACAGATAAGTATCAAAATCCCGAAAGACTTAAATATAACGTAGAGACCAAGAAGCAAACAAATGCGTTCCAAAACAACCGAAGAAAATGGTTACCAGTTATGATGAAGAATAACCTACGACGCTACATTGAAAACGAAATTGACAACAAAGGTTAATCTGGCTACAATGAAGCAATAAAGTCGGCTGACATCTAAACAAGGCATGAAATGAGATAATCAATAACATGGTGGAGGTAATAATGGGATAATCAACGCAAATATAAAAATGCAGTATTCACATTTTCTTCAAACTAAATATACTTCACCAAACTAAATATACTGAATCACTGAACAAGTAAATTAAATATGAGCGATATCCATTCTAACAGTGAGATGCAGTGGTATCTTTAAATTATGCAACAATTGTGATTAGATCTGATATTATGTTCTCTGTAAGTCAGGTGAGTGGATTTTGGCTATTAAAGTCTCACTGGAATGTAATTAAGAAAATTTTAAAGTATTTAAAGGAAACAAAGAAAGTCAGATGGCGCTGTGTACATAATGTAGATACCACTAATGTAATCGGCTATAGTGACTCAGACTATGCAATAAAAATCAAAATCTGATGCGCAATGACAGCTGGTCCAGACGGCACTAACAAAGTATGGTCTTGTCTGTCAACGAAGCCGAATTCATGGTAGTACGTGCAGCCGCTAAAGAGGCATTATTAAAACAGTGAATATAAGTGAATATAATCAAAAGACTATGTTCACCTGTACTATCATGATAACTATTCATTGTGAATCTAATATTGTCTAATTAATTGTTTGCCATTAGTTCTTGATCTGTCAATGTATGTTCTCGAGTGTTATAAGGAAGTCTTATTTAGAAATGTAATTTAGCAGTGTAAATTTAACTAATTTGGTAACTATAAACCATTCAACTTTGTGTTCGTATATCTTTATAATTTTAGACTAATCAACAATGTTCGTATATCTTTATAATTTTAGACTAATAAAAATGAAAAATAATCAAAATTATTTATTTATTTTCCAATAATTTCTTTCTTCGGCCTTTGTTTTTATCAACACATGACTCAAAAAAATGCATATCGTGGAAATTAAATGTCAGAGTAATATTTTTGGCAATTTCTGACTTTCTCAGAAATTAGCCAAACCAGATATAATATTTGTTATTATAATTATAGGTCATGATTTCAAAGTCCATTCAAACCATAAAAGTAAGTTCCACATGCAAAAAAAAATTCATTTCACGTAATACTTATATAGTCAAAATCAAATTTTTCCAGTGAAAATCTAATTAGGTTACCCCATTTGTAAGCACATATTCTATATTGCGCAGGCATACGCTGACACTTTCCATATCGTTCTACTACGGGGACATTTAAATTCGAAAAGTTTCTAAACTTTTAATTGAACTGGATCATTCAAACTAGTCGATCTCTATACGTAAACAATTCCCACGACATACAACATTGTTTGTATAATGAACAATTCTTAACATAATATGTAATATCCATAATACATAATCTCCGTATATTGGAAAATTCAAAGACAATATGTTCACAGTCGGCGGATGCTTTTGGCAAAGTTATAATGACTTGATCCTTGTCGCGGCGTTTTGTAAAGGGCGGTTTTAAGCTGCGCGTATTTCAGCAGGTACATCGGAAAACTCTGGCCTTATGTTTGGATATATTTAAGAACACGTGGAAAGAAATAAAGCCACACACGTTAGTAGAAACCTTCAAAAGCTTTATTTAAATAGCTTTAGAAAAAACGTGATCGACAAAAATGAAATTTTGAAGACAAAAAGGGAATATTGAGATAGATCGTTTGTCTGGAACATTTAGATAATATAAAAGAGCGATAAACACTATAAACGTAAAATGGATTAAGTTTTCGTAATAAATTTCTAATTACAGAAAGCAATAATTCCGCATTTTGTAATTACTATTTTTTTATACCACGAAGATTTAACGTTTTGTTAACTATTAACTTTAGTTAGTAGTTAACAAAACGTTAAATCTACTAACTAGTAGTTAGTATTATTTAACGTTTTGTTAACTATTAACTATAGTTGACTCGTCCTAAAGAGAAAAGTATAAAACGTACTTGTTTTATAATGGATTTGTGAGTTTATTTTTGAATAAGAATCACTTTTTTTATAAGGCGCATGGATTTTTGGATAGGTTTTCCATTTTTAAGACACGTCACAATGAATTTAATTAATAAATTGCGACGTTTCTTAATACATAGCACAAAATGTGTATCATTGAAGAAAAAAGATCAAATTCCATCCTGTAGGATTTATGCTATTTTTCCAATGGTAAAGTAATATATACTTATGTTTACGTAAAATATTTCACTTATCACTTTCTTTCAATACTAGTAATTCAATACTTTACGCGAGTAAAGCTGCAGCGGAACATTTTTACTCCGACACTTGAATTATTATTGTCTACCCATTTTAAATTTGGAGTATTTTATTCTTTACTGCAGAGTTATTAAGTAACTAACTGACAAAGAAATTAACTTTCAATTTACAATATTAATAGAGATTTATATTAATTTATTTCGATTATTTATTGGGTATATTATATAATAATAAATTCCTTTAAATAACTCACTTTGTAATTTATTCCTATAAATGCTAAAATGAGTTTGTTCGTTTATTTATCTATCTCGCTTTCACGTCTCAACAACTTGACGAATCTCCGTGAAATTTTGCTAACATACCTACATACATACATACATGTAGCCATGACACATCATGGAGATGAAAACGTGATTTGTTTATCATGAAATGGATGTTTTAATAAACAATATATCACCCTTTTAGACATATGAATTAGAACACAAGAATAAAAAATATATATGTACATACACACACACACACACACACACATATATATATATATATATATATATATATATATATATATTAGGCTACTGCCTATTTCCAAAGTTAGGATCCATTGTTTTCATAAGAACTTGATTTTGAAATTACACCACTACTTATACACTTTCTACACGAGTGAAACTGAGAATTAAACCTTACATAATGGATATTGTGAGTAAAGATAGGCTCGAAAATATACATTTCATTTATTTCCACTATATTTAAAAATATGCTTCCATCCCAATACCAACTTCTTCTTGGCAAACTTCCACAGTTTAATTCAATATTCTACGTGATCCCACGCCTGCACTTATCCTTTGTAAAGTATTTTCTAAGAGCGGCCGCCATCCATAAATTTCCAGCAAGTGACCAAACTTCATACATTTCATCTAACTTCACGAATACTATTCTTTATTTATTTATATTTCAGTGCGCTGTCCACCTCCTTCACCCCGTTCCACTCACTTGTATTACTGAATTCGAGTAGAGTAGCGGTAGAGTAGAAACTTAGTTCGTTGTTTATCGTTTCTTTTGGAAATTAATTCTGTCATGTTTAAATATCATATAACTTGAAGTAGTCATGATGGTAATACTCAAAATTAATTTTTACTCGGCTGCTAGTATCTGCTAGAGAAATTATATAATTTCTAACGCTAATAATTACTGCCTACTCTTAATAAGTTGTCGCTCTACAATTCAGGATTGAAATAAAAATTTTTATAACATTATTACGAAGTAAGAAAAAACAATTGTGCGATTACTTATGTACGCGCGCTTGAATTTATACTTATTTGATATTATATAAGAATAACTTTATATAGTACGTAAATAATTAATGGTAATAAAATAATAAAAGAACTGGAATGTGATTATAAATACGGCTGCTAAAATCTAAATTCAGTCAAGTAATTAAATTTTAAATAATTTATAATTAATGATGTAAATAAATGCATACCAAAATTTAATTTCACTCAGAGAAATACATTTAAAATATATTTTTAAAAGGTTATAAGTATTATTTCTATTACGAATATTCACAATAAATAAATGTGTTTTTTATTATGCGGATCACTATTATTTATTTATTTATGTACTTATGTACTGTAATGTATCTAATTGATACATATAGCGAACTAATTGCTATGAGAGCTATCTTTTACAGCTAATCGGAACATCAGTCCAAACCCGCCCAACGAGCGGCCGGGAATGAACCCAATAAACCATGGCGACGACTATTAAATTTCCATGGCCATTTTATTTTGATAGTGATGTATAACTTCCAATAAACTCTATCGAGTCTGAAGTAGAACAAAAAACATGTTAATTAACGTGTTTTATAAAAAAAAATATTTCTAAGCGTGGACGGTAACTTCAAATACTTTTTAACAAATTCAAGTCCCTAAATTGAGTAACACGAAAGTTGCACCGAACGCAAATAGGCAAACGAAGGCACAAAGTCATTTCTCTCATAGTGTTTCCATTTTTTAAGGAAATCTTAAAAAAAATCAGCCATCCAAATGGATAAATAAATAAAATTATCATTCGAATAAACATTTAAATTACCAGAATTAATATAAACTTAGTGTGGTCATTTATCTTTGGACAGAACTTCCCCAGGAGATTATTCCATCCCTTTGATTTAAACGTTTCTTTAAATTTTGATGCTAAATTTCTAGCTTATTTTCTTATTTTATAAATATACTTAGGAACAAAAGTAGGATTAACAGCATTTCTATAATTTGTTTACATTTTAAATATTTTAGAAAAACAGCCAAATACCTTAATGGAACAAGAATTTAATGGTTAATATAAAAAAATCATAATTAGTTTGTATAAACCATTTAAATCTCAGATAACAATTTGAAATAAAATATCTTGAATATTTAATCGACTTTTCAATTTTCTAGAAACGAAAAAAGACATAAAATTCGATGTGGTTAGCGAAATTAATTTTAATGAAAATCATATTTTACGTATGTGAGTTGGAGGTGTCATTATAATCTTTTACCAATAATTACAGTTCCATTTTTGTTCAATGTTTATGTTGAAAATTTAATTTGATTATAATGACCACATCTTTTATTAAATGCGAGAAGATTTATCAAATTTATAAATCTTCCCATAATTTAATCATAAACATTCAAATATATGAATATATTATCAAGCAAAGTATTGTAAAAAAGGTATCAAGTCGATTTTTCTATCTTTCAAAGAATAAGTTTACCATACGCACTCACTTCTAACTTTCACAGGTATAGGTGTATTAAATATTTTTACAGTAGGTAATAAACAAAACTTAAATAAACCGGTTTTACGGAACCGACGCGAGATATTGTAGAACGTTATGAACTTTCTGCTCAAATCGAAAAGCCCAGCCGAAGTAAGAATATATATTCATTCACACACATTGAATTGAATTGAACTTCTTTTCTAAGCTGGTTAAAGATAAAACTATGGACAAACAACACCATTTAACACAACTCGATTATTTAAATTTTCAAGTAACTTTTCGTGCGAGTTACAATATAATTTGACTTGTAAAATTTATGAACATTCTACTTGAATATACTTTTTTCCTTAGCTTAGATTAATATCAATTTCCTAACTTTATATGGAATAACTTTCCTTATCCACAGGAATACCGTTCCGTTTATTTCTATTAAAAATGCGAGGTTAAGCCAAACGGTCGTAAGTTCCTTGGCAAATCACCACGTGGTGTTCTTCTTCAAGTAAGGATGTTATTCGAAATTATTAAACTCTTTTTAGGGTGCTAACGGCAGAAACTAATGAAAAACTCATTTCGAATCAAACATAAGCATTTATAGCTTGTACTTTCGCTTTTTTCGGTTCTCATCTCACATTGGAAAAAAAGTTTGAGTTTAATGCAAGCCTTAAAAAGCAGTGGAAATTTTGGAAAATAAAACTAGAAATCTGATTAGTAAGTACATTTTTTTAAATGTTTGAAAAATAGGTCAATATTTGTTAAAATAATATGATGTCGTGCGTTTCTTATTAAGGACTAGCCACTGTGACCGACACTATCCAAACGGACATTGTATTTCAAAATGTAGAGATATTATCGCCTACAAACTTGTAAACCTAAGTAATCTAATTAAGAAACGCATATTTTGAAACAAATCTGTGTTTCATTGAAAGAAGAAATACCAGTGACCTAATTATCAAAATAGTCCAATCAATTATTTGAAACGTTTTGGAAATTAATTTTCGCGTATAGAAATTACGCGTGTAGAAATTTTCCTTATATTCTTTCTTTTACACTTCATAATTTTTTGTTTTTCCTCTACATCGATTTCGCTTAATCTTCCACCGGCAGTATTTTCAAACCCAAAAAAAAAAATTTGTATAACCTATTATTAATTTTCAAATTTATAATTATTTTAAGCTTCGTAATCCATTTCAGTCTGTAAACTTTAAACATAAAAAATACTATCTTATATTACTGCCCTTGTTTATAAACAATACGCAAAACATTAAGATAAATAAAAAAAAAAACTGATAAACGACTGTTACTAAATCAGAAGTCTTATTAGGAGTCTTTAGCTATAGATTCCGATATCCGGTTGGCATTTTATCATAGGTCTAAAGACACGCAGGAAGTTAATACCTCACTCCGAAAGCCTCCGAAGCCAATAACTATCCCAAGACACGGGCACGACGGACGACAGCTGCGCAGTTCATAAATATTTTACACTCTTTCCCCCACAGCGCTGTCAACGCGCGGCAACTAGGAAAATGGCTACCTAATGTGGGATAAATCATTCCTCGCGGTTTGACGACCTTTTGATACATAACCTTCTGCTCTACGTTGCCAAATTGCCGCTTAATATACTGTTTTCTTATATTTTTTTATGTAAGAAATGTTACCACGTCTTTGACTGAAATTCAGTCTTATTGACAAGTAAGAAATGAAAGAAATGTTCTCCTTAGTTACGGAATGATTTAACATACAATCGTTTTCACGAAAAACAATGTAGCATATAAAATAGAATCTAATAAATTTTAGTCAATATGCGAATCTATGTGATATTTGATGAGTATTTTAAGAAATTGTGCCGCAATTCAACGATACTTCTTCTTAATACTCTTTTTTGTAAATTATCAACGTTACTTAAAAATACGATTATAGTAAACTACCCCCGTGACCCGTGCAAAGTCTTCGCATTATTTATTCCATTATGAAGCTCAGATGACAGATCAAACAAATATTTTACTAAAATTGACATATAGAGGCGCAAGTATCAAAAGCATTGAGCTAAAGCGCCACTTTATTTATACGTGAGTGGATTTGAAATTAAACAAAAATTTTACCGACCGTCAATCATATTGACGTTGAGCCGTTAGATGGCAGCATTGCTGTTTTGTGTATATCATTTAAATAATTAATTAATTTACAAAAACTATAGCAATAATAAATTTTTTAGTTGTGGATGCCGGTAGAGCAAGCAATTATCTATAAAATGATATATAATTTATGTGGATTAGTTGTGAGGTTTTTTCTAAAAAGGGAGTGTAACATCTTAACCTTAGCGTATTAATATATATGATGATGATGATGATAATTAATCATGAAAAGAAATTGAAATAAATGTTAAGAAAAATTATCTAAATTTCGAGGTTACGAAATAAAAAGTAAAAGAAGAAATTCAATCAGTACTAAATTACATTATCTTAGACACAACTGTCAGTCCCATAATGGCTACCTAAAAATTAGATTTGTTTTCTGTGTCAACTTTTACAATAAAAAAGGAACGTAAAATAAAAAAAGGAAGCTCTGAGAAGGAAAATAAAAGAAAATATTCAGAGATTTAGTAATTACTAATTAATTAATATTTCCTTTTGCTGTAAAAAGAGAAAACTGTACAACAATGCTCACCAGAAGTTTATATTTTTAACGTACCAACGTTAGATAAATTTTAACCAGTCATAGAAGCACACAAATCTTCGCTGTTTTATGACCATAGCCCATTGATAATTTTTCAAGAAACCTGTCTTTTTCCGATCAGATATCCTTCCAAAAATATGTACAAATATTTTATAGCGATGAAGGTTTAATGATATCTAATTTAGAAAAATTTAAAATTTTTGGATTATTCCGAAAGCTTAAAATAAATACATAAATACCCAACTATTTGTAATGGTAATGTTACAACATGTTTCAAATATCTCATAATCTAAAGAAATACCGCCTCTTAAAGTTCCTTAAAGAACTAGGATACTTTCTTGTACCTAGTTACACTAATTCTATCTGCACATCAACTAGAGTCATTCAAATCTCTCATAATCTAAAGAAATACCGCCTCTTAAAGTTCCTTAAAGAAGTAGGATACTCTCTTATACCTAGTTACTCTAATTCTACCTGCACATCAACTAGAGTACGCTAGTGTGTAACCAAAATGTGAAATCGGAAACGTAATTAATGGCAAAAAAGACTTTATCTTGAACATATAATCAAAATGTTGCAACTATTAATTTAATATTTATTTGTCAAATAATGGAAATTTTCAAACACTCAACAAGGTACCAATTCCAATTCTGTACATAATATACTCTCCCCACGCATAATTTCAGACACCATTACTCTAACGGATATCGAGAGAAAAACTGGCACAAGACTGTATTCACTTCTCTCAACGAGCGCTAAAATAAATCAAAGTGTCACTGCTCATAATGTCTAAAACTATCGGACAAACAAAGAAAGACTTTACTTCGTTTAGAAACCTAATTACTGCGGAGCAATAGAAGCCTTACAAAAAGATTCTCTTGCAGATCGTAAACAGCAGAACTCTATTTCGACTCTTACCCTTAATGAACAGAATAATTTTCTTATTCTTTTAATGTTACGAGTCTTCATTCTCACAGTTTTAATGTCCAACAAATATTTATTATGAACACATATCGCGTAAATACGCAAACCTTACTAGACAGTGAATAACACTTGCAAGTGAATAACATTAAATCTGAGCAGAGTATGGTAGCAAAATTAAAAAAAAGAATATAATTAAATATATAGCCTAAGAAGAAAAAATTTAAAGAAAATTTATTCTACTAAGTTAAAACATGTCAAGGATGTTTTCATTATTAGGATGGCTAAGCCCAACAGTTAATTATAGTTTTATTTAGCGTTTAACTACATTACTGGTTATCGGTGTTATGAAAGATACAAATAACTACAACGATAACAGTCAGTTCGCTTATAACAATATTGTTTTTGAAATAATAACCAATAGAATACTACATCAAAAAATCTGATATTTTTCAGTTTCCTTTCTGCTGATTTCACCTCGTGTTTCCTGACTAAATTTAATTATTTTTTCTGTAATAAATTATATCTAATGTTTAAATTATACAATAATAACATATTACGGCAATAACGTTTTATTTCAATATTAAGAATATATGTATATTCAACGGAAAATCGAATTGGCACTTTACCGTAAAAATGATTTCGTTTTACAAATAAAGAACTCATACCTGTTAAAGATCATTCAATTAGTGAAAAGGCCGCATTTTTATCAATTGAGAGTTTTTAAAAGATTACAGAGCGTGATGATTGAAAGACCGATATAAAAGATAATTAATATAGAAACAAATACACTATTTACTAATAACCGCTCTATTAAGGTACACTGCTTCCGTATGGAAAAATATATGCAATGCACGGTAAAAATATGTCTAAACTTCATTATAAATGAAAGAGCTGTTATTAGTAAATAACCGCTCTGTTAAGATATAATTTAACTAGAGCTTCTTAGCAGAAGAAAAAAGGATAAAAATATATTAAAACCCAACAGCAATTTTAATCGGGTTTAGTTAGTCCATTCTGAACATAAAACCAAGTTGGTGCTGTCCAGGTGGTACGCATCGGCCGTCATCTTGATAAAAGCCTTTTGGTAAATATCTTGAGAAGGTCGGTTACCTAATATAAAACAATTTTTGTAGTAAAATAAATGATTTAAAGAAAGAATATAATTGTTTTGTGGGAGGGCGTATATTGTACTTCATTTTGACGCCTACTATTTCATAAGCGGGGCTTAAATGTAGAATGGTAGTTTGAACTTCAAATTCGTTTTAAAGACCTATTCAATTTTATGTATCCATCCCTCTCATGACGTATAGAGGATTAAGGAGTGTGAAAAAATTATTGTCTGTTATTTACAAGTGTGGAAAGATATTTTTAAAATGTTTTTTTTTAATCATTTTGCTCTTGTTAACTGAAACCTCTATACGAATCCTTTACTTGAAATTTGTTATGCGCAAAGTCAAAATCTGTAGAAATTGTAAGGTTCTGATAGTCGGACGGCTGGAAAAATATGATAAAATTAAAAGGGTTTCTTATTTTACGAATACATATCGTAAAGTATTTGAAACCCTAAAAATAATAAATTATTTTTGAGTAAGAACAATTTTTCAGCGTGAGACGAATGTGGAAACAAATAATCTATAAAAAACTCCAAGTATCTAACTAGCAAGTAAAAGCCTTCCAAAAGTTTAAACGTTACGCGAGCCCGGACATGATTTAGTTACTATTTTATTACATCTCTGGATTAGATGTAACTTTTATTTTCATTGATAGTTTTGAAATTTGTAAGACAAACAATAATATTTTCAGTTTTTAACATTGATTATAAATCGCATAAATACTTAAGTTATAATACAAATAAATAAAAAATACTGAGGTTACTACGTTTTGATGCGATTGAATAGCTGAACTAAAATTGCATTTTTAATAGACAGAAAATTATTATTTCGTCGTTTATCTAAACTCTTTTTAAAAACAACTACTTTAACTAGTTACTAAATAATCACAAAATAGCATAGCAAAGCCTTTTCTCTCTTGAAACGACCATCATTTTGCATTATGTGATATTAGAATCTGAGCAACGAAATAATATATCTCATTTTACTTTTGTTTTTTTTTAAGTTGAGCATTTTTTATAACGGATAATATACATAGTAATGTAGTTACACGGGGTACATATTCAACTCTTAGTAAGATATTTTTTTGTAATTACACGTTAATATAATTACTCACGTAATACCAGCTTTTTTATACTCAAACCAGATAACAAACTTAAATGATGTCACACCTCCATATTTCAAAGTGACACAGGCCCTATCGTGGACCCTTTTCTGAGGTACTCAATAATGTATGTAAAACCTATGCTAAAATATGTTCGGAATTACGTTCAACGACCCGCATCTATCGCCCTCGCGTAGCGTACCATATGCCGCAGGAAACTTGTCGAAGTGTCAATAAAACCCGCGAAGGATGCGTCGTCGACTGTCACAGCGAGGGACTGCCAAAGACCATAACTCGATTAGGTGAACGGGAAGGCTGCTGGGAGCAACCGATACACTATCAATCACTCTTAAATATCATTAAAACTACGTCTTAATATTATATTTTGGCCGTCAGTACTATGTTTAGTTGTGCGAAGTTTTCGCATCAATTTATCTAGGCGCGCGGTTTGATGCCGAGATGTTCGTAGGGGGATATATACGTACATCGATTGGACAATTTGTTACTTTTTATTTGAAAGTTAAGACGTAGTTATCTAAATTCTTTTGTGGATTAAAACAATAGAAATAAAATAATCTATTAAGTATGGCTAGAGTCTGTACTAAGAAAGATCCTTATGTACTTAGGTACCTATAAACGTTTAAACATTTGAGGGTACAAAGTGTTCCTATTACATTATAAATGGTTATGTTATTTTTCATCATATCAGTTACTCAAAATATCATTCACAGGCTTATTAAATACATCGTGAATTTCCCAAAATCTAGACATAAGATAAAAGCTACAGTTTTATTGTAATCTTTTAGTCAGTTTTACCAACTCTGTTTAACACATTTCAATCCATATATATATATATATATATATATATATATATATATATATATATATATATATATATATATATATATATACATATATATATATATATATATATATATATATATATATATATATATATATATATATATTAGGGTATGCTACATAAAGTGCCCTTTCAAAAATACTTCCTACGCGATAAATAAAAACAAAAACACGTTTCAAGCGTATAATTTGTTACCTCCAAATTTACCATGCAGATATTCTAGAGTGTAGCTACTATAAAATGTAATGGATTTAAGAAGGAATGTATTAAGAAACTTGAAATTTGGATAATCCATTACATCGTCAAATTTCCAGTTTCTATATCGAAAAGACAGACACACGTGAGTGTTCTTTTAAGGGTTTCGTTTTCGTTTGAAGGTCTTAATCAAACGATATTATATAGAATTTTGCCAAATTTCATAGTTGAATAATTGTAAAGGGAACAGACATATTATCCGTCACTTTGAAGCTTAATATCTCACGAACGGAGGTTAAAAAGAAAACAAAATATACATGTACATACATATATATATATATATACATATATATATATATATATATATATATATATATATATATGTATATATACATATATATATATATATATATATATATATATATACATATAAATATACATACATGTATGTGTGTGTCTCTGTATGTACAATTTTCCGATTTCACTAACATTTTTCACACAAACCATCAACAAAGTTAAGAGAGCTACAAAGTTTAGAGTGCAGTTATCCCCTTTCCATACCCTATTCTCCCAAACCCCTGTAACGCCGGATACATAGCTAGCTAGCATATAAATGAAATGTAGAAATAGAGAATTTGTAGTGTAAAATGAAACCTCACTTTCATTTTACAAGACCTATCTAATTCAGTCAATAGGGTGAGATATTGACGGTTACAAAATATTTACCGACGTGGAACTGAATTTGAACAAGTCTTGTGCTTGAGAAACATTGGCTCAGACTTGGGAAGAACCCTAATTAATTTCTTATCTTATGAATATTTCGTTATATATCAAATGAGATCTTCGTATGAAGCAGACTCCTGAAAAATTTAATTCACAAACTTTTAAAACTGTAGAAAGTATGAGTAACAGACATACAGAGAGACATAAAATTATAAAGGTCGCTACAAAATGCTAATAAAAAATGTATCGTAAAATTATGAGTATTAATATGATAGATCTTTTATCTATATTACTAACTATATTATGCAATTATTTTTTCAGGAGTCTTAATTATGTTAAAGGTTTGTTTTGGCGTTATATACAATTCATTTAAGTTCGTTTTAATTTTATTCATATTTTAAGTTTGTACTGTTATTTGTTGATGATTTCATGAAATTCAGAAATCAATATCTTAATAATTATAAGGCTCTTCAATCCTTTTTACGAGAATCTGCTGCATGTTATTAGAATCGAAGTATTATAGCTTTTCAGGACTTTAAATATGATAATTAAAAAACAACAACTTATACCTTAACAAATTGTGGACATATGTTAGTTACATGAGATGAATACTTTTGGCGCGAAATTAACATATATTGAAGTATTCACCTGCTAACATATCAAAGCAAATAGCCCTTTTCATGTCTTAATCCAGGGAAACTTCAGCAAATCAAAGTCAAATACAGCTAAATGAATTTTAATGGATTTTCCACTGGTAGATGCTGTTGGATCTGAGGATACAGAGTATTTTTTATCACGGTCGACCAACTGAAGAAATTATATGGAAATTTGACCTTTAAATACAAATTACAAGTACTTAAGACAATTTATTTTTAAAATGATTATAATAGATGGCGTTACTTGCATAATTTTGTTGACTTAATAATATTTTTAAAGACCCACGGGAACAAAATCTCAGGCACAGATCACGAAATAAAATTCTTCTTTAGCGGGACGGGAAACTACAATTAGTTACCAAAACCGTATAAAAGTATTCTCGCCAATATCAATGATAATATTACACGATTAAAAGTAAAAACTTAATAAATTCATGCAACCTCACGATTTATTACTAAATTTACAATGAAAGGGAAGCCGCGCCCGCTCACATCCATAAAATGTTAATTCGCGGATCGGCACACATCGTTAAATATAGGTGGGAGCTGATTGTAGGCAAAACGTTGACATTTATGAAATCAAAGTATCGTTTGAGAGCAATAAAACATTCATAACGTTTCAATACCGTGGTAGAATGTTATCGTAAGCGTTTGGTGGGAGTTAATAAGTATTTCATAACCTGTAAAAGGTTTTGTAGAATATCGTAAGCATTTAAAAGTATTTGAAAATAATTTAATTTTGCAAAGTCCTTAAAAGCGATTTCAAGTTTGCTCACATAAATAATCGAATCCTTGCTCGATAGAAATGCCAATTCATTTTTTCACGTCGCCTCTGACACGTGATAGATGTCGGATTTTCCGACATACCGTTTCTCATTATTTGGCTTCTCACATTACCTTTTTTTAAATATTTATCAATCGACATTATTTGGCTTCTCACATTACCTTTTTTTAAATATTTATCACTCGACTGGTAGGACAAATTATTTTACCTCTCTTTTTTTCCTTCTCTAATTTTGCATCGAGTATTCTGACCAAATATTGATAATCCGAAATAATACTTTTTTTAAGAAATGTAAATATATCACTAAATTGTTTCCTGATAAAAAACGGACATAATTAATTATGTAAAGTAAAATAAATTATATTCATACACCCCAAAAATTTTATTCTAAAATTTAGAATTCACGATTAAATGAAACTACGTGATGTAGTATTATTTCTACTTTCTTTAATTTCTTTACCACGACCTAGATTTCGTTGTATTACAACATCTTGAGGTGGGATATTAGCACGTAGTTCCATTTAATTATGAATAATGAATTTCTACAAAATTAACGCCAAATATATTCAATAACGAAAATTTAGAATTGAGATAATACCAAACTGAAACCTGCAGCACAAAGGCAAGTAGTCTTCTTTTGTTGTGATGGAATTTAATGTTAGTATTATAAAGTTTTAAACAACCACTTAGGATCATCTGGCTACTCATTACCCCTATCATTGATCTAATTAAATTAATATTTAATTCTTTCCATTAACTTATTCGATATGAAAGTAGTCTTGTTTTAATTTCGCTTATAGAATGCCTTTTCAAAATCATCCTAAGGGTTAATTATTAACATAAAACACATGTACATGAAAAACAAAATTACAGCCATTTCCATATGTAAATGTTGTTCATTGTAAATGCGTATTACATCCAACATAAGCACATATACTTAAAGTAGTTCGGAAACAAATTTTTATTTCATTTATGTCCTTTTCAAATGAAAAATAAGAAACAAATATTTCACTTTGCTTACCACTAAACTATATTTCCCATCACAAATTGACATCTATCAATATTACACTTGCTCATATTTGTACTCCTAGAGCCTATATATGCCCTAAAATATTGATTATTTATTAAATCATCGATAAAACGTACGATTCGTAATACTGTTTATCTATTTAGCTATTATAGTCTATTAAAATTGTAATTTGTCAAGTAAAATTGCTACACAAACCAAACTCGTCAAAAATAGTTGATCCAACTTTAAATTTGTTCATTCTGTAAGTTATTTGTGTTACTAGAGTAAGACATAACTATTACACATAAATACTTCCACGATATCGAAATAATCGTAATAAATAATGCTTAATAACTCACTCGATATCGACAGTTACGAATGCTCACGTCTAAATCGAAGGACGTCATATCTCACTGCAGTGGATCTGCACGAAAATTTAACCCCTTGCTAGCCGCGCCCGCGCCGACGTAATTTACGACAACTCCAACCTATTTAAGGGCGGAAATTGAAATGCGAACATCCATACTCGTGCAGGTGATAAATTTTATTGAGTGGATCTGCGATAACGCCTAATATATGCGCCGTATATATTTTACGCAAACTGCCGTAAATAAATGAGAGCCAAGTTACGTTATTAGTGTTATTTGCAATCTTGGTATTTCTAACCTTTCAACGTAATTACATATCTTTATAAAATATTATCGGTTTTATCTGTGCTTCGTTTTATTACTAACTACAAACTTACAATTGGTTGATAGGATTTAATTAACTGTAAGTAGTGAATCTGTATTAACGTACCTTATTTAACTAAGACGTGACGTGTCAATAGAGTAGTTTCCAAATCTCAATATAAGCTTAGATTCGATACAAACTTACGATCTAGTGTGACTGAAATCTAAAATAATCTTGAATTTGTACAGAAAATGATAACTGTTTTCATTAATAAATTATGACGACGTAAATAACTAATGAAGTTATTTCTGTAAATTTTAGCTAATTGAAATTTATGGAAGTAACACCAAGTTTAGATAATTAAAATGTCCTTAAAATTTTTGGTCTAAGTTTGATTTATATTAAATGCTTATTAGGTGATTAACATATAGTGTTAATAAAAATAGTAAAAATAAATCTGGATTTTATAAATATTAAGAAAAACTAGTTATATATTATGACCAATCTTAGTCATAACAACATCGTTAACGGCAAGTGACGTTTAGACTTACCGTCTTTAACATATTCTATTTTTCTTTAAGATGGTATGAACAGTAAAAAACGTCTTCCTAACGAATTAATTATTACTTTCAATCTGTTCTATCCAGTATACATATTTTTCTGCTTAATCATCTATTTTTTATTTTTTAACATATATTTTCTACAAATAAAGAAAAATGTACTATTATTATTAGATATTATTTAAAATTCCGAACATTATTTATATATCATATTCGCTCTATCCTTACAAATCATCCCAAAATGCATTTTTAATTCACGGTGAAATCTAATATTTCTCGCTACGTAATTATGATGGTGATATTAAATTCATAACGCAAATGAAGTGGTTAAAACAATTTTTTTTTAAATCAGATAAGTGGGGCTGAAACAATATTTCCTTTTCTGCAAATTGTGGTAAAGCCAATGGTTTTCGATATATAAGCGCACAAATAAACGGTGTTTCGACTGAGAGATTAGGCGAAAAAAACATTCGCTATCCCGCATGCCGCCTTTCTTTAAAACATAAATACTTATGTATTCGACATGAAATATAATACAACGATCAAAGCACATCTTGCACCATTCCACTGTTTGTTCACATGTCTAGTAAACTTATCTCTAAATTTCGATGTATTAGTTACAAAAAAAATAACAATACAAATTGTTAACACTATGATATTCACGTCAATAGTTAAGTATCATTTATTTAATTTTTATGTAAATTATTGTTATCACTTTGTGGACGATAATAGCTTACGAATATTTGTACGAAATGAAAGTTTACAATTAATTACACAATTTAATCACCCATGAGTGATTTAATTAGTGTATATTATTGTGAACATTAATTTTAATTCAATACATTTGACATTTAAAATAAAATTTGGTGATATGATTTTCTACTTCAATTTTCCTTAAAAAGTACGTTTTTTAACAAATTTCCATTGAAGTGAATAAATTATTTTGTATAAGATGTAGATGAAAAAAATAGGTAACTTTTTTGTCATATCATAAACTTCTATTATTTGTACAATTATGCGGATTGTACTATATTTTTAAAACACTCATTTCTTTTTTAATATATTTGATTACGCCATAGTTACCGGCATCGCATAACGACGACCCTTAATTTGATGGCAATAACATCACGGCTTTTGTCACGCTGAATTAATGAGAATGTAAACAATTATATTAGTTTAGTAAATGAAATTGAACGCACGCTTTGAATATTTTACTAAAATGGTCAATTTTATTTGCAAAATCCTAATAAAGTCAAATTATAAAGAAAATGGAAAAATTATATTTCTTGTTATTTTTACTTTCTAAATTTATTTAAGGATGTCATTACAAAATTTGCTTTTAACACATTATTAATACCAGTCGTCACTTGTTTTTAAGACATTACTGATACCAGTCATCTTTTTTAGTTTGATTTGAATTCAGTGATTTTATTACAATGACTTAAAAAATATTATTCTAAATATCCTCCTATCTCCTTATTAGTTGTCGTGTGGTATAAAATGTAAATTTCAACATAAAATGTAACTCCGCTCTCGCCAGTTTTACAAGATAGCGTAAAATGGTAAATTTTCGTAAAATAAAAAATTTACTGGATACAAAACGCGTACTAGAACAAAATTTCATAATAGTTTAAGTTCAGGGAATTTGAGGAAGCGCAAATTTTTCTCTCGTCTTAATTTTACTTTCATTCATTGATAGAAAAGACACTTTTATTCAAATTGTAATTTAAACAATACTGCGAGGAGTATGGAATGACTTCGTATCTCTGCGATATAACCGATACAACTGTAGATGTTTACATTATTTGTTATTTGCAGGTCACTTTCCACGCCGGTTTTTTTTTATGTCGAATAGTATTTATTAAATAACTTTTGAATAGACATTAATTTTACACTGAGATGAAAAGATTATAAAAGTAAAATAAAGAAATTACCCAAAAATAACGGTTTTTTCTCATCTAACTAATATAATAAACACAAAACGTTACATTAGAAATAATATTTAGTTCATAAGCTATTTGAATACTTTACATTTTGGATTCTTAAGTTCCTTTTTACATTTTGGATTCTAAGGATTCTTACAATTGAAAAGCATAATAAGTTGAAGTGAGGCTAATTCCATGAAAGTACACGTTTTGTAAGAGGAAGTTGATATTTACATTCGATATATGAAATAATGGATATTTTCCTACCCCTGCATAACAGTCTGGAACAAAAAAAAGACACCAATCTCAACTTTGATGTGTTGTCAATGCAATCTTTTATTATTGTTAAGAAATACAAAACCAGGTATAATTCTCATGCTTGGAGATATACATCTTGCGATACCCAAAAATTAAAATCAAAGGATATATTTGTAAATGGAACCCCCGATTTGAAAGCATACAAATTAAAAATTTATTATGTATTTTCTCCAACATAAGAATATAAGTTACTTCAAATGACTGGCTTGATTTGCATCTTACTATTAATGAGCGCTAAACGAAGCCTTAGTACATTTTTGTATCGTGAAATTCTCTGGCTTGATAATTCGAGGTATCCTAAGTTAAATCTTAGAAATATAAGTAATGTAATCATGAAATGAGACTTAGCTATCAATGAACTGTCAAACGTCATTGAGTATAACCGCAAGATTAGAATTTGCCAGTGCAGACTCATATACAACTGAAACATGGGAAAGAGAAGAAGTTATCTGTGCACTTATTTTTTAAAATTAAGCTTGTTACTATGACTCCGTTACACCACATGTTCAAGACCATTCTGAAAATTCTAAAGCAACATACAACTGTAATGATTCCAGAAACAACTTTAAATTGTTGACTGAATTGTTCATCAAGCTGACTGCTTTTCTCTAATTATCCCTTATAGAAGATTATTCATAATTCAGAAAAACGGAAGGTATACTCGTTAAGCATTTTCATGAAATGTATATATATATATATATATATATATATAAAAAAGTTGGAAGAATCTGCTTACATATATAAAAAATTGACAAAGCAAAATACATATCCAAAACCAAATTAAAAAGTTTCCAACAAAACATTTTACTGATCAAAGTGAAGAAAATAATAAGATCCAATAAATTCATTTGTGAAACATTTTCATGCATTGTTCTTTACAACGCTGTTATACTGAAATTTTGTAAAGAATTTAATTTGTGAAACATTTTTCACTTTACAACGCTGTTATATGCGCTATCTTATATTTAAGTGATTTTAAATATGCATGGCGTGCTAATTGACTCAAATGGATAAATCACGTAGACTGAATGATGTGCTCCATTCAATGTCATAAATAAGCAAATCTTAAATTCGTAACTTCCAGAATTTCAACATTTAAAAGCTAAACATATATTATTAATGTTATTGGTTAATGAGAATAATTCAATCTTTTAACATCACACTTTTTATTTATTATTATAGTTTGTTATCACACCGTGGGTGGTAGTTAACTATAACGGATACCCCGGCATAATTCACTCCCTTCTTTCATAATTAAAGAGAAAATGAAATGAATTTTGGTATATCATATTTATGAAAGACGTATAGACAATATAAAATAATAATTAAAAGCTGGAAATAAACAAATCATAAAAAATATATAAGAACATTTTAGAGAAAAATTAGGCGAAATAAATATTTAAATAAAAATCAAGGTGTTGTTGATGAAGGTATGCTTTTGCTACCGCGTTTGTTCTACATATACTCTTCTGTTTAACTTTTTTCTACTCCTTATAAAATTATGATACAATAAAAATAGAAGAGGATGCAAAACCTTAAGCTCTTTAAATAAGTACCTAAGTAAACGAAAAAAATAAATAACACAGAAGCCAGCTACCTAACGAAAGACGAATCTGCTGGCCGTGCAAAAGCACCTTTTAATATGATAATCTCCGCGCAGTTTTTGTTTAATATACTGCTCTGAATTTTATTTAATAATTACTCGGCAACACTTTATTCGCTCGTAAACGGCAGCTTTTATGGCTCATTATTGCCGGGGGCTCCAGTTTAATAACAATTTATAACAGCGTCGCTATCATCGTTTCATTCCTTCGTTATTACTGAGCTTACGTGCTCGGCCCTCGGTCGACTGCACGCGATCAAAACCGGTCACTCATCTGCCTATTAAATTTGTATTAACTAGGCACTATTGTCAGAAGTTTATTTCGTTCTGTGGCTCTAGTGTTCGGTGAAAAAATGAAGCTTATTTTTTCTATTTGTCGCATTTTTACGAGTGGCTCTTAAAGAAGAATGGAATGGATAGGTAAAATATTTTAAATTTTATTGTTTATGTCTTTACAGATGACAGGATGAAAGGTTTTTTTTAATTGAAAAAGTTCTGTTCGTTTGAAGAAACTAAACAATCTTGGCATTCCTTCATCTTTCCAATGGAACTGTGGTTTGTATCATATTATAGTCGATTAAAATCATTTCTCTTTCGTCAAATAATCTTCGTAAATATTTCGAATTTATTTCGTTTTCACAATTTCACGTCAGATTCATCCTTATTTTTGGGAAACCAATATTTTGGATTATGGGTATTACAAATCTGACTGAAGGCTGATTAAATTTTAATTTTACCAACTTATTTTTCATTGGTTTATATACTCCATTATTTAAAAAAATCAAGAAATTAATAAAATCACAACAGAATATCAATTCTACTAATTTTTGATGATGGATTAACTTTTGACGGAATTATTAGCAATTCGAAATGTTAAAGGGTTTAAACGGTATTTTAAAAGGCAGTGATGGCTAGCCATCGTTTTACACCACCTATATCATTCATAATTAAACACAACGTAACTTTGGTAATGAAAACAGATAAAAAAATATTAAAATTGGCTTTTAAGGATCCTTTTAAATAGTCTCTTACTAATAACGACATTTTAATGTAAGTATTTACATTTTTATTAAACCCTGTAGAGTTGTTTCCTAAATTTTAAATATATTTTATAAATGTCAACAATCAAGGTAATAGTTAAGTTTAATATCTCAGTTTCAAATAGATGTTAAAATACCTTTTTAAAACTGAAACTCTAATCTAAGAATTAAATTAAGTATCCATATTTTTTACCACGTCTAATCAGTTTGACAGTAGAATGTCCTAAAGAAATTTTATGATAACGCAAAAGCTTATTATGTTGTACAATTTGCTGTACATTTTTTAGAAAAAACCGAAACCCTTAAAATATATATATATATATTACGGAGATTGAAATCGCTAATACAAGAAAGCTATAAGGATGCCTTGAAAATGTCTTTCTAGGTTTTATTTAGTGCTATTGTTATATTTTAACATCCAACAAATCATAGAAAAGTGTTGGAGACACAATATACGCGCACACAAATTATACTTAGCATATAGCTATCATAGAGCTCGAGATAGAGTCTATAGAAACTTTCTGTATGATACGTTTAATGACCTCCACTTTCCAAACATTCATAAAAATGATTCTGAAGACCTCAAAGAATAAGGTTAAAGTACAACAAAAGTGGTCCGTGGAGTTCTTAGTAAACCAATCGAAATGAAGTTCTTTTGTTCAACCTTTTAAACTAACGCTAGAAAAAAAGGTAAAAAGGTAAAATTCCTTATGATTAGTAACAAGAGGACTATTAGTGTTCTTGTTCTGCGTGACGCGTATTAGAGAGTAGGTACATTGTTTCCCCAACGGCTCTGAACCTTGCCTATGTAGAAGAAACCGGGTTGCTAGAGAGAACAACAATACCGAAACGTCAATACAAAATTCACCAAGGCGTCCTTCGTGATGGATCTTCAGATTAATGATGGAAAAATCAAATATATGGTGAAGTCGAAAAACCATGATTATGAGGAAGATCTCATTGCGGACGGCAAGACCTTCAAGTACAATGGATGTTTTAAATGCCTAGGCTGTGAACCAATATAATGTCTTCCACTGTGAAATCAAGAAAATGGTAGGGAAAATCGAAGCTATTTGAGCATACTCCACCTGCTTAAGTCAAAATCTATTCCAAAAGCATATAAGAAAATCATCTACTAGATCAGCGTATAGTAATCAGTCATGAATTAAGGGAACGAAAAGCTTCTGGATAGGCAGGAAAGTACTGAGAAATATATATGATGAAAGTACGTGGTGCATCTACACAGACAAGCAAGTTTACTTTACCAAGAGACAATCTTAATTTCCGAAGTTAAGGAAGCACGCATCCGGTTGCTGGAATATAAAAAAATGCTTAAAGGAAGACAGAGCGGCCCAACTCATTCTACATACAGGACCTGGAAGCAGGAGGAGACCAGGACGGCGAAGAGCACAGTTGCTGGGCCACTATATCGTCCACTTAATCTCGCTGGGCGTGCTGGAATAGCGATGTATGTAAGGGAGTAAAAAGAAAAAAAAATTAAGTGATATTTTCTCACTTAAGGTCAAAGGTACAAAATTATACGTAGATGTTTACATTTCACACTAAATTTTTCTTTAAAACTTTCCTTTCATCCTAGCCATCGCTATTATTTTATGTACATATTTATATCCACAAAAAGCATAATTCTAATTATGAAAATTAATAAATAAATAGTTGCCATAATTTTAAGTAATTATTTATTTGATTTACCAGTAGAAAAAATGAAAGTAATAATAATTACAAATTAATATTTTTATCCCAACATTCTTTTTGAAAATGTTCACTAGTCACAATATTAATCTTCATATTTATAGTTGATATCATATCGATACTAACATCTTATTATCCTATTTTTGGGCTTACGCAGCACTTGTTTCATAATTAAGAACGAAATTAATGTAATGAATAGGTACATAAAATGAGTGTTTTAGACTTTGTAAAATAACTATGCAACAATTCGTGCAACAACTATTCTATTTTAGTCTGAGTAATTAAATATAAGGAAAAAAGCTTAATATAAATATATTTGATGAAGATTACTTTCTAAATATTTGGACATATATAAAAAATGGAATTTAACTTAATTTACCGTTCATCGTTTGTAGATACACTATTTTTAGTATCTTAATCGGTGAATGAAAATGTGTATAGGAAAAAGAAAGGAAAATAAATAAGTAAAAATTACCGTATCAATTTTCAAAACCTTTGTAGAAACAAACATATAAATGAAGAAGGTTTAATTTGTTTAGGTGCGTCATCTTAATGTGAAGTACGCCCGATTAGAAAAGACGAGAAAAACGAAAACATGAAAATTAAGTTTTTTTTCAAGTATCGAACCAAGTCTTTTACATGTGGATGATAGTAAGCAAAAAAAAACCGAAACATATTACTTCAACAATTGTGAATTAACTAAAAGTTTAAAAAAATATTAAGTATTCTTTTAAGCTTCCGTAACTCATAAAGAATTAATGATTATTAATTAATATCTCCATTTGGTCACTTACTTGTTTGTCCGTATGTCCGTCTCTGATAGACATTTTTCCCATAAACTATTTCAAGTGGTAATTTGAAATTTTGACTTATGGATAAAGCGTTCCAACCCGCATGCATCACAATAGTAACTTTTAAACATTATTATAAGAGAATTTTAGAGGGAATAAATAAAGTGTTCCGTTCATCCCCTTATCTGTTCTTGCGTTATGGATCCAAAAAAATAACAGGACACAAAAATAATTTTTGTGTCCTGTTACTTTAGTTACTTCCCCTTAAATCATTTTTATTTTATAAATATCTTTCGTATAGATAGACAGGCCAATTATGCAGTTTGTTATGTGTATAGATGCATATAGATAGATACGATAAAGTACGTAACGATAATATTTATACAATCTAATGCTAAACCTACTGAAGTAATTAGGTTACCAATATTTATATATGAAACGAATTGAGGAAGCAAAATAAACGTATATCAAATAGAGACAACGTTGAAAAATTGTATATGCTGGTGGCGATTAACAGTGACATCTGCTCTCATGCATCTGCACGCAGTGAAGTTTGCTTTCTCAAGTATTCGTTCCGTACCACACTTCACTTCTTGCCATCCCCATTTCGCCAATGTATGTCCGGTGAAAAATGTTATTGCACTTTTTAAGTTATAAGTAATGAGTTTTTAAAAAAATAATATCTTCTGATTACATTAATGTATAGCGATAAAATAAAACTAAGAATTACTTCCACTTAACTCTTATACTCTCTTAAAAATTTCATTTTAATTGAATCAGTAGTTTTTTATGCGACGCGTGTTCAAACAAACAAAACAAAAAAAATAAAACATTCCAAAACCATATTTTTGCATTCTTTTAATTTTATTATTTTTCGTTAAATCATTTTTAGGGTTCCATAGGCAAACTAGGAACCCTTATAGTTTCGCTATGTCCGTCTTTCTATCCATCTGTAGATCACAGCCATTTTACTCCCATACTATAAAACCTTTTGGCATGAATTGGGGCCTCCTCATTACGTAGGGTGTCGTTGAAAAATTGTTTTTAAAATATTTGGGGTTTGTCATGAACACTTTTTCGATACAGGGACCCATATACGAAATAATAAGCTTTAAAGTAATTATTCTACTTTTTACCAAGTTTCTCTTGTTGGATGCTGGATTACTATACGTTGCAGCACGGAAGAGAAGTTCTTTAATATAATGTATATTAGCTCTTCTTATCTGATAACTACTTGCATTCACATAGCTATCATCTTTTTGGTATACCGGAATATAGAACTTGGTTATATAGACATTTTCGATTTTCCCACGATATAACATTTCGCGACCGTCTGTTCGCGGTTGCATCAAAGTGTTGAAGTTATTGTGATGAGTAAGAGTAAATTTGTCTATGTATGTCACCGCTATATCTTGCAAGGTTATTGAATTCTCTTATGTGTTGTAATGTTATTGAATTTAACTTATTGTCCGGTCATCATTTTTGAACAAATTCAAAATGTTGCAATTGTAATATTTCCGTAAAATAAATATATCGTTAAATAAATAAATATATCAAACAATTTTTGTTAGAGTTGTGTACCTATTCCCTCCTAGCCAAACCGCTATTTTCTAATGACTGAAAAATATTCAAAATAGTAGCATATACAACAAAATTAAATGAAAATTATCACAACTAAGTAGGTTCCACTAATTTAAGAGTCATAATCGATCAACTTACGGCAAGTAGTTGGGTCTATATAAAGTCCTAGAAACTCTGTTAAAGTGACTAAAATGAACTGCAAAAATAACGTATTTTAAAATATATATTTATTATATCTGTAAAAGATATAGTATGCAATATGTGTACATTATAAAAAAATATTATTCGTAAAAAATTTGATGGAGATACTATAAACACTTAAATATTCACAAGTGTCCAAATATCCACGGGACTCTTGTAATGCGATATATATTATTTTCGCAATTGATAGGTTTTTTCTACATATATTCGATATACAGCCGTGCCATTTCTACAGTTTTATTATATGTGTAGACTTATATACACAATTAGTTCACTGAAGTTACATGATATATATTATTAGTATATTTGCTTATAATGATTATTTTAAATATATCCCATATTCGTACAATACTACGCTTTCTTCGATCAAATTATATGGTTATCTACCGCATTGCATGCAAGAATAAAAATATTACGAACTTAAACATTTTTGAAATATTTTACTCTGATATTCTTATTTCATAAAGCTTCCACGAGAATAATGCGCTCCTGACTTTAACGTAACTAGAGTATTATTCAAAAGATAGGTTTTAGCGTAGGCTAAGTATGTCTTTTAATCAAAGGTTTATGATTAGAAGACCTAAAAGTGGAACGATATTTAAAATATTTCTACGATGATGGTCTATTGATTACTTTCCTTGTGACGCAGAAGATTTTCGTAGAAATAGACTTTTTATACAATTTTAGCTATAGTGCAGGTTCAATCCAAACGCAAAAGTGGATAAAATTAACCTGTTTATAAAGACTCGTATGATCCAATCTTCTGAGCAACAAAAAAAGATGAACCAAAATAAAACTAACTTCAAAGACAAACAATGAAATGTCAGGTTAACGTATTTTGCAGTAAAATTTAATAACAATGAACCCGTACTAGTTCAGAATCATACGCCTGATGCCTTAGGTTAAATATCAAACAACTCTCAACAATCATGGTATATTCTATCTGTTAGAACATGTTCCGATATTAGCATGAAAATATTTGGCGCTATATTCCATATACACACGTCAAATCTAGTCAAATCTGAAGCAGGCTCTATTATTACTTACTAAATTATCTAAAAACGAGCAATGCATTAGGTTAAATTAAGCTTTGATATTGTGAACCAGATATCAGCATAAATAGTTATATATATTCCAGATGGTAATCTTAATTGATAAATAGAAATATATTTAAAAAAGTAACATACCCATACGCGAAAAATACCCCGGGATGGTACCCATGGAAGACTAATGGGGGACCCATACGCGAAAAATAGATATGATAATTTTTTTCATACATAACATCAATTTTTTTCTTTTTGTCACTTTTAATTTTCAGCTACTGTTTGCGAAACATGAAGCTTCGAAGCTGCAATATACCCCTTCTTCTGCTTTCCCCTAATTATACAATGATGGATTTGAAAACTCGACGGGTTTGAAAATTTGGATTTGAATTTGGTATAACATTTTATTAGAGCTTTAAAGTAAAATTATTTAGTTTGACAAAATATGTAGACTACTAGTAATACCAGGGATAACTGCATTATCCTAAATCGGTATGGACAATAGAAGCTATATATATATATATATATATATATATATATATATATATATATATATATATATATATTGTACATATTATAGCACAGAAACTAGGTACTTCATCAAACTTTGCTTGTCAGTAGTGGTCATACTACATGTAATACTACCAAGTATTACATGTATTATAAATACGAATATTAAAACCAAAATGTTCGCAATCAAATTACACATTACAGAAAACAAAGAATGTTACTTTTCTGCATTTTGTAGAGTTTCAAGCCTGAATCTAGCTAGTGCCAATATTGACTCGATAGCTTATAACTTCGATAGCTTATAGCTTATAACTTTAACCATAGTAGCTATTAAGAATCAAGATAATTGTGTATATTAAAACATAATGTCACGAACGATTACAGCGTTTAGTTAAATAAAATTTAAAATAAAGCGAGCTTAAGCGATAAACAAATTTAATAGCAATTCGTTATAACTACGTGATTGGTTATTTAACGTACATTATCACTGGCAAACTCATTAATATTCACACCATGCTTGTCGCCGTTTTTACCTGACATGTTGCCATTTAAAGCTTTTAATTAAATTTTTAATCAAATCATTAACAGCGGCGTTCAAGTGTGCTCCTGATTTGGTTAATATTTTGCTTACAAAGGCGCCCTCCCAGTTATTATATTTGAAGGTGATTAAGGTAAATATTTTTAGAGCCATTTTGATGACTTTCACACTTTTTAGGTTCCATTCAGAATTGTGTAGCCTTGTAAGATTATTCGTTTTAAAAACGTGTCAATATGGAACGGCGATAACCTTGATAAAATTTCGCCTTTATTGTTAATGAGTTTTTAAAAGTAATACCAGTAATTTATTGTAAGTACTGTCGACTGTATCTATATAATAAATTATGGTATTTTTTAGGATTCCGTACGTCAATATTTTGAAAGACGTTTTCAACCCTACCAATTGGAGTATGCGACTGAAAAAATCACCCTCACTTTTTATGTAGGGTAAGAGCCGTCATTTTTTTTTAAAATTGGTGTTTCGCAACTTTATAGGCGTTATAATTAAAGATGTAGCCAGTCCAAATTTTAGCTTTAGTGCATTAATAATCTGCAAGTAAAACGCCTTGACCTATAGACAGACAGATAGACAGACAGACAGACATTGCAAATAAAGGGTTTCTAGTTTGGCTACGGCACCTAAAAAAGGAAACTGCACAAATCATTTGGGTACTGAAAAAAGCTGAAAAACTGTGTTGGTTTTATTTATTGTATTCGTTTTCAAGGGAAATCTAACAGACTATGGAAAATTATATTTCTATTGACAAAATCATGAAGGAATAGAAAAATATTTTGAAGTATATAAGAATATACAAAAATGTAAAGAATAGCCAGGCAAAAAACGTAATAGTAACATGCATAAAATGGGGTTCTGTGGTGGTCTACGCCTCTTAAAATTATCTAAATAATTTCTCTACATATCATCATTATACAATTCTCTACAAATCATGCATTATAAATGAAATCTCCATCTTAAATCTGAAACATTTGCTTTCATCCAGTACATGTCTAAAAGAGTTAATATAATGGCAAGATTGTCAACTGTGAGATAGGCCTACGAACAAATAGATATTAAAAAGTTATGTGTTCTTTGACTTACTCGTACAATGTAATACTAAAAATACACCACTTTTTAAATGGTAACAACTTTCTCCTTTTAAAATTTGGAAATATAATATAGTGCTTCAACCTCTAAAACTACGAGTGAAGCACTTTAATTCAAAATGGTTTAATAAACTAATTATCCTTTAACAAGAATAATTCATAAATTTAAGAATAACTATAAACCAAATGTATGTCTGTTTACTCAGGATGTTTGTTGCTACAGTAGAGAACAATAAAAAAATTATGAAACGACGAGTAGGGGCAGCTGTTAGAATAAATAGCACTATGAAAGTAGGTAAACAAAATATGAAAGAAACAGTTAAGCATAACGACTGTA
Source organism: Druceiella hillmani (assembly GCA_039881145.1). NCBI lineage: Eukaryota > Metazoa > Arthropoda > Insecta > Lepidoptera > Hepialidae > Druceiella > Druceiella hillmani. The sequence goes on along the minus strand of JAYKKI010000003.1, from coordinate 38,523,678 downwards.
CATAAGAGTGTATTAGTACTGATAATTATTTTGGAGGTTATTTACGAAACATGAGATTCATTGTAATAAATTGAAAGATGGAATAAAATTAAATTCGTTGAGATATTTCGGCTACGCGAAAATTATGAATGTCGAAAAATTTACAAAAAAAGTAGGTAGAGACTAAATAATTGGAAAAAAGGAACTTGAAGAAGTAAATAAAACGTGAGTCTACGTAATTGAGGAATAAGGCAATTTAAGTAGACGCAAGAATGTATATCGTGGCGTGTGTGACACATTTTGGAGGAAATGAGTTACTGTGTGTAAGCTTGTATACGCATGTATGTATGTATACGTGCCAGCGTGTTGTACTTGTGCTTACGAAAATCGCTTTTTTTAGAGATTTTATATTTCATAAAATTAGAAATAGCATTTGTACCAAACACTTTCTGTATCGCTGGAAACAATATCTTTTGAATCTCTTGAGATATACGTTTGAGACACAAAATACATTGAAAATACTGACTTGTTCCATTTTTAATTCTAACTATAGAACTTTAGCATGCTATATGGTCTTTTACGTGATTAATATTCCGTAAAAAACTACATCCTTTGACTTTCTCAAAGCAGAAAGTTTTAGATTGAACTTATCTAAAACGTGCGTGGAACTTCATTTATCGGCGTGAAAAAGTAGTAGAACGATTTTAACAAATATGCTAATGAAAAACTAAATTACTGTCAGCGCCTTTCTTTCGTTCTTCTCTGAAAATTCGATGAAATGAAAAGCAATATTTGGCACAGATGCACGATACCGAAAAGACATGTAAATAGGATGACAATTCTCATTTGATTTTACTTCCTTCGTATTTACGTCGCGTACATAGGAGAACATTCAAAAGTAGTATGTGTATTTCCTTTAGATAAAATTTATTTCAAGAAACATGTGCGGGAAAGCTTTGGAATAACCTAGAAATAAACTAAGGATGCAGAGGAGGAAAAGCTTGACTTTCGATAAACAGATATTTTGGAATTGTTTGTTTACTATATCAGTAAGTTAAATCTAGTCACTGTTAGATAAAAATACACTAATACAAAATTGTGTACCTGACCTAACTTCCAAAATAGATTTTTACATCATCCATATGAGCAAAAATATAGAAGTTTATAATTTTTGCAACTTGTTTTTAGAGAATTGAATGGCTTGAATCTCATCAAATGTATTAATGTCCATTATACTGAGTAATGAAAAAAGAATATTATGAAAAAAAGTCGTTTTTAATAAATTATTTTTTTGCGTTTCTAGTTCAGAATAATACGATGAAACATATATATATATATATATATATATATATATATATATATATATATATATATATATATAATGCTTGACGTAAAAAAATTTGATGTCAAGCATTCCAACTGAATTTGAATAACTTCCAAATAAGAAGCCCTCAAAAAAATATAAAATAATCAAAATAATAGCACTCAGTGAGGACTTTCGCGGTACAATATAGTTTTCGACTATAAATAAATTAGTAAAATATTGCTATTGCTACAGATTTTTCTTCGGTGCCAAGTCGAGGATTCTCTTTCTTTCTCACGTAAGAAATAGAGTCTCTATACGAAGACTCTATTTCTTTAACATTAGATAATGTCTATATCATCAAAACTCGACCACGGCATCAGAGCTGTTTACCTTCAATTTTCAAAGCCAAATTCTAACTTTTGCGAATCGTTAGCTGATTTTATTACTGAAATTTATTTTGAAAATGGATTATCAGATAGTTTTTAAAGTGTTATCTTTCTGAGAGTTCTACTGATTGAATGTTATAAAAGTATTAAAGCGATTGTATTTATTTTTAATTTAATATTTTCAAGACAATTGTAAGTCTAGCGATTATTATGTTTATTCATATTTGCCGAGAATATTTTACGTTCTGAGTAATGAGAAACTCCTGGGAAGATACGAGTATATCGTAAAAATTAATACGCTCTGTATATCAATTGGGGTTTGTATCTGAAAGTGTTTAAACACATACCTTAAAACAAATAATATCTGTGTGGGGGTGAATGACAATAAGTTATATCTAAAATAAATAAACATGTTGACCTACAAATTTACTGAAGCTTTAATTACTTTTTTTATATTTGGAGACAAATTTTGAGGTGTATCTAAAAAAAAATTTGTTTAAATATATTATTAAATACATTACAGTTGGCCTCATTTTGAAGAAACGGAACAAAAGTTTTTTATATGTTCATTTGAAAAATATAACACGTTCGTCCTTCTCCGATATGAGAAAATATTTATTATCGAATTTGATTTTTTTTATTTGCGTAAAAAAGTAGACCCCTTATAGGATTACTCACGGTTCCATTCGTATATTGATTATATCAGTTTTTCTTAAAAATCGTTAAGTGTAGAAAATTGAAATTTGATTAATAGAATCTGAATGATTCATAACAATAAAATCCTAAAAATATTTAAACATTTTGAAAGAATAAAAATTTAATAATAAAATGATTTTGCATGCTATATTAATTAAAAAAAAATCAAAGGTAATTGAAAATAAAATTAAAACTTCATTTTACAGAATTTTATATGAGATAATCCTAGAAATATTTTTAAAAGACGTACACAAAACATTTTCGAAACTTTGCTTCAAGGAAAATGTTAAAATTAAAGTTATAAAAAAACTTGAGATCTTTTCATGATTTAAACTTTAGCGAAAACTGTGTATCGATCACTTCAAATTTAATATTTCATAAGAAATTCATTTAGTTGTTACTTTTGTGAAAGTTATGTTACAGATATGTTTAAATCATATAAAATAATAGGAATATTAGGGTTTCGTACCTCAAAAAAAAACAGAAAATTTATAAGATAACCTACGTGTCCCTCCATCTATATTTCACAGCCGTTTGTCTTAGAATTCATTCGATATGAAAGTTTACATTAGTTATAGTTCTTATTATTTCGTATATTTTGTCATGACAAAACTGTAGAAAATATTTATCTGAGAATTTTGAAGTTGATATTCAGAGCTGTTACATAGACTTATCCCATCTCTGAAACTATTAATGTCAAAATACTGGAAAAATATGGTTATATGGTGTAAAAGTTAACGTAATATTTAGTGGAATATTATAATACCTATTACATTATGATTTTCTACAAACTCATGATGATTTTACACCCTTGAAATATATACTAGGCAATATATATACGTGATGATAAATATCATTATTGATTAAACAATTTGAAAAAAAAAATGTTATGTATCTTTAAACATTTATACGCATTTAAATATGTATTGACATATATACAGAATTATCCTAGTACGGGTTCTAGTAGTACACAACTTGTAGCACATAATTGTTTTCTTAACTCTTTCAACATTTCCAATTCAACCGACAACCGAATCGGCACAGAACTCTCCATTCAACAAATAATCTCATTGCTTTAGTTTCGCCAGAACATAAAATACTAATCTTATTACGAATATCATCTGCATAAATTTATGTAGCAAAACACTTTACGGTTTAGCTATTTTAATAAATCTACAAAATATATTCTTAGTTGTGTATATTGTGATACTTAAATACATTCGAACAAACTTTAATAATGGTACAAAAATACATTGGTCAAAACTAGTCGCCAGACACGATAATAGCTGCGAGATTTCGGGGAATCCCTAACTAGTTTAGTTTGCGAAAGTGAAATGAAAAATGCTTTCAAACTATAAAAACGTGAAGTTTCAAACGAGTTCCATTTCCGTGAAACTTTTTTCATTACTGTAATGTAAAGTGTTTAAATTAAAGGATATTTAAATTTTTTGATTAATGGATATTTTACTTCTGCAGGCTGTTTAAACTGAAGATTGGCGTTATTTCTTTAGACTAGTTTGGCTTGTGAACTTATTTTGAAACTTAGCTTGATATTTCAAATAAATAAAGGTTATTATTTTCAATTTGTTACCTTTATTAAATTTTGTAACGAATTTATAAATTTGCTAACATGCCCATTGGTAGATGACAAAAATATTTTAAAATATAGACATTTATATGTTTATATTTTATACGGATACTATTGAGTATATATATATATATATATATATATATATATATATATAGTATATATATATATAGAGTATATATATATATATATATATATATATATACACAAATATTTATACAGCTACAAAATAGAAACATAAATACTATATGTTTATTTATGGAATTATAAGTACAGGAATGGCTAATTTTAAATTACTAATTAGATATGCCCTTTTATATATCCCCAGGGTTGGTGCATAGCTGCAAGTACTACATCGTGACTTTATTTTTAGAAATTTCTTTTATATATTATTAGCAATATATCTTATAATTATTTAGATATGTCATATATTTATAATATATGGAAACAATAACTAAAAAGTTAAACTTAAAGGTTACTTTAAATAACTTTCATCATAACTTACTAACGATAACTTAAACCATATTTCAAACTTAAATCTGTTTTTCTCGAATCTTATATTAATTGGAATACTTCGACGTCTATATTTATGCCCAAAGTTTTTTTTTGGCGCTGGTATATTTCACGTGGGCTCCATCGCTTCCTTCAAATGCTTTTCTAGGATCGTAAAACAGCTCAGTAAAATATGGGAAGCTAAATAGTTTTGATTCCTGTTTCCCATTTTCGCGATATTTTGGGAATATATTCACATCAATGTGATATTTTAGGAAACTTAACCGGCATTTACCCGATGGTTTTCACGTAACACCAACGTTGTATAATTAGATGGCATAGTGTTAATATCCAAACTGAAGAATATATGGTACTTTCAACACTATCTAAAATAACTATTTCTTCTACACTACTCATCGAATTTCCCCAAGAGAAATCAAAATAAGGCAAGTTTTTAAAACTCCCCTTCCCTCTTACAACTAGAACCGTGATGGAGCAGGCAAAATTGGGATCGGTAAGAAGAGAAAAATTTCACTTATTCCTGTGAAATATTACTATGGCCAACTAATGCATATTTTCAACTAAGCTACGCATTTTAAATTTAGAGAAAGAGCCAGTGACTGATACAAAATACTTTCAGAGTTTTTGAATTATTGAAAAATCCTTCTACAGAAAACAATGCTTCGCCGTAAAATTGAGATTTATTCTATAGAGGATGATGCGAAGCCATTTGCATATGCCTACATTTTATGGAAAAAAATTATTTATAAGACGTTCACAGACAATATATATTTGGATCTATGAATCTCCAGTACCTACTAGGTACGTGAATATTTTAAGATATATTTAGAAAGAATTGGAGATGAGCTGTTTGTTTCCGAAATATATCTTATTTCTGTCTATACCTAATGAATTATTCAAGAACCTCCGCACAGTTCATTAACCACTCCCGGCAGCAAGAGCAAAGCCACGTGTTACCACTTATAAATATATAATAAAATTTGTCCTCTTTGTTATCTTAATTGTAGTACTTTATTCATAGAGAACTCTTCAATGTTGGTGTTTGATGAAGATAACAAGTTTACTTTCCTCTCACATACTATAATATTTTGTTGTACATAACAAAGTCGATTAAATAAGAACTTAATATGATCCTATTCTTCATAATCGTGATTCTATCAACTATTTGCTATGATTTAAAGCTTAAACGATACTTCAAATTATCCGCAAATTAAGTATTACTACATTATTTTTTATTTATCCATGTGAAACCTATTTGATTAAATTTTATATTTATACTTAGCTGTTTGCATGTTTGTCTGTGCTTAAGTTATATAAAGACAAAATATAAGTTACTAATGTTGACACTAAGTATTGTTTACTAAAGTTACAGATGTAAACTGTCATGTACTTAGATACTGTGCAATGTTAGTTTTGATTGAATAAAATATTTTCAATGAGTTTAAACTACAGAAATCTTATTTATTATTGTAATCCGAATTAAACCGAGGTGGACTGCATCATTGACGACCCGCCATGGTTTCACAGTAGGTAAAGATTTCCCGATTCTATAATTAATTTTGCTTACGTAAGAACACCGTCATGACTTTTATTTATTCGTTAGAAAAAGTCACGATATGCAAGGAAAAAATTATTTATGTATATAACTTGAGAAGATCACTACAAAAATTTAGTTTGATAAGAATTAAAATAGTTTTTTACATCGAGTTCTTAAAAGTTAAGCGGAAAAATTGTTTTTGCTTAAAGGGTAAAACGTTTATTATTAATTTTATGCAATGTAAATAAATGTACTGTCGCCTACTCGACTGTAGATTTTTTGAAAAAAAAAACATTACATTGCTCCCTTGTATCATTGATGATTTAAACAGTACATGCTAATATACCTCTGCGACGAATGTTTTTTTTACATCATCTCATTGATTGTCCCGATTTGGGCAATTTTCGCAAAATATGCATAAATTACACCTTAATTTCCTTTTGACCTCAATTATCCATTAATGGAAACCGGAACAAAATCTATTCAGTAATTATTGAGAAAATTGTGTAAAAAAAAGCGACGGTGAACTTTGTAATATAACTCGTATTAGTTAATTATAATAATCAACAACGTAAAATTAATTAATCTTAACAGCAAAAATTTTCAACTAATAAAACTTTTAGTAAATACTACTATTTTCGCCGGTTGACTAAATTGTAGAAATTGAAAAATGCATTGCATTATGAGAGGTGAAAATACTCCCGTAATCGTATTGTGTCAGAAAGAATGACATAAGCTATTATTTAGATCGTCATCTTGTTTATTTTTAACTAATGTTACGTTCGTGGTGTGTTCATGTTACGTTTGATTTTTCCTTTTGAACTGAGTAGCTCTTGAACAAGATATATTTGAAAGAAAAACTTGATAAAAAGGTAGATCGATGAACTGGTGAAATATTTACAGCACTTCTAATGTATTAAAATATTTTAATGTTTCGAAAGGTAGTGGCAAAGTATAAGTAGTTTGTTTGAATTTTTTGTTTTGTTTGCCGTTTTTTCTTTAAATTAGGCCTAATGATAAAATTATTAGCATACCACATATATTTTAACAGATAACACTAAACAATTTTCACAGGTAAATTTAAAGTTGTGTGTATTTCAAAATTATTTCTCTTATAATCTTATGTAAAATGGTTTTAGGAAAGTTGTTGAAAATGCGTACAAGAAATGTGACCTTATCCCCTACCCTTCTTATCTCCGAATCTTATAAAGTAAAATTTATGAAGAAAACTTCATTATTGGAAATTTAACTATATTTATTGGAAAATGATGGTACAATAGTTCAAATTTGAGATATTCAAGATATTTTTGGACTATAAAAATAAACCAGGCAATATATATGCAAATTTCAAAAATTGTAACATTCGTAAATAATTAACTATAAACTTATAAGGGAGATTAGATCTGCATAAGTAGAAGTTTGATATTAGATTTAATGTGATAATGATTTAGGCAGTTTTTCATTATAAGCTCTAGAAAATTGAGTTGAAACATTATATTTTTTTAAACAGTAAAATATTTATTATGAATTTTATGTAATATACTGATATGCTATTGCAAATTTGATTGTAGAAATGTGAGAAAAACAATCTCACGTTTACCGGCTTCATAGACATTCATCGTCACCAGTCGCGTATCTTCTAAACTGTACATTTAAACACTCTTCTTGAATTAGTCTATCGGTTAATGATAATCGAATCAAAATCCGTTAAGTACATGCTGAAAAAATCGCGTATATACCGACCAGACAGATAGATGCGGTGGTGGACATTTCTTTATAATATATATCGATGTATTGATAAAGGTATAAGTTTCCATAAATACTTGCAGGATTAACAATTGATTCCTGGATAAATCTTACTGTTTTCGAAAAATGACCTTTTTCGAAAGCTGGGAGAATTATGGATACACTAATTTTATTTTTGACTCTTGCAATACATTACAATTACTGGATTCTCTGTTTTTTATTGTTGACTTTGAGAATACATTTTTGTCTTATTTCAATATATTGCAAACTGACGTGACGCCAATGCCGACACCGATGCACATTCTTGAAAAATTCACAAAGGTGGAAAGTTTCAATAAGTTTATTTCAACCTGGAGAAAGTCTCGTATCTTTCCGTGATGTAGCAACTTTAATGCTACGTTATTCTATAACTCTACCTATATAATATAACCCAAGCTTTCACGTTTCTTATTCTTCTCTTTTCCTTATTTTCTTATTTTATTTCAATAGCGGATAACAAAGTACACGTTGCGTAAAACGCTCGCCGATACCTCTATTAGTTTGTTTTTTTTAAATTGTTGAAGTTGTATTGCTTATAAAATGTGTAATTATAATTTACGTAAAAGCAATTATAGCTAGTTACTTCTTATTCTCATAGTACTCTCTAGATGACAGTTCGTCGCATTGTGAATGTGGGCGTGATCCTAGCTAGCATTTAATTAGCTTATGTTACACCCTTATACATGATAGTTGCTTAAAATTAAACAATTTAACATACCAATAAAGAGCGCATATTTATAAAAATTGGTTGAAATAAAAACAATTCTTCCCAAAAGAAAATAACATATATCAATCGGATGACTATACCCAAAAATAAATGTTATTTACAAATGAATAAAATACACATAATAGCTGTATGCATTACACAAAATATGTGATAAATATAAACACATTGTTCAAACTTCATACGGCTATTGACAACGTGAAGCTGAAAATAGAATAAATTGTGGAATTCGCTCTACGAGGTGTCCGTACATACTCAGACAATTACAAACATTGAAGGTTACACAAATATGTAGTGTTTTTCTTAAACTATTTACAGATATAAATATTATTTTCTGCAGTAGTAAAAACATTGAATCACATGTCCAGTTTTCCGATTCACTTCCAGTAATGCGGTTTTCTTTCATAATTTTATACTTAGTATTTCTGAGTAGGTATTTATCTGAATATCTTCAGCAATATCTCTAGAATTATCTTACATTAAACTCAGAAAAAAATTAGAATCCTTATAAATCGCTTCTTCAATAGATGTCCCACGCGACATATAAAATTAAAAGTAAAACTGGAAATTTGATGTGACTTTTATAATAATTCGACGTTAATATTTTTGAATGGGAACTAATGAGATGAATGCAGATTAACATATTTATAGTGCTTTATAATAGTCCCAAAATACAAATATGAAAGAAACTGTTGATAATGACAAACGAAGGGATGTAAATGATTTTAAAAAAAATCCAATTCTTTTTGGGGTATAGAACCTGGAAAAACAAGAGTAATGGTTTATTATTGATAGCACAGAGATTATATTCTTTCTGAAATATAAGAACCGAGAGAAATTAGTCTGTTTGACTTAGAATATCTTCCTCGTTCCTTAGTGTAAGTAATATAATTTATTCAATATCTAGAGACCATAAAATCATTCAAATATCAAACAAGACAGAAAATAAGATAAATAAAAGAAAGATGAGAACGTAGAAAGAAGCATATTTAGAAAGAAGTAATTTTAGTAATTATTTATATAATGTAAGTACTGAAGTCATATTAGTTCGTTTGTGAAGCATTCCCTGCAAAGTGAATTTCAAGTTATCTTTTATCAAAATAGTGTTTTTTTGTCTTTGGAACGTAGTTTAAGGTCTGACGCTGACAACTAAACAGAACTTGATCTGATATGTAACGGAACATGAGGAATATTAATATTTATAAATAAGTATAATAAAATTGTAACTAATTGAATTCTGTACATGGAAAATATTTTGAAAACAGTGATTAATTTGGTGTACAAAATGTTAACACAAACTAGAAAATCTGTTTTTAGTTTTTTTGTCTCTCTCTCTCTCTCTGTCTGTGTGTTAATTTGTTTCTCAATCACGCGAAATATAATGGATGGATGTCGATAAAATTTGGTGTGGTAGTTTACATCCTCGAGCAAAATCTGGTTATTGCAGATTAAAAAAAGTCCTGACTTGGTGAATATTTCGATATTGGTACTGCCAAGGCCATCTATTAGCGTTTTTGGTAAACTTGCTCATAGTTATATTACTAAACTTGTGCTCATAGTTATATTACTAGATGGAACTGCCAACACCATCTATTAAAATTTGGTATGGTAATAGTTTATAGCCTCGAGTAACTTATCGGATGCTTTTTATCTGAATATTACGGATTTATACAAAAATTGGTTTGGTGAACGTTACGATGTTTTTAGTAAAATATATGCTCATAAATATGTTACGATATGGTTCTGCCAACGCCATATGTTGACGTTCTTAGTGATATGTATGCTCATAAATATTGCAAAATTAATTAAAAAATAAAAAATTAAAAAAAAACAGAATAATGGTAATAACGGTCATAATAGTTTTACACAAAAGTAATAACAGTGATAATAGTTTGGACGGTTCAGTTGGATTAACCGTGGTGTAATGATTAGCTCGTTGGCACGACACGCCGAATACGTATATATTAGCGGCCATGTATTTACAAGTTTCACGCTGTCTAAATTTTTTAAATAAATCTATGTTGTGTCGGTATTTATCCATCATTCTTTGATCCATGTCTCTATGATAGTTATTCTAAACAACAATCATCAACGAGTTTCACGCGAACAAAATTGCAAAATTGCAGGCACAAGTAGTTCTTTTATTAATGCTGAAAATAAATCAAATATACAACTTTTCTGAAAAAGCTTTCATAAGATTTTTTTAAAAACAGTTTAGTAAGTTTAAATTCCACACCTGTCTATGGTACGAAATAAGTAAAATCAGCGTTTCATGAATAGGGGCATTAACTTAAAGGAAAGGATTAAAAAGTCATTTTAAAGTATTGAAATCAATAACTTCTAACATCATCTCGAATAATATACTAATCAATTAGTAAGTCGAGGATTATACAATAGAAAAAAATTATCTCTGTTCCATTGATGACTACTTGCGATTGATTATTTTGGCTGGAAGCCTGTTACAAAAATAATTCGGTTTATCTATCTTTAATCTCATTTAAACGCGAATTTACGAGACAAAACTTACGAATGAAAGATTCTGAACTATTGATAATAAGAACTTGTGATCTATCCTACCGGATTATTAAGCTACTATCAGAATTAGATACGCACCGAGGTACCAATATACTAGGCGATTTAATTTGTATTCATGGAGTGAAACTGAGAAAAGAAGACTATAAAACGCGTAATATGCAATAAAACTGATCTATTCAGAATCATTTTCAGTATTTTCCAAACGATAAACAGTTAGACAATTCTATAATTTAAATCCTTCAATTAAAATGTCAAAATCCTGAGAATTTAAAAAATTGCTTTTAGGACAAAGAGATAAGAATTGTTGATGGCGTTCAATCAGTTGAAATTACATAGTGGTGCAGTATAATTTAAATAAATTGAAATAAATTTGTCAGAGTTTTAATAACCTATGAAGTTATTAAAACTGGCAAACTCAAAATGCGCGGTGACTTTAAAAACTGTATGATAATGACAGTATAAATAATGTACTTTGGAGAAAAAAAAGAATTGTGAAATTGATTGACAAATTAATGAATTTTCTATTCGCCATAGAAATCGAACTTATCGTAAAAATCTCTACTCTTATAAGACGGTAATAGAGAGATGTCTGTACAACAAAGATTTTTTTAAAAAAATTAGTTCACTATTTAGGCTTCACTGAACCGAAAAAGCATTCTTTTAGAATATCGTTCTACCTAACTTTTGTTCCTTTTGAATATTTTAGGTTTATTTGGTTTGTATGTTTATCTGTCTATTTAAAAGTGGAGTAAAATTGTTGTATTAAAATAAAATAAAGTTTCATCACGGTAACTATATTTTTTTTAACAAATATACTCTAAAGAAATTAAAATTGAAATATTAGCACTCAACTAAAAAGACCAAGCATGCCGGCTTAAATCTAATGAATAGGAATTGTCGAGATAATTATAGCGTTTCGTCTTAAAGTTACAGCTAATATATAACATATCTTTATTCTGATTCGAAGCACTTTTGAAATGCAAATGTTATTTAAGCTAAAATTATTTTTTTTAGTCCGATCAAGGGTAATTTTGAGATGGAAATATTAGTACTGAGGAAAAAATCAGACGCGGAAATAAAAAAATATATGTGAGCAAAACCACAGGAAAAAGCTATTATTAATTCCATCAGCGACGGTTGACTACATTATAACGATAATAAAAAGAAGTTTTTGTTCATATTTAAATTAATTATCTCGTTTATACGCATTTCAATTTGATTTAAACTTAGGAACGTTTTTTCTTCTATTAAAGATGTTCTGTTTTTTATAATATATTCTACCAACTACTATTTTTGTTCATCACTATAATATACCTGACGACATATTTTGATGCTAATCGAGAAATTACGGATTCAAACCTTAGGGGGAATGAAATAAAATGTATGTAATATAATTGTTTCTAACGCACCGAAGGCAACTCAGGACAAGAAATTAATATTATGGAATCGGGTAAATTCTTTAGTATCGGCAAAGCGAGTTCAAATTTAAAAAATTATGTAACGAGATCAATTGAATGTGCACTGCATTGTTCGGGTAGACAGGGAGTGCATTCTTTCAAGAATTGCATTCTATTTTTAGTAATATTTCATTTGAGTAAAATTTAATAAAATACACGTATGTTATTTTTATTCTTTTAATTTTATTATTGGAAATTTCCAACATATACAGTACGCTTATTTCTATATTTTGATCTTAAGCACACTGATTTTTGAAATGGAAACTCTTTTAGGCGGGTTGAACAACTTTTAATAGGGGTGAAATCTTATATATATATATATATATATATATATATATATATATATAACATCTACTTCTCTGGCACCAGATTGGCGTACACGCAACGGCCTGTAACACGTATACATACATATACATTAACACATTGTATATACCAGACCGCATAGTGTGCACGTTGGTCGCTTTTTGGATAAGTAAAATTTTGTGAATTCGCGTCATCGACATGCTGTAATAGCAATATATCGATAGCTATAAGGATGACGTATTGTGCAGCATTAGTGCTGTGTATATCTATACAAGTCACGTTAATTGACTATGTAGGAAGTTCAATGTGTGCATTGTTTAAGTTGTGTTTTATTTTAATTATTATTTTTATTGTTTAACTGTAGGATCACTGTGCAGTACAACAGTGAATACCAAATATGTTAATATGTTTATATAGAAAAATGAGTAACAAAAAAAACATTTATTTTTAAATATTTCTAATATTCGTATCAATATTTGCGTTTAAAAATTTAATATTATTTATTTTTTAATACTTGCAATACATCATGCAATGAATATTTTATAGTGGCTTAGTAATTATTTTACTATCGTCGTTAAACAGATTTCTAGTTGTTGAATAATATTTTTATTGCGTATTTTAAAAATAAAAATTCTATAAAATTTTATGATAATTTTAGATTTTTGTGTCGAATTTTGAAAATATGGTTACTATTAAAAAAAGGCTCCAATTTTCATTTCAGAAAATATTTTCTTCTATTGCAAAATTTAATTTTGTGAACTTATTATTTATTGGTTTAAATTGTCAAAAATAATGTGCTTTGTTAGTTTTTGCAAGATGTTTGTATAAAACCACTCTTGTTTCATAGTTTTAAGTTTTCACTTCTGTCGACAGTCTTCATAGCTGCCTGTGTGTTTTTATATTAAATAATCAATAAAATAATATTAATTTAAACTTAAAAGTAGACATTCTACAGATTTTTTCTAATTAAAATTAGAATAAATAAAATAGTAGTTCTGCAGTAATAGGTCGTCGAAATTAACACAGACAGAAGTAGAAAACGCGTTGCATTACGAGGGACAAACATCTACCCACTTTGTATAAGAAAGAAAGAAATAATGATATAATCGCCGTCTCTTCTATTATCTACTCGTGCTCATATTTTTCCTTTTAAACTAATTTGCCCCTGAACTAGAAATATTTTAAAAAATCTTTATAAATAGCAGATCAATATAATGACTAAATATTTACAGCGATTCAACTGTCTTCTAATATTGGAATCCTAGAAGCTAGTGGCAAAAGTAAAAGCAATTTATTTTGTTTTTTTTAATTTTTTTAAGCATGAGGTATATCCTCATGCAGAAACTTAAATTTGGCATAGTGATGAAATATGCCAAATATTCTCTTACCCCTTTATCTCAAAAGTCGACACTAAAAATCATTCAAATGGCTATTTTATGAGCGGGCAACATATTACTAGATTTTTTTAAATTTCATTTATGGTGCGTTAAAAATAGGTTGTAAGGGCTTTTTAAAATTTTTTCTATATCCTCCTTATTCTATGTCCGAAACAGCTAACGTGAAAAAGATGGAAAAGCAGCGTACCAAGAAATTTACTAGAAAACTGTTAAATTTAACACAGTTTTTGACACATTCGTGATTTTTTTACACATGTGACGTAATATTAATATTGATATATAGTATAACAGAAACACTATACATTCTTAATTGTTTATACCATATGCACTTATGTGTATTCGGAATCCTCTCATAGCAGCGTCTATTCCTAATTAACTTTATTTTATTTTAAATAATTTCTATTTTTATATTTAGAAAAAAATTCATATCCTGACGTTTGTTAACACTTTTGAAATTTATACTTCTAATTACTTTCTGCCAAACTGAGTTTCTGCCATTTCTTATAAAAATTATTCGAATTGTGGAAGACCAGTTCATATATAATGAAGATATAGTTTTCCATAATTATTTACAGTACTAAGAATAACAATATATTTCTAATAAATTGACAGCTTTCAAAAAATCACCTTAATGGATGGCAATCGTTTATTCCTTGAATTTCAGCAATTGATTGGGTTTACTAAATTCTTAATTTTTTTATTATTCACTTTGAAAACACATTTTTCTTTTAAATTAATTCATTGCAAACTGCTGTGATGGCGTTGTTTATACACTTCTACAGGCACTTTTCAAAGATTCAAAAAGGGGAAAAGTTTCAATGACTTCACCTACAACCTGGAGGAAGTTTCGTATCCTTCCACGCTTAAACATGCTACATTATTCTACAACTTTCTAGCTATAAAATATATTCTAAGCTACCGCGTTTCTTACCCTCACTTTTTCCTTATTTTCGTGTTTTATTTTAGAATCAGGTAATAAATCAAGAAGTTACATAGTATTAAACTTGCTGATACCACTATAAATTAGTTCATTATTAATTTTCAAGTCTTATCACTTGTAAACAGGCTTAGTTACTATTTACATAAAAAGCAATTATGAGTATTTAAAGAAACAAATTTGTGTTTGTATCTGAAAAAAAATAGAAATATATTTGAAAAAATGGTAGACTTTCTTGAAAATCACTTTACAGTTGTTAAATCTTCAATTAATAATATGTAACTTCCAAGATAAAAAAAAGTTTTGCTCCAGTTAAAACCATTGCACGTATAAATAATATAAGAAATAGATTTTCTTCTTTGTGGCAAATTTACTTTTAAATGTTTATGATTTATATATAGATTTATGTAAGAAACATGCCATATCAAAGATGTTGCTAAAATTTGAAAGATAGTATTACCTTAATTATGGCTGCCTGTATTTTTTTGTAACGTCGTTAACGTTAAAAAAAATGAACATTGCTTTTTAGGTGGCAAAAAGGCCAATGCAATATTTCTCAAGTCCCAACAAACTAAGTCTCAAGGAGATCGAACTGAATATAAAGCCCTTATTGATAATAAGCAGATTTCAGATGATTAATAAGTGTAGATAAAACTGAAGCTTAGTCCAAACCATTCAAAATTTGTACAGCTGTTTTCAGATTCCGAACGATGTATGCACGGTGAATTAAATGTGTTAAGCTAAATGCGTTAAGTTAAATGTGTTAACCTAAATGTGTTAAGTTAAATTTGTTAAGCTAATAAGGAAATTATGATTTTCAATTTTAGAATTTTTAGAATAGGGATAAAAGTAGCTACTTGTTTTATGTACGACGAGATAACAGCAAAAAGAAGCAAATGTATGTCAATGAAGTGTTAATTTACTGGTTTTTCTTTATAAACAAGAAAGATAAATACGATATCAAGGATTTTAGATTACGATCTGACTACTGTGCTGACCGAAATCATATCAGGCTATTTTTTACAAGCATGTGTATGTCAGCAAAATATTTAGAAAAAGGGACTTACCCCATCGGTTTTTAAGAAAATGGCTACACTGAGACTATTTTTGCTGACCGTTTTGATGATGAGGAAATACAAACCGTCGCAAATTATTGACACAATGGATTGTTTGTTGATAATTTAAATTGAATTATTTAAGGAAAGTTTTAAAGTGAATTATTTCCTCTCAAAGAAATTTTACTTAATCCGTTTCGGGTTTCCATCTTCTTTATGGCGGTTGTTTTATGTTTTATGTTTTATTTTTATGTTTATTTTAAAATGAATTTTATATTCATAAATTATTGAAGACTTTATTATTAATATTAAGCATTACAAATATTATCTATATTAAATAAGAATTACTACCATTGAGTAGAAAATTAATGGGAAACGAGTCTATATAATAAGATTAATATATGTTAATTTCTCCTGTTTGAAGTTGGAGTAGATAATTTCTTGTTTCTGAGCGTTATTTTTTATTTTTTTTCCAATTATAGCAGGTTTGGTAGATCATTATAGTTTAATAAAGTTTATCAATTATTAAGTTAATGTTCCTATTATCGTCATTATATTACTATATTAACGATTAGTAATGTCTCCAAAGTAAAAGAAATTTACTTGAAAAAACATTTTTATGTAATATAAACGACAGTTATAAAGTGCAAATAAGGTATTTTATTTCGTATACAATATCTGATTAAAGATATAGATAAATGTCTTTGTTTACATTATATATATGTAACAAAGAAACTTTCCAATAACTGACCAGAACAACTTTATGACGTAAATAAAATTAAGTTTGTAAAATCGCTTCTTTTTCATAGTATATTACCCTGTTCTTTTCAATAATACAACCTGAATAAGTTTAAAATACGTAAAATAAATAAAAGCATAAACGGTTAATTAGAAGATTTTCGCCGAAAACAGAAAAAAGCAACTTAGCTCCAAGATCATTGCAAACTACCCAAATACTATATTATATAACGTGAATATATAATACTCATTGCACTTTGACATCAGGTATATAAACGTTTGAAACTTCAAAAAAAACTTCTCCCGTAAATTGCCGTTATCACACATACGCATGCTCGAACGCACGCACGCATGCACGCACACACATGCGCGCAAACGCGCGTGCACTCATACGTGCTCGCACGCGTGCACGCAAGCACGCACGTGTGATTAATATATTTTTTTAGTACAGTCACATTTGGCGACGATAATTACAAAATTCTAAAAGTACATTTATTGAATTTTTTTAGGAGAACGGTATTAGTTGTCGTAAAATGTTACAATTAATTCAAAATGCTCATTACTTACCTCCATATAACTTCAAAAAAAATAATATTCAGACTTAATCTATAGTCGATGCACGCAAAAGATCAACCCACGTGGTGATTTTAAAAAATAAAATACATAAACCGAACTGATTTACTCAAATTCACAATAGTTGATATGAGCATTTTGTTACACGAGGTCGTTACCCTTATATTTTTGAAGGCTCTCGAAGCATATATAAGAGTGAATGCGGAGCGCATTTAATATTTCACTACAACAAACAGCAAAAGTGAAACTGAATCAAAATTTTCTCGCGCCAGTCTGCCCCGTGGCGAAAAACTTTTTGTTTGTTTCGGGAAAATATACAACATGGTTTGCGCCACTGCATTCTTTCCTTTTCTGCGTAATATTTGATATGTTCAGTATTTGTTCGTATAAAAATAATGATATTGTAATACTTCTATTTACAACAAATATTGACGTTTAGATATTTGGTAGTGTTTTTATTTTAAACAAATTTATACATATTTTGCTTTGCTTGAAAATTTATTTAGTATAGAAATACCTGACAGATTTTAAGCAACTTTAAAATTTATATCAATTTTAGGTTTATTTTTTCTTGTAAACAACACGTTCGATGCTTCATCATTATCAACAGCGAGATCCTAACCCCACTTAACCAAAACGTTCGCCGTAAGAAGAGACCGTTAATGTCAACGTAACGCGTCGTCACTACCGCAAGTTATCAATGAGTCATAAAGAGAATTCAATGAGAATTCAAAAGTCAATGAAAATTTTCCAAGAACTTTCAATAAAAACATCAGATGAAACAGGAACTTTCATCTGATTTTTTACATTTAAGCTTTAGCAACAACACTTTTGTTAACAAGAATTGTGTCAGAAATTTTACAAATTATGTCAGAAATTTGATATAGAATAAATATTTAGGTATATCAGATAACGAGAGAAAACTCACTAGTTCTCTCCCTTTAATAACTATGTTTTAATCTGAAGCTTTGTGGTATTTCGAAAAAGTTTGTGTTATATGGAATTATACCAGTATCTTAAACTTGATGAAATTAGGTACGAAATTGAATTGTGAAGAGACCATGGTATGTGGTACCCACTCATGGTAGAAAACTCCTCCCCCTAACGTCACCGATAGACACTTTTTATAGCACGCTTTTATATAAAATATTTATGTTTCTATAATAATATCCGCAAAGATGCTTATTTACGAGTCGCCCATCGCATTGATTATGTAAGCCGGGCTCACAGCAAAATATGCACGAATGGAATATGAAAGTCACGACGTGAATGGCTCCTTCTTTATTGGAGATTTGAGCAATTTGCATTACAAATGCCGATCGAGTGTGGAGAAGTCGGGCATTGTTGTTAGATAAATTGGAAGCGTTTCATTTGTTAACCAAATTAACGAAATTTGAAATCGATATTCGCGCGCTGCCGCACTGCCGTGACTCGCTGATCATTACTTGCCTAAATGGAAGATGAATGTGTACGAAAGCGTCTGCAATATTTTTGGGTGACGTGTTCTGGACACACTTATTATGACCTCGTTAGGTCTCCGACTCGTTTACGCTTGTTCCATTGAACGACAATCTCGATTTGATTTACAATTTCTTGATCAACAGCTTCCACAAAATCGACGTAGATTTGCATCCTATGTGGTTTAAAAAATAAACGATGGAACGAAATAATAAATAAAGATAATTAAATAATTCTTTGTCTTTTTATGATCCACTTTATTGGTAATTAATAAAAATGTAAAATTGTTTGATCATAAATTATTAAAAATATTTATCATTTAAAAGTAAAAGCAATACAAGCCGATAACCACTAGTTTGTATTCTTTATCATTTATAAATATTTATTTTGAATATTTTTGTAGAACAAAATTATATTAATGGGAACATGCATAAATTAAATGTAGCCATATAAATAAAGTAGAAAAGTACGTAAATAGATAATAATCTAATTTCTATGATAATAATCTAATTTCTATATATTATATAAATTAAAATTTCATCAAGCAATATTAGTTATTAATTATTAAATAATGCTAAATTAAATGTTTTTAAACATCAGTTAAAATCAAGTGACGTCATCGATATCATTGCCTGTCGTTTGGTTAGTAATAAGTTATTACGTTCACGTTTGCGCATTGTTTAAAATAGTTATCTTACAAATTACAATGAAAATCTGAGTTTTATTTTATTAAAAACAGTTTGCTAAAATATTATATTTAGAATTAAGAACTAATTTGTTAAAAACTCATTTTAAAATAAGTTTACCACAAAAATTAGAAAGTTTTCGCAAGGAAAACTCCGTGAAATTATATTTGAAATTTGACAGCACCATTTGTTTGACATGTCCGCCGGTAGTAAAACAGCTTTCTCAATTGAATTTTTTAATGAATAAAGTTTTAAATGGCGTTCTTAATTATCAAAATCACTGAATATGCTAAATTTTTTAAATAAACGAAGAAAAGGGGAAGACTTCACTTTCGTTGATCGGCGCTCTCACCTAGTTATTTACTAACTTACATCTCAGTGATTTTTACAACATTGAGTGATTGGATTTAGTGAATAATGATCATATGGATCTCGTTATAAAAAAACTTTGAACCACTTCTACCTTATTTTGGTATTAATCAACACTGTTAAATAACTTTATCCAGAGATCCTTTTGAAGTGGATTTGCACATCAACACAAGACAAAAAAGTATACGCTTAATTTTCTGAGGATTTTTTTGAAGACCACTTAATTTTATTAATATTTATGGTAGAGGTATAACAGTAGCAAGATGGTGGCACAGGAGTAAATGGTGTATTACGGCGGATTTCTAATTATTGCAACATTTTTAGCCAATAGCTAAAAATCTTGCGTTTATATAACCAAAAATAACTAATTTAGATAACATTCTATTATTCGATAAATATGAAAAAACTTACGAGCCGTCACGACGCGAAAAATGTAATTTTTATATTTTCACAATGAAATATTTTTATTAGAACGAAGTGAAAACTTAAAAAAAAACAAATTTCAGATAATTCTGAATAATAAACTATTAATTTTAATTTTGTTATTTTATTTTTATAATATAATTTATCACAGAAATACTTCTTAAATTATTTTTGTAAATAAACGTTTTTAATGTTTTGAGATAGTTTATAGATAAACGATAAACGAGTAAACTTGTATACGATAGCAAGTAAGAAACAATGCTGATCCGAATTAGATCGGAAAAAAGCCGAAAAGATGCGAAGCTGGCCGAATGGCAGATAAGACGGAAAGCTAACCGAATTAAGTCGGAAAGAGCCGACAATACACGCATCTTCTCATCAGAACGGTTTAACTACCATCCAAAGACGCCATTAGATGTTTCACATCAAAAATACAATTTATGCATTTTTCCTATTGCTTCAAAAATGTAACCATAAAACTCAATTTCACGTATAAATCGGATTAATTCACGTATAAATAGGAATTTCATAGTTGTCTATATCTTTTTAAAGTACTGATACACATTATCAGTAATAATCTTAATTGAAAGCTTTAATTAAATGTTTGTAGATAATTAAATTTTCATCCGATTTTTCAAATCTATGTTTGAGGAATTATTGGTTATCATTTTGAAGTACAAGCAAACTTAAAGATGAAAATTGATAAAAGTAAAATCTTTTACATATATTAAGAGTTGTATTTGAATTGCTTTATATGTATATTGTCTTATTCGTTATTGTTTTATAACCATTTATCATATATTCTTTCATGGGCATGTGCCCATCGCTTTGAGTAAATCTATAAGTTGGGTATTCAAGGAATGGTTGGGTTTTCAAGAAATAAATATTAAAAACATTTTTTTAATACTTTGATGACTAAGCTTTCATGATAATTAACCATCACCACCCACCTCCCACTAAATAACATCTTATTTGATTATTTGACAGCAATGATATAATACAAGACCATATTTATAATAGTTTATAAAGGGTCATATTTATAATTTACATCAGGAAAGATAATTTTTTTGGCAGTCACAGTTGGCCATGGTGCAATGGGGAAAAAGTGTGAATTCTATTATACACAGTAATTTCCTTTTTAATTCGAGTTATAAAATCCAGCTAAGGTGTTCGTCTTGTAATCATTTTCCGTTATTAGACGGAATCTCCAATTATATACTTTGTGAGCTTATTACACATCTGAAACTAACAACAAATGTATTTATTTATTTAATAAAAATTAATGTACGCAATAGAAATTATTGCTACAAGAACAATCTCTTACAGCGAACCAAAATACTTTTAAAACAATAAATCGTGTTTTGGCGGAATGCAATAGATAACTAATTATTAAGCAGTGAAAATGTTGTTAGATCTATTGCATAGTTTATTTTGTAACAAAATAAGTTTCAATTCTTTATTTATTGAATATTGAATACAACAGAAATACAATATTTAGTTAAAAAATGCCTTTGGTTATGTACAACTCTCTTCTGTTATTAAGAAAAAATTAACTGTGTCGTTTTAATTAAAACGGTCTATCCCATATTTTTTACATAGTGTTCTGTTATAATAAGGAAAAGGAAACGTAATAAATGTAAATAATAAATTCGTAATAATGTAAATACAAAACAAATGTAATAAATAAATTTTCCCAATTTGAAAAACTTTATTATTAAGCAGATGCCTTCCTTTTAATAAAGTTTATCAAAAACGTTTCATGATATTTCCCTGGTAGTTTATTTTTACATTCAAAGTTGTATTCGTTTTACTTGCGGCGTAAGAGCTACTGTGTCCTTTAATTTGTATTAATATATATATATATATATATATATATATATATATATATATATATATATATATATATACACACATACATTTTTTATACATACACACACTTTTTTTGTTATTTATCAAAGTAGCTTGAAGCCCAAAACAACTATGAAAATTAGGTCTATATGATCAATATGCCTAATTACGTTCTGCAGTAGATTGACAAGAATACCATTTTATATATTGCATTCCATTTGTTTGTCGCACACTTCAATCTTCACAGTACCATTTTGTTCTTTGCACGCATCAATCAGCAGTACTTAAGAAGTCTGTGAAGATACCTACCGTTGGATGTGAGAGATGTTAAGTTTTGTGTAGACTCCGATTTGCCCTTATTCGGTAATAGTAATATTACATTAACTTACATAATATTGCACACATTTTTTTTCTGATTAAAATGAGTTGTGAATAGGTGTTTTTTTAATTATTTGTTCAGCTTCTATATTAAGGGTTAACATTAAATAAAGCTACATATTAACTATTGCGACAACTTTATTTATGAAAAGTTACTTTTCTATCAAATATTCATCAATTACTTTTTACACTTAATAACTAGTTACTAGTGTTTTCAGTAATATTATTTCATAGTGGAACGACTTATCTTTTATAAGACTAAGTCTTTCAATAACTATTATAAAATATGCCAACCCACAAAATATAAGATAAAAAACTATATTAGGGTGCCGTACCCACTTAGGATATAAAGCTTTCTAAAATTAAAGGTACTTAGTACTTTTATTACACTTTTACGCATATTAATATTATTTTTCACCATATATTGTTTCATATATATTTCCCAGGCATAAAAAATGTTTGATTGCCTATGTCTATTTAATTTATCAACCTAAATTAATCAAAACACAGTTTCTCTTTGTGAGTTTACTAAATGCTGCTCACGTGATTTTTTTTAGATTTCTCACATTCACAGATATCATACACAATTTAGAGGGGAAAAGACACACTATTTGAAGTTTTGGGTACCCATATCTTGGGATGAAGACATCGTAACAAAAAAAATGTATATTGCATGACATGCATGAATTACATATTGAAAGACTTTTTTTAAAACAGAAACCGTAGTTTTTGAGAATGGCGTCGGCGAAATAAAACATTTTTTATTCGCAAGTTTGATGTGAGGGAAAATTGAAATTTCTTTTTTTATATATTGGCGTAATTAATAATAATGGATAAATAATGTAACAAATACAGACACACAACATAATATGATTTTTGATTGATTACATGAAAAATAGTATACCTAATTTCCGAATTTTAAGGGAAAGTAATGTTTTAATCTTAACTGAAATAAGATATACTAGCGTGACCCGTGCGAAGTCTTCGCATTATTTATTCTATTATGAAGCTCAGATGACAGATCAAACAAATATTTTACTAAAATTGACATATAAAGGCGCAAGTATCAAAAGCATTGAGCTAAAGCGCCACTTTATTTATACGTGAGTGGATTTGAAATTAAACAAAAATTTTACCGACCGTCAATCATATTGACGTTGAGCCGTTAGATGGCAGCATTGCTGTTTTGTGTATATAATTTTAATAATTAATTAATTTGCAAAAACAATAGCAATAATAATTTTTTTAGTTATGGATGCCGGTATAGCAAGCAATTATCTATAAAATGATATATAATTTATGTGGATTAGTTGTGAGGTTTTTTCTAAAAGAGTAACATCTTAACCTTAGCGTATTAATATATATGATGATGATTTTAGCTCAATATTACTAACCAATATCTTCATTGAAAAATTAACGTCTCAAAAAAGCTTTTTAGTCTTGTTTATATCATCGTCTATCGCTTATAATAATTAAATTTAAAAGAAAAAATACACCAATTTACGTGTCTAATTACACCTTGAAGAATGATTATGACCAATGATGATCACACAATTATGACCGAATAATTTCACAAGTTTATTTTTGGTATGTGGTAAATTGATATAATAATTATAATTTTATTCCTATGCTTATTTCTTTCATTATTTTATCGAAAAATAACATATATTTTACATATATATATACACACACATATATATATATATATATATATATATATATATATATATATATATATATATATATATTACTCGTTTATATATTTCTATTTTCCCAACAATCTGTTAAAAATAAACTAATTACAATAATACTAATGATGTGGCTGATTGACGATATAATAGATATTTTATGCACATACAATCATGAGTAAAGATATAAGGGAATAAACAAATGTAACTGATTTGTTATATATATATACACAAAGATTATTTAATTAATATAACAACCGTACTTTGTAGTTTTAAATATTTACATTTACATTATCCATGTATATTATAAAAACTAACTGACAGCAAATTTTATACATTAGGAAAAGTTTGCTTGTTGTACACACTTGCGTGGTCAGTTAATGGTGGTAAACATTTTCATTTTGGAAAGCTCTTATTATTTTTTGCAATGTGAAAAAAGTAAAAATCTGGTGTTATGGAGTAGATTGTCATGAAAAACAAAGCAGATACTTCATGATAATCACCCTACAATAAAGCAAGGCGAGATAAAGAGGATACTATTACGTCCATAGGATGATGGACGATTGTGCCATTAGCTTGTCTAGTTTATTTTCTAGGTCTCTAACTTTGAGCACAGATATATTTTCTTTCCTTTCTAATATAGGCATTTTGACGTGTCTATAGTTTACGACTTTCATATTTTGTTTAAGTTACTTTTTACGAAATGTATTCAAAATAAATATAGTAATTTGATTAATTTATGTGATTACCTATAGATTGATGTGGAAAAACACAAAATTGATTTTCCAACCAATGATTTTCATTTTAGATAACGTCGATTATAAATCACTTCTATTTACATAGAAATTAACTAATGACAGGTTTCATTAGAAACCCATCAGTGTAGGAATTTATGTTTGTCTATTGAAGATTGCTTTGACGTGAGAGAATATATTCAGATTTATTTACATTCGCCATGCACGAATGACGCATGTTGGTATTCTCTAATGTTTCTTTGCAACATACAAGTGTAGTATATTTTAGTTGATTAGCGTCCTACTTGTAATTTATGGCTGTTTTTAATAAATTTTTCTACTTTGTATTTATTCACCATAGTTTTTTTCTCGTAGATATTTAATTATCATATCTATAAAAAGAGAAAAATAATATGTTGTAATAATGTCCGAAGTTTAAATAATTTAGTTTGCGACATTTTTTTTCAACGCCCATTAAGCTCTATTTACCCCAAAATTAAGCTGCAATGAACATATCCATTGTACCCCAAAGCTTCCTATATCATAGTATACAAAGCAAAAATTGATACCCCTTTCACGTTTCCTCATTCTTCTTTTTTTGAAGTAACTAAAATGTATCAATAAATTTCGTTCGTTTACAAGAATCACTCTATTTCCATTCAACATGTCTTTTATTTTTATTTATTGCACCATACACAAAAAAAAACTTTCCATATCTGTATATTTGTGCCTAAAATACATTATTCCACTTATAGTTTTAAATATGGAAAACTATAGTAATATTATAGTGAACGCATATAAATATAATTTCACAACCATATAATAAATTTTTCCAAAAAGTTTTCGATATGGATTTGGAATATTAAAATTTTTGAAAAAGTTTTATTAGGATATCTAATGAATATAAAACTAGATTTCGCCTTGACTATTTCTAAGTATATTAACAAATACGCTGCATATATATATATATATATATATATATATATATATATATATATGTATATATATATATATATATATATGTATATATATATATATATATATATATATATATGTATATATATATATATATATATATCAGAAAACAGTGATTAATTCAAAATAAAATATTTATCTCTCAATGTAAAAGGCTCGAAATCGGCAAAATAAAACTTTCATTTCTAAATTAAATACATAAATACTTGAAAAATATCTTCTTTGTCCTTTGGTTTATTTATGGAAACCGTATTTTTTTTCATTATTTAATTTAAAATTGTCCCACTTTTGCGCCATACATTATTTTATCTCGATATCAAAAACATACGTCAAATGTTTAATAAAAATATTAGATTGCCTTCCATTAAAATTAAAAATGAATACATCGAAGAAAATAATATGAATGTAATCTATAATTAATTATACATAATTTTATCATAGTACGACAGAGTCAATATCCTAAATGACGACGCGACAATAGTTGCTAAAATGAGAGCAACATAGAAACACCAATTTCGTTATTGAAAAAAATAATTTTAATCTTTGATTGTTTTATCTGAAAATAACATCGAGCTGTTCGATTTAATCGACATTGTCAGTTCGAATTTCATTTGAAATTTAATTGAGACAGTCATTTTCGCTCTAAAATTAATCAAACACTCAAAAAACTCAAACACGTTTTACAAGGAAAATAAAGCTTAATGGTTATCAGAAAAGAATTGATTCTGTGGACTTGAATGCCAATTGCCAAATTTAATCAATTATCTTAATTTAAATCGAAACTATAAAACTTAATCAGTATTACTAAATCAAATTGAAATGGTCAAATAAATAGAAACCGTTGAGCTTGTCATTAAAAAAACCAGTCACTGACAAAAATCCAATAACTACTTTCGAATCGATAATAAAAAAAATTAATCACTATCTACTCATCCAAGGCGAAGGGAAGGGGGAAGTTGAAGGAAAACGCGGGAATGTGACGTTTGAATAATTGTGTATAATTTGATTTTGGCGGCAGACAGCGAGGCCAAGGTGCGATTCAAAATGGCGGCGCGACCGCGGTCGACGGTGGCGTAGAGGGGCTCGTGTCGGCATCTACTTGATATATTACGCCAATAAATCGAATGAGCCGAAGCTACGATTGTCAGGTGGAAATTTACAGTGCCCAATGTTATCTCAATACATACAATAAGTCGTCTCCTTGCTCTTTACATTGGTCGATCTATGGATTTTATATTGGCTTGAGGGTTGACGACCGCTTATCAAACCGTAGAGTTCAGAATTTCGTCATCTCCAATCTTGTAATCGGATAAGTCTCATTAAATTCAATGGTAATAGTTTTCTTTATAATACAAACGATATTAACTGAAGGAAAACTGAAAATTCTTTTATCATAACAAATATGGAGAGGGCCAATAGTTTCATGGGAAAATTGGTCCACTCACTGTTAACTTCTCGGCTTACCTTTGACTTTGAAATGAGAAAAAAGATTACCCGTGACTATAATCGAACTGACAACCTTACATCAACCTATTAATATATTTTGTATAACATAAATTTTATTTACTTATTTATCTACTTTAATATAGTCTGGGAGTCGAACCCGGGTACCTGCAGTGTGCCGCCCCGCCAAAGGCAGTTTGCCGTCTGATTAACCCCACATACCACGGCGACGACAATCAATTTTAGATTCATAGAGAAGACATACATTACACTACATACCCTGAATATTTGATCATTTATCGACTACCTCAAAGTAGTTTCATTTTGCGCAGAAAAGTTAATTAAAAAATTTGATATAAAATTAAAGAATTAAAAATACAAATCTAAGAAAAATTATTTTTTGAACCTAAAATATTTTTTTAAAAACATGATGCACTTTTTCTTCATTATGTAATCATAAATGAAACAAAGATACATGCACATGTTGATAATGTGACAGAAAAGATTCTGCGAAAATTCTATTCCGGAAAATTCCAGCTATGAACAAAAAATAGCACATGATATTCTGTTCTATAGTAAGCTATACTACATATAAAATATAATGCAGAAGTAGAGTTTATGATTTTCTTTGTTCGAGATAACTTTGAAAACTATACAATCTATTTTGAACATTCTTCAGCAGATAAATAATATCCTACGTTCTAAAATAACCTACACTTTCTCTGGTTTTATACAATAAACTGCTTGAAAGGGTGGTTGAAATAAAGGTACTTGCAGAAAAATGCCCATATTGCGAAAAAATATTCCTGGATCATGAGGGATAGCCGAAGTTTGCAGGCATTTTAGAGGCAATTTAAACGAAAAGGCAAGATATAAAATCATTATTCTAAATTTAAGGGTAGTTTTGAGATGGAAGGTGAAGTGTCCCAAAAATAGCCTCTATAAAAAAATGTGGGGTATCTCAAAAACTGCCTGCCTTTCCGCTATCTCCATCCGCACACGATCAATCCGATCGCAATTTATACACCGCCGGCCGTCGCCGTTGACGGCCGTGATACGACAGTCCAGAAGTTTGGTGTATCGGTGAACATTGCTGAAGCATACCCAATGATTCCGGCCGATGTACCATAGGCTTTTGAGCAGCAGCACTTTCCGGTGAAAATACAGTCCACTTACACAATAAATGAATTCCCAGGGAAAAAGTGTCAGAATGCTTAGGTTCGATTTAAGGCCAGAGCGCCGTTGTATTTTTTAACACCGATGTCTGTTTTTCAAAGTAAAAACTTCAGAAAACCAGTATACATTACTCTAGCAAAATAATGAAAAGAAACTTTATATATAGTATATGAGAAAAAATGTTATTAAAAAGTGAAGATGAGAAAGCTAAATTGGGATTAACCCATTTCCGTGATCTACGCAAACGAAGTCGCGGGCAAAAACTGATTTAAGAACAAAATTTCACGTATCATCAAACTCAAAGGAATCAAAATGGTCATTTAGTAGCGAAATTAAAAGGAATATTATTTAGCCATATTGTTTTATATCTACTCATCTTGAGGGAAACAGGAAATTAATTTCAAAATGATGCTCCCCTATTAATCGATGCTTAGGGAGAATTATCAGAATTGGAAAATAATTCTCTATATTCATAAGACAAAAATAAGAAATTAAAAAGTATATCGTAGATGTCAATTTGTTATTCTTCCAGAAAATTAGATTACTTCAAGGTCCATTATCATAGTATCATATATTCATGATTCGTGAATATAATAATCTGCCCATATTATGAATGAATAATTAGTTATTTTTAAACACGTATACAATTTTTGTATTTCACTTTATAATCTATTTAATTAGAAGAGATTGCTCTTGGAGCTAGTTCGTCTTCTGATGCAATTTTTCGATATAAAATTAAACAAAACTGATGGTAAGCGTCAGTCGAAAAGTAGTATCGCATTATTAAGAAAAAAATAACGAGGGACAACGTGTAATAGAAAAATATTTTGCATTTAAGTTATTCAAAAATCTGCTTCTGTATTGGCACTTTGCGGAAAATATTTCGTAAAAACATAATAGAAAAATTAAAACACATCGCATCTTCCAGTAGAAACATAATAATCAAATTTAATTTCATTATACAAATGACACTGCACTAATTTCTTAATAGCAATTAATTTCGACGATGTTATCAATAACCTAATTTAGATAGCATAACATAAATGGCATAGGAGAAAAAATACATGTTAAATATTTAATTATCGACATTAATTTATTGTCGAATTAACCAGCGCACTGAAACATAGAATCACATAAAATATAGCATTTTTAACTAATTACATAACATAAATATTGATGAAAAAACTTAACATGCAACTCATGTATTATAAATATAAGAACCTTCAAGAGATATTCATAACATAATATGTAAAAACACAATATGACCATAGCAACGTCAACAATACGACAGCCCCCTTCTTTTTTATTATACCGGTAGATATATTCCTTCTTTTGGCAACTTGTCTACCGGTAACTTCGAGAACGTAATATCTATCAACATTTTATCACCGAAATCTTACTCAAAAATCTGGAAAGTATCGATAAAACCTCGAACATTCGCAAACTATAATTTACTGGTTTACGGGTATGTTTTGCTTACACGTTAGTTTTTCGTAAATTATTATAAATGTTAATGTAATTACAAACCATAATAATACATATTAATTAAATAACCAAGTATTGTCACACCAGTGAAGCATTTATTTAATATATATTTTCTACTTTGTTACATAATAATACATATTAATTAAATAACTAGGTATTGTCACACTAGTGAAGCATTTATTTAAGCATATATTTTCTACTTTGTTACATAATAATACATATTAATTAAATAACCAAGTATTGTCACACTAGTGAAGCATTTGTTTAAGTTGCAACAAAATATTACGTATAGATTGCTTTTTTAGCACTAGTATGTTCGCCCTTTGCTGGACTTAACGGCTCGATGACGGTGAAATTTTCCCACATTCGTTACTTTTTTCCCTTTCACGCGTCATGTTCTATGTCAGTTTGATTAGTTTCGTTTGACGCGTGCTGTGCCTACGTACGACTCTGTACGTATTGTTTTGTGAAAACTTCTCGATGCAGAAACTGATCCCACGCACATCGTATTGTTGGGGTAAAACGTTTCGGCTAAATTACGTTTGACATGCGACGAATCGGCTTCTACCCATACATTTTTTTTGCTTAAAGCATACCGAAAAACGTGACATGGACGTTGCAGATTTATTAAATTGGGACACCCTTTTCTACGTTACATCGTAACGTCAAAGGGCAAAACCTATTTTAAACTACACGTTGCATGATTGATATAATTTTTATATGATCGAGTTTCCCGAAAATGAAACAAAAAAGAAAGAAACACGATATAACAAAAAACGGTAGAAATAAGCTCTAAACTATCCGAAGCCACGGCGTTATATTTTAAAGACGTTGTCATTAGCGTTTGTCTGTTCTGTTGCATATTTACTAAATAGTCATTTCGTATGAATTACGACTCTATGTTAAATTATCTGTTAAAATTGTCATAAAATAAGGCAAAAATATGAAATAAATACCAAAATGCTTTCCTGTGCTATGAAAAACTATTTCAGTTACGCAGCCAAAAAAACTGGGAACAATGCAATTGATTTCACAATTCCAAGTATATCGTATTAATATCATAATCAAAGCTCAGTTCTGATAAAAATCTGTGAACCGTGTACCCAGATTCATCAACACTTCTTATCCTTAAAACGCAATACGCATTCTTCGCCGAAGACTAATTTAGAATCTCAATTCAGGTCAGTCGTCATCCAATTGATGTTCAGCTACTATCTCCGTTCGTCAATACAGCAAATTCTTCTTCTTAAATCATTTGTACATTGAAGTTATCAAATTTATAATTGCTAATTCCTTATTGTGATAAATGAATTGAAAATTAAATTTTTTTTTAAACTATAAAACTATAAACTCGTATAACAGCATGCATGTCAATTTACTTTTTTGTATGGGTCTTGACTATCAAATAAATAATAAATTATTAGGTAAATAAAAAACTTAGTGAGTAAATCGAGGGAAAAAAGGCAGATGGCAAATTGGATCAAAATAACGAATCAGTCCATATTTATATTTTAGTAGAAATGAAAACTTCAATCGGCCACATTACCTCGCTCTCGTCTCCATTAAAATTCTTTACATGTGAGATGAGGAGATACATTCTGATAAACAACGAACTTTGAAGAAACCAAAAAAGAATTGGCTGATAATTTTAATCACGTTTGAACACGCTTTTTAATAAGTAGAGAATTTGGTTTAAATCCAAAAAATGAGGCACATGGAACTGGGGGACTATCGCTAAATTAATTTGACCCGTGCAACCTTTTTACGAATCCTTTATACAGTTTGTGAGTGTTTTCTCGATATCGGTGCAATGCTTTTGTGCCGAATTTTCAACAAGCTTTGGTCGTAGCGAGCTGGGATAAATAGCAATAAAATAATTTTTTTTAAAAATCTGTTAAGTGTCTAAGAAAGAATGTAAAACTTATGAGTTTTTGGAACTTTGCAGTGCAAAATTAGGTATTTGCATTTGCTCACACTACCCAAGAAAGGCGTGCAACTACCCAAGAAATATATTTGAAATCATCAGAAATTGCGATTTCCATCGTCGCATACACACACACACACTCACGCACGCATGCACGCATGTACGCACTCACGCACGTACACACACACACACACATACGGATATATACACATACATATGTAATATATAAATTTTCAAACGTCCTATTTTTTGCAGTTTTGATATGAATGATCTATAGAAATATAATAAAATATTTTAGCATTTTTCTTTTTCCCTCTGAAGCACTAAGCTATATATGTATGAATTTGAATTTGCCACTTACCACAATATAAAATGTACTTTTAGTAAAAAAGACGATAGGAGATAAATGGTCTCATAGAATTATGGAGAAAGAAATAATATAACTATTAGGTTTAGAACAATACGTACATTCACCATCTCAAGATTATTTAAAATAACATCAGTTAAAATGGTATCTCGAGAAATGTGATAATATTAAAAGATCATATTTGTGATTTGTGTGTCTCAAAACTCTATAAAATAACATCGGTACCACAAGAAATATGATAATAATAAAATATCATACTTGTGACTTGTGTGTTGTGTGACTTTTCAGTTGGCATTAAAGGTCGTCTATAAACCACATAACACTGTTGAGAGAGTGGTAGGAGTAACCACTAATTACTATATATTGTTAAGCCCCCCTGCTTCATTATTTTCGGATAACACTTCTCTCTATGAAATATTCAATTGAAGTTGACTGTCGTTCTTTTTGTGATACAAATTGGTTGTTAGATTTTAAAATGATTAGCACAATAATCCTAAAATTCATGTCCGATATCAGAAATGGTAAGTTTCAAAATATTTCAATGTTTATTTTTTTTTAACTTAAAAACGTCCATCAATTTGGTTTAGTAGCTAGGTCAAAATGTACGATGCAAAGAAATTATGACGAATTTTGTGACGAATTGTGTGTATGTTATATGTCTTTGAACAATGGACTGATAGGTAATTATATAATAAATTCATAAACCTTACTCTCTTAAGATTCTATAGAATTAGGTTCGGTTAGTTTCTACTTTTTTACTTTTTTCGACAATTGAAGTGATCTAAGAATAGGGACCGTGTTCGAAAGAGACAGAAATATCGAAGTGTACATATTTTATTGTCGGTCTACCTCGTGAACGCGTGAAACTGGAATGCTGGTGAGGTGTTCATGGGAAGCTTATAAATATTTCTGACAAGACTTTAAGTGATATTGGCTTTTATAAAATAAAATATATTTTATAACTTTTAAAATTAATAAAATTATGTTTTTTCATGTAATTTTGGCCCATGTGAGACGAAAATATGTCCAGAAATGAATTTAGAGAAAAGGATCAAGAGGGACCATAAAAGCACCTGACTCTTTTTGCTTTAATAACAAAAATAGGAATGTTATCACTGCAGAGTTTAAAGATTACATTTTTGCAATGGATATCGGCCTATATAGAACGAAAATATGACCAGAAACGAAGAAATATTTTACAAAGGTATTTGGTATTGATAAAGACGTTATATTTGACTGAAAAATTAAAGACTTGTATTTCTTTGATTAAATTCATATAAAAATGCAAAGGAATCGGACAGCATGACGTTTTCACTAAAATCCTATTTAGCGTTTTCTTTCTTCTTCCTTTGTGATGCGGGTAAATATTAAAATCAGTCGATGATTGTCTCACGTTTGTATGGACGAAAGATGTTTAATAACAAATTATTGTTATATTTAATGTATAATTTACCCAAGTGGCCATCAAAAATGTTTTAAAAGTGTAACTTAAATATTTTTAATATTCGAATTGTGTAAATTTCATTAATATTAAATGTAAAAAACATACATTGAGGTAAATAACTTGAGAAAAATATTATGTGGTTTACGGATCATCCCTTAATATTATCGATTAAATTTTTCTTTTCATTTCATTTTAAAGATTATATGTTAAACATTCCTTTGAGGTGTCATCGGATTCAATTCATCACAGAAATAGAAGCGAATTGGATCTTTCGTTTTTTAATTTTATTTGCGCAGGAAAATTTTTGTTGTTCTTCACTTACTCAATGTACACAAGTCAATTTTGAAAATTATAAAAATTTCATTCCAAGTTAAGGTGCGATTTTTAAAAGAAAGGTTAAGTATATTAAAACAGCTCTTTACAAGTGTGGTTTTTGTATGCAGACTGTCTCTAGGGTGTAAACTAAAATTATCCTTCCGTTATGTCTTCTAAAATGTTACTCTTCTTCCCCACTCTCGATTCATTTGCAATATGAGCAACTCCGGCCGTTATTATCACAAACAAATAATTAAGGATTATACTTTCATATTTAATTATTTCATTACTACCAAGCAAACGGAGATCACATTCATCTCAGTTTATTTTAATAGATATCGGGCTAATTTTAGCCTCCTTAATTTTAGTTCAGACCGTTTGTAAATTGCGGAACACAATATATAAAAATACCTTCAAGTATGCATAGAAAATACGCAGCGAAATTTCAATTTAATTTCGTGATGAAACATAGAAACGTATCTAAGTCTAGACGGGCGCATAAGCTCTCATACAACTACATCGGTGAACGTTGTTATTAAATTCTGAACTAGTTACATCAACAGGTCAAAGTAAAGAAAAAAAAACATATTTTTGATCTCATTGAAGTTAAAAAAAAATTTTCTCAGTAATCTTCTGAAGTAAAGTGTCATTAACAATATATTTTAATGTACAATTAAAAATTATTTGAAATATTTCTTGGTGTAACGTACCCCTTGCAAAATATTCGTAAATAAAAAATTTTCAGCGTACGGACATATTTTACATTCACACATATAAAACAACATTATCATCCGCCGGTTTGATTTAAAAAAAAATTGTACATTTTAAGTTAAATATACAAAGCTGTAAAGAATCGCATTCGTCATTTACTTACAGCGTTATGTATTTTAAAACATACAATTTTTCCAAGCCTTATTGCTCTTTGTCCACGACATCTACTGTCACAATTTTTCCAAGCCTAATTGCTCTTTGACCACGACATCTACTGTTACATACATTTCATTCTATATAGCAATCTAAGACGCGCTCGTTATTCAGAAGATCTTTCATTCGTTAACTCCAACTCTTTCCATCACAGAGTGATCACATCACTTACCAAGTTTTTAAAACGCTAAAAATATCGCGAACGGTAATTTGAGTTGTTATCGCCGTGTATACAAATTGCTCTGAGCAAATCACGTCAGAACTTTTCAGCATAACAATGTTGGCCCATTTGTTTGTGTATATAAGGCTTTACGGAAACGAAACTTAAAGCAGTTTCATCAACAACAAATCTTGTAAACAACCATTGTAAATGGTCGTTATTTAACAGTGAGAGTTAGAGCCCGACACTAATAGTAGACAAAGGCTAGTGGAGCGTGACTTTGTGATAGTGTAAAGAGGGATACAGATGTAGTGCAACTCAGCTCTTTTTGTAGTAATATCACTGCCCACAAAATAAATTAAGTATGTATTAAGTTAAGTTAGGTCAGGTTCGGTTCATAAAATGATCGCATAATTATTGTAAAATATTGACTAGTAAATAAATTAAATTTAACAACTTATTATAATAAAAAAATCAAAATATGAATACGTATATTCGACAAAATTTTAAAATAACCAAAATAATTTTAGTTCTATGCAGTTTTTAACTTATTTTCTGCTTTATAAAAGCAATGAAAGTCTGACCTTTTATAATGGTAGAGGCGGACAACACTGTCGTCATATCTTTGAGTTAATATCCTACCCGACAGAACAGGCCGTGTGCAACCTAAATAATTTGCTAATATTTAATATTAAATTTAATTATTTAATTTTTGTAGTTAATATATTAATCTATGTGATTATTTATATGTTGTTCAACATTCTTTCATGTCTGATAATATTATTCTACTGGGTTATAAATAAAGCCATAAAGGGTTAAGGAATAATTGGAATGTTATTAAATTCATAATTTTCTTAACAATTTAAAGCAACAAAAGTAGGTTCTATATAATATGACATATGTATTGACACAATGCTGTTATAAAAACACCGGCCAATTGCATGTTGGAACACGTATAAATTCGCCTATTTCCATTGAAACAGTTGGTACGAGTTAATCGAGCCAATTTTAAAGAAAACTTCTTGGAAAACTTGGATTTTTTTAGATTTTTCAAATCCATTGTTGAAGAATTAGAGACCGAACACAATTTTAATAAATATCTAATAGGAATAACTCAATCGCGTGCGTGGAAAAAAATCGATATGTGTAAAAAGGTATTAAAAAAGGATACCCTTGTATATTTTATGTATAAATAGAGATACATACTTGAATAAAATACTTGCAAAATATCTGGACTAAAATTTAAGAAATTGCGAAGATGTTCTAGACGGATAATCGAATGGAAATGACAAAATTATAAGGTTCTTTATTTAACTATGACACCGCAAGAACAGTTTGGAAAATATTCTCCATAAAACTATTTTATGAGACAAAAATAATGAATTTTAATATAATTCTATTCTGACTACAGAATAATGAAGAGGGTATAAGCAGTGAAGAGGGTATAAACATTAAAATTATTCTAATCAATAACTACATTATGTTTTTGTCCATAGGTGTCACATTTTACTAATTAACAATACGCACGCAGTCTGCATTCATCAAAAGGGCAAAATTCTTTAATAAAATTTGCGGTAACGTAATACTAGAGAAGGTTTTTATCAATATAAAATTCACAAAACATTTTAAAACATGATTACTTTTTTTTAAATATTGAATATATTTCTTTTTTTATTTCAAATATTGAAATTTTTATATGTATAATAATAATAAAACCAAGTAGTAAAACCAACATAATTAAACCGTTTTGACTCAAAGGCATTGGTTGTAATACTCATATTTTGATAAAGCCACATAGGAAAAGGAAACATAAAAGTTATCGTTTGTAGATTTTTACCCATATGTAGATAATTTCAGAAACTACACCTAGGCATGCAATTTCATATCGATATGTTCATAACTTTGGGCACTTGAAAGTGTGCACTGTTCAAATGGTAACCTACAAAACTCGTAAAGCGTTTGTAATTTTCTACGAATACTTATGTAAACTAATAATAAAACCCTGTCATTTTATATCTCACTTAATCCACTTATTTGTATTTTAGAGTAATGTTTGACACAAAAAAATTATTGTGCGTGCTTACAGCCACACAATTAAAATGAAAACTCTATATATATATATATATATATATATATATATATATGTATATATATATATATATATATATATATATATATAAATATATACATAAATATACATATATATAAATATATATATATATATATATATACATATATATATATATATATATATATATATATATATATATATCTTCTTTGATGTCTCTTTCTGTCTATATAATAGTAAGCAAGTAGTATAACTTAATCACACAACCTGGTCGTTTTCTTGTTAATTAGTTTTATATACGCGTATTATATAATATTATACTCAAATAAAATTAATAAAAAAATAAAACGTAAATCTTCAAACTGTGTGTGAAGATTTACGATTATTTTTTTGTGTTAGACCGGACGTTTAGTTTACTCGAAGAATGAAATACTTTTTATTCCAATTTAATTAAATATCTAAAAAAAGTAATTATACCGCGCATAAAAATATTTCACTTGATATTTTACATTGCGGAAGGGAGCCGAATTTACGCGATTCAGGGTCACCGACCCAAATGTGTTAATGGCTTAGTTTCCTTCATTGTTCAGAAAAAGTGCGCAAGTGCGCCTAAAGAATTTTCCACTTTAAAATGTATTAAACGCATTGAACAAGCTCTGTAATGCACAATTACCACACTTCAAGTTTTGTTACAAATATTTTTAGGTACAAAAGAGAAAATAAATTATTTTTCTGTTTGAAAGTCGTTCCGAAATGTGATGAAGTATTTCAGAAACTACACTTAATGGGATGAACACTCTTCTTATTCTCTGCTTAGTTGCGAGTCCCTTAATATACTCGTACCCTCAAAAGAAGCTCAGTGTTTTCTTTAATCTCGTTCACGAAAATGGAAAACTAATTAACAAGAAAACGACCAGGTTGTGTGATTAAGTTATACTACTTGCGTATCATTATATAGACAGAAAGAGGCATCAAAGAATAAGTGAAGTGTGAACTAATTCGGGGTTCTGAACATGCATCATCTCGGTCTCTGGTGGCCATAAAATTCGTAAAAACTTTATTCTCTTAACTGT
Source organism: Druceiella hillmani (assembly GCA_039881145.1). Taxonomy (NCBI): domain Eukaryota; kingdom Metazoa; phylum Arthropoda; class Insecta; order Lepidoptera; family Hepialidae; genus Druceiella; species Druceiella hillmani. The sequence goes on along the minus strand of JAYKKI010000003.1, from coordinate 38,485,231 downwards.
TTAATGAACTGATAAATCATGAAAATAAGAAAAAAAATCATTATAAGATTTTTTATGGGAAATTTACATCAAAGTGTATATGTTGATTTTTTTTGGATTTCAGTATTATTATTACTTTGTTTCCAATCTGTACCTTATTTGCAACGTAATTAATTTTTTTCATTATTTCAAAGCGATGTTTTTCAATACAGGGTTTTTCAAGTTTTTTAATAACATATTATAAAAAATTTACATTAAAAATAATTTAGGTATTATCCCTCTCAGCCTTTAATAATATGTCATTTGATACCTCACGCAACGACTTTGAAAGGAGAAAACGCCTTTTCTATCAAATAACACAAAATAAAAATTCATCTTTCCATTTTCACTTCCCAGATTGAGCTTCCCTATTTCGAAAACTTTGCAAAATTTTAACTTTCTATGTTAAAAGGCTTTTGCAAAAAATATCTATGCTTAACAAACAGAAAGAATAGTTTCATAATAGGTCCATTTTCACCATTCCGGTACAGAATATAATAAAATACCGAATGTAATAAAACATACTTATTATTCAAATTAATCTCTTCAATAAAAATTACCCTATAGAACACAATGGAATTCATGTCAATTGACATACGTATATAAGACACATTATTCAAATGATAAACTCGACCTAGTCGCCGCACATAAGCACGCATCATTAACCCCAGCATCCACCGATACGAGAGAATATCGTTACATCTAAATCACTCGACGCTATTCGACTAAGCAATTCTAGAAACTAAGGGCGGGGTCTCAGACTCAGCGCTCTACGGCGCTCTACGCCGGGCGCGAATAAAATATTTACGATTTTTTCCGGTTTAGCGTCAGCTTTGTCCATAAATTACGACGACTAAACGGGGAAAATTGTGAATTATGACGTCGCTTTCATTTATTTGTTAGCTCGGCAACATTTTGTACATATTATATCTTGTTCTCACAATAAATGTTCCTTTTATTAATATATTGATATGTGGAGGCTCATAAGAATTGGAAAAATACACTGTAGAAACAAGAAAACCTTAATTGTTCTTTAGGTGTTGACATTAAGCAATCGCGTTTATTATTTCGTAAAGTGATTTTAATAACTTAAAATTGCAATTTAAAAAAGAATATACGTCGATGTTTTTAAATTTAATAAAAGGGAAAATCATTTTAATGAAAAAATAAAAAAAGAACAGTTACTTTTGGAAACAAAAAATAGTGTGCAAAAGTTTTTTTAGAAATTTTCATTACATAATTTGAAAAAAAAGCTTAATACTAATACTACTGGTATGTTGTTTTCAGAAACATCTTGTTTATTAAGTCATATGAAATATATAACAAACAAATGTAATGATAATGTGTGCAAAATGTATTTAATGAAGATACATTTTGTCAACCCGCCATTATTACGTGTAAATCCATGGTAATTCAACTAAGCCAACGCTGGTATGTATATTACAAGATGTATTGCATCCAGGTAGGTTTATCAATTGTAAATTAACGTGTAAATATCTTGAAATAGAAAAAACTTGTTAAGTACGAATATATATCACATTACGAGTTCTCCTCGTACTTGACAACATTTAAGTTTGCAAAGTGTTTCTTTTAGCTTTTTATAAATGTTAATGTTATTTTTCACGGTATTAATATATCTTTCAAAAGTGTATAAATATCATGAATCTTTCGAAAACTATAACAAGTTTGTTACGTGGGTTTCATGATTTTAGTTCAGAAATTTTAGTAATAATAAGGGCAGGGATATAAATAAACCCCTGCCCCTAATATAACTAAAATTTCTGAACTAAAATCATGAAACCTACATCACAAACTTGTTATAATATATTCAGAAATTTTAGTAATAATAGGGATGGGGGTATAAATAAACTTTCATAATATAAGGCGCAGGGGAAATAGTCATTTTTGTACATTTTAGAGCATATCTGCTCTGAAATGTACAAAAATTATTATTTACTTTCAGTTCGGAAAAAAGTTGTAGAATAGTTTTGCCTTCCTTATGAAGAACCAGATAAATAGACAGACATATTACATATTCAACTTTAGGTGCGTTTATTTATCACTATGATGTATGTTATTATCACTCACTTTTAGTAAGTAAAAGCCCTAATGAAAACCACTTGGCGAGTAAATAACTTTCAAAAAGATGTTTAAAAAACACTTATCCTTCAGACTTCTTTAAAAAAATAAGCCATAATTTAATATACGTTTTAAACAGGTTTAAATATTTGCAGTAAAAATGATTTCATAGTCAAGAAAGGCATTTGTTTTATTTTTTTCCTCTGATTTAATATTATTTCGAATACTATTTTGTTGATAATTATACAGAAAAATCATATACATGTTTGTGTACATACGTGTGTGTGTACGCACACAAGTACACAACAACGAATGAAGTTCAATGTAAAATAGCGACCTTAAAATTGAATTGGTTTACATTTTCTTCTCCAGGTGAATGTTTTATAAAAATCGGTATATATGACTTAACATTTTCTTTATGTACAAGCTGTGTATTCAGAACCTATGTGAGATAGAACCTATGTGAGAGAACAGATATAGCATTATAAATAAATTTATGTTCTGACTCGAATACGTGACACTTAGCTACTTAACATATATAAAAATAAGTGAGGATACACAAGTAAGTACTTATTTATTTTTTTATTTCTGTACTTTAATGTACTTAATTGATATATATGGCAGAATCATTGCTACAAGAGCAATTATTTACAGCCAACCAAAACACCAGCCAAGCCCCATTTGACGACCGGCCGGGTATCGAACCATGGGCCCCGCGGCGCGTCTCGCAGTCAAAGGCCCTATGCCTTGTGATCAACCCAACACACCACGGTGACGACTAAGTACATATTTTGACAAATTTTGACTTCCATTACGAGCATTTATTTAATAATCAAAAGCGGTTTTTGAAATAAAAATAATACAATGCAATTAAAAAAAATATCGAGCAAACCTTGAAATTGTATTCGAAGTGGACTACATTTTACGCGTCCTTTTTATCAAATTATTATGGTGTTTGGTGTTTAAAATACATATTACCATAATGCAGAAAATAAGTGGAATAGTTTTTTTTGCTAATGCAATACTGTGAGTTTTTAAGATGCATTGAAAATACCTTAGAATTAAATATTGTTATCAATGTTTTCACCGTGTTACAAGTTCTAAACCTCCAAGTTCCAAAACTTTACTTTTTTATAGGGCTTTTAGATTTTTATTGGAAATCTGCAAGTTAAGCGGTGTCTATTCTGTGAAATTCATTTTATAAAAGTGTTCCATAAGTTTTGTCAGAGTCGAAAATATATGAAGATCGAGTGATTCTTGGAGTTAATGTTCCTTTTTTCAGTTTAAAGTAACAATGTAGAAAAAACGTTAAATACCAGCTTGATATTAGTCAGTACTCAAAAAATATTATGAAACGTTATATGTGGATTTTATTAATGAAAAAAAATGAAAGTAAAATAAATATTTGCCCAAAATGAAAATTTTGGAAAAATATTTCTCTCCAAGTTAAATTACTTTTTACTATTTATATAAATTTTCCTATTCTCGTTTGGGAAGATTTTTTTAACTCCTATATATTAAAAAAAATTAGAAGGATTTTATAGTTTCATGACTATTCCAAAATTACGTTGTAAAAAAATATAACCTATTATTAAAATTAGCATTACACGGTGCAATGTTGAAAAATGCACTTTATTTGGAAGAAATATTTTTTTTATTTTAAAAAGAAAATAGGTATATATATTTGTTTTTTTCTTTAATATTCATGCTTATCCTAAATCCAGAAAATAATTCTATGAATACATTCGTTAAATATAGCTTAATCAATAACCTGGTTTTGGAGTTAAGTGCAGATAGACAGAAAAACAAAGTTACGTTTTTTTCTACCATTTTTGTTTTTGATAGAATTCTAGAATTCTAATTCCAAAAACAAGAGTTTTTAACCACAATAACGTCTCGTAATACTAAACTGCTGAAGAATGGACCGCATTCGTCTCACCATTTTCTACACGTGTATATTTAAATAAAGCTAATCATATTATGTAAAGTAGTGGAAGAGCGACAATCGGGCGGAATTAGTCACGTGTCGCCGACTCCATTAGGAGTCAGCGAAGCTTCCCGGTTCACCTGTACCCGATATGAAAATAATTACCAAGTTAAATTAATATGCGGGCAAGTTTGTGCCGCGTCGCGCACCCCGCCTCTGTCGAGGAGGCAATGACTGATATTCATTAATTTGGCGCTTTCACGTACCGGTGGTTTTAAGCAAAAAGTTTCATCAACTGCCAATTCTTCGCATAACTCATCCAGTTAAAATGATAGGACTAGATCTCTAACAGTTTAAACATAGGAGCAATGATAAATTTTACTCTGCGATTTAAGTTATATTTCCAGCAACAACAAACCTTCAAAAAAAAAAGAAATTAAGTAGAAAAGTAAGGTAAGATTTCTGAAATTAACAAGATTAGATTAAGAAAAACAAGCAAAATGTAATTAAAAATAAGAAGAATTACGACAGATAGAACTCTTTTAAAGACTAAAAATTTAATGTGGATTTAGACTGAGGGAGGAATTTATGATATCACATATAGCTGGTTGCAAAGTTTTAAGACTTGGACAAAAAATCTCATAAAAAAGATCAGAAATAGCGTTGAATTTACATGTATTTATAATAAGATTTTAATCTTCAACATTGCGCCTTTTGCTGATTCAAACTGTCCAAACTTTTCCCAAAATATTGGGAAAATCGATGCAGATAACGCCTATAATGAATTTCCATCTACTTTATGAAATATGGCCGAACTGGTGAGGCAAACAATGTAAGAGATGCATTAAATTCAAAGATATTGTCAGTTTTTTAGGTTATCCCAAGTTAGACATGAATATTAAAAATGTCCGTAGTTAAACAAAGTAAATCAAGATGTTTGATGAAAGTGGACGTAAATTGCAAAAAGAAAATCTCGAATGCGAAGGTGATTAACAGGTTTTACTTAGTTAATGGCTTATATATTTATTGGTCAATAGATTTAGATCCATCGTAAAGAAAGGTAAATTAAACTGTATCCCCTTGCAAGTTCAATAAATTTTGCCAATGTCTACCAAAAATCAATGGGCCTAAATAATTTAAGTGTCCGTAAAAATATGAAAATTATCTTCCGATATAACTTTTTGGTCTACATATGAAGTAGCGTATATGGAATATATTTTAATTTATTCAGTTTGAAATTATTATTGGGTAGATATTTTTATATATTAAAAAAACAACAGTTTCAAATTTTTCATTTGCTACACTTTCTTTTGTTCCGCGAGAAAAATTAAAATGGCAAAAATTATGGAACCAAATCGAAATATGGGGAAGGAGTCATGGGAATCGAAGAGAGCTATTTCATTGAGCTAGCTCATGTTTCTGAAATATTGTCTATGGGACTATGAACATGATACCGCGCTAGCCTGTTCATGGTCTATTTCGAGGAAAAACTATTTATATGATGCAACAGAACATTTTTCGAATAGAAAAAAGAAAAGAAAGTGCATTTATACCCACATGGAATACATTTTTTATTTTATATTTTACTTCATCAATAAAAAGCAAGCAATTACAGCATCACAGACATTAATTAGACATGTTTTTTATTGAAAAGGTGAATAAAATAATATCTTATATGAACATATTAATATCACCCACTAAAACAATATTAGTTAGTTATTGTGTATTAACATATAAGTAAAGTTAAACATAGATTTTCCTTTAATTAATATTTGTTTTCAAAGCAAAAAAGGGGGTTCAAATAACAGTGGTATTAATATTTTTGTAATTATAATAAAGAAAAATTATAAAAACAGAACAATACTTAATACAATTAAAAAAGAACACGTTTTTATTATCATTTAATGTACGTATTTAAAATTTCAAAGGTGTAACATTACCTTACACTGTTTTTATTTCAGTAAAAAATTATTGAGAAAGAGTATCGTCGCACGGGCGGGGCCCGGGTTCGTGGAACGGGGTTGGACTGGTGTTATGGTTGGCTGTAAGAGATTTCTCTCTTAGCAATAAGTTCGCCATATGTATCAATTAGATACATTAAATTAGATAAATAAATAAAATTTATTATATAAAACCCATGTATGCCATGTATAAAACCCATGTATTATAACAACAATACTAATATGTTTTAGTTTCTTTTAAAATTTCTTAAACATTTTTTCCATACGCCTTTGAAGTTAAACTCAACGTTCTAAGCATTCGCCAGTTCTTCGTTACTGAAATTCGTGAAACAAAAGCTGATAATAAATTTAGTTTCATCCATTAATCAGAAGTTTATATCTGTTTCTTCAATATTATTATATCTTCAATATTATATATTTATTAATGGAGAATATCAAATTATTTATGTTGTGGAAAACTTATATTAGCCGAAAAGGATCAAATGACGCTTATTGTCTGCAATAATGTTTTTTCGAATTTTTAATGTCACTCGGAAAAGCGAAGCAAATTGTTTGATAATTTAAAACAAATATATTAACACTTATTTATTATTCAAAGAGATTACGATTCAATAAATTTGTCTTCCCCTTCCACATCTTTGTACATCTTCCCTTCCTATATTTGAATTGCTTTTACCAAGCCATGAATTACATCGAATGTTAAAAATTAAATAAAATAGTTTTTTATACATATTTTAAACCCAATTTTTACGAAATTAATTTTTAAAATTAAACAACCAACAATTAATGAAAAACATATTTTTTTATATTTTAACGCCTTGTTAAGACTTTTCTCCGATGATTACATTTTTTTTGGGAACTATATGTTATATTTATCTCGAACAGTAAGGATAATATCCTACTTTCAAACTATTTGCTTTTACTTAAATTCACAATTTCCATAGAAAAGATTTTTTCTGAAACATTTTATGTGACAGGCATAGTTCTATGAAGAAAGCAAAGGCAGTTTGCTTTCTTCCCCCTTTTCAGTTCATCGATTGTCTGGCCTTTTTGCATTGTGACTACCTAGTAAGCATAATTATACATTTGGTCAGTTAAGGGTTTTAATTTCAATTTAAGACCTCATAAATTAATTAAAAAGGATCTATACAATAAAATGACCAGCCATCTATACCAAAAAATTACTTGAAAATATTTTCCAAATTTTCTAGTGGTGAACTTTGACAGCCACTCCTCCTTAATTAATTTTTTAGGTTTTTTAATACTTCCGGTTCTATCTTTTGTCATATCATTAATAACAGGTGACATAACTTTCTATTTTTGTATGAGCATTACACATTATAATTATATTTAATATTATGAAATGAGATGCTTAAAATATTATATCATTACGTTATTTTAGGTTTTTAGTGGATTTCCAAAATATTACATTTTTTTGTCGAAAAATAGTAAAAAAATTTGTTTCGGGCTGTTTTGTCAACAAAATCTTGAACTTATTTTGATGTTTTTTTTTATATTCGGCATTGAGAACTATAATGCAAACAAAATGTTGAAATCTTATTATTCGATCAAATGATGCATTCTTTAAAATAAATATCGTAGTTACAATATCTTTATTCCAAATCAAGGGATGTAGACAGTTCAATCAGTCATATCTGAAATGTGTCTATTATTTATTTTAAAATACTATTTCAAAATTTGAACTAAAAGCAATTATCTGTTTACAATTCAACAACAATCATAATCAGAGCGTATTCACTAACGAACGGGTACAATTGTATCAGTTAACAATTGTGCTGGCGCGGTGCCTGCAATAAGTTCAAACTGTGTTATTACAAGCATACATATTAAATCAAAATTTTTCTATATTTTATGACTCTCATATTTTTACAATGAGCCCAAAATAAAAATATACGCGCTGAATCATAAAAAATGTACACAGTGAATCGCTACTATTGCTGTTTATTTTGCGTTTGTGAGATTGCTTTTAAAACTATATCAATTAGACCGGTAAATGCACACTTCCGACTTTAAATTAGTCGTTCATATAGTATTCGGTTTAAATAAATCAAAATTTCTATTTGTTAAGTACGTATATTTCTATATATTAAGTACGTATTTCAATAATGTAAAGTAATCCATTCAAAATTTAAAATAATCGTACAGACTTCTCTCTTTGTCATCTAGAAGACAACTGGTACTGTACAATTGTGGAAATTTTCCAAATCACCGGAAACATTTTACAGCTTCGTTAGCTTAGCATTGTCATAATAAGAATTGTACTGTTGTACATTTAAGCTGCTAGCGCCAGGGCGTTGCCCGCCAAAAAATTGTTACCTTTCACGATCCATACCGATCCAACGCATTCACACTCTTATTGTTTTAATTTTCCTTACCAATGTCGTAGACATATCCTTTCACCTTTATTTAGCCAATCACTGATAAATTGTAACCGCTTCAAAAGTCTAGGAAATATTGTAAAACCCAGAAATAAGTCAGTTAATTAAGAACCGTTGAGAGAAGCAGATCTCTCGACACGAAACTTCTAATGTTACTTAACGTACACCTTATAACTGTGGCTTACACGTAATGTCCAATGTTACTTAACGTACACCTTATAACTGTGGCTTAATTAACTCATAGCTTTGTTGTTGCTAATTGGCGTGTACCTTATATCTTTGGTTTACTTGATTTATACTCTTTGTTAATTTAAATTGTAACTTGTGAATATTCAAAACACAGTGAAAATTATTAATCAAAGATTCATTACTTATTCATATGGATTGACATCTCAAGTTTTATTTCCATCAAAATCAGCCGCATTCGTAGAAATAATAGCGTGGCATTACTCGCGTAGTGAGCACTATTTTTATCCACATAATAAAACTTGTCGGGTTGTTCCATAAATATAATACGATAAATATCGAATAAGGAAAATCCTTCTACCAGTCTCGTTAATTGAAGAACATTTTTGCCAAATTTGAAACTATGATAAATTTTACATTCGTGCGAAAAGTTGTCTTAAATATATTAGTCGTGTTTCATCGATTTACCATTTTCTTGAAATCATTTGCCAATAGCCAACTCTTCTTTGGTTTTCTCGTTTTATTTTTAAAACAGTATAAAACTTACTTCCGTATTAATTTTGACTTAAAATATATTATTTGCCAACTCTATTGAAAAAATTGCAAACCCGTTTGTACACTAAAAGATCCTTAATTTTCTTCCACCCTAACATGTGTTAATTATTTCAAACTTGTACTAAAATGTAACAAATTCAGTTATTACAAAAGTACATATGATATCATCTGGGTAAATTTTTTTCTTTCCCTACATATGCGTGTGATACCTTCTCCATACTCAACAATAATAATTCGCTTCTACAGCGGGGTACCACAATGTCAATTTTCTTTTCCATTTAGGAAATCGCAAAGTTAAAGTATTCAAAGAACCCTGGCTGCTGTCAATACAAGTTCGCCGAATATAAAATGTATTGCCCACTTCAACTACGTTGTACCATGTAATCCGTATTTTTTTTTCAATTATCCCTTTGTTGGATATCAACCTGGATTTGTGCTACATTTGTAATCCTGCGATGGGTCTTATGATAAGCCGCACTGGTTGGTAAGCGAGCAACTGGTAAATGTTTCTTGTACATTCTATAAAATTGTATTTAAGTCTTTAATAACATGACTGTTATATTAATTATTTTCTGTTTGCAGATACCCACAAACAGCGCTTTATTTTTCAAATATAGTAAATTCTAAATTTTAATTTACTTTTAATTGAGAAACTGTTATTAAACACATCCATCGTTTGCATTAGTATCAATCTAGTGTACTAAAGGGTATATCATTTAGCCAAGATAAGGGTTTTTTTTAAGATAAAACTTTCGAGCTGAGTTTTGAGTAACATTCCAACCATAACAAGAAAGTAGTCTCATCGTTCAAATATCGGAAAAATTCATTCCCCTTTGTAGCGACTATATCGCTAGAATTTTACGATAAAGTTGGGTATTTGTTACTTTATAATTAATTATAATTCGCCTTTCTTATTTCTTCTAACTTCGAAATTTTGGGTATTCGCAATCAAAAAAAAATTTAGATATTTTTTTTGTCAAATTACTTTCATTGGTTCTATTAATTTGCTATATATATATATATATATATATATATATATATATATACACACACACATGTATATATATATATATATACACACACACACATATATATATATATATATATATATATATATGTAAGGCAAACATTCCGGATAAAACATTTCCTGTGAAAATTAAATAAGGGAATAACAATCTGATACAGAACTGAAGAAAATTGTGAATGTAAAATAACAAGGTCAGGATATGGCGACCGAGGGAAAGGATAAATCATTAGTATTTTACAGGCTGTACAATAAAAGTTCTTTCTGAGCCTGGTAAAAAATTATAAAACACAATTTTACTGTAACATTAAAAAAGACATAGGTCAACCGGCTCCCGTTTCGCGAGAAAGTGCGGTGCGGTTCTAAATTTCATTTAATTTAATAAGTATTTACATAATTTTTGTTTTTATTTTCAAACTTATGTTACATTACGCTCGAAAACCTTCAAAAGTTTAATATGATGTGTTTCAAAATCGAGTTTCAAAATATCAAATCATGAGCACGTTATTCATTCTTAGTACTTTGGATGTGTTATAAAGATTTTAATGACTTATTCTACATATGATTTCATTACTAGTTATTTTTTTCCTAAAGCAGTTCACAAGATGTGATAATCATATTATGTTAAAGGATTTATTTTAGTAGTTAGAAAACTATCTAGATACTAATTTCAATTTTTACCCTCTCAAATATTTATGGTACCATATTGAGAATTTCATTATTCACAATTCTATACTATAATAACCAGAAAAACTTAAAAAAATTTACACTCTCATTTAAAAAGTTCATACGTTATCCAGATTTGTCCACTACCACACCCTAATAACACCTAAAACATTAACTTCATTAAGGTTTTATTCATAACACGTCACTTTTCGCCAGTTACTGTCCCATTATTATCTCTATATAAAGGTAAATAATATCCAAGAGTCCTCAAATATCGAAGCAACTTTCCCAATCTCCACCCTCCGTAAGTATATTTTCCCGAGTTTCTTTAATTTTCCGCCCACCAGTTTTCACTTTGATCGGGCGGCCGCGCAAAATTTGTTTATAACGTTATTTTTTGTCAATACATGAATATATTTGAGAGACGGGCCGCGCGTCGCGACGCGCTGAAAAATGAAATGTAAATATGGAGATGATCTAATAAAGCAATAACATCATCATCACAAATGCATGCATCAATCATTTTCAATTTCACGTGCACGATGCTATGTAATAAGGAATCGACAATATAGGAAAATTTACACATTTTTGTCTCGTTAGTGTGTAGAAAACCAAATGGCATAACTCAATAGCAAATAAAATATTAGATTGAAAAATAATAAATAAACCACCACTTTTTCCAGCTATTTCTTAAATATTATGAGATTTCCCGAATATCTCTGGTAGGGTATATAAAGAGCGCAGCACATGATGCTATGTAATAAGGAATCGACAATATGGGAAAATTTACACATTTTTGTCTCGTTAGTGTGTAGAAAACCAGATGGCATAGCTCAATAGCAAATAAAATATTAGATTGAAAACTAATTAATAAACCACCACTTTTTCCCGTGATTTCTTAAAGGTTATGAGATTTTTCGAATACCTCTGGTAGGGCATATAAAGAGCGCAGCGTACAATATTCTCTTCAGATAATAACTGTGCTTCGGCGAGTAAAGAACAAAAAAATATGGAAATTTCACGAAGTAAACTTACAACTATCTTGCTTTGCGAGTTCTTTTAGAGTGAATAGCAAGTGAACCAAAAGGTTATTTATACAAAACGATGGATGAAGAGGTAAAGTACACCTGTGTATTGATTGCAAAGATTCAAAGTGGGTAGTTATGATCTCTGACAATCGTTATTCAGAGGGACCTTCTAAATCTTTCTGCAGTAAATTGAGAAAAGTTATTGAAACAGATTAAATACAATCTTGTGGAGCTATTCTCATGCTCTCACACTTCAATAAAAAAAGAACTTAATATTTTGCCGAAGAAGTGGAAATAATCTGTTTGGCCATATATAAATGAACACTGATTAACTGAGATGACGCATTTATTAGTCGCTAAACTAATAATTTACGTCATGCCTATAAATCATTTAGAACACTTAAAGAAAAGCTGAAAAAAATAAACCAATATTATGCCTTGATATTGGATGTAAAAATTTGGCTGCCATGGCTAATACAATTTATATAAAATGCGTCTCGTATTTCATTGAATAAAAACTGTAGCCTAATGATAAAAAGATTTATCATTTCAATATCACATTTTCACGCAAAACTGAAGGTAAGTAGCTCAGATAAACTACAGACTCGGAAAATCTGCCTACATTCACTGATAAATTAAGCTACGGCCACTATTTATGTCAAAAAGGAAACTTCATTTTCTTAGGTATATATCTTCCCATCTCTGGTATAATAAATTTCCATACTTTTTGTTCTTGAAACAATATTAGATTTCTCATTTTCGTATTTATTTCACATTTATTTTATTTTATAAACTTTTGAATTATGAATCGAACTCGTACTATGAGGGTAACAAAGGCCGTATGTATATATATATATATATATATATATACACACACACACACTCATATATATACATATATATATATATATATATATATATACTTCAGGTCCATTTACGTAGTATATGTTACGGGGTTGTGAAAATTTCTCGTTAATCGTATCGAATGTTTTTTCTGATTAAAAAACAAGCAAAATTGTCATCTTCAAAAAAATTATTATGATTTCCAGGTCTCTGGTCTCTGCCTCTCTATGGTTGTGCTTGGGATTCGTTGTATTATACATTTCCATTCACTTTTCGATTAAAAATAAAGTTGAGTTATTTTCACACCAAATTATAAAATCTAAGTACAATTTGGCTACAAACCGATAACAGGATCATTAAAAGGCAGGAGTTAGGCTGTCATTTAATTACGGTTATGTTTCAATGATCGTTTCTGACTGTAATTGCGTAATTTCATGTATCTCTCGTTTAGTAACGCATCAATCCATTTGACATGTTCACGATTTTTTTATTAGGATACTATCTTTATCTGTAACTACGAACTTTAAATTTCTGAGGAAAACGATTGTGGGGGTTGTAAAGGTTCACTTTTTTGAGGTGTTCCGTGTCTGAAAAACACAAAAAAAGTAATTTTCTTTTTTTAACTTTTGATAGACTCCTGTACTACAGATATCCATGACCTAGGTTTACGCCCAACACGCACCGCAGCAAAATAAATAGCAATAATGGAATACCACACTCTGCTATTTTAGTATGCATCTTTTATCTTATCTGTTCTCATACTTGACCGTATGAAATGCTTATCCAAAAATAGCTCAATCCTTTTCAAATAATTTATCACTGGTTTTAATTAACGCGTTCCCTTCCGTTCAATCAATTTGTTAACATTCATACATTCTTCTTAGGAATACTATACATACATTATTGCTTTTATCATTACATTTTCTTCCTTTTTATATTCTAATAATTAACGCATTCATTTTTCACCTTACACATTCATAGTGTTCCAGCTATATTTTCTAAATGGTTCGATTTTCATAGAAAAATAAGGACAGGGGGAACAAATTGATTTGAGAACACTGAATGTGTCTCGTTTCTACGATCATTTATCGAAAATTTAAGGTTTGGATTTTATCCTAAGAGTTATGTACTTCAAAATGAAAAAAAATTGACTATTATAAAATCGGTCACACATCCTATACCCGTCTATCATAGTCGGGAACAGACTGAAATTGAAATTATATAGTTGAAATTATACGTGGCATGGACCTTAGCGACGCTGCTTCGCAATAGTAAGAACATTATCGATAAGTACCTAAGACTTTCAAATTCAGTATAAAAGTATATGTTTTTAGCATGTGAGATGTCGTTTGAAATAGCTAATTAAAGTTCAAAATAGCTAACGTGAAAATTACGAAGAAAACGGTATCACTAGTGGTTCCTGTAGAATTTCCAAAAAAATTATTGCAAGTTTTCAAAATTTCAATCTTGTTGAGTGATTTACATTTTTTCTTATGAAAAATAAGCTAGGTAATAACATTTTTATAGGAAAAATTATATTTGTAAATAGTTTGATAAAAATTCTGTGTACTCTCAAATGTTTGAACTTTTGTGTCAATGTGTCTAAGTATATGTTAAAAACTCTTAGGCTAGTTCCATTCGTATCAAACAGGTTTTTTATTTATCTTAATTTTACTATAACAAAACTTTGAACTGCATTCAACCTTTATTTTTATGTTGTACAGAATAAATTATAAATCTAGTTTATATAAATAATTGTAGTATCGAATGTGTTTTACCTATAAATCATATGAAAATGACAGCTGTATAAATACTGCACATAATATTTATTATCGAAAGATTGTTGTAGAATATTTTCAGATAAAGAATATAGCGTGATAAGTATAATGAAATGGACAGGATGTAAATTTTTTTAAATATCGTTGTAGTTAAGAGGGCGTCTTCTTGAACCTTGATTTTAAACTATTCTTGAGATAAATTTAAAAAAGCGCGATTATGAAGACCATTTTTATAATTCATTTTCCTCTTAAAGTAAATAAGTTAATCACTGATTCAGATATTTTAATGTTTAAGCACAATTAGAAGAATATTTTTTGAGAATTTTTGATAAGAAATATCTAAAAAAAAGAACAATTTATCAAACATGTTCAAAATGTGACAATAATCAAAGAATATATAATGTTGAGAATCATGCACACATTCCACCACCATAAAAACCACCAAACAAAACCTCTGAAAAAAAATGGATGAACACTTAAACACATATTCCGCGTCTGTTACTATTCTTATTTATAAGCTCTACAACTAGATGCTTCTAGTTGTAGAGTTTATACTCATAAGCTCAACAACTAGAAGTGTTATTAGAGTTCTTGCTTATGGTGGTCGCAGTATATATTTAGTTTCTTGGCATAAGTAATAAAATTGCAAAGAATATCAAAAATTTAGCCATTTCATAATAGCAAAAGTTATGTTGAAGGAATCCAGATATGTTTAGTTAGATGCGTTAATTGGTGAGACAAAACAAAACAAATCCATTTTATTGTACTTATATTTTTAAATTGTATTTTGCCCCAAAATGGAGATCAAAGACACAAACTGAACAATTTTTTTCAGTTATAGAATCTTTTACTTGAATAATTAAGTTGTTCATTCAATATAATTTTTACTATCGAAACTGTGTATGTAATGTGAAATTTTATTTATATGCATATTATGACTATATAAATAGAACTTTTACAGTTCAATGCAATGTTATTTTCCTATAATGAATGTAGAATATATTTAGTTTGTCTTCACAGTAATCAAAAATTGTTGTATAAGTGGCGTCATGTCACGTAACTTTCACTCTTAAGGATATCATAAATTTATGACATGTGTTTATCATTTGTTGCAGTTTTATTTGTTGCAGTGATGGGGTCTATGATAGGGATATCCTGGTTGCAGTCTTAATAGTACCTAATAGATGCAGAGTATGGGTAAATTTTAATTTTTTTTCGAAATATTGCACTGATTTTAGTTTCGTGGTTTTCATAGTTGTTTAAGCAGCTATAGAAAGCAAATTATATGTTATTTTATGATATCACTTTACGAAAATAATATTAAAAGTGTAAATGAAAAATATTAAACATTACCTTTATACAAATTTTTAATAAAAAATATATATAATAATAAAATATACATTAATGGTTAGTTTAGATCCTTAGTATATTTAATGAGAAAATTAAACTTAAAAACACATTCTTAATGGATATTGTTTTATGGTTCCAAAGAATACCCCGTAATTGAGGTCCAAAAATTTTATTTATTATTTTCGTATAACACGCCCTCGTAAACAGGAATAACAGTTAGAAAATGTCTCCCTGAGGCCATTTACTAAGCTTATTACACCAGAGTACTTTTCTGTCTTAAAATAAAATATTTTATTTGTAAATATATGAAAATGGAAACATAAAATTCCTTTCATCAAATATTTTACATAATCTTTCACTCTCTTTAATCACCTTAATTGCACGCACCAAAAAATTAAATTAAAATGATTGCTCTCCACGCAACGTATCAGAAAATACATAAGACACGAAAAAACATATTTGTTCAAAAATCTTTCAAATCTTTCCCAGTTTATTTTTTCTTAGTTTTTTCTACCTCTCCTCTTTGGTAGGTGCTTAGGAGTATTTAGGATATTAATGCATTTTTATATCATATGTAAATAAATTAAATTTAAATTTTATATTTTATCTACTATGTAAGCATTTTCACCAATATTAATTGTTTAATTACAAAAATTAATAAATGTTGATATTAACAACTTCTTATTAATATATAGGTACAGTATTATGTAGAAAATATTTTATTAAAGTGTCGAAGATAACAAAACGGCCCGTACATACCACAGTTCTACTCACAAATAAAATGGCCCTAATTGAAAAGTAAATACAATCTCCGTGCGGGAGCATAAAAAGGCGCACCGCGTGAATGAGAGGCGGATTAAATTATATGTCACAGGCGGATAGAGATTAGAGGCGCGCGCGCGCAATGGACCGAACAGGCATTAAACTTTTCTCGTTAAAAAATATCGGTAAGTGAACCGGTTGGTGGGCGGCGCCCAGTATCTGGCGACGCTGATAACCGTCCCCGCCCGCCCAAACAATTATTTGGGCGGAGAAATTAAAAAGATCTCTAAGTAGCCCGGCCGAGGCTCGGCCCAAGTTTTTATTGTCGTTGCGAATTTATTTATAATTTATTCAGTATATATATATATATATATATATATATATATATATATATATATATATATATATATATATATACATATATATATTTATATATGTGTGTGTGTACATATAAATATATGTATATATATATATATATATATATATATATATATATATATACCTATACTCAACTATGTGCTTATTATATATACTAGAAGTCTAACATTGCTCAAATATTTCATTTGTATAAATATTTTAATTACCCTAATTAATTCAGATCATCATTGTTTCTTGGTTTAATATTATTTTCGTAACGTGATATCATAAAATAACATATAATTTACTTTCCATGCCTGCTTAAACAACTATGAAAACCGCAAATCAAAAATCAATGCAATATTTGGAAAAAAAATGAAAATTTACACATGCTCTGCGTTTATTCGCAGTGTAATATCATATTCACGTGTAATAAAATCTATTAGAACCAAAGTTCATTGCCCCGCAAGTTAAACGTACGTTAAAAATCCAGGCAATGTTGTTAAAAAAATTTAAAATTTGTACCGCATATCGATTAACAAATTCCTACATAATCAAGAAAAAGAAACCAATTTTTAGATAGATAAATATGCTTTGTGTATATCCAATTCTACAAATATTGCTAATAAAATGCTAATTCTTAACAAAAATAGTTTACAAAAAAGTCGATAAGGAGGGCTTTTCCTAATATTCATAAGCTTTACGGTTGACGTGTAAAGCGACACAAGTGCAATCTGGCAAAAACGGACCAAAGCAAAAGGCAGGTGATTCCAAGTAAATAGTACCGTGATGCTCTCTAATTGATTGTGAAAACTAAGGTAACTAAAGTACACATATATTATATTTTAATTAATAATTCAGATATTTATCGCACACATTTTATTTAAAATTGTATGCAGATATTAACTTTTATAATAAACAAGGCGACAAATTCACTCGAATCTAAATACACGTATAGATACTGACTTACTCAAAACACAAATATGTGACATAGGCTAGAGGAAAAAGGCAAGACGTGAGAGAGAAAAAAGATCAATTGTAATAAAATATTATAGGGTCTCCTTTAAAACTTATTATCCTAATGTTATAATAACAATAACATCATCTTTTAGTATATAACAGAATTTATTGGAAAGTAAGCCTAAATTAATATTTACTCGTGGCTGAGTACAAATTTTGTCAAATACTAGTGATATGGTACAAAATAATTATATCGAATTTCTCTTTGGATTCTTATATTTCATTGAAAATGATCTAAATTTATGTTGTTAAGGAATAAAGATAATGAAATCAGCAAAGTTCATCAGCTGATTATTTTTGTGCATATTTTTGCGACCAGCGACTGAAATGGCCGCCCGTGACCAAATGCGAGTTCTACTATAAATATTACTACAAATTTCTACGAAAATAGAAACACCTTCATATTGTATAACTGAAATTTCAATTTATAAGACATGTGAGTGTTATATGTACGTATTATTATCAGAATATTGACAAGGTACCTAACACTACTGCAGCACTTCTGCTTGAACGCACTGAGAGATGATATATACATAGGTATAAACTGCGTTTGGGTAGAAACAAAGTAGTTTAAATACTTACATAATTTATTATCCGTGTTATCATAACAACAATGGGATGGTTAACGAAAGACGCGATACTTAAAAATCCTACTCATAAATATTTCTCCCAAAGTCCTAGTAGCTATGTAATAATCGAGTGATAAGAAAGTGGTATTAAGTAAAAAGTAATCAATGTAAGTTGTACTCTACTAGTAGATCCCTAGTAATATAATATTATAAACGCGAAAGTGAATTTCTTCGATTGTATTACTTTCCTTCTTCAACTAGTCCACCAAGATCTGTGAATTTTTGCAAACATATATTCTAAGCAATGGGATAAATATAAAATACTTCTCGTTAATAGAATTATACCACCATTTATAGGGGTTTGTTTCTCGAAAGGAAAGACGGAACACTTATAAGATAACAGACGTGTCTGTCTGTCACAGCAATTTTTCTCTGAAACCGCTTGACGTAAAACTTGAAACTTGGTGTAGCAATAATACTTATTAACTCGCATATATTTTCAAGAACACTCAAAAATGTTTATATGAAAATTGTATGGAAGCAAATGAAACACGATGTATTTTTAATTATATATATATATATATATATATGTATATATATATATATATATATATATATATATATATATATATATGTGTGTGTGTATATATATATATATATATATGTGTGTGTTCATATACATACTAAAATTAATGTGGCCCTTCCCCTTATTTCTGAAATTATTTAATCTAAAATTAAGAAAATAACGGAAGAAACATACTGACGATTATAAAACTGATTACCTTACTGAATTATATTAGGTATTATTAAATATTAATATTGTAAGAAACTTCGTATTAGTGTTGACTTATGATAAATAAAGTAATTTTATTTCAAACAAGGCACGGAACCCTCGATGTGCGAGGCAAATTTGCCCTTAACCGGCTTTAATTTTTTCTTTTCCACGGAAGCGAAGCAGCAGGTTAAAGCTAAGCAATATTGTAAATTCTAAAGTGAGTTTATTTGTTAATTTGTTTGTTACTTAATAAATCCACAACCAAATGACGAATTACTAAGTTTGACTTGTGTATAGCTCACGAGGTAGAATAAAAGTTAGGTTTGATTCGGACGCTCATAATACGATAAGTGCATGTGAATGTTTGTTACTCAATCGCATCTAAATGTCTAGACAGATTTTTATGTAACTTCGTACAGACGTGACCATTTGAATTATTATACACTCACGGATATTTTAGAGCAGATTGTAATGTCTTTTGTCCTAAACATTGAAGACTATTTTCTTTTAATGCATCATGCATACATCATGAATGCTCGACTTCATACTGCAGCGGTGGTTTCGGAGTATCTTACTGTGATCCTAATTGAAGTTTTGGGGAGGCCAGCACACATACCAGATCTTAATACGATAGAACCTGTTTGGGATAAAGTGGAAAAACAAATTAAGCCAAAAAATCTGGCACCAACTAGTTTATAGGACCTTAAAAGTACATCGATAAAATAATGGAACCGAATACAACAAAGTTTCATTGACTATTTAATAAAAACTATACCCAGAAAGATGCAGGCAATTGTTTCAGCAAGAAAAAATGCCCTAAATACTGAATGTATCACCCATTAAGAAAAAAATTTGTCTTTAGGATAATTTTAAATTTTCCCCAAGATAGGTTAAAACTCTTTACAATGAAGGTATTGAGATTACTGCATATAATTTGTTTTTGTTCTGTTAAGTCTAAGTTTTCTCATGTTCGAAAATGTTAATTAATTGGTTCAATTAAAAAATTACGAGTTTTATAAGCACGTACACCACGAATAAATCTATTTTTATTTAAATTTGCCTTCTTTTTGTTTTCCTCTAAATATGTCCATGAGTGTATATGCTATTTAACGCTTTTTAAACCGGAAAACAGTATAATTCCAGTAAAATGAAACTTGGTGTTTTTAACTCAATAATTAAATCTTACCATTACTAGAACACCATTACCAGAACACAGAAAATTACCAGAACATATTACTCATCTAGTAATATTATCTCTTCTCTATATTTATATTAAACCTATTAGTTAAGCATCTCGAGAATCCAAAACTTTCTTACAAAATTTCACCACATTAATTGAAAATGTTCGCGTACAAAGTCACGGGAAAAAGCAAGTATTACAACAAATTTAACATTACAATTAACACTAAACCTCATATAAGATTTCCAATGACTTTGCACAAACAACCTAACTCACCCGTTATTAATGTTGTAATATAAGATTCGATGTAAAATCCGGCACCGTGTCCGCGAGAAGCCTGTATTTCGCAAACGGAATTATTATGTTAACGTTCACTTTTCTCCTTGAGAAATTTAATTTTCAATTTAAATACGAGTAATTTCCGTTTCGCGAATGACGTCTGGGGCCATAGAAAGAAACGAGGAATATATTAGTGGAATTGGTAGTGTTTTATACACGTTTCAATGTGATTATTTCTATGCAAAATAGGCACAACAGACTCTAATGTTTAAATATTGTACATCACTTAAAACGTATTTATATTTACATAGTCTTAAATTATATTTGCTTAGCAAGAAGTTAGTTTCAATACTTAAAAAAATTATTTAGTAACCATTTTGAGGTAGCTACAAGGGTAAGGTTAACGAAAGACACGGCATTTAAAAATCTTACTCATGGGAATTAATTCTCATAGGATCAAAATAATTTTTCTTAAATTTTAGTAATATTGTAGACGTGCAATTTTTTAAAATTTGATCTTAAAATAAGAATGAGTATGTAAAAAATTAAAGACTGTAATTATTTATTAAAAAATAAGTTAAGAAATAAAAAAAGTGCCTCTTGCCTTAATCTCTTTAAGGAATTTCAGATAATTTTATATCTCTCTTCGTCTTATAATTAAGACGGACATACGGTGAGGTCTTCTTTTCGACCTCTTCTACTTTCGATGATACGTACATTTTATTATGTTAAAGACTTTATAAATTGGACCGGTGTGACACACACACATACACACACACACACACACACACACACACACACACACACACACACACACACACATATATATATATATATATATATATACATATATATATTTGCAAATTTCAATTGAAAAAATCGCACTCATGTATTCTCAAAGGAAATAGCTTGTATAGTCCATAGCGTGGCATAGTAGATAGCCCTTTCTGCATAAATAATTCTTATGAACACATAGCCACAAGTTGTGAACGAGCTATTTTTCAATGAAATAGAGTAATGAACTTCCAATTCTTCTAACAGTTTGAAATTAAGAATGTGTAATGTTATATCACTACAAAACTAAACAAAACATTTAGCTTCTTTTGGACTCAACATCTAATAAGTTACTGCGTGCTAGTATGCTAGTATGTTATACAATAAACGATTTAATTATGGACGGATTGTACACCTTTATGTAAATAAATTTGTACACAATAAAGTGCAGAACTGAGTCAATGTACATTTTTAATACACCAAGTATATTAATATTTATTAAAAGTATTTCAAATGATATGTAATATTATTAAAAATTATAATTGACTAATTACTTAAACCGTATAAGTATTATCCAGCATCTACCCTCTAAAACTTTGAGATATTTTAATAACGTCTTTGCGCTCAAGTATAGACATGTTTAAACTAGTTGGGATTAGGGCAGTAAAACAATTTAACTTTGTTTATTACTTAGTTTAATTCGATGCAGCACAGTGAATGGTTCAAATTAATATATTTCTTTCATGAAATAGATTCAAAAAATATTATAGAATCTGTTAGAGGGTTATTTAAAAATTCGAAATTGATAAGATATATCGCTCAAGTGTTAAACGTAAGTCAATCAACAAATACAGAGAATTAGAGCCAAATGTAAATTTCTTATTCTAAATAATGTTGGTCATCGCACTAAAAATTATGTGATAGAGACGTAAGAAAAGTTATTCACAATTTAAGATCTAGTGAGGCATCTTCAGCTTCTGAAGAGGCGACGATTTTAGGGTAAGATACTGGCACGTCAGATAGTAAATGGACTATTCGTCGGGCGTTATAAAAATAAATAACGAACTGTCGAGAAGAAAAAAAAACTCTTCTTACTAACAAAATATTAAATCCAGAAAATAATTTGCGAAATATTATATTAACTGGACTAAGATGATTAAATGAGGATCATTTGGTCGGCTGAAATCAAAATTAATATATGCAGCACAAACTGTCGAAAATGGAACTGGAAAAAAGAAGGTGAATTACTTTAAGCAAAATATTTAATGCAAAGTGTGAAATATGGTGGTTGCAATATTAAAGTGTGGGATTGTCTAAGAGTTTATGGTGTTGGACAAATATACAAAATCAAAGGCAATATGGATGGGGAAATATACTACAAGACACATCTATTGGAAGCTGTTGAAAACATGCCGCACCTGTAAATGAAATGTAGTATTCCAACAGGATAAAGACCCAAGCACACATCGAAAATAGTAAAAAATTGGCTAAATAAGCAAGAATTTAGTTAAACCCTGCCATGGCCATCTCGAAGTTCTGATATCAATCCGATAAAAAAATTATGGGCATACTTGAAAAGCATGTTTTTAAATGAATATAAGGCACCGCCATCGAACTTAAATATTATATTGGAACGTAGGCAAGTAAAGTGGTTCCAAATTCCATCTGGGTATTGTAAAAAAACTTGTGAAAAGTATGGAAATAGGTTGCTCGCTGTTAAAAAAGCAAAACATCTTTGGACCAGATATTAAAATTATGAATTCAGTATTTTTGGTACCTTGTACAAAAGTAAACCAATTGTAGATGCGACACACTTAAACTTATGTACAAAATTATGTTTAAACTTATCAAATTGTCTTATTTAAAGTAGTAATAAACGTAGTTTTTAAAAATATAATTTGTTTGTTCTTTAACAATTAATCCCACATTTCTAGCGCTACTTTTTATGAAAACGTCAGGTACTACTTAGTTCTGCACTTTACTATATATGCTCTTGTCGTACACCTCTTACATCATGAGATACATCCATGTATGTTTTTATCTTATATAACATATATTTTCTAAAAAAAATCATTTGATCAAACCGCTACTGAATGATACGACAATGGAAAAAAATAAAAAAATAAGTGCAATTAAAACCATTCAACTGTGCTACACTTATAATATAAATAAATATATTTAAATGAGGTAATGCACCTAAACGTACCGAAATGAAAAACTTCCACTGCATCGATTAAATTAATTCATTGTTAAGTTTATATTCTTTTGTAAATTAATCCTATAAAATAACAATTTCCGAAACATAAGCGATATTCTACAAAAAATACCTACATATAATTTATATGACCTCAATCGTAGTGTCGACATCAATGGAACATCCATATGGTCAAGAGATATTTTTTTAGGAAAATTTAAGTACAAATTTCATCCACGTACAAAAAGTTAATATTTAATCAAATTAAACACGACAATATAATTATTGTTTTTAATATTTATTAACTGTAAATATATAATAAAAAATATGAACAAGTGTATATATATATATATATATATATATATATATATAACACAATACCAATGACAACAACGTCTACCGGAAGCGAACTTATGCATTGGTACTATCCGGTGTGCTCGGATAACTAACATGCCATTATTAGTATTGAATATATATATGGTAGGGATAGGTAGTAGCACATTATCTGTGTTTCCTGGACCGTGAATTGTAGCACAATTAGTGTGTATTAATTTACGTTAAGGGTAAGGTATCGATTAGGAAACTATTAAGTCAAAGATAAATGAGTAAAGTCAGGGGAATATTAAGGGAGTAAAACAATATCGAGGCAACTGAACTTTATTACTTTAATTAATACTTGGAAGTGATATTCGAGGTATCTTTTAACTTCATTAATAAAGTGAAAATCACTGAGAAACCTAACATTCTAATTTTGATCGAAACTTATTTTATATTATGCTTTGAACAATTCTAACGTTAAATTTTATCTTTAAGTTAATATATTTTAATATTTATGAAGATCCACAATTAAATGAAACTATGTGATGTAGTATTATTTCTACTTTCTTTAAGTTCTTTACCACGACCTAGGTTTCGTTGTATTACAACATCGTCAGGTGTCAAAGATCTTTGTTAATAGCCCACATGACGATGTTATAATACAATAAAACCTACGTCGTGGTAAAGAAATTAAAGTAAGTAGAAATAACACTACATCACGTAGTTTCATTTAATTGTGAATAATGAATTTCTACAAAATTAACGCCAAGTATATTTAATATTTACGAAGATATAAAAATACAAATAAAAAACTACTGTGTATTTTAACAAAAGTTAAGAATAAAACTTAACAGCTTCTTTGACTAGTTTGCTGGATTTAAGATTTGTAGTTTAACGTCGCATACAAACGTTCTTTGACTGTTCGAAAGATCTAATCTGAGACAAAATCTATACTGTTCTTAGGGTGCACAGAAATAGACAAATGTTTAGAGCACAACCCCGAAAATAAATCAGGTTTCGTTTTAAAATTCGAAACTATTGCATTTACAGTTTCCAAACCAAAATTCACAACAGTATTTTGCAATCATTACCAATTAGATTAAAAAAAAGAAGACATGACATATTCAACAATTAAAATAAATATCCGCTGCCGCGTAGAACATCATTAGTTTGTATTGTACATATTAATGACTCAAACGCTGAGAGCTTCTACAGTATAAGCAATAATATGCAATAACCAGTCTGCATTTTGATGCAGTGCCTACACGTGGCGCACCGCGTCATCAATCGATCCCACGCCAGGGATGTGAAACAGGTCAAAGTGTTATTTATGAATATCGACAATCAAAATTATCAAATATAGTAATTATAACTACGTTTTCAACGTTCTATATCATCTATTTCTCACAAATATTATGTATTAAACACATCGTCATTAATCATTGTTATGTTATTCACTGTAGAGAAGGATGTATACATTAGCAAAAGCACTCAATCAATATACTAATGGAATCTTAAAATGACACGTTCCTTTAGCTTATAACTATTACATTGCTTATTAACATCACATATTTAAATTATATTAGACATTGAGATAAGAAGCGGAAATAAATTTTGTAACATTTTTGAGCGCCAGTAACCAAATGGCAAAAAAAGGAATTTTCAAAAATTCTTTGTGTTGGTCTGTCCAACATGAATGTTTAACTTTAATAGTGATTGTAATGAAACTTTTCACATAAGCTTAGTGAAATTAAGTGGAGGCATAGAATTTTAGGGAACTTTTTAAAAAGTAAAGTTGGTTATAGAATAGTTTTTCATCTTCAAAAATACAATCAAATCTAATAATTTCTTTAAAACGTCATTTCGTTCAAGAGGTATGAGGCATTAAAGCCATTTTAATATATCGCTATTTCCGTTTAATGACGTACATCAAAAATCTGAAATAGAATGAAAATAACGAATTTAAACTTTTCAATTCAAAACGAATACGGGCAACTTGAAATAATATATTGAAAAAATATAAATTATTAAATTAGTGTAGTGTAAAGAATATAAACAGTAATGAAGAGTAAATTTGTTTATTATTTCTTATCTTAAAAGTAATTTTTAGTATGTTATAATATCGAGAGCTATACAAAAGTCACCGTAGTATGAAATTCACAAAACACAGAAGACTATTTAAAAGAACGTGAAGTAGATTAATCTATATCCAACAATTAATTTTTTTTTATTAAAATTACACCAGACCGAATAATAAATACTGTTTAATCTAACAAAACAAGCTGTGAAATGCATTCAATTAAATTTTAAATCAACAGGTAAAGTAAAATGGAATAAATATGCTATTCGATTTTCCCTTTGATAAGTCAATCGTAAGGCCTGTTACCCTAAACCCGAGAGACCCATTTTAAACAAACCCTGACGGGCAATAATAATAACAGACTCTCTATAAAAACCTATAGTAAAAGAAGATATCATAACAATATCTTTTCGGTCTAAGTAGATTTCAATCAATCAATCTTTTAGTCGCAGTCCGAATGCACACACCGTAGGGCAACGGTAACTTCATTAAACCAATATATCGATGCTAACCTTTATTAAACTTCATTCATAATATTAATAAAAATATCGATACTAAAAATAAATTTCATTCCTACTTGTTGCCTCGCTTGGCGCACCATTTTACGATAAACTGCAGTCGGGAACCGTTACCAGCCATTTTACACTTGTTTCGTGTCAAACGCCGACGCCCCGCGGACATAAGAGAATATACGCCCGTGCGCACCCTACCCGTAAATGTAAAGACCTATTCAGATACGTTATATTTATTTGTCTAACTATTTATTTCAAAACTTTGTTCCACAAGTTTAATAAAAAATCTTCTTTTTAAGGGAAATACTATAAGTTGTAGTATGATTTAATATGAAACAAAACGAAAAAAATATATAATCTAAACCATTTAAATGTTTCATTAAAAAATAGGACATTACTACCAATGAAAATAGCGCTCGTGAGTAAGTAATAAGAAAAACAATGAAGGGGTAATATTTTTTGTTAAAAATCTTATATAAGAAACTTGGAACTTCAAACGCAAATGCAGACAATAAACTAAGATCATCGAAGTCTAGGTTTATGAAAATATGAATCAATTATATTGCATTTTTAGTAACCAAATAGTAGCATAAAATACACTGAAGGCTGCATTTTTAAATGGCAATTATAGGAATAATTATGTAATAAAAATTACCATTAAAGATATTAAGTTTCGCATTTACACGTTACGATCTGACTTCTTACCGCCGACATTTAAAATTAATTTAAGTTTCCACACACTTTTAGAAAAACGCATCCTTTATTTTTAAAAACTGATAACAAAATAACGTAAAAGTGTGTTTTTAAGTAGTTCAAAATACGAAAATATTCAGAGTTTATGACGTGAAAGGCACAATGCCTAATTTTCAATTAATTAATATATGGCATTTTTTAAAATTACCTTTCTTTATCTCAATTAATATTAACTCATTCTTCTAAACTTTGTTTCATCTTTTATAAAATTCGAACTGAAATTTTAAATCGACTTAGGACTGAACTTTATATCTAGTCGAAGTATATCTCAAGGAATCTCACATTTATTTTGACAAAATGGAAATTCTTATATGTATCGCAATGCCAAAAATCAATACAAAAAAGTAGCTTTAATGCATTTTCAATATACTCAAAATCAAATAGTCAAAGTGATAATATTTGTCTAAACTATGAGATGCATAAGGAAAATTTGATTTTCCACATTAATGGAACTAGAATTTTCTCGTGATAGGTTTAGAAATTGGATAACACTGGTGTATTTATCACAGTGTTCATCCAGAAGTAATGGTAAAGAGATAAGTGAAACGTATCGTAGTGGAAAACTCATCTGCTACTTTATTTTTATCACTTAAGACTTGTTAGTCGATTAGTTTTACTAGCAAATTGGTGTGAAATGTTACTTATTATCAATAAGCACACTGTAAATACAATTATGAATCTATAAACAAGAAATAACCGAAACGATTAAGGAAGGATTAAGCAGGATTCCAGCTTCATAAACATACAGATATGAAATATAATTATAACAAATATTATTAATTCCTTTCGTACTTTGTTCTATTTAGTATTTTTCTGAATTTAATAATTGGGTATTTGACTAAATCTTTTTTATTCCGTTAATCATAATTTCAAGGGACAAGCTGATGCTGCTGCATATTATATTCTACAAGAAGAAAAGAGACAGGATTTATCCAACCCTATCCGTATCTTCAAATTTAGAAGCCTACAACTGGCTAATTTTTCAATTTTGTTTCAAGACTGGTTTTTAATTAACTTATATTTCACAATATTCTACCAAAAATTATTAAGTATTAAATATTCGATTAAATAAGTAACGATGTGTGAACACGCCCTAAGCATGTTGCGCCATTGTTGAGCACTCGTAATTCAGCGTGTATTATGAGATATAACATACTGATATTTCGCATAATCATTGTAGGAAATGTCATTAAACCCTTGCGAGTTTCCAGGCAGACGTGGGTTATTAGCGTTGTACTTTATATATCACGCGAATGCGGCGTAATTTGTCCAAATAATATGCTTTATCATCCTGGGCACGTCTTAATAATCGTCGTCGTTCAACCTTGTCTTAGAAGGCTAAAATATATATAAACTAACTGTGTAAATAAATAGAAATATATAAAATATATATAATATTTATAAAATATATACAAATAGACATAAAAATAGGTGGGTCAATAGAGTTATTTTTGTTTCTCCTCTTGATATATGTTCTTGCTAAAATACATATTCATTTGTTCCTACTGAAGCAAAACTTTATGTATGTTTTATTACTAGTTTTTAGCATTCTAAGTTGCTCTGGAGAACAAATATTTTATTTTAATTTTAAATATTTTCATCTGTCGATGTGTAAACATTTGAAAATGGTAAGTGGAATATTTTTCGAATATTTTTATTAATAATAAACGTAACGTTAGCGCGATGGCTCTAGATCCACTGAAGAAAATTGTCAACTTAGAAATAGATTTTGATCCACAGCTAAAATTTGTTTTATTAGTGTAGCAAAATCTTTCACATGTATAAGTTTAGTATATACAATATAAATTGCATGTATGATTCCTGACGTAGGTTTTTTTAATAGTTATACCTTTATTTATGGAAAATATATTAGAATTTGTGTATATAACACAATTTATATATATATATATATATATATATATATATATATATATATATATATATATATTTATATATACACGTATATATACATGTACATATATGTTTGCGTGTATGAACGTATACTTTAAAGATTTGCAATGGCTAATTATAAAGAAAAGTTCTCAAGTTAAATTATTTTTCTACATAACAACTTACTATTAAGTAACATGTTATATAGAAAATGAATTGGTATTAACGTAATGTGATCATGGTACTAAGTAGAACAAATCTGAGCGTACAGGAACGGGATATGTGAGTAACGTGGTCATAAAAATCCATCTGAGTGCAGTATCTTTACACACCCTTACACTCGAATGTTACACCAAAATCAGTACAGCTGAATCTTACAACCAAAAATGTAACATTTAACAATCACCAGTCAAACTGAGTCGGAAATAATCCCAATCGTATAAGATATGAGTTTGTTTAATAACTGTTGAGTAATGATTTACAAGCTAAAGACAAAGAATATCATGTGACAGAGATTGTCAAGGTCTAAACATAGAATAAACATTGTATTTAATGTCGTAAAGCGAATAAATTACAGCTTAACCCGGGCAAAAACCCAGTGATAAGTTAGAGCGGTGCACACATCATTATCAGCCACAATTATTATATTGGCACTAATTTATCGCGTCATCGTATTGAAATTATAAATATTCCACCAAACACGTTGTTAGTTGTGGAACTTCCAACGCCGCTATTTTGCATGTCGTCAACCTAATATTCATACTGGCTGAATATATTTTGGTGCAGTATGAAACTGAAGAGCTTAGCCATAGAAAAAAAGAATAGCAACGGATCGTTATTTTATTGTGGCTAATTAGACATTTAAGTAAAATGAACACAGAGTATTTGAAAATTGTGATTTAAAAATTTCTATAAACCTCTTGCTATGAATATCTTTAAAGAATGCAAGTAGCTTAGGAAACATTTGGAAACATTTAGGACAAATTTGAAAAAATAAAAAAATTTTTGAGAATATTAGGATTAGGCGAAAACAGGAAAAGCTTAATACGTTTGGCTAACCCGTTTAAACATATTAATATAAACATCGTATTTCATTGTAATCTAAAAACGACTTAGATGAAAATTGCAAAACGAGTTTCACCAAAGTTTATAAACTGACATTTTGATGTGAATTATTAAACGAATCAATCTATTTTAAATATGTTTTCTTCCTCTTACGCTTTAATTGTGTAAGTACCTTAAATACTCTATTTAATCATATCGGTAGCAGTTAGTAATAGTCTCTATTATTTTATGTTAATTGTTTTCAGTTTTAACTGAAAATTCTTCAACGAAAAATGAAAAACAAAATGCTTCCGGTTTTTAACTGAAACACTTACGTTGGTCTCTTAATTCCGGGAGAAATTGTAATATGTAGATTTCCATCATTATATAAATAAGTGCACCCCTAACTATTTGAAATTGGGAATGGTAGTGTTTTTTAAATGAATTTATACCATTCAGGCGTGTTACGTATAATGACCACATTATTTGATTCCTTTCCCGTGATTTTATTATGTTCTGAACTTTGCAATGACTTTCCGGTATCCTTATATTAACGAATATATATTTGTTAACAGTACTTTGTTGTGCAAAACCTTAAAAATAAATTAATTTTCTTAGTCAATTTTTAAAAAAAATCGGGAATGTGTCCGAAAAGAGCCATTAGTTTAACGTGAAAGTCTACGAGTATATACTATACGTCTAGGAGGTAATTTGTCTATGAGATAGTCGAAGTAGTTTGAATTTGTCCATTAAATTCCAATTTAATCCTTACTTTTGGTGGGCATCTATTATTAATTACATTTATTTTATAACTATTTATAGGTCAATGTACACAAACTCCCGCAATCGTTTCTGTCTTTATCCATACATGGTCCAAGGAGTAACAAGCAAATGGACGCCTTGTATGCATCAATTTTTGTCTCAAATTGTGATGTGCATCACGCGGTACTGGGGCTATCTAGCTGCATAAGTCAAAGTTGTGAGTAATGGCTATTTTATTCTTTTAAATGATATGTAAATAAATTATTTCTGGCACGTGGTTACAGAGCTACACTCATCAGTGAGGCGACGTGTTTTCGTTGTATATGGTTTTAGCAAGTGACCCCTTACTTACCGAACTGAAAGACATTTCACCTCAAAAATATATTATACAGTTAAAAGTGTTTTCGGGAAAGGATAATGTTAAATAAGAACTAGAATGTTACGTTTACGAATAAGTATATGCCGCCAAGAATTATTCTGTTTAACTAATACAAATTTTTCATTGGCTTATATACAAATTTGAAAGATATAATTCCATATTAATGAATAATTTAATTGCAGAATCCTAATTGTAATTTGTACGGGAAGCGAGGATTAATCGCTATCCAGATGTGAAGACTAAAATAGCGATCTGAAATAATTCATGTAAATACCTGGCTAATATTTAAATATAATAATTTTAGCTTTAGCCCCTTGGAATCTGGCTCACTAAAGCTTCTGAGTAAAATTTATAATTTACCAATATATGTTTCCTTAGTATTACTTAGAACTCTTAGTCTTAAACAAACCACTTGCATATTATTTTTTTGGCGATCGCGGAAAATAAGACATAATTTTATGTAAAATATTTTAGATTTTGTAGAATAAAATCAGATAGGTTTATGGCTACGAAGTACTCTTTATGTGTTTCTGCTCAAAAGTCATATTGTTAATATTAAACTGGATATAATATTAAACTAATGTGTAGTTTAATATTATGTCCCGTTTAATATTATTGGTTAAAAATATGTTAAAAAATATCTTTAAGTTTTTTTTTGCTTATATACATGGTTCTGTTCTATTTTTATCTGGATGGTTCTGATTTATTGCTTGTAACAGGAGTTTGGACAGAAATGAAAATTGAAAAAGAAATTTCCCTAATTAATATTTTTTTAACTCTATATTTCAGCATATAGCATCTAAGTTTGCATGTGTTTCTAACCTCGATAAATATTTGAAAAATTCAAGCCTCATTATAAAAATATTTCCTTTTTTTTGCAAATAACAAACTTTGTCATGGAATCTCAATATCGTAACAATTATTAACAGTAAATTCATTAAATTGTTTTGCAGTAAGTGTCAAGATAAAAATCTTCAACTACACTTTTACGTGGTGTGAGAAAAATTACGCTTGATTAATTTCAATGAACTTAACCCTGAAAAAACTTGAAATTGTAAATATTTCAAATTTATTTTC
Source organism: Druceiella hillmani (assembly GCA_039881145.1). Lineage (NCBI taxonomy): Eukaryota > Metazoa > Arthropoda > Insecta > Lepidoptera > Hepialidae > Druceiella > Druceiella hillmani. The sequence goes on along the minus strand of JAYKKI010000003.1, from coordinate 38,452,692 downwards.
CCAAAATAGTAGATTATTAGTCTGCTGTAACTGAACAAAGCAAGTGCTATTATATTTTGATTTTCATCGGGCGATGAAAATAAAATTAAATTATTTGGGAGAACAAAAGGAGAGGTACAATCAATTTAATTTTGCATTAATACAAAAATATTATTTGATTATAGATATTAAATTTATTGTGTCATTAGTTTATGTTTAAAATTAATGACTATCACTGTACTTTTTATCATTGATGTTAAGTTACTTTGAACATGTCAATGTCAAGCATTCAAATGACAACGAATTTTACTCTGTTCCATACTTCTTTCTTTAATTACGAATTCAAAATATACGAAGTGTATTAAAAGCGCCACAATATTTGGGAATAGATCTATACCGTTATGAAAATTTCGAACGATGCTAATAATTTCAGCTTATTTTGCAATTGTCACCATGTAGGTGGGTCGCCCGTTGGATTTGTGTGGAAATGCGCACTTGCGGTTAGTGACACTCAGGTTGTGTAGAAGTGCGATATCAAGTTTCTAGCTCTCGATTCTAGCTCTCTTAAAAGTGGTTAAACTAATGTAGAATTGTCTTTATCTAAATAACAAACGTATATAAATCTAACAATGATAATCTAATAACAAATATATATAATTTGAGAATATAATAAATCATTCAAAGTACAATAAAGTGTTACATTCGTCCATTCATCCCAAAATTGCTAAAATAAATATAGCAGGGTTTGCTTTTAACAGTCTGTACTTTCAAAATTACAATTTTGTTTATTAAGTTTCAGTATTACGTTAGACTCAAACAGAATTGAATATAACTATAGATAATTCGAATACAATACAGTGATTGGCTTCGATTTGTTTATCGGCTGGAATATGCGTACATGAATTTGAGTCTCATGTTACGATATTTCTAGTTTTAATACATTGATTATAATAGTATATAAAATATACTTTTAATCAATTACATTGGTTCTGATTGCATACTAAAATTATTTTCGTAAAGTTTATTAAGCATATCCAATTGGAGCCCAATTTCAAGCCCAGTACAGCAGCTGAATCACAATTGGTAGACTAGAACAAATTCTCTTATGAATGGTAATCTAAAAATGTTGCATTGCACATTGGTCTTTTATTTAATTCCTACAATAACCAGAGTAAAAACAAACTTTGTATGCTAATAATTTAGTTCGTTTCGAACCTTATATTTATTAGCCAGAATTTATCATTGAAAATTACAAAATCTTCAATCAAATTTAGCTAAGACTCAGTAAGTTCGTAAAAATAAGCAAAATCCAACTAGGTACGATACCATTATCGTACGAAAATTTAGATTTATACACAATATATAAATCTATACTTTCTTCCTATATAATAAAAACTGTAATACATAAACTTTGCTAGCCGTTACACAAAACTGACTCATTTTTTGACCTACTTACGAGTCCGTAGATTTTGGTGACTTCAATTTCCAGTGCCCATAAAATATTTTTAATGCCCAGAAACAACTTTATGGCTTCTTATTTTCTTTTAGTATATACGATCATATAGATTCAAACATCAAACATCACGAGTAATAAATTTCGGAATAGTAATCTTATGATTACTACCCATTTTCTCTACAGATTGAAGATGTCTGTTATTTTAATAGCTCGAAAGAAGCAAGGAAAAAATATAGTACAGACCATTTGATTTTTCATTTAATTTTTTCTTGAATTTTGTCAATAATGTGGGAAACACACATTTGAAAAGTGAATTCCAGAATTTCATTAATCGTCATTCTTTCCTACTGTTCTTGAAAAGAGCCCTCGATCGAAAAAAAACTGTTAAGGAAAAAGTTACAAAGTCTTGTTAGAAGGAAACCTAATTTGTTTGCATGTGGATAAGGTTTTGAAGAAAATAATAGTACTGTTTCACTACCTTGCACTGACACGGAGAATACAGTTGTAATGGTATAACATATCCTCATAACTATTGCATTTCACCTCGGCCCTTCAAAGGCAGCGCTACAAGGCTTCATGGTAATATACTATAAGCTTCTTGACCTTATCTTTTTATAGTAAGTCTTAAATCTACTCATTATATCTTACCTTATCTTAACCTTATCTCCATTTATCTTCATTGGTTACTACCTAAATATATTATTTGCTAAGTGTTCAAACCATCATACGCGAACAGGTATTCTCATGTATATTGACGTCACAGATATCAACTTCATATTTCACGCATCTATAAGTTACTTCTAGGATATCTACAAACCATGAAATTGATAATATGAAATATGTCAAGAGCAGCATTATATTGCATTGTAATAACAAAAAAATGTTTAGAAAAAATTTACCTGGTGCATGCTGCATCAGCTGTATAATAATCAAAACTAAAAACCGAGTATTATTAATAAATTTAAAAATTTAAAACGTTAAATCCGCAAGAACCAAGCTAATTTTCACGATTTTTACCTTTACCTATGCTACGAAAACAAACAAATTTGTTAGTCATTAGGATTTTGCCTTTACTTGTGCTTCGTGCCAAAATTTCGAGATTTCAGGCCCATGAAAGTACCACTAGTAGTTTTTATGCATGAGTCAGAATCAAGGTACGTGAAAATAGCACGAAAGGCCGTGTCTTTTATGGCACCGATTTAGAATTCTTGATTCGTCTGCAAGGCCATACTATTTTATATTGATACACCTGTTTGTTTTTTGTAAGAAAGGTTTTAGCAGCCGGATAGAATTTTCATTCTGCTATAGGGACCCCAAAAATTTGCTTCTAACAACGAGTTCCATCGCATTAATTTGAGAACGTCAAAAGTACTTACTATAATACACGATTTGATAATATATATATATATATATATATATATATATACACACACCATAACCCTGTTCCCGGTTATCTAACAGCTCATCGAAGTACTTGTCTGAAAGTTTGAAACGGACTTACATAACTTATTAAAATATTATCATATTCGCGTAAAGTAAAATCAATATAAATTTAATACAAAAAATGGAATTTAAAGTCAAGCCTAAAACAGTTTTTGTACTATTATTACAGACAAAATATTCAATTGAAAGGCTACAGAGCTGATTTTATATTTACCTTTTTTTTAGATCTTCTATGAAATTTAGAGTTAGCAGAACCAATATTATCTCGGATCATTTTAGCAAAATTCCCTGAATGTAATTAGGTTAGAGAAAACTTTATCAAGATCCAATTAGAAGTTTTTCAATTACAAAACGCGTGAAAATGACATTGAAAAGTTAGACTTTATAAAATGTGAATATATATTTTTAGTTGATCGATTTCATAATCAGATTCAAAAATTCATAGTGGTTTTTGTAGCATGTAATTAAACAAAAATTCGATACGATTATGATTAAAACTGCTTAGGATACTGACTAAATATTTGTAATTATTATAAAGACTAAATTACAAGTAGAAAATACAACTGCCGCGGAGCAAGTTTTCGTTTCGCTTATTAATATTTGTCTATTTGCATTGTCAGGTCATTGAATTGCTATTTGTCAAAATCTAGTGATGAATCCGATACGTAACAGCGACACAATTTGATAATTATTGGCAATTCCGACAACAGATACATGCACAAAAACACACTCAGTTATATACACGTAACATAGTTTTACATCACGCAGGTTTTTCTTTGGATTCAAGTTTTCAATTTAGTCTCGTCAAACTCGATAATAAAATTCGATAATTATTGGCAATTCCGGTTGAATTGATTTTTCTCTACACATAAATATATGCACATATACACACTCAGTGATATACATGTAACATAGTTTTATATTACGCAGGTTTTCTTTGGATTAAAGTTTTCATTTTAGTCCCGTCAAACTTGATACTTAAATTTTGTGCTTAAATTGAAGTCTATGATCTAACAATATTTTAAGTTCAATTTAATTAACTCTCATGTACCGACTATGGCAAGGTTGAAGATTTGGTAAAGCGTTATGATTCAAACAGCATATATAGGTGGATAGAGATATTCCATCCCAGGAACCAAACTACTGTAGCAATTGTAAAAAATGAGGTATCGTTGGATATTATCACTATTATCACAGGCTACATAAACTAAATCACCACACTGGTGTCATATTATCTTGGTTTTTATAAGAATTGTGTTTAAACCACGTCGAAATGGATATCAAATTATAGGTTTAAATGAGAAAATTTAGTTGAAGCCAAAAGAAAGGACAATTATTTTACAAATTACATAGTAGAATGTTTTTAATTATTTTCATTAGTATTCTCAGAAAAATAAAACTTTAAAAACTAAACTTTCAAAATTGAAAAGACCCTATTTTCAAATTATTCATCATTAAAAGATCAACTCATTATTCCCAAAGTGTTCACATGAAATTTGTTTCATAATTTTCCTGTGTGCGTGATTCATTGTATTATTCTAGATAAGAAAAATAAAAAAAACGAGTTTCTTAAAAAGATCTTTAAGAACCCTCATATAGTAGGTACTACTTGTACTTAACGCTTGCATATCATTCGTGTACGCTTCTACTAAAACTACTAGTCTTAAAAGTTAACGTAAAAGTATACAAATTAAACTTTACTCGAGAAATAAATTAAAGAGTGGCGAAATTCGCATTACTACCGCTCCAGTGACTCCCAAAATGAATGCGCTCATACAAATAGACAGACATACAGGCTGAGAAAATCTTCTTTTATAATATGTAATGAAAGAGTAGACAGAACCGATCCAAACACACACTCCAACCGTCCAAACACGACCGCAATCGTCCCAACAATCGCTACTAATGAACGAATCAATAAAGCCAGCGCGGCGGGTCGGGGCCATAATTTATCATTGCGGGCCATAAGTAATATCTGACACAGGGCTAGAATTAATCGTAGCCATGAATTAATTCGGCTCCTTCACTCGGCTGCAGCTGCCGATACAAGATTAATTAATTATTAAGATACGTCTCGCGACGAACGAGCCCGCGACCGCGGCCGCCGGTTATGGAACGGAAGCCACGTGGCGCCAAACACGCCCATCCGCGACGTATAAATCATAGCGACTTGTCGCGGACGTGCGAGCGCCAAATGCCGCGGAGTGCCGCGAATTGCTGCTGGGCGCCGCGAAGCGTCGCCGAGCGCCACTGTTTAGCCGATATCAAATGTCGCGCGGGACCTATTTGAATTGTATCCTTATTGGCGTCGCCATCACGATGACATAAATTACCCACTCGAAAGACTGATTTACCATTCTGATGGACATTTACTTGATAAAAATTAAATGAAGCTGATTTAAATAATTTTCGTAAACGTAAATGTGAAATTCGCTGCGTCATATGTTTATATCCAAGAAAATTAAATATTAATCTATTTTGTATAAATATTTTCAACAATTGAAACAGGTAATAGTTTATTCCCAGTGTTAGAAAGACAAAGTGTTAGGAAGGAGATAAGCATAAAATATTTCAATTATTATCTAAAAAAAACAATCATATCTCTGATGTATCATACATGTTATACAAAATGACTTGACGTTATTTGTTTCTTTAAAATGTTTAATTGCATGCTAACTTAGTATTAAAATCATTGTTAAACATTTCATTATTTCGACACCAATCTGGATGGACTACTCACTATTAATCTTGGACGCTTGATTGATTCGACGTTAATTACTTAATCCGCTACTTGGACGGATATTGCCGTCAATTAAACGTTAAATAAACTAAAATGCTTCAATTACTTTGCACCGTTCAAGTTCATTCGAAAACTATGTAGAAGGAGGAAACACCCTAAATCTGCCAAAGCGCCTAATTGCTATCACATAACACAGATCGGTTGAGATAAGTTCGTTATAGTTTAATTTTTGGAATGTGTAATTATTATTAAAAATATATTTTTGTGAAGTGATGTATGTGACAAGAATATGTTGATAATTATTTAACAATTACACTGCGTTGTTAAAATGTTTGTTGTGAATATTAAATCGTTAAAAAAATTAATTATTACAATTAAACGTTTCTAAGACTTGTGCAGATAAATATATTCAAGTGACACAAGTAGATACGTACAACATGCTGCGCGATCATCATTGGGACCACGTGGGCAACACACCATTCGCCTACACACAACTATGTAAGTACTCTTTTCTCTTTCATATATATTTGTTTATATGCCCACACAGGCAATTCGACGATGGGATTTTTTTTAATTTACATCTTTGCAAAAATTGCAGTATATTTAACTAAGTTTTCTTTAAAAAAATGGCGCCAGAAATCGCGAAATATTGTGATCACATCGCGCATGTATGTGTGTGTGCATATGGACCATTGAGAGTAATTATTATAGTTAAGTGAAGCAAGAATTGTAAAATGTAACTATACAAGTGAAAACTATTTACATAGCCACATTTTTTTCTCGATATCCAAGCAGATACTTTCAAAGGGGTAATTTTTTAGTGCAATGTTCAGTGCAATGCAACCTTTTTTAATTATATAGAAAATTGGAATTGAATAACGACGCTGTTGTTTGTGATCGCATCTAACACGTGTTTGTATGTATGAATATGAGCACATTGTACGATGCAAATTTTGAAACTAAAATTCTTCGCGGGTTTCGCGAAACACGCCAAGCTACAATCGATACCACGTGGATAATACACCCTAAAATGTACACAGCTTTATAACTAAGTAACCTTTCCTCCTTCTTTTTTTTTCAACACGCACACAGGCACACTCACAGTGAATTTTAAAAATTATATTAGTTCTTGTTTCGTCAAACACTGAATTATTTATTTAAAAGTTGGGCCGAAAATTGGTATCGCGTTTTGTTTGTAATCGTCAGTATCACGTGTCAGTGTATGAACACTTTTGAATAAAAATTTAAAAACGGAATTATCGGTAACATACAGAACTCATTAAAAAATACGGAAAATTGGCGCCTAATACCGGCGGCGCGACATTGTTTTTAGTCGCGACCATGTCTGTCACGTGCGCGTGCCTGCGTGCGTGCGTGCATGCGCCCGTGCGCGGTGCTCAACCTCGCTTGTTTAACTTGCTATTTGCTTGTCAGGTCACGCACCTCGCTTGGCCGCGCGGTGGGGCCGGGAGCCTTGGGCCAACAGCGCGAGCAGCGGCAGGAGGAGGCGCAGCGAGGGCCGCATGCTGCCGATCAGCGCGGGCCCGCCATCTCGCGCGCGATATCGACCGGGCGCCGGTCGCCGCGCGAGCCGCGACTGAGCGCCCGCCCCGCCCGCGCTGCCGCCCTGCGCGCGCACCGCCCGGCTCGACGTGTCGTCGAGGGGCAGCGACGGAGGCAACGCCCCGTATGAATTAAAGGAGACTTACGTCCGATAAATGTTTTAGATCGTATAGTTAATCTAGCTTTAGCGTTTTATCAATTTGTTGCAGATATGTGCATGATTCAATTAATTTAGATAATAAATAATCTTCTATATTACCATTAATAAATTTCTGTATAGTGAACATTTTTTTAAAGAATTACATTTTTACCTGCTACTAACTTTATTTTTAGAAAAGGACGTTTTAGTAATTTTTATTTAACCCTATGCGCCCATGAATTTTTCTTACATATCCGTTTAACCATTTCTTAAATGAAGGGAGATAATATACTTTGGCCATTTTTACCTTAAACAAAATTAATAAGTTCACAAATATTGAATATATTTAGCGTTAATTTTTTAGATATTCATTATTAACAATTAAATGAAACTAAGTGATGTAGTGTTATTTCTACTTTCTTTGAGTTCTTTACCACGACTTAGGTTTCGTTGTATTACAACATCTTCAGGTGGGCTATTAGCAAAAATAGCCAAAATCTTTGCTAATAGCCTATCTGAAGATGTTATAATACAACGAAACCTAGGTCGTGGTAAAGAAATTAAAGAAAGTAGAAATAATACTACATCACGTAGTTTCATTTAATTATTTAATTTTTAATAAGTTCACCTAAATTGTATGATACTAAATTTTTCTTAATAAAACCTCATATTTTATGACCGTACAATTTGTAAAATTGGTGTATATTTATAAACATATTTGATACTTTTGCGTGTATTTATATATACTAGTGGTCGCCCAGTGGTCGAAATTCGAGCATAATAAATTTAAATTATAAGTTATTTAATAAAAATTATTAAAATATAATGCTCAAACATTATTAAGGTTCTATTGTCAAAGACTTTATACTACTATAACCACAGATTTCGCCAACGCTGTTATTTTCCTATTTAAAAAAAATAAAATATATGGAATTTAAAAAGGAGAAAAATAAAGAATACATATTTAAAAAAAAATTTATTGAAACAGAACATGCTGTAAGACGATGCGAAATAAAAAAATTATGTGGTAAAAAATGCTCTCCATTGAATAGCATTTTTTATCGCATATTGCGATAATATAATTAACGATTTAAAACTTCTCTGAAAACAATGTTTTTTGTAAAAACTCTTTTATCGTTTGCTAAACGTCCTTGACCGTTATATTCGGAAATATAAAACCTTAAACCATCGAATGATGATCTACTTGCTGCGACATACAATTGCCCATGTGTGAAAACTGGCCGATTCAATAAAATTCCAACCTTTTGGAATGTTTGTCCTTGAAACTTATTTATTGTCATCCCAAATGCAGGTATTATAGGAAATTGTGTTCTTTGAAAGTTAAACGGTAAAATAGTTCCAGAGTACGTTAAATTTATACGTGGAATCAAAATTCTCTTACTGCGTGCGGTCCCAGTTAAAACTTCGCAATCTATTGAATTTCGATGCATAAATTTGATGCGCATGCTTGTTCCACTGACTAATGCGTCCTTAGTATTTAAATTCCTGATCAATAAAACTATGCAATTAACTTTCAATACTAACTTATGCGGTGGTAAACCACTAATAGACAAATAATTTAAAAAGTCTACCGGATAGTTATTGATGTCATTGTCATTATCACAAATTATTTTATCACAGCTACGATATGTTCGCTGTTCACCAGGAATCTGATTAAGTATATCAGTATTAATCAAAGTGCAATCGTCATTTGTAGGTGCTAAAATAACAGAGTTCAATATATTTTCTGAGAGCATGTTATTGGAAATATTTCCATACACCTCATCAATAATATTGTTTTTATCTCCTATTAATTGATGAGGTATTTCAATAACATTTTTACCAAACTGAGGGAATTATGGGGCCTCATCATCACCAATTTTTTTCAAAAATTCTACAAATTCTATTTCATTTGCTAAAGACATTCGAGTAAACATTTCGAGTAAATGTAACTTTATGAAAATTAGGTAATTCATGGCAACTTGTAACACAATTTTCAATTAAAGTTCCAGGTGATCCATGTGCGATTACTGGTAAGATTTGCCAAAAATCACCGCACAGAAGTATATTTTTTCCTCAAAATACTCTATGTTTATCGTTTTCATCACATAGATCACGCAATAATCTATCTATGATTTTCAATACTTGCGAAGGACATATAGAAACTTCATGAATAATTATCAATGATGATGAATTTATGAAACTACCGTAGCTACTATTTGCAGTAATATTTGATACAGAATTTTCTAAAATGGGTATGGGCAATTTAAATACATTGTGTAAAGTCCTACCTCTAAGTAATAAAGTTGAAGCTATGCCACTGAACGCAGTTGGAATAAAACGAAGATTAAGCGAATTTAATTTGTGAATTAATGCTGTTTGAGTGAATGTTTTTCCACAACCAGCGTGAGCGGTTAAACAAAAAACATTGGATCCAGTATTATGATACAAAATGTCACGAATAACTTGATCAATGAGATTACGCTGTTCAATATTTGCACTTTCATAATACACACAAAACAGCATCTCTTGTTCTATTATATCAATAGTATTTTCTTCTTCTATTCTCTGCGAGTATGTGGGAACTGGTAAACCAAGAATTTGACAGGACAAATTATGGACATTCAAAACATCATAAATTCCTAATAGAGCTCTATTAAAGGATACTTCTTCGTTGTGAAGTCTTAGAAAATCTTCACTAAGATATACTTCAAATTCATTCCATAACGCTAATGCATTGGCTGGCACATTTATTGCACAAATGTATCCAAATGAATTCCACATTTGTTTTGGTGAATGTAATTCTTTTGATTCATTTAAACATTCCCACCGTTCATTATCATTTGAAGCTATTCCGCGAGCATGGCACGCTTCAACAAAAGAAGGGTATACAAATTCATTGTATGTTCTAACATACTCGAATGATTTCGGACCACAGACACGTAATAAAAGCAATCGTAAGTGAAAAAGTTCGATATCTTTTGGTGACACTACATATATCCTTATAATGATTTTATCACCTCCACGGCTTCTCTTCTTCCATGTATTTCGGGAATCTTCCCACACATAATGCATAGGAATTTCAGTATATTTATACTCTCGTGCTGATAGATCTGATCGATTCAACTCAGAAAATGCTAATAATTTTGTTTGTCTTTCATTATCAATTACTTGACATTCTTGCCCTTCTCGGAAGTATACATTTTGTGGCCGCGGTAAATGAATATCAAGTCTGATTATAGTATGTGATTGAAAATGCATTGGTAATTCATAGATGCGCCATATGGTTTCTGTTGACCCGACATAACGACCAATTAAAAAATTGGTAACTTCATTAATTTCTATATTTTGACCTTGTTAATTTCCACCAGACTCTAGTTCAACAGATGCACTGTTATAGCCTTTATACACATATTTATAAATGTATTTGACACTTTTGACTGTAGTACATACTTCAACATTTATATGGCAATTAAATTTAGCAAGTAAATATGGATTGTATGGTACGACATACCGATTGTCAAGGCAACTACCACGAACTTTTGCATTAATACCATTATCACGTCTTCTGTATAATGGATACCCATTTAACGATTCCCATGTAGTTTCATTAAATCGTTTTGGATACTCTTTTATACATTTTCCATCTCTCATACATACAGAATTAGGATTAAGTACTCCGCATGGACCATGCATCATATGTTTTACAACATATTTATGTAATGTTGGATGTGTTTCAATGTGAGGAATCTCCGCAGATACAACTTTATCAATATCTATAGCATTAACAATTTTATCTTGCTCATTTAAAGTAAGTAAAATGGGAGCATGAGGCAATCCTCTTTTTTGAAACTCAATTGTACAAATGAGTGCTTCAACTTTACCAAAGATATTATTTTGTATAAGGCCCTCTATTAATGCTTTCAACTTTGACTTGAATACACGCACAATAATATCAGGTCTAAAATTAGCAGCTTCACCTACACCAATGTTGTTACTATTCTGGCCAACTTGGATTGCAAGTCATTGTAATAAATAAAGAAGGCTTTTCGAAATGTTTTATAAATGATACTGCATCTAAATAATTCTGATACATATTTCTTGGAGATCCATTGAATGAAGATGGTAAAATTATTCTACGGCCAAAATTACTGGCATTGATGTTCAATTCTATGTAGTCTGTTAAATTGTCGTAAACTTCAGATCTAAGAATTGTTTGATTTTGGCGAATGCAATGTAATATTGAGCCCTCTATTCTCACATACATATCAACTATCCACTGCAGAAATATTTTTTTGTGAATGGTGCTACATCTTCTCTAATCGCAAGTCAATAGACTGCATACTGAAGCATGGCTAATTTTTTTCTGGGTGCTCTTGAATTAGATATAGTTGGTACGTTATGAGGAATATTGATATGCCACCCAGTATCACCATTTGGAAAAAGTAATGGCACATCCATTGGTCTCAATGGATGAAATGGCACTCAAGGTTCTAATGATGAATTTAAAATTGAGATATTTTTGATGATACTATTAACTTTTGAAAATGAAATCATATTTCGTTCAAAGGTGGCTCACCATCAACTGTACTAAATATTACTGCTACATCAGTTTGAACTGCATCATTGAAATGGTGTTGATTTAAATCATGATTTACTTTAATGAGCATACAACTTTATTTTTTTTTATTTTCAATTCTGTGACAATGATGTTTCATTGCAATGAATGACTGAACCAAAGGATTGCTGCGTTCCAATTCAAGAGATATTTTGCGTATTATATTGTTATGGCATGTTTGATTAAAATGTTGTTGTATCTATGATTGATAATATATAATTGATAGTGTCGACATCATAAAAATCGAATTGCGCACAACATGGTGAGCGACCATATGCCGCATTCATTGAACCTGATCTGTGATAAAAACATCATGTTTTTGAAATGATACACTCCACTTGTAACTGCCCCGCAAATTTTAGCTTCTGAGCTAATCATAGCAAATGATGAATTATATTTGGGAATGTTTTCAAAATAATTTGTTTCCTTACTTTTGATTGAAGGTTCATTTGAAATAAGTCCATAATACAATGATTTAAAATATTCATTTTGACTTAAGGGCGGTAATATTGCTTTACCCTTATGACAACATTAAGTGAATTCAGTCCTGTCACTTAAAGTCACTTCATATTCAAAACGTTTCGCATTGCAAAACCTGCATTGTAAATCCATTAATCCACAATTATAACTATGAAAAAGTCTCGGAATTACATTTAGTGCACATTTATATGTATCTCTAAAAATTACTTCTTCATTTGTAAACTATTAATATTATTTAAATTTGCGTTTGGTCTATTAATATGTGTATGCGAAACAAACTATGAATATGACATTATCATAATTATGATTATTTTTGAAATTCAGTAAGACTATGGACAAATAATATTAATCTGAGTTTGACCATAGAATTCAACCATAAACAAAATAGTACATATGTGTGTGTATATATGTGCGTGTGTCAAACGCATGTATTTATAATAAAAATCTATATATCTCTTTCTATATAAAAATATTAGCTTTCAGTACTCTTCTCCATATAAACTTTAACTGGGCCAAATTTCATACGCCTCCGGACACATAATTTTCGTAAAAAGGAATATAAAGGTTTTGCTTCGCATATTAATATTTTGGTCATTGTTAACCTTTAAATTATGGTTATTATTAACCTTTAGAAAATTTAATAATATTTTATTAAATCGTAATAAATCTAATTTCAGATAAAAGATCAAATTGTTTACTACTATATGTGGGAAAATAACAAAGTTAAAGCACAATAACTTAGAAACTGTCCGGCAGATAAACTATGGAAAGCCAGCGGAAAAATAAAATTATGGACAACTCATATGTCAATATGTGTGTATATGCATGTGTGTGTGTGTGTGTCAAAGGCATGGTAGTATGTGTAATATTTTTTTTATTAATTTAATGTGTTTCTAATGCATTATTATATTAAAATTTTAGCTTTCCCTACTCCTCCATACAAACTTAACTGTGCCAAATTTCATACTCCCCCGTCCGCGTAATTTTCGGAAAAGAGGTACAACGTTTTTGCTTCAAGTATTAATATTATGATTATTATTAATAATGTTACATTAAATGATAACAACTGTAATTCTAGATAAAAGATCAGATTTTTTACTATTATATATGAGAAAATAACAAAGTTGAAGCCCAATAACTTGCGAACTGTCTGGCAGATAAACTACAATGGAAAGCCAGCGGAAAAATAAAACTATAGACTACTCATATGTCAATTGTATGTATATATATATGTGTGTGTAAAATGCATGGTAGTGTGTGTAATGTTTTATTTATTGATTTAATGTACTTTATAAGCATTATTATTGAAAAATATTCTCCTACATATAAACTATAAGTATGCCAAATTTCATACACCTCCGTCCTCGCTATTTTCGTAAAAAGGGGTCCAAAGTTTTTGCTTCACGTATTAATATATAGATTTTTTTATCTTTTACTTTATTTACCAGATTATCGTATCCGTATTATAAAAAAATATTTAATATATGGAATTCTTAAGTGATTCAAAAGGTTATACGGGAATATCATAAGCGCATTATGTCCAGATAGATATATTATTATATTTTTATTAATTAAAACAAAATGAAGAACTATTTTCATGAAAAAATACACGTCAAAAAACTTTGATTAAATAACTTAACTGTACCCGTATAAAGTCGAGACGGATAGGTTTAATCTAATGACTGTCCTGTATACTTTATAATTTGCTTCAGTAATTGAACAAATTAATAGGCGATTTAAATAAAAGGTTTTCGAATGCATTTTGATGACGTTCGGTAAGATACATTCGTGCACATAGAGGGAGAAAGGGGACAAACAACGGATATGCTTCACGTGGGAATATTACAAAAACGTCATGCTGCGATATATTATTATATTTCTGTTAAAGTGAAATAAAGTGCAGGACTGCCTTAACCAACGAAAAAGTAAATGCCAAAACACCGTAGTCAAATAATTTAACTACGTCTATGAGAAGTCGGGGCGGTCAGTAGTGGTTTCTAAATTATTTTTGTTTGTTTCATACAAACAATTAATTTAAAATATAAAATTACACACGTATATATATATATATATATATATATATATATATACATAAATTTTGACTATAAGTTGAAGGTTCCAAAATATATAAAATTAAAAAGTAGTTTGTTAGCATAAACTGAATTATATTTACGAGATGATCTATTTAAAAACCATAATACTATGGCAAATAGTACAGTAGCAAATACTAAAATACAGATGTCATTATCTAGACGTATACCAATGTCATCATCAAAAAGTAAGAATCTAAATCTCTAAATATCAACGTCACCATCGTGAAATAAGTCTGTGATTTTCCTGAGATAGATTTATTACACTTTGAATAAAATTGTAACGAAAAATCGAATTAATTTTTGAAAAATTTATTTTAATTTTCTTTAAACTATGGATTTTTCATTATTATCGGGGTTAAAAAACATGGATACCGTAATAATTTCCACTTTCTGTAATCGGCCATCAAAGACACATCATTTAAAATGCTCTTTGAATTAATAATATTTTTTGGATTTCATATTTTTCATAAATGTTTGTCTGCATGATTTTTTAAACAAAACTTATCATAAACATACATTCAGCTTTACTAAGCTTACCTAACTACATAACGGCTTACTAAATTTTTAAACAAGAGACCAAGTATTCCAAAAACCAATGGATATGTTAGAGATAGTATTAAAAAAACTTAATCTTTGACCGCGTTTCATAATTCGTTTTATGTATGTAACTTTTCTTTCGTCCATATTTTTCGCTCCTTTCATTTTGTAAATTTATTAATTTTCTTTATCTTATGCTAAGACCCAGTTCATGTCATACATTCTGTCACATAATCTTTTGTATTTTTACGCTTTGTTTTGTAACACGCATTACGTTTTCTCATGTACCTTTACACTCATATTCCATTATATTTCCTGTCGTTCGTTTTCGTTTCCTTCTGACATATTCTATCGTTTAGTATAATACTAAAGGATATATTATATTCAGTATTCTTATTGTGAGGTTTCAACGCTTCTTAAGCCTTTTAACGTTTTTACCGGTGTTTATATTAATAATATTTAGCTCCATTTAAACTTTAACGATATTGAATGAATATCTATTTTTCTTTTCTGTTTTCATCTAGTCACGAGCTTTCAATTATCTTAAAATAAATTAATCAATAATTTCCAATTTGATTGTTTTTAGACGCTAATTATGTTACTTTTAGTATAATTTTTGTTTTAGTGTAATTTTTATCAAATGTATTTCTAATGTCCTTTTGATTTATCTTATCCATTTACATTAACAATATTCGTCGAATCTTCAATTTTTCGTGCCATTCTTATTAATCTTTTATCATTTTCCTTACTTTACTATGTTTTCGAAAATATTTAGTGACGTTTCGGCTACCATACTCGTTATTTAATTTTTCTCTAAACTTCCAAATAAGCAATAGAATGTTTTTTTAACATTGAAAACATTTATGGGGACGTTAGACCTTCCGGTTTCATAAAACAAAATAAAATAAAAAAGTACGTAATGATATATTCATCTTTACTTCATCGCTACTCTAAGTGAATAATAGCAGCCGTAATACACTGAACTTAACTCGTAGGTATTGGGATTGAATCTTTAAATTCATCTTTTTTCTTTTTTCATATTGAAATAAAATAAATAAATCCATAATTCCAATTTCCAATGATAAACGGACGTATAAAATTCATAATTATTTTCTTTAAATTTATTAAATAAGTAGGTAGGAAGGATTGATAAATATTTCAAAGTATAGATAAGTACTCAGGTCATTTCAATCTCATTTTATGTCGTAAACTATAAAAGCAAAAAACTATTTGTATCATAACATTTCCAAAGTTAACTATAGTATTACAGCGACCGCAGTTTTTCACTCGATATCTAAACCACGTGGCTGTTTAGTATACAAGTACAAGACGGAAACAAAACTAGTAGATATCAATAAATTATCCAAAATGTTTCATGTGAAGTAAATTTATTAACCCAATTAGTGGGCTTATTAAAATATAAACAAAGTGACAAAAACTATAGAATTTTCCTGCATGGTTTAATATGAGTGCCTAAAAAACCTACTTGCAAAAACAAAGTCGATTTTTCCTTCTGATCTTCTATTTGACTATTCGCATGTATTTCTAACATTTAAAGAGTTTAAATTTTCACAGATTAAATCTGCAAGTCCTAGCTTATAAACAGTTACCAGTTTATATTTTTAATCGCTTGAGGTATTTGTACTCGTTGGAACTAGAATTAAAAAAATATATCAGAATTGTGTTATGGTAGGGTTACTTAAGCGCAATAAGAAAAATGATAATATAATTAGATAATAAAACTTAATCAAATCAACTTGAATATTAATTATTTTCCGTACCAGTAACACATCACAACATCTTGCTATATAAACATGTAAAATAATGGACATATATTAACAGCTAATGGAACGTGATATAAAACCTTTACATTTAAGTTTGGATCTTTGGTTCTACTTAATCATGAACCTATGAACTTTCTTACATCGCTCTTTTTGTGGCATTTATCATACAAATTATTTTTTTTCTCTGGTTTTCTTGATTTCTATTGAAAATATTTACTTTCATCAAAATGATGAAAGTGTTGCATTAGCATGCGAAAGCGGTGTCGATGAAAGTAAGGGAAGAAGTGTCTTATCAAAGAAAATTTCAGCGGATATGTGCGAATCGCATCGAAACATGTGGATATGTATGTAAGTACCTATAAATGTGCATTTTTAAAGACCTGTGAAACCTGGATGTAGCATTCGATTGATTATGGACTTTTCTATGTGATATTTCATATCTATCAGCGGACAAAACAAAGCAGTATGCTTTTGAGCTCACAAATCCATTTCGCCCTTAAACTACATCAACTAAAAATTTAAACTAATGTCATATAAAAACTAGAAAAAAATTAATTGGATTCGAACTTGGAAAATTGCGGATTATTAATATTTGTCCATAAATTGTCTAAACTATAACCTATCGTTTTTAATTATAATCGGGAAAGAATTTCTGAAGATGAAGGCAATGGAGCGTATTTTTGCTTATGTGCTAGAAAGTTACTAGCAGGTTATGAGCGTGCAGTATGGAAAAATGACTGTTGTGTCATGGCCGTTACTATGATTATGTTGTTTTACAGTTCTAGAGGTTTTTCTTTTCTTTTTATAATTTGAATAAATCAATTTGTCTTGATGCAAAGTCGCCCAACCATATTTGTGACAAAATACAAGATTAGATGATTTTGTATATAATTGTAATCTTATCGTACTTTCATTAACGTAATTCATGCATTTCCTCATTATTATGAAAGTTTTGTCTGGTTTTATTCCATATTGCTTATTTATTATGACCGTTGTGTCATTAATTTTCCATTTTTGTAAATTTTGGACTGTTCCGCCTAGTGCAAATAGCACGAGGAATTCTTAAAATTTTATGATCGATGACACACTGCATTTACATAGCACATTTTTATGCTTTGATTTTTATGGTCGATTGGGAAAATTAAAACACGTCCGCGGGATTTCGTGGCTGTAAGGATTACATCCAATTTCAGACCTTTCTTTTTCAAAATAATTAATAAACAAATGTGTAACTGATAGTTTTAATTGTCGATTCATTCTCATTCAGACTATTTCTGACCTCACTAGAGATACTTTTTAGGGTATTAAAATAAATCTTTTTCACTTACTTTTTTTGCATGATTGATGTTATTGATTTTAATTTCAAACATTTTGCCCAAATATGGTTTTTTATCCATGCTCGTACCTATTTTTCTTCTTTTGAAAGCTTTTTCTTAAAGGCGTTTTCACGATATTTCAATGATTACTTATTAACTTCTAAATCAATATAATTCATTGTTTTACGGAATAGTCGATAACATAAACATTCTAATTATTTAGAAAAATTAAGTTGTTAAGAGGCACGACGTGGAAACGGATCTGGTAACCATGACAACGGTCGGGCCGACATAAACAGCCAATGCCGCTGAACGATACCGCGAGCAACTCAAAATGGGAGCCCCTTGTTTGTTTTCCTCTCCCGTTCGCAGGCTTTTCATTGGCCGGGGAGCGTGTGACGTAAGCGTCAGTTCAAAGGCTCTACCTGCGACGCGCCACAACTTATTTCGTGTAATAATAAAGTAATGTTTTCTCAAGTGAATATTTATTTTTCTCACTAACAAAACACAGCCAGAAATCAAATTGCGAGGGTCGCGGTACGCGCCGCTGCTTGTTACCTCCATATCGTGCCTATGAGGTGTGCGTGAGGATGCAGTAAATCGCTGATTATTATAAATTCGATTATTTATAGGTTTTAAAAGTAAAAAAAAATTGTTTGGTATATCATTAACTATGAAAATATTGGACAGTCTTATTAAACCAGATGTTATTGCGTTCTTCATGTAATATTTTTCGTGTCAAAAAAGGAGTGTATTAAAATAATTTCCATGACTATTTAGGGTCACTGACCAGAGAGGCGACGCCCACTTAGGCATATTTTCAATGTAATTTTTTGAAAATCTTTAAAGACAAATGTTATTATTTACACAATAATTTTTTGTTATTATTTGTACAATAATAATTTAAAAATTGTATTAAAAGTTATTTAATGATTAATTTTGAAATGATTACTATTTGCAACCGTGGTCGAAATCAGCTGCTAGTGCCGACTGCATTCAAAAATATTAAATAAATATTATCTGTGTAACACAGAGATATTTAAAATATTCTAAGTAAGATATTTTGTTGAATGGTAAAAATTGTATAGCGATGGACGGTATGTCAATCTAATCATGGCTATAAAAAACTAACAGGTTAGTGTAAATAAGATAGAGAACTCATAATTTTCCATAAATTAGTTACGTAAAACTGTTTTATCGTGATATAAAAGGTACTATAAAGGACTGTGCTTAAACTATTCATCCGTCCACCAATAAATCCGGAGATTCGTAATAAATGGAGATCCCACTAGTTATTCAGAAAAAATATAAACTTAAGTTTTTAAATATCATTTCAATGTAAGCAAAAAAATATATGTAATCAATGCACAGCCATATAAACATATCTTATATGAACATCTTAATATCAAATCGTAGCATCGTTACTTTATCGCCGCATCGTAGCATCCACGAATCAATACACAGGCATTTTAAAACAAGTCGTAGCATTGAACTATACAACAACTATTTGAATGTACTATGAGGATATTCATAAGTACCAAAAATATTTACGAAAAAATTATAGTAAGACTTAATGACATCTATTTTTGTCCATTAAAATTTTAGCGAAATATTTTTCTAATGTTTATGTAGAAAATGATCATTTCTGAATATAAAATAAGTGAATGTGGAAATTCTTTTAGAAACTATAAAAAGATTTGGAACTTAAGAGAAAAACTTTCGCGTGAGCCAGGAAACAAAACAATATTAATAACAACAAAAAGGAAAATTTTTGATAATAGATTAGTTTTAGAAATAACAACTATCAAAAACTTGACTATTATAGCTGCTACAAAAATAGCTTGCTATTTATGTTTTTCTGTACGTAAAATAGTTTACTATAACTTTAAACGTTTTATTACGACTTCATTTTACCATAACAAAAAAGGTTGTATGTAATTTCAAAAATGTTAAAAGAATTTTATAAAAGTCCAGCATCGTATACAATTGAACGAAAGAAGACTACCAAAACAGCCGAGCCTTAAAACTCAATTAAAAGTTTATCATCATTCTGTTTAGTTATTTTATCTCAAAAAGTGATGGAGCAACGTTAAATGTGTTTCAAACTTTTCTACCGCATCTTAAGAGAACATTTCATTAACTCAAGTGCAAATTCGTCGTTTACGTGGGCGAAAACAGGCTACAGCCGGTTTGACGTTTTGCGTAATAGTAACGTTATGCAAATGTGGCAGTCATAATACGACTGTCATTCACATTATTTGTTAAAGTTTACTTGACGTGATAAATATTCGATAGGTTGAAGATGATTTATATTTTTTGCGCAAGTTTTATGTTAATTATCTTATATGAATTTTATGATAATTATGGGAAACTTTCTATTGGGCTATACATGTGATGTTTTATTCAAGATATTTTTATTTATTGCCCTTCATTATCGAATTGTTTCTCAACTAACTGTTTAATATCACTACGTTCAGAAAAATCAAAAGAATAGAGGTTTACAAATAAGAAAGGCATAAAAACTCTGATTAGGACATAATGAACACAAAAATTATATATTATTAAGTTATTGAGTCGACAGGGGACTAGTACTCTCTTTTAACTATGAAGTCACGAATAAACTAGAAGTGGCAAACCGATAGATATAAAGCAATGTTTGCAATGCTATGTTAAACACGCGGACAATTGGAGATCGCGAGCTGATGTTGGTACATCCATGTAGAATATGAAATAGTGGGTATATTTGCGTAAGGAACATGAAATATATTGGTACATTTATGTGGAATACGGTTAGCTAAGTATAAAAAATGGTACAAATTCTAACACTGAATAACGGTCAACGTAATCTATTAACATTTTGAATAAATTCAGATATAGATGCAAGCGAAGTATGCATGTGGAGATAATGAAGATATTTTTGAAAATAGAGAAATCGAATGAAATGTTTTTATATTTTCTGTAATCCGGGGAAGTTAGTTTAAGGAAGTATATAAAGAATACATTTTCAATTTGCTGCCTAAGAGAGTATTGTAGAAAGTCAAAATTCAGGTTATGGTGTTCTTGGGAATACATAAGTCCTAATTGCAATCTTACAAGTGTCGATAATTTCTCAGTCATGTTTGTAGAAATATAAGTGTGGCATCACTCTCGTTGTGAATACCACTCATTTAATATTTCATGAAAAACTTGATTGAAATAAATATGTCAGATTTCAGTAAAAAATTCAAACGCAAATTTTACATTACGAAGAACGCTAACCCTAAAAGATGGATGGAGATTTATGAAATAGATTTTTTGGTCTTTGGCGGTTTACTGAAAGACAGGCATATAAGTAAAAAAGAGTCACCATTATTGGAAACATAAATGAATTACCTTACAAAGCCACCATAAACATCACTTCAAACAAAAGTAGACCAACATGCCACATTTAAATGCCAAAAACAAGTGCAACGTCATGGCTATGTGATTATTTGCTTTGTTAGGAAGAGTAGTTATTTAATTTTCAATATCTTTGAGAACACTTTGTCACCATCTACTAATAACAATTTCGTCTCGATACGTGAGGCATTGAATGATATTCAATTACTTTCGAAATAATTTTAATTATAGTATAGTAATTCGCTATTAGGCAATGATATTTACAAGTTTTAATTATTCTTACCGTATTTCCGTAAATATAATGCATAAGCAAAAAACCTCTTATTTGAACACTAACAATATGGTTTTATTTTCATGAGGAAATTTTGTCCGCGGTGGTGACATTTGCATATCGACTATTAAACTGAGTTGATGTAAAAACTAATCCCTCAGATTTGTAACCTAATGATATATACCTATGTCACGGTTGTTCCCTATTTTATTAGTTCATTAGATTATAATACATCGCTGAATATGAACTTTTAAATAAATTTCGGGTCTTGAAATCGATATCTAATAAACAATTAACAGAGGACCTTGAAATCGATCTGTAAGCCCCGTAAGGGGTGAACCAACGAAATGTCGGTGATAGAAAGGGTTATTACAAATATGAAAAAATACATTTTATTATACTAGGCCTAATAATTTCAGAGATATCATTTTTAAAATTATTGTTTCTGCCATTGCTAATTCGTTTGACTCCTAGATATTTTTGAAATAAAGTTTTTCACAAGATTGCCATACATTTATTTACGCCAGCATTGTTCAAAGATAGCTTTTATGTTTTGTAATTGAAAAAATAATAAAATTGCCAATAATAAATAATGACTAATATTTTAATTAGGAAGACAAAATGGTAATTATACTTAATAAATTGTTTATTCATTCGCAACAAGAAAAATTGAAAAATCATATCTTTAAAACTATTAGGCCTAAGACAATAAAATTTATTGTTTCGTATATGTAATAATATCCTCTATCGTCGATATTTCGTTGGTTCACTCCTTATGAGACACCTGTGTAGTTAAAATAATGAGTCGGCAATGGACTGCCAAAATACTGCTCTGTCTGAAGAGTCTTAGTTTTTTTTATAAAGAAGTGATATCTTATTCAAACTAACTAAACTCACTGCTTAATGCTGATATCTTCAGCAAAAATAGAAAGAATATTTTTTTACAAATAAGAAAAACAATCATGAGAATATAACGAATACAAAAACCTGACATATATGACTGATAAAAATCGTGATATATTGTAATACCACTGTAAGAATTATGAAGGGTTGGTCGAAAAAAAATTTTCAAAGTAAAATTTTATTTAACCTGAACAAACCAAACAAACCAAACAATTATAATTATTTATTCAGGTAAAAGTCACACCATATATGGATTTATATGCATTACTTATATTATAATCAAATTTCAGCCGAAAAGACTTAAATCCTGCTTATTTTCATTTATTATCTCAGGAAAATTTAAAAAAAAATACAAATTAGCCCCTAAAAACTAAGTAGTGAATATAGAAGAAGATTATATTGATATTCCATGCTCTAAAACTTTAATACTACTAATTTAGATTATTTTATTACATTCCCTTATTATTCCAGAAAATGATGTTATAAAGTACATGGTGCTCCCTTACAAATTTAATGAAACAGAAATAGAACGATAAAAAGCTGCAGTTGTAATTACCCTCCTATAGTTGTAACTACATTTGTAATTACCCTACAAGAAATTTCATAACTTCTTTAAAAAGTTTACTTCCTTCGAAGAGCATATTTGTACTTTACTTAAATATTTACAATCGATTACATCAATCGTCACGCATAAATATGAATAGCAGACTATTTTTCCTTCCTCAATTATTTATTTTATGACAAATTTTAAAAGAACATCATTTCTTCCAATTTACGACTTTTCATTGCTACTGACACCGTTTGTCGTATTCCATTCTGAAGTGTAAAACTATAGCATTACCTTCAAAATATTTAATAATCTTATAAGAATATTTAGCATTAAGTCTACTAATTTTTATGGTAATTTTTTTACCAAGTTATTTCGAATAAAATGGCCGACGTCTCGTAATGCGATATTAAACACGCATACAAAAATATTCTTCCAGAAAAACCACGGTCAACTTCACGGTACGAGTTCATTCACCCTTTGCAAAGGGGAGATAAGAAAAAAAATTACCAGCTACAGGTCCCATATTCGAACTTAAAACCGGTAGCTGAGAATATATGATATCCAGTGCCACGGCGCAAATGCTGCTTCCTCGAAATGCGGACGCGGAAGTCAAAGGAAATTTTTTATTTTGGGAAATATCTGTCACTACTTCAAAGGGAAATAAAAATGTATGTTTAAGTAAACTTCAACAAACTCTTTGAGATATGCGAGTGTCTGTTGCCGGAAGCAGTTATAGATTTCATATTAACGCCTGCCTAAAATTTGTTCATTATATCATGTACCCCGGCAATGTTTAATTAAGCGCAAGTTAATTACACCGCAACAAATTTTTCACTAAGTCTGATATCTCTCTTCTCTAAAGTCTCCCCATAATTATTATTTGAATTTAAATTTTTGTATTTAAAGATTGAAAAATGCTAAGTGTCGTAAATAAAGTAAAGCGCTGAAAGGCGCGCTACGCCCTAATTAGGGTTGCCATATATAAAACAGCTTTCTCCGGGACATTTCTATCACAGGATGCATATATAAAATTTTCGGGCACAGTAGTACAAAAATAAAACATAATTGAAATAATATTACATATTACCATATATTTAAACTGTGCTGTCAAAATGAACATATTATAATTAATGGTAGTTTGAGAAAAAAATTAGTTTGACCGAAAAAGTGTTTGTTTGAACCCCACAAAACACCCAGAGCGATAAAAATAAATAAAAAAGTTGTTTTGTACTAATAATAGGTAAACTTTTTCACAAAAATTATTTATTCTCTAAATAATAAATCCACACAAAGTTAGTCGTTACGTTAATAATACCTATCAAAATAACTAAAGGCTAATACTAATGTTTGGCAAAAGAATTTGCATAGATTTACACCTGTTTTGATAATTAATTTTATCTAATTGCAATTGGGAAATCAAGTTTTGGAGTTTGAAAATGTTAATTATTTACTATTTTCTTCTTTTGATTTAGTTATTTTAGTTGATTTGTTACTTCGCCATTGATTTGATTTGGAAATTATGCCTTTTTATAGAAAATAAATAGAACACAAACCAGCACCTAGTAAAACGTACTGGCAATATGACGTTTCCCTATATCGTAGCTTTTTGTTTTTGTTGGCTATGCTCCTATCTCTGCTATGAAACGTCATCGTGCTAACAATGATGTCGTTAATTTACTTTAATTTAATTTATAAAGGATTACAGTTCATTGCCAAAGTGTTTATTTTCATCACCTAAACTAGATCCATAGCCTTTCAATTCCTGTCTTTTCATCGATCTAGCTAGTAAAACTGAAACGCGGGTAACAATTTTATAGATTCATAATAAAAATACTAATATATAAATACACCGAAAAAGTGTTTAAGAATTGCAGAATTTTCTTTATTTTTAGTACAAACTTTTATGTTCTTGGACACTTGACAGATTCTAGGACAATCCCGGAAATCCCGGACACTTTGTAATTCTGATATTAATGTAAGCCATTCCTCGTTATATTTTAAAATATAACGAGGCATTGTGAAAATCAAGATGAAGGGAACAAAGCTTTTCTCGTTCTTCTTCAAAAGAGTGTCTTGTGTTCTATCTATATTGAATATCATACATTATTTTGCATTATGAATTATTTTATCGCCATAGAATCCACATTCCCGAGTGATAATCACACATTTGATTCAGAAAGAACATATTTTCTCATTGTATAGTCTGATTTCATTTTATGTCAGGTATGATTTATTAATCTCCACTCTCTGGAATACGGATAGGTTCATAAAACTGCCTAGATTTTTTTAATATATCAAGCAATCCATAATAACAGTATTTGTTATATTTTAATAATCTAAATAAATAATTTATCTAAGTCCAAGCCAAGAATATTTATTACTTATTATTAGGAATTAATTATTAGAAATAATTTTTTTAACAATTAAAATTATAAATACGTACTGGAAGTAGTGAATAAATTTAGAAAATAAGGAAAATACTTTTCTTCGATAATTTTCGTTATTTCTGGTGTTTTTTACTTATGAATTAAAGTACAAGTGGAAAAAGAATTTTACATATCCAACAAACATCTTAATGTTAATGGAAATTTATTATAAAATACTAATGGTGCACAGTGCATACAAAAACCGTAAATAAACAACGTCTGTGTATGTGTATACATACGTGTATATGGTTTATGTCGCATGGTCTAGAGCGTAGGCTGTTATACCGATTCCAATAATTTCAAACGTTGAAATTTCGAGTACTTTTCACAGGAAAAGAAATTATCAAATTCAATTATCTTAAAACGTCTCAAAAATTTTCTTTGAAATTCCCTTATTGTTAGTGTTTCATAAACTGGATAGTATAAAATAAATGGTTTTTCCAGGAAAAATCTCTTTAATACTTCACTGAATTACAGAACTGGGCAATACATTATAAATTTAATTAAGTTGTCGCGTACAACTGGCATTTGCGAGTTTGAGATTTGAGAGTTTCGTACATTCTTCGACATATATAAATATTTACTATTAAACTAATCGTATTTACAACTATCAATCTTTCTATTAAACTACTCGTATTTACAACTATCAATATTATTTTTCACCATGTAAATTTATCTATTAGTATATCATTACCAGATTTAAAAATGTGGTGAATACCTCAAAAATGTTGGAATTTTAGTTTTCGGATATATATGGGAGGGGGCATTTTTATATTTTGTGGGCATTTTTAATAATATTTTTAAAATTACTTCACATAAAATTCTGCAAAGCATAGTTTTTGAATCCATATAACTTGCTTTTCTTTAATTAACTGTCCCATAGGATACAGGAAATGAATAAAAAATCATATCATTTATTTAAGCTCTTCAAAATTTCAATATGAATATTTTAAGGGTTTAAGTTTTGAGATATATAAGGGTAATCACGTTTTACTGTTATGCTAAATTTTAAGAACTATTTTGCTATTGAATATATTTGCCGTTAATTTTGTAGGAATTCATTATTCACAATTAAATGAAACTACGTGATGTAGCATTATTTATACTTTTTTTAAGTTCTTTACCACGACCTAGGTTTCGTTGTATTAAAACATCTTCAGATGGGCTATTAGCAAAGATACTGATGTCTTTTCTTTCGATCTTGATCTTGGCTAATAGCCCACCTGAAGATGTTGTAATACAACGAAACCTAGGTCGTGGTAAAGAATTTAAAGAAAATGGAAATAATACTACATCACGTAGTTTTAATTAATTGTGGACTATTTTACTACTTACACATATATTTATGATTTGTGACTTCCTCATAAAATTTAGAAAATGATATTCGCACATCCGTTTTACTAAGATATCATTGAATACGGATTTTCAAAAATATATTGAGATTCCATTTACCATTGGCACACTAGAAGAATTCTACATGTACTTAAACACATATAAATATTTGGGCGTGTTCTTATTTCACCTATTAAACAATTTAAAAGAACTAATATTTATTTTTTACCACGTTAATATATGCATTGCCTATAACATGTTTAGAATCATCACCATACATTTTTGAAATAATTTAGGTAATCTCTTAGTAACACGGTTTTTTTTCTTTATAATTTTAACTTTAGGGATTTCGATAATGAGTTAGGACACAACTTTTAGTGGATCTTTTTAGCAATACTCTTACACAAAATTCTAAAAAAAAATGGTTAAGTATCCTTATAACTCGCTCTTTTAAAATGATGTCCTACACAATATTTAAAATGTAAAAACAAATTAATATTTCATTTGCTTCCTTCAAAATTAAAATATTTTTGGGTGTTAAATATGTAGGTTATTGCTTTACCACTGTGCCAAATGTTAAGTTTTTTTATCAAAATACTTGGTAGACGACGACTGACGAGCGAATGTGTGAGCAATCTTATAATGGTTCCATTTTACCATGTTTTATAATCTCTCTTTCTTACCTGCTTGTCCGGTACAAATGGTGTTAAAAATTGCAAATGGTCTTAAGCTAACTTTCCATTAGCTGAGCTAAAGACTTGAAGCTTTAAGCATAGCTTAGAACTGGACTACAATGCAATACTCTTGTATGTCTGTTTGGCACAAAGAAGAATGCCCACCCTATTAACCTAACTTACGATTACGGTGAATTTCGCGTCACAATGAAATCTACGTCATTATGTTGGCTTTAGTGCATATTTTCAAATAAAAGAACAGTCATTTCTCTAATTGGGACTTCGGGAATACGTAGAAATAGGTTAACTAAGACATACAATAATAAAAAGAATTTAATAATTATTTAATTTTTTTTCATTTACCAAATTTGTAAAACGAACCAAAGAATTTAAATTAATTTCTCCTTGCCCCATAAATATTTATAACCCGATTATTTATAACCGCGTATCTATCGTCCTGGAAATTGGTGATTGTGAATTTTTAATAACCATGAAAATACTTGTAAGAGTTAAAACGAAAAACGTAAAAAAACGTGCCTTTTAGTTTAGTTTGCCTTCCATGACCCTAATAACCATTTTACCGCAAGTTAATAATAATTGAGGTTAATATCTGAACTACTTACAAATTATTATAGATATAGGTTTAAAACTTTAGAAAGTTGTCTCCTCAGACGGAAGAACGAGAACGACGAAATTACAAAGGTTCATTCTTTTACTTAAAGACCGAATAACATCGGAGTATTTGGTGACGAAGGAAGCACATTATTTCGTCCTCAGAATCTTACAATGCAGCGATTCATTTTTGCTAAATCTCTCACTATAGAGAACAGCATTATATATGCAAATAAAAACATAGACTATACATATATATTATGGTACGTATATCATTGGAATTAGACCACTGAATGTTTCGTTAAGCTAAATGGCCCCATCACAATGAGACTTGAACTTTGAAGATAGAGCTTCGAAGTTAAAAGCCTGAAAATAGGATGCATCTATGCGACATGTATGCAGCTAGATATTATCCAAAGTTAAGCAACTGTGTCGAAACACTGCTGGAAGTTTCAAAATTGATGTTCAAATCTAGTCAGTGCCGCAGACTTAAGCTTATTTATTACACGAGTTTTGAAACTATTAAGTACATCTATTCGATATATCGTTCTTTCCTATCTCCTTGTTCATTCTTCGCTTCTGTTATTTGTGCGTTTTGTTTACTTTCTCATATTATAATATATATGTTTTTAGGTGTACACTTTTAAATCTTTATTTTTTTATTCTTTATTTAGTGAAAACTTGTAGGTACATGAGGATGTCTTTGTTGCAAAAAATCAATTCTCGTGTTTATTATCTTCTTACTTTAAGAGGAAGTGATGAAGAATGATTTTATAATATTTTATTCTGTAATAGTACATTATTTGAAAATTTTTACATTAGTACATATTTTGAAATTATTTTGTAAACTAAGGGAATTTTTTTTTAATATTTAAAATACGTTTCCCGTAAAGCATAGATTTGCTTTTATGCTTTGTATTATTTTAGGATTTCGTAAGCAAACTAGATACTCTTATGTTTCGCCATGTCCGTATGTTTGTCCAGTTGAGTATAACATCTGTTTTAGTCGCAAATTATTATTACTATAAAGCTGGAATTTAGCATGATTACATATATATTAACGTCTAAAATATAAGGAAAAAGCGTTATTAAAAAAATGTTTAGGGGAACTCCATACATCTAAACTCGGAGTGACTATTTTAATTTGCTTACCCCATTGTGTAGGATATCGTTGTTGGGAAACTTACCAGAATTTAATAGGCTATATATATATATATATATATATATATATATATATATACATACACTAACTTTTCACACACGGCTTCGCTTGCATAAACGATTCGTTTTCTAAACTTCAGTCAAATTTTAAATAACTTCAAAAATGAGGTACAATAAATTCGACCCAAATGTATTTAATATTATTAAATATGTTAGTCTTTTAAGGCTTTTAAACAAATGCATAAAATTAAAAAAAAAATGAATATTTGTCTAAGTGTTTTTTCACGTATTTCTCAGAAACTACTAATTAGATTACAATTATTTATTTTTATCGGCTTAAGTATCTTTGAACTTTGAGGATAGTGAAAATTTTATAAAGATCGGGTTTGTAGTTTAAAATATAAAATAAAAAGTAGTTTTCTTTTTCATTAAATTACTACTTACTTGTGTCTCGTTAATACTATTTTATATTTCAATGTAATATTATTTTTTTATCAACAAACACTACAAACAGTGTCTACATAGTTTACGCAAATGAAGCAGTAGAGAGGAAGATAGAATTTACTACATCACTTCCTTGTGTACCACATTGGTGGTTGTACTGTCTGGTGCTAAAATCATGTGATAAGCAATCCTCCCTTAAGTTAAATCCTATCACATTTTATAACTGGCCCTAAAATATATTAATCGACGTTACGAAACGAATTCTAAGGGGAAATTGTATTCGCTCGAATTAAAAAACATAATGATCCCTATCATATAAGCAGTATTAGTGGTATTAGTGGTATAAAAACTGATCCCCCTCCCCGAGTACAGGGAGTAAAGACAGTAGCACGTAAAAATTTATGAAAGAAATATTTTTACCGTATAAACTTAGCTACCAATTTTCATTCGATTAGGGATTGAATCTCGTAAAATTCTTAAATAATTGTTACATTATTAGTATTGAAAATATTTATACTAAATTTTAAGTAACGATTATCTTAACAATTTTCTTCCCGTGTAACTGTAGCAACCACTTTTTACCCCCTTAGGGGCTGAATATCGGAATATGCTTAAATACTTGTTAAATTATTTGTATTGCAAAGCATTAATACAAATTTTTAAATATTGAATATATTTGGCATTAATTTTGTAGAAATTCATTATTCACAATTAAATGAAACTACGCGATGTAGTATTATTCCTACTTTTTTTCAAGTTCTTTACCACGACCTAGGTTACGTTCTATTACAACATCTTCAGATGGACTAGAAGCAAGAATCTTTGCCCACCTGAAGATGTGTGTGAGATGAATTGCATAAAATGTGTTATTAAACGATGCCTCCAATATAAAATCAACACACTCTCCAATTTTCAAATGTTTATCATTAGCGGTTTGGGCTGGGCGTTGACATTAATTTACACACACACACACACACATATATATATACATATATATATATATATATACATATATATATATATATATATATATATATATATATATATATATATATATATATATATGTAGGAATAAATATTATAATTTTAACTAACGCCAAAACGCTTCCATGCACATAGGCGCATATAAATATTTAAGATATATTTATAAACATTTATATCCTAAATATTTATATGTGTCTATGTGCATGGAACCGTTTTGGTGTTAGTTAAGCTTGTATTTAATAAGTTTATGTAGTTAAACCTTCACGAGACTCATCCACATATTTGCATGAAATATTTGAAATGTTGGAAATTGTTTTTGGAAAATGTTGGAATTTTTGCATGATTATGTAATCATTATTTCGGTACTTCTAGTTGACCTTAAAATTCAGCGTCTGGATAGTACATGTATTATAAATTGAAAAAAAAAATGTAGATCCGATATGGTCAGTTTTTACGTAATTAGCACGAATTTAGGATTATCGATTATCTAATTGGCATGAAATTATTAGCAGCATTAAAACTCCAGATTACGAACTCAGAAGTATGGATTCGAATCTTGGATTATTATTCGCTTTTTTTTCTATTCATTCATATATTTTTCTATTCATTCGGCCTATTCAGTCTACTGCTGAACATAAGACCCCAGTGCGCATATCAATGGAGGCTAGAGAGGCGGGTGAGTGATCGAAGTGCATAGCTATTCGTAATGCTACTGCCCGTTTCTTATTTATGATGTTTAGCTGTGCGACTACAAAATACTAATACTATTCCAATCCCGCTCAACGGGTGGCTTAAAATCGAACCGTAGTGGGGTCTAGGGTTTGATTACGCCACGCTACGTCACGCCCGTCAATGACCGTCCGCCTATGATTAATGCAACCCACGGTACCGAGCTTTATCAGATTGATATAAAACAAAAAATCCATCAATAACATTTTAGTCTTAAGCATCCCTTAGTAAATAAAACATCGTGGTGTCAACCGTTTGACTGCCAAGATCGAAGTGTGGTTTACAAATTTTGTTAGATTTACAAAATACATCGGTCCTTAAAATAAAATTAGCTTATTGGCTTAAAATCTTTTAACTATCGTAGTGGGGCGACTACTTGCGCCGTCTTCGGGATGCTAAGTCCTTTGCAATCCTTTTATTGCACCTAATGAACAGCAAAACTAGCGAAGGCAATAATGTAAGACAATACATGTTTATTTTTATTAACCATTTCTTTAAAAATACAGTTTATCAAGAGAGTTTTACAATATGTGGTTGTAAATTCGAAATATTTTAGAAAATGCAATTCCTAACATACCACCCGCCTTGAACGCGCCACCTTCAGTAAATAAATTGCAAAATATAAAGTTCAATTTTGTTATTTAAATTATACATATTTTCGGAATGATTGATTACATTTATCAATTATAAGGAACGATTGGAGATATAGATTGTTTATAAGTTCCTAAATGTGTCTTGATGGTGATAAAACTAACTTCGCCATCGAGTCCTTGATGAACGTCTATGATGCGTCCAAGTGGCCAGAGGAAATGTGGTATGTTGTCTGCTTTCAGCAAAACTAGCATACCGGTTCTTATTCGATCATGTGTTTTACCTTGCCGTTTGTTCCGGATCATCACTTGATTCAAGTACTTCTTTTACCGTCTTTTCCCAAAAGTGTTGTTTGATGCATATGTTGCCAGCTTTTGGATTCGATTATTTGCGTGAACTATCAAATTTTGATCGGGATTGCTTGTGAACGTATCTCATATACGTCTAGTTCTTGTGACTTTACTGCTCAAAAGACCGCCAAGTCAGTCGGTTTTGCCTTAAAACAAGTTATACATTTTCGGAAAAAATTTTTTTTTTCATTTTTACAGCTAATGGGCCAGTATTTAAATCTCACTGCATTCATAGTTGCTTGTACTCCGTTATGTAAACTTATATGATGTTATTTGGTGTTAGCTCATAAGTAAGTCAGTAACATGATGTGTTTTAGGTGAGATAACTGGGAATTGATGAGAGTATGAAAATGTTGAATTCTTTAATATGATGATTACATGACTAAGTCCGCTTTGCCTTAAAGTGGATTTACAGCCCGAATTTTAAATTTAGAGCTAAGCAGCCCTGTAGTGAATAATTGCTTAATTTCGTTCTTAAAACTTTCTTGTTGGATCATCTTTACTATTAAATTTAGCGCCAAGTCTAACTCTTTCGTTGTGAAATCCTAATTCGTAATGGTAGTCACAATTATTGGTCTTAACTCCGTTAATGGTATCACTTCTACGATACTGTTTGGTTATTCACCCTAATCTTGCCGTAACCATTCTGGACTTGTTTCCTAGCGCTTATTATTTTTAAATTCCAATGGTAGCTGTCCACTTGAAAGAAAGTCCATGACAGTATCCATGAATTTTAACGTGCTGAGCATTCGCTTTTATAACTTTTCTTGAAAATATGATTTTGTTTATAATCGATAATAGTCGCTGAATCGTTATCCAAGGGCTTCGTATGTCTTCAGGTAATAAATAATCTCATCCAGGTTTCCAATGCCACAGTCTTTGCATAAGCATTTTGGCACAAACTATTACCGGGCCTCTTAGACCGATTGGATCTGCTCCTGTCATCACATAATTTTCGTAGCAGTCGCGTTTCAGAATTTCACTGGACCGTTGGAAATCTTGAACGTTCATCTTCAACTAATTGGTTGAGTACGCGTGTAGCCGAATGTGGTACCGATGCACATCCGAATAAAACTACCGAGATTGTGAATATTTCTAACTTATCGTTTTCATTAATTGATAATACAAATCCAGTTCGTCGAGGAGAATTTGTTTCTACATCTTTTCGATGTCGGCTTACAAAACAATTTTATGTATCCGAAATCTGTGGATGATGTCGAAACTTGTATTTTGAACGATGGCACCGACTTTTATGCAATTGTTCAAAGAAATTCCTGTAATAGTTTTCGATGAGGCGTTATACACGATTCTTACTTTAGTGGTTGAGCTCAATTCTTTAATAATGGAATGACGTGGCAGAAAACATTGCTGTTCTTTAATTTCATGCGAATTGATACATTTCACGCGTCCTAGCGTGATTGCTTCACGCATACTTTAAATATATTGTGTTTTTATCTCTGGATTTTTATTGAGTTTTTTCAGAAAAAGCGGCGAAAAATTTTCTCTAAAATTTTTCGCCGCTTTTTCATGATTCACCTAGATTTCCATTTTTTTTTTAATAAATGGTAGACGAACGATTTCGATGGTGAGTTTAAATTGTTCTTCTACTTGATATTCTTCATCAGATAAAAATATCCTTTTTTCTACTTCCTCTTTCTTCCAAAATTTTTATATGCTTTTGTGCAGTGTGAGTTAAACGTTAGCATGCAGTTATTATTTTTTTTTTTCATCGTTGCCTATTTTTCCAGAAACTATCGAGCGTGATTTTGCTTTAAGCAATCACGCCTTGTATCCTGGAATTTCTCTATTTCCGGCGCATACGAGCTCGTAAAATAGTTCGGCGCCAATAACGCATCAATTTCGCCCGGTTGAATAAAATTTCGGTTCGGCGAGTTTTATATGGTGAAGTATTTTGAGAACGCGTTTATCTATATATTCATTTGGTAAAACACAGTACAAATTCGCAGAAGGATTAAAAATTCTACTATTTCACTATAATTGTTGAATTTTGTTTGGGTTTCTGTTTTGACTGTATGTTTGATACGAGTTTATAGCCGATTTAAAACTTCTATCGGGTTTTTTCGTGAGGAAATACGATTACGATCTTATTGTCCAGTAATGTTCAAGTTTGGAAAATTTCACCAGTTTTCCTTTCATATTAATTAATGCCGTCGATAATAAAACCTGCGTAGCCACTATGGCACTATGTACCTTTATGTTTGAGCTTCCCGGAGATTCACCATTTCCGATTTTTTTATTTTTGTTGATTATCGTAGTTATTTGCGCTATTGTAGTGTATTAATATATTATGTTTTTTCCTGCATTTCTTATATCCTGACCATTTGCATTCACTACTACGATGTCTAATATTTAAACAATTTAAACATGCTTTAATTAAATAATTTAAGCTGCTTTGATTTTCTCAATGCGTTGATTTACATCCATTTTTGTAATTTTTCACATGCCTAAACTTCATGATTTTCTTTACAAATAATACAGTGACTAATTTTTTGTGTGGTTATCAATGTTTGTTTTTATGCGAAAGACCAAGTTTGTTTGATTGGTTTAAATCTGCGTTTATGGCCGTCGTTCTTAATATTTGGCAGCATTTCTCTAAAAATTTCGTAAAATCGCACACATTGGGCATATTGGTGCCTTGAATAGATTTTACCACCTGTGTGGGTGTTTTGATCGATTTTTCATTTGAGAATGCAAATTAATAATAAGCCCCGCTGTTCAACGTGGTCGCCCAATGATTTTAAAGATCGTATGTGAGTTAAAATTGAATCTAGATTTTTTATAATTCGACAGCAGTTTCCTTAGTCATTGTTGCTAATTTGAGTAACGTAAAAACGTGATTTTGTGTGATTACGTGTTTATTATCATAACAAACTTTTAACAATCCTCATGCAACTGAATAATTTTCCTCGGATGCTTCTAATGCTTCAATTACACCTACCGTCTCGCCTCTCAAACTACACTTTATAATTCTGATAACCAAGGTTTATCATGATTGAATCGTTTAAAACTAGTAGAGAAATAAACTAATTTTTCATAAGAGCCGTCAAAAGTTACAAATTCAATCTATGGCACTTTTATACGGCGTGGTCGCGCCGTATGAGAATTATGTATTTTATTTGAGCTTGCGATATGTTGCGCTGATGTGGACAGCATTGGATTCATTTTATCTGTTATATCCGGGGTACAACTGATTTGTTAATAATACAATTTTTCAAAGTCGGTCGAAGTCTCATGAGGCAGTCAGTCTATATTCGTTTGGATTTCTTCATATTGATCTAATGTACTATTTATATATTTTTAAACGTAATTTTATTTATGTGTAGTTATTATGGTTTTATTTGTTTTGAATATAATTGATAAATTTTGTGAATTTCGTTTTAAGAACTTTTCTTTGCTTATCTGGCATTTTGATAATTAAATCTATTTTCAGCGGAATTTAAAGGGTTATATGACAATACGATAGTTTTCAAGACAAATGTGGTGGATTATTATGTAGGAAAGGACAAGATATTTGTTCACATATCTTTGTTGTTGCGATGTTGACCTTTTTTGCTGCACTCGTGTTAACTATATTTGCTGTAAATTTTTCTCGTGTGTTTATATATCTCCGTTGATTGAAGGTTTTCACGCGTTAACAATTTTTCTGCACTTTGTGTTTAGCGTTCGTTGGATACGCCATATGACTAAATCTTATAATTTTGATATTGTTTTTAATGAATTGTCTTATAGCTTATTTCACACCACGTAACTTTTCGTCATTTGAATGTTTCGATGTACTTTCACAATTAATCAGGTGTATTTATCCGGTTTGAAGGACCATGTTATGGAGCATATAAGTAAAGTAACAATATCAAATTATTAGTAGACTGTTACAATATTAGGATTTTGTTAAGACGCTCGCAAAAAAAATTATTTATTTGACATAGATTTTGAATACGTGATGTTTATTAAAATGGCTTAAACTGTTTCACTAACAAGATCAAGGTGTGATTTACAAATTTTGTTAGATGTACAAAAAATATCTGTGCTTAAAATATCTTATTGGCTAAAAATCTCTTAACTATCGAGGCTACCTGGCTGGCCTTCGGGATGCTCATTTCTTTGTAATTCCTTTTATTGCATCTAACGAAAAGCAAAATTACCGAAGACATACATAATGTAAAACAATATATGTTTATGGCGGCCTTTCAGTTTATACAGATATTCCATATATTATTTATATATTATTATGCGCAGTAAGGTTTTCCCACTTCTTCACAAATGTATTGAGAGAGTTTTACAATATGTGAGTATATTTTAAAATTTGCAACACGTACCTGACGTGTTGCAAATTTTAAAATATACTATTCTTAACACGGGAATTAATTACTTTTTACTTTTTAAATTATAAAAACGATAAAAATGTATGTGCCCGACAATATTTCCAAAGTTGCGTAAAAGTCCAATGGCCCGCATTTTATTAGAATGTTCCGTTTCTTGCTGAATTACGAATAACGACAACGAACTTGTTCGAAAATCTGTATAAATTTATTTCTACATAATTTTTTTGACTCAATATACTACCCAAGAATGTTTAACTCACAGCAACTTGTTCTTAAAATAAGAATACCGTAGTAATAAAGATTTAAAAATGCATTTATATTAATCCTTGACTAAACATATATTGATAATACCAAAATAAAAGTCATACGAGTAGTGGCAATCTTATCTAAAGGGCTGTGAGGCATTTCCCTCCCATCTAAATATAAAAAAAGAAACGACTTTTACTTTTTATTTAGCCATACATAAATGTAAGAACAAATTTAATTTATTTTTCTAAGTTTAAAGTCTATCCGATTAAATTAAACTGACCAAAAATGCGTATTAATAACTAATGCAAACATTGTAAATGATCACTAATTAGCGACGAACAGCATACATTAAATGTAGTTACTTACGTACATACATATTTCATTATCAATACTGTAGTGGGCTACATAAAAGTTTGCCCAGGCCCTCTACACATATACATTTATGAACAGCTAAAGACGTGATTTTTATGTCGTGATGGGACAGAGTTCCAAGTACATTTAAATACAAAATGAAATAAAAGAAGTGTTCGTAAAAGATATATTTTTACGAGCGTGTTTTTTCTACATCTAAAAATTATTATTATTATATCAACATTTACTTGCATTCCTAAATATTTTCTGTTGAAATTATCTTACGCAAAACAGAATATCTTTAAATTTTTAAGTGAATTAGATTAAATGTAATCGACGCTAAATGAAGAATTATGAATCTATTCCGAGCATATATCACAAAGAGATGACAACTTTCAAACAGTCGGCCCCAGAGAGTGTGCAAAAGACAAAGAATGCAATCTGTCTCGCTTTCTCCAA
Organism: Druceiella hillmani; assembly: GCA_039881145.1. NCBI lineage: Eukaryota > Metazoa > Arthropoda > Insecta > Lepidoptera > Hepialidae > Druceiella > Druceiella hillmani. Next base: position 38,414,737 of record JAYKKI010000003.1, on the reverse strand, counting down.
TACGACTCGCACGCAGGCTCTTTATATAGTTAATAGTTATTATTGTGACGAAAAATGTACGTATCGATATGTACTGTCGCCATTTATCAAAATATTACATAAAAAATTCAATATAAATTATCAAAAGCGACGAATTATCGTTGTTTTATAGAAAAGTGGTTTAAAGAATTGGAGGCTTCCTCAATCGGTTTTACATATAGTGCAAAATTGTTCCGTGAAATATAAAAGTGTTACGCATTATTGTAAAATGTTTTTAACAACAACTTGTGGATTATGGTTGCAAGTAAGTTAAGGCTTTCTTGTTTTCCATGTTTAATTTATTTTAGTTTTGATATATAGTTACCGATCTCAAACATCTAAACAAAAAAATTTTAAAAATACTACTCTTTAAATTATGATAAATCAAATGTCATTAATGTCAATTTGGTAAAAACAACTATTATGTTTACTATTGTAACTGGATAGTTTACGGGCATATGTTTTTTTTCCACAATTCTCAGGTATATTCAAAATGATATAATATTAATGTTTTAAATTTTGAACAGAAAATGGATCCGGTTCTGCAGTAGTGCTATTCAAAAATATTGACAGGCAGCGTATTTCACTATTAGCTGTCTATTTTTATAAGATAATTCCTCACGAAGAAATTTTTAATATGTTCAAACCACATTTATTTGATATTATACATAATGCCTTTACCTAATCATATATTTTTTTTATTTGGAACATAAATTTAATTAAAATGTCGATTATATTGGCGCCTGTCCACAAGAGAAACAGCACCACTTACTGTCATTTGTTGCAACTTCAAGATATTAATTAAATCGTTGTATTATATTATTTTTTTTAGATCGTGCAACAAGCTTAACATCCAAGTTTTTACATGGAACGAGCTTACATAGTGTAATCATCATTGTAAATGGAGATGGTGCCCTCCCATAATTTTGACCCACCGACAGCCACTGTACACGAGTCAGCCTTTATTAACTATTAACTTTAGCTTCGTTAAGATTTTATGGTTTATTTTACCGCACACACATATACTTTAGTATGCCTAACGTGCTCAAATATTTTTATCAGACAGACTATTATACTAAAAAACTTTAATTAAAGTGTAACGAACCAAAGTTAATTTATTCAGATCAACCTCCTAATTTCAGTCCTAAAATAAAATTAATTAACTAAAGCAGAATTTCAAAACGATCTATTTCCTATTCATAATCAATATAAAAAAGTCAAAAAGCGTGTGTCGTAAGACGTAGAAAATAAAATCCCAGCCGTTAATAAAGAAACTAGCAGTCGCCTCTGACTTGAAATTGTGAATGAAAATTAACCGAAATAAACTAATTTGAAATTTCAAATCAACGTATTAGACGTAGAATTTTTTCACATTTTTCAGGCTGATGGTTGAAAATTAGAGGAATGAATAATATTTTTAATAACACATTACATCCAACATTGAAATTTGAAATTACGTAAACTTATCTGCAAAATGTACAACGAAAAATCATAATAATTTTAAAAACAGCAAACTTCTCTCTGACGCCCCATTGCAGATGCGTTGCTCCTGTTTCATATGTATGAGAAGGTATATTAAAAAATAAATTTTATTTACTACGTTTTAATTTCAATCTCCGCACAAATTTTCAATTTGCAAAATGTCATACGTTTAAACCTAATACTGTTAAAACTGTGATTGTGTGATTATGACAGACTGACACGACGAAAAGACACTCAAAAGGCAAAATAAAAATTTAATTCGTAAATAATATTAAAGTAAAAGGGCTATTAATCTCCTAAAACAAACAAATATGTGTGTTAATATTGTCCTTTATAATTGCTTATTTTCCAGATACATTTATTAACTTGACGCGATCTATAAAATATCTGGAAAGAAAGTAACTACAATGAAATTATAAACAACGTCCCAGCCTTAATGGTTTTCTTATATGTTTTAATAGATTCCCTTCACTTTTTGTAGTCATATTTTCGTCTTTCACGCTATTTTTTTCTATATCACACTCACTTTTACAGGCCTTCCTTTGTTTACACTTTCCAAATAGCGAAGTCCTCTCAACATCTCGTACTTTCCTTACTTTCACAATTACACTCTTTTCAGCACCGCGTTTCCACGAAAATTCCCCGTTTTCAAACCTATCACGTGAATACTTTTCGCGAAATATTCGTAGTGACCTAATTTTCACTGCATTAAATGTGCTTTCAGTTCCATTTTAGCATAAACTCATTTTCGTTCATAATGTAAACATACCTAAGTACACCATTGTGTCGGACTTTTCTTCATTTAAATTAAAATTTTACAAAATAAAAGACCCAATTTCAAGTCGCTTAAAAATTATATATGATGCTCTTTTTAGTTGTGTGATTTTTCGAACCACTAGATCATATTTAATTTATAAACCAACATTTTTCAAATCCTTATAAAAACTAATTCCAGTAAATTGGAATGAATCTGAAAAATAAGTCATTCAAAACGATGAATTATAATTATCAAATTCAATTTTTATTAAAATTACCCTTAATCGCTTGCCAATAAATAATTCCAAAGCTATGAATTATTGAATATATGGAATATTTATTTATGATAAGTGAATTTTATTCACTACTAATGTTTGTTTTTATTTAATTAAATTTTTCAGCCGTAAATAATGCTTCTTTTCGACATAACCTTCAATAAAGATCTTTACCTTTATAGGTATTAAACTTGCATGTATTATTATCTAACAATTATCAGATAAATATTATGATAAATAACAACTAAAATAATTATGTCTATAATATTGTAACCCTTAAAAAGTAATGAAATTTATATTACAATCATGTTTTCTTGTAATGTTTGTCAGACTATATCATATATGTATAAAGGAGGTCACACTTTTTTAAAAGCAATATTTTGGCTTTCTTCGAAGGTTTGTTTTATCATATGTGTCTTATTTCACTCGGTAAATTTAAAGAGTACATCGAGTTGTTTTATTTTGACACACTGAACAAAGATGAATTTTAAATGACATTCAACTGAAAGGACTGTGGAACGCGATGGAGATATTATTCTGTTCCATCAATAGATAAACTCTTGGGATGAGTGTTAAAAATCCATTGGGTACGAACATATCTTGTGTTCGTATTCACTAGGTTCTTAACATATCTGAAAGTCCTTCTAATGACGCAAATATGCATAAATATATTGATAAAAATGTTCAAGATGATGAACATAAATTTATACATTACATGTTCTCTGCGGATATCAATTTATACAAAATTTATATACGTAAAAATTTTACTCAAATATTATATAAGTGATTTTGATTAAAACCTATATACATCTAGATTTTTTTGATATTTCAAGAACAAAGTAAGCTCTCAATGGTTACACTCTAGCTATAACTATCTGAGTAAGTACGATAAAAGTTGAAGATGTCTATTGGAAGTTAAAATGAGGACTTGGTTTTAGTATTATATTATTGGCGTAAACGTGAGTGATATATTCACGTATTTGACAAAATGTAAAAGTTACAATTGCTTTCCTAAAGCAATTTTACTTAAAATTGCTAAAACTTGTAATAATTTCTGATGTTTTTTGGTAATGTTCTCGTAAACTTCAGACCCAAAAGTAACTCGTAATAATTAGGTTTAATGAAAATCATGTTTTGCGTGAAGAAGCTTTTAATAATTTCTATTTCTGAATAAATATGCGTTGTGAGAAACCATTATATTTCATTAATTGATGTGTGAAGAATCCAAGAAATGTTTGGAAAATTTTCCATTGTTATTGAAGTTACCATGTAAAGTTTTGAAGTAATCATCAAATATGCAAATAATGTCCTTATAGAACAATATTGATCTATCTGCAGATTTTTTTTTTCAGGGAAATTTAAATGAGATCAAAAAGCTGTTCGGAATTTATTTATAAAGATTCTTACTAATAATTTCATATTTTCTAGAACCTATGAATTATCAGTTCGCCTTTATTCTTCTAAAATGAGAGCAAATAATAATAATTTTCATATTTTAAAAATATTTTTAATTTGTTTTTTAAAATATAATTTTTATTTCAAATTATGCTTTTGAACCAAATGTTATCCTCAACTTCAAATAACTCTAGTTAAACTATATTTCTCTAGTTCCAACGCACGAGTATACCCGAAGTCAAGCCGTTTGCCAGATAATTGTACAACAAAAGTAGGCGTTAGAAAGTTTTATGCTACTTGGATAACCATGATTGATATTAGTTAGCAAAATTAGACGAAGTTTACTCAAATACTGTGAAGGACGTTGAAGCTCTATATACTGTTGAGCCTGCATAGAGGATGTTCTCTTCTGAAATGTTCCTTAGAAATGTGAATAAAGGACGAAGCTTTAGAAAAAATACGGTCACCTCGTTCTTAGCACGAATGGATACTACGCAAAATTGATTCTAGTGAATAAAAAACAGTTACCTTACACTCGTATATCAGCAAATGTTTACCTATTGTTTTAGAAAAAGTTCGAGAACAGCGCCCATGCAGTAAAACTCCCTTCATCACGACGCCGATTTTGCGCGCTGAGTCAGTCGAACGACCGAATATTTGACTAGATTCATATAGAATTTATGGGTTATCCGCGATATAAACTCTACTCGCACCGTGCCATTTCTTTTTAGTCCCAAGGATAAAATTCTAACCACGAGAAATACGATTCCAGGACAAAGGATTGACTACATTCGAAAAGACCATAAAAGAGACATCAAAAGAAGAATGGGCCAACTATTTCTCTTAGTATTTTTATAGAATGAAACAATGTATAGAACGCCACGGGGACTATTTTGAAAAGCAAGGAATAAATTATAAATTGGCAATACGATTCCATTCCTGATATTCCAAAAACTTTCATCGTTTCCTCTAGTACATATTTTTTAACAGACATTCGATATCTTAAATATGCACTTTACATGGTTATATACGAGCCAGCAAATACTAAGAGTATAATATATACATACAAGTAAAATTACAGGAGACTGAAATCTGTACAAAAAAAATTTTTAGACAGAGTGTATTTAGCGCATAAAACGATAATCAAAGTCAGAAAATCTGTTTTCAGAACTTTTGTTTGTCTGCCTATGTATTAATTTGTGCTTCAATCGTGTGAAATTTACTGCATAGATCTTGATGATATTTGGTATAGTAATAGTTTAATACCCGCAAGCAACATATAGAATATTTTTTATCTGAACATTATGGATACAAAATAATCCAAGTTAAGTTAGATAAATTGTAAAAATCATATGTGAGATTTAATTTTCAATCATTAACGCACTTCTAAATTAAGAAAAAAGGAAATTACCTTATTTCCAATGGATTTCATAAAACAAACAGACAATACGGCCAATTTAATTTCATTTGTAATGTACAATTTGATAAACGTAACATGAAAAAGTTCATGTAAATTTATTTAGTAGTTTTCAAGTGATACAAATATAAAATACCGAAAGACAGACTGGGAGAAAAATCTTAAAAATAGCAAATGACTAAGTCTGCTTCCGATTCTACTAAAAGCATCAGTTGTTTCTCTTTGTAAATATATTCAGTACTTTTAAGTAAAGCATGATCAAAAAGTTAGACAAACAGACGTAAGTTTTCAAAATTATTGCATTATATTTTCGTTTTTTTAAGGTCCTTTGTTCAAAAAGTATTTAATGTAAAGATTTTAGGACATTTCCTATTTTGTTACACGTATAAATAATTCATAATCAAAGTGAAAATTTTCTATTGATGGCAATAAGTATCTACTATTTGAATGTACACTAAGGTGATTTATAATTCGATTTGGGCTAACATTACTCTGTCTATATCTCAGATTATATAACTAACGACAATGCAATAACCCACTTTTTTTAAATATACTTGTGTTTTTATTAAAGTATAATTGATAGAAAATATAATGATATTCCTTTGAGTTGTACACTACTATCATAGTGAATGTGGTTAAGGATTTTGTTGATTTGAAAATGTATCTCTTTTATCTATGCATCTTTTATTTGGTTACATTAAGGGAACACTCTACTATGGAGGACTACGTCAACGTTTTTCTGATATTGATCAGCTTATTAAGACTGATATTTTGTTTTTTAATTGACCTCAAACTAGGATGCACTCCATAAAATTCTCTTTGTGGATGATTTGACCAAAGAAATTATATGTATTCATATTTGTACAGTCGACGTAAGTATTTCATTAACTAAAAGTTCCTTGAGAAAGTAAGAATAGAGAAATTTGTGCAACGTGCTGTCTGCAGTAAATTATTAATAGACGCTACTAATACCATAATTTTAGCCGATCGACTTTTTGTTTTTTCATAAAGCTTAATGTTCAAAGTTTCAACAATGTATAAATAATCGAGAACACTGAGCATTTCATTAGTTGAACCTTTGTTTTATTATCCTACTGTCTTTCCAGATTATTATTTACCTATATACAGTACATCTTATCATTAGTAAAACGTCTTCGAGTTTTGTTTTCTCATTTCTAAGCGTTAGAAAAAAATGGAACCTAAATAGAAATTACTCTAGACTAAAATAATTGTATTATTCATGGGAAAACTGTATGTTTATTTATTTTCAGTGACCAAACTTGAAAAATCTTTATCCAATTTAAATGATAAAACTGACACAGTTACTTAATAAACTGATAAATAAATACCAAAGTGTTTCATGAAAGAATAGTTGGCATAAAATTATGTTTAAAAAAATTTGTCATGATTGTAAAAGGCACGTATTTGTGCACTTATCATTTTTAAAAGAAATCCAAAATAGTTCTTAAATAGCTGGGAACGCCATTCAATTTATCATTGGTAATTTTAAATTAACCATTATTTGCTCATGCTGCTATAATAATGTTTCCATGCGCAGCTTTTGCTTTTTCTTGAGTTTCTCATAATCTTTCATTACCGGAAAAAAAGATCAAAATTAAATAAAAAAGGACACAAGTAAATTTTTTTACTTGTGTCCTTTTTTATTACTATAAAATTGAATGATGCCTTTAGAAGGCGCCACCTGGGTTACAAATGTAATTTTTATTCACAGATAAAAGCACATATTTTACCTGTTTGTTGATGAAATGCAACGTTGCTACGTTGAATTTTATAAATAACTTCAGAATAGTTATTCTGTTGTTTTACAAAGTTTAATAGTGGTATTATAATTAAATAAACTCTTTGCAATACAACCTTATGAACGATATAAGTATTTTAGGATAAGAATAGTATAACTCATATTTAATAATATTTCATTATTAATAGTGTAAAACCTGATATTGAATATATTTGGCGTTAATTTTGTAGAAATTCATTATTCACAATTAAATGAAACTACGTGATGTAGTATTATTTCTACTTTCTTTAATTTCTTTACCACGACCTAGGTTTCCTTGTATTACAACATCTTCAGGTGGAATATTAACAAAGATTAACTCTTAGGAACAACCAACAGCATTTATATATTTCAAACACGGTAGCGGAAGCCTGGTTTGTGCAGATTTTTCCATTGTTTATGTTAGTGTATAATTCCCCCTATATATTATAATTCCCCCTATATATTACAAATAAATACAAAAGGTAATAAACTTAATATCCTAGAAACATTAGAAATAAACAGACAAAAAAAAGATATCAAGGTCAATATATTAAATGAACAAGTAAATACAATATCATTACCCATTCTTAATATCGTCTAGATATAATATAAATATACAACATTGATACTACAGTACCCTGGAAATTGTTTCAGCAATAATACACATATAAATATAAATATATATAATAAAAACAAAAAAAATTAAAAGAAATAAATATATGAATACTCAAAACCGGAGATATGTAGAATTAGTGTATTACCTTGTCCTTACTTTCAAATACCCGTGCTTTTGTGTGAATATATTACCGAGAATAACTTCCATTTCATTTTATTACATACACCGTAAAGTTTGCATTGTATAACCTCACATAATAACAACAATTGAATTTACTACCCTCACTAAAATACTGGTATTTTGTATAACTCTCGGTAATATAATAAAACCTACTCTACGCCCTTACAATAACTCACTAACATAAACAATGGAAAAATCCGCACAGACCAGGCTTCCGCTATTGTGTTTGAAATATATAAATGCTGTTGGTTGTTCCTAAGAGTTAATCTTTGCTAATATCCCACCTGAAGATGTTGTAATACAACGAAACCTAGGTCGTGGTAAAGAAATTAAAGAAAGTAGAAATAATACTACATCACGTAGTTTCATTTAATTGTGAGTGTAAAACCTTTCAAAAATTCAGTCACTTGGATCTGAAATTTTCCTACTACTTTTATAATATCTTCGTATCATCATACCTTATTGACAAAAAGGCAAATAACTCTGTGTGATTTCTTTTTTTTTTAAATAACATAATTATTGTTCATGTTTAAGTCCGGCATTGTATCCAATAGAATAACAGGACATGACCGGAAAACCCTGAGCCTGAACATCCAATTAAAAGTTTATCGTTACCCTCTCTGGTTATTTTATCTCAAAAAGTAATGGAGCAATATTTAAATGTATTTCAAACTTTATTACCGCACCTTAAGAAAACATTTCATTAACTCAAGTCGTTGTTTACGCAGGCAGAATAGACAAAAACCGGTTTGATAATTCGTGTAATGGTAATATAATATAAATGTACCTGTTGAAATATATCTGTCATTCACTTTATTGATTAAAATTTAATTGACGTATAAATATTCGATGGAATGAAGACGTTTGCATTATTTGCACAAGTTTTATGGTAATGATCCGATATTGTTTTCCGTAATAAAATAAGTCATAAAAAATATTTTATTGGGCTATATAGGAGTGATACTTTAATCCAGATAGTTTTACTTATTATTTATTCTTAGTAAAAGATTTACTCAACGTACTGCTTGCTGCCAATATGTTGAGGAAGTTAATAAAAAACCAAAATATGAAGGTTTCAAATAAATTTTTTTTTTTATTATTTAGATTAAGTTTAGAAGGTGTTCTTGAAAAATTAAATATTTTATTGATATACATAATATTACATAATACTACCTCTTATGTAATTAAACGTATTAAACAGTAAAGCTTTGGTATGAAAATCAGCCAATTGATATGAGCTTTCAATATGTTCAATTTCTCTTCAATCTTTTCTTTGATAAAATTATAACGTGTATCAATCTGCTTATTTCTTTTATGAAATACTGGATTATGTATAAATTTAATTGCACTCTGATTGTCTATGTTTAATGTTACAGAATATTGTGGTTCCCCTGTATCTAGTAAGAATCGTTTAAGCCACAATATATCTTTTGCTGCATCACTAGCAGCTATATACTCAGATTTTGTCGTGGAAAATATTACTGTATTTAGTTTTCGACTTGCTCAGGTGACAGGCCTCCCATTCATTAAGAATATGTATCAAGTATTGGATTTTCGATAATCTAAATCACCTGCAAAGTCAGAATCTGAATACCCAATCATCTTTGTACTGCGATCATACACAATCGACATATATTTTGTATACTTCAAATAACAAATTATTTGTTTCACAGTATTTATATGAATAGTTCCAAGAATACTCATATATACTAAATTTACTACGTTATTTATATATGGTCTAGACACCGAGGACAAAAATAACAATGGTCCCACTGCTTCCCTATATGGATAACTACTAACAGTTTCTAATTTCTTCCTTTTTCTTTTTGGAACATGTACATATCCCACTGAACCAAATATTCTAATATATTCCAAGTTTGGTTTTGAATTAAACCAGAGTTCATAGGGTATCACATCAATGGTTTGACTAGATGAGTTCTATTTAAAAGATAGACAGCAGAGTGGACAGTTTCAGTCCATAAATATGTGGATATGTCTTTCACATGAAGCATTGGGTTATAGGGAACTTAAATACGTTTCAATTTTAATATTTTCTTATACAGAATATTGAAAATTTTAATACCTTTGTGAAAAATTTAATAATATTAAAAATTTAAATGAATATAATTATTTTAAATTTATTAAGCTTTCTGTGTAAAGTTTAAATAATAATGAAAATAAATATATACGCTCAAAATTTGTTAATTTTAAGTAACAAATTACAAAGTAATCATTTATAATATATATTGTAAATAAATACATATCGAATTGGAAATGGTCTAGCAGATGATTGATTTATAATAGAAAGGCCTTAGAAAAAAAAACATTGCCATACGTTTGTGCTCATGCGGTAGCAAAAGTCTTATTTTTACTGTAGCAAAAGTAGCATTCGAAATCTTATACTTTCTTGAGGCCAACCCTAATTCACCAAGCATGTAACGTGCCATAAGGAACTTCGTTCCAATAAATTATAATATTGGTACATCCCTTAACACAGGAGAGCCCCGTATTCTGAGGGACGCAATAATTTATAAATAATACTTGCACTTTTTAAATTGATACACTCATGTCCCGTATCTTTACTTACAAGAAAATTCTTCAATTAATTGCTCACATTTTACCACCATCGTGTGTAGAATGTGTCCATCATGCTGGAATTGGTTATTTACTATGGCATTATATTTCATAAGACACTCCAGTACCTCATCTTTGTGTTTCAGGAAATAAACATGGCAATAACTCGTAGTACCATCCTTAAATAAAGAAAAATAACGCTTTACTCATACTAGTGATTCTTCCATGGACCACAAACATTAGTACAGACTATATCACCTGCCTGAGTTGCACCCCTTGTTGATTTCTTAAATTGTAATAGTCTGGCCTGCTTGTCATACTGACATGCTTCGCTTATAAAATTGACATCAGCAGTTAATTTAATAAGAATTTTTCCACTTTTACTTATGTTTTGGAGTTCTTTTAATATTTAAGTGCCCCAAACGCTCATGCCATACTATGATATCTTTCTGCACAACATTACAACTTTCTTGTATAAACGTTTTTATTTCCACATGTGCCACTGGGTTGTGTTTAATTTTTTGTGCAATTTCATTATTTTTTATTATCATGTAACCTCTTCTGGTTGTTGCTCTTTCAGAGAATCAATTTCTATGTAATTCAGGCAAGTGAAGTAGATCTTCCTATATACTATTTACCCACTGACCTTTCATCTTTCTTCTAAATGAAATTTTTGTAAGTAAGAACTTTTGTAAGTTCACATCAGAGACTTGTAGTCAACTAATAAAGGGGATTTATTTTTGTAGTCGGTTTCTATATCCAATGAAACCAAAAATAATATTAATTTAATTTTGCAGATATAAACTTACCTAAAAAAAAGTGTAAGTTTTCAATAAAAAACTTGAAATACCAAATTAAAATAAAAAATTAAAACGAAATATAAATTTAACATTACGATATGACGACATTCCTAAAGAATAAAATTATCTGAGGCGGGTTTTTTGTCGTGAGGAATTTGATGGTTTTAGAATCGTGTTTGTAGAGAAGTAATCACCGTGATTAAAAAACAAACGAATTGCAAGGCAAACCATCAGACCATATTCCAGCGCCAAAAATAAGTACAACGCGATGCCTATGCAATTGTTTTTAAGAAGACTCATATCGGTTTAAACAATTTTGGAGAACCTTTTCTCTCCCTAAGGATAGATCATGTAGAAATAACAATTAACCTCCTCTCGGTAGATGAGCTATTGATATTATTAAATGTATTTCGTCATCGTTTTTAGGATCGTAATTATAATACAGCAATTTAGACTATTTTTAATTATGGTTTACCGTATTTTCATAAATAAAATTCTTCGTCACAACATCTATTAATTATTTTAAGAAGCGGCGCCGATACTTGTATGTCGATTATTAAATTGAGTTGGTGTAACAACTAAATCTCTAATTAATATATAGTTTGCGTCACATAAAATGACCAAGATGTACGTATATATCTAGCGATATATACGTACATTTTGGTCATTTTATGTGATGCAAACTAATATAAAAAACATTTTATACATTATTGATATAATTTCGGTAGATGGGAACTTAATTTGAAATATCTTTCTGGCCTTAAAATAGATCTGTAATTTATAGTTTTTATATGTCTTGACATATCATAACAATTCTGCGTGAATTACAAAGGGTAGGCGAAAAAGAAATGAAAGTTTTTGAAATAAATATTATTTAGTATATTATATTTAAATTTAATAAAAAAAAATTACTTTCATTTGTCCAGGAAAAAATTCAAACCATTTATTCGTATGTTCTTATTCTGTAATTTTTTTTGAGTTGATAAGACTTGGCAACTTATTATAGTTGAGCAAGTAATTAATAAAATCGGTCAAGTGTGTATAGGAATATGCATGAAATATGATTCACTATTGTCTTTATACGCAGATGACACCACCCTCCTAGCGTCAACAAAAGATGAAATCGAGTCTCTCCTTCAACGACTGGAGACCACAGTATTAGAGTTTGGGCTTACGATCAATCGCGTTAAGACTAAAATGATGATTGTAGATCGTACTAACAATAACCAACCGAACATCCAAAATATAGCAGGATGCCAGGTGGTGAAGAGCTACGTATATCTGGGCTCCACTATCGCTAATGATGGAGGTTGCGAGGATGAGTTTCGAAGACGTTGCGCCGTGACGAGATCATCAGTGGAAAAACTCACAAAGATCTGGAAAGGCCGCAGAATAACCAGAAACACAAAGGTTCGACTTATGAAATGCCTGGTCTTTCAGATTTTTCTATATGGAGCTGAGACATGGATGCTAAGGATGCAAGACCGCCACAAAATTGACGCGCTGGAAATGTGGTGCTGGAGGCGTTTGCTTAGGATCCCACGGACCGCGCACCGAACCAACGTTTCGATCCTCAAGGAACTTAACATCAAAGAGAGATTATCGTCGACTGTGCAATTGCGAATCCTCAAATTCTTTGGACATGTCACCCGTAACGAGGACTCCATGGAACGACTGGTGGTGCAAGGCAAAGCAAACGATCCCGCGGAAGCGCTCCGACACGGTAGACAGACCTAATAAAATCTGCGACGCACTCCAGTGTAAATGACTGCTCTCACTCCGCAAAACACCGAACTACATGGCGTCACATCGCGAGGGCGGCAGTGGCGAAGGAACCGGCGGAATCATGATCACGACCACTCTGTAAAGAGTGCACTACTGAGAGAGAGACAGATTTATCAACTGAAGTATCAGCACGTATTGATACAAAGTTTTATATTTTTAAACCTTAACTATTAATCTATATATATATATAAAACAAAGTTTTGTTTATAACTTAAGAACGGCTGGACAAATTTTTTTGATTTTTGTGTTTTTGGATTTGTCTTTGTCGGGAATAGGATAATAAGTATTAAAACATTGGAAAAATTCATGAAAAAAAAATTTATGATATATCGAGAACGGATTGACTATTTTTTTCCATTGAAAATTGATATGATTATTATATATTTATTGAATATGTTTTTATCTCGGCTTCAAGAAGTTTCCTCGCGCATTGGAAAAGTAAAAAAATTACAAATAATTTAATTGTGTAAAAAACGTAATATGTGATAAATGACAGAAAAAAAAGAAAAAGTATGTCATAAATGACAGACATGAATGAAAATGATAATTGGTTTTTAATAATTCTTATTCAGTTTTTGACCGTTATTTCATTTGAATTCGATTAAATTAATTCTCTTTAAACAATTTTTTCTGAAATTCATTAGCGAAGAGTGATTTCAAATAGTTGAGTTAAGTTTTATGAAGATGTTCACATTGTCAGGTTGATATTTGTGATTGTGCGGGCATCGGGCATTGCTTAATTATGTAATTTACCTGATTAATTATTGTGTGATTAATTTTAAAGTGTTATTTATAATGCTGAGAGTCTAATCTTTCACAACGAAGCCATATTGCAATTACTTAGGAATATTGCGAACCAATCCACTGCAGATGAATAAAAAATTGCACGGGAAGAGCGCCGCGTATGGCCCGACTTCGTTCTTCACAAACTCCAGAACAAGACAAACAGCTCAGTTGGCAACGAAAAATCGTCGAGCTTATCGCACAGATCAACAACGTAATAAACTTCGATGCGCAAGAAGAAATGCTTCAAGCGTTGATTTGAATCGAACAGCATTTCGATAAGAGTGCCTAATTCACTACAGCTTGCATCCTTTCGTTCGAATTGGCCCAATGGATATTGTGTGCAACCATTGCGGTGCATTGAATTAGTTAGCTGGAGAAACGCCTGGATTGTGCTCTCTCAGTGGCAAGATGAAATTGCCGTTCTTGCTTCTACCACCTGAGTCATTGCATTCATTACTTCGTACTGAAACCCCACAATCATGACATTTTCTATCGAACGTTCAAAGATACAAGGGATGTTTCCAAATGACTTCATTTGGAGCAGACATTATTGAAGAACGCGGATTCAATCTGACATTCAAGGTAATTTCTGCTAGAGAGAACAAATGTTTATTTTCTTTTGGTGATCATAATTTAATAAATCTAATTTCGCCTTAGCCTTTATAAATCCAAGGCCAAATTCACAATCGAATCGGATTATTGCAACCGTTTGAAGATGCACAGTATAAATTCATCTAAATTTACTTCATGGGCAGCATGGAGGAACAACTTGATCGGTGTCAAAAGATCGAACCGGCAATAAAAAGAGAAGTTCTTCAAGATTTGCAGCAATTACTTCATGAATATCATACATTGGTTCGGTTGTTCATAACTGCGATGAATCGCATGCCAAGTGATGACTACAAAGTCGTGATTTTAATGTTATTTTAATTTAATTAAAATAGTTTTCATTTTGATTTGAACATTTATTGAACCTAATTCATTTTGAATATTCATTTTACTTAATAAAAAACTGAATTTAATTTAGCTAGTAAGTTAACACAACATTTATTAATTCTGAGGCGGTAAGAAGTTCGCTGGGTCAGCTAGTTCAGATATAATAACAGGTTATGCATAATATCCAGACGGAGCAGAATAGTCAGTGGGACAAGTACGCTTGTAAATTCCATGGAGGAACGAAAGTTTCTCAATAAAATTAGAAAACACACCGATGTATACGAAGTTGATGTGTTTAGACGGGTACGAAATTTCGCTCAATACGTATAAAGACGTAATTGATTTTATAGAAAATGTTTAGCGCAAACGAGCTATGTAGTTTCACTAGTAAAAATCGTTATATTTAATTTATTATACTTTTTTATTTAGAATAAATGCAAGTTGCATAAATGCATATTTTTGTAGAACTTTTACTAAGCTATTAATTATAAAATATAGTATTAAACATTTTTAGATTTTCCATTCGCTAAGCTACAAACGAACCGTGGAAACAAAATGTAATTAATCTAATATTAATGAAACTGTAGACGAAAGAGTTTTGAAGTAATGTATAAAGCTAGCTAGGCAATACACAATATTAGTATGAACCATATTAGTGTGATTGTCGAGAATGATATGGGACAAACGACTAATAAATTTAATTTCCTTCTTAACTTCTAAGCCCAGTGAATTAAAATATTTTTCTGATATATAGAAAGATAACTTAAATAAGTACAATTGGTACAGACAGTAAGTAAATATTTCCTATAAGATTTAATATTGAACCTACAAATATACGAGAAAGAAGGTTGTTAAGTTACTTATAACATTATAAATGTACAAATTTCTGGTTTTACATTGCTCTATTTCTTATAATACTAAAATATAAAAATCATTATATTTTCAAGTCGAATTTAAAATACACTGAGTGCCTATTTTAGAGCGTCATACTTCTTTAAGTACATTTCAGATCTAATTTCAGATCTTCTTATTCCGCAGACAATAGGGATTATGAAATTAGCATATTTATTACCCCCAAATTCTTGGCGATGTTTTTTCCAACGTTACGAAGAACGCTTATTGACTTAGAGTTCGTGAACATGGCACAGCCTGTTGAGACACTTAAACTTTACATCAAAGATATTCCGCGTTCCACTACAACACTAACTGTAGTATTATATTAAATAGACTCGAAACCCATATGTTAACTTAATGGTAAAATGGAATTCAGATAGCACTTTAAAATTTTCGGATTAGCAAACTAAAACCCCTTAAATAAAATTGTTGTTTTGTGAACGTTTGTTTGTTTTATTGTCGAATTTATTTAAGAATATGTGTGTATTAAATTGAGTAGATATACACAAATGTGTCTAACAAATATCACCAATTAGCAAAAAACCTTACTGCGGAACATCTTTCACACGAAATTATACTTATTTTGCATTAGGTTACCTTATACGTATATATATATATATATATTTTTTTTTTTTATATATTGGAATGAGTCGTTGGCACTATCATTTTATATATATATTATATATTTATATATATATATATATATATATATATATATATATATATATATATATTATATATATTGGAATGAGTCGTTGGCACTATCATTTTATCTAAAAGACCTACAATCTTGGAATGTGGAAGTCAAAATTGATAGAAAAAATTCAAAGCATTCAAAAGCTAAGTTGAAAATCAATTGATTCACAGCATCAAATGTCTGCGCTCAAACAAAAAACTCAGATACATAAAGAAAGATATCTCCGAGTTCATAAAAAACTTGTGCACCGGAAGAAAAAGAATTATCAGAACGAATGAACTAAAAACTGCTTTAAAATTCAAAATTCTTATTGTTCAACGTCAATCTACTAAGACATTATGGAGCTGAAGCAGTTTATGCGACCGCCCATCTCGTTAATAAAGCTCCAACAAGAACACTGGAATATTGAAATCTAGAAGTAGAGTGGTTAACAAACATTAGTCAACATTACTCAACTGGGGGTGTTTGGGTGTAAAGCAATGACCATCACCTAAAAGAACAAGTAAGGATCCCAGAGTAAAGAAAGTAATATATCCATAAATATTACTTTCCTGAAAACACAAAAGGGCACCGATTTGAAACGCACAATTCAACAACAATAATAAAGATGAGTGACGCGATATTTCTGAAATCAATCATAAAAAGAAATCAAGTTCCAATGATCCTCAAAAAATCACCTTAGAAGTCTCCCGAAACACATTACATTCGACAGACACAGCAACAAATTGCAAGTCTTGCAAGGAAGGCACATCTCTACCAGTCCTTTTCATATTGGAGCTTATCACCAGATATGACAATGAGAAATATTACCTTTCAACATGACTCTGGGACCAAGAAACAAACCGATAAGTTCCAAAACAATTACAGAAAACGGATACTGTTTAACCTAAGTGTCTTCAATCAAGATGCTGTATGTATAAAAATTGATAACGGAAGTGCTATAAATGTGATAAAAAATGGTGATTCTCAAAAAAGATGAAAATACTATAGACTTGAATCATGTTTGTCAATATGTAGAATATTCATAAAAACTTTACCTACAAAACAAATTGAATTCATAAAAGATTTTTAAACTTAGCTGCTTAAGCAGTTTTCATTAAATGTTGTAATCGACAAACTAATGATAACAGTTCGTTGGTATTCAAACTTATACAGTGATTAAATTTCCATGAACTTTCAAACTTACAAACATTAACAGGCATTAACTGTATTATATATCGTTCATTTGCACTATTTTAAGATAAAAAAAACTCTGTTATGATCTGTCAATGTCTTATATTTTACAATGTCTATGTTTATGTTTTGCAATAAAAGTAACAATGATAGACTTATACTATTTAACAGGCTATAAAACATCCGACTATTATTTTTTACATTTCAAGCGTATTTTACTACTCCTTTACATTACATAAAACATTTATATGTTATCCCTGTACCGTATTATTTTTTTTTTGTCTAATAAGATATCAAACTATTTTTAATTTCTTAGTTATAATAACCAAGTAATGTGACATCTATAGAATGAGTCATGCGCTACATAATGTTAGTAATCTAACAAACTGATAAATTAATTACATGATATTTTTAAACAAGTCATTGTACATTGTATAATATTAATAACCTAACAAGCTGAAAAATTAGTTATATTAATCTATAAACATTGAATATATTTGGTGTTAATTTTGTAGAAATTCATTAGTCACAATTAGATGAAACTACATGATGTAGTATTATTTCTACTTTCTTTAAGTTCTTTACCACGACTTAGGTTTCGTTGTATTACAACATATCCATCCACCTGAAGATGTTGTAATACAACGAAACCTAGGTCGTGGTAAAGAACTTAAAGAAAGTAGAAATAATACTACGTCACGTAGTTTCATTTAATTGTGAATAATCTGTAAACATTTTATATTGTATGTATTACCCATATTATATTATAATTAGGCATACATCGAGTAAGTGTAGAAAATCTAATGTTAATGTCAGCTTTTGTAAAACCCACTATTTTAAAAAGCATCATATCTCATTCTTGTGTCGGGGGAGGGGGGAGGGGGGGGTGGTAGTCACGCGCTGTATTGCATCCGTCCCGGTATGTGTTCCACATAGATGTCTCTACTACACTTGATCGCGCCTGAACACATGAGTTTTCACATCAGGCGGGCGTATCCAGGACTGATGGCTAGACGCCTCAAGGCAGTCTCGTTCGTTGGATCCCAGCCCCCGGGAGGTCCGATAATGACGGTGTCTAGGAAAACTTTATAGCCTTGTCATCTAAAGAACTCCATTACTCCCGCATACTTCGCACGTTTTTCCTCTCGTGCAAACACCACCAGACGGTTTTTGAATGGCATTGCCACATCCACGATGATGACGATTTTGCCCGTATCGTCCGTTGCCACAAAGTTTGGTTTTAAATTCCCTTAGTGACCTGGAACAGTTTTGTTGATGCGTACTGCTGTCGTGGGCGATGCCTTGTATGCATTAACAATCGGCTTAGGGATGGCGTTGTGGTGACTAGTGATTGCTACGAGGTTGGTGTGGCAGTGACAGAGTACACGTGACAATGTTTTGCTTACGTAACCGCATCTATAACATCTTTTATCTCCATAGTCGAATCGTCAGGTTCCAGTCATAGAACATTCGGGGACGAAGTCAATTCGGTTTCAATGAGTGAATCTTCAGTCGGCGAATCTCATAAACTTACCTTCCCGCATGAAGTGGTTCGGCGGAGTCGCCACGGACATTACCTAAAACACCTTACCGTGGTCTGGTTTAGCTAGTAAACGGGACTCGAGATGCTCGCGTACCACATTGCGAAGCGCCCTTTCGCACATTTTAGCGGGCAGATGCTTGCCATGAAGAGGGAGGTTGATTCTTTCACTAACTAACGCTCATTTGACTCTGAGTGTATTGCGGAGTCTCTTGGTCGCTACGCGAAAACGTGTCCAGACGCATGTGCTCTCCGTTATTTTACGTTGGAAGTCGCCTTGTATTTAGGTATTCAGTTATTTCAGTCTTCTCGGGGAGTCGACGTAATCGCTTATGCACGACATGCCCAAATATGATAAACGCTAACTTTCCTAGATCTCGAGAGTGAAGTAGGCGAGCGCCATGTGAAATCTGATATATGTCTGCCAAGGCATTGACCGAGAATAGGTTTAAGCCACCATTCTAGCATCTTAGATATAAGAGCTCTTTGGAGATCTTCTGTGGTATATTCAGCCATCATGATCTGAAGATCAGCACAGTTGGTAAAAGCTGGCTGATCAGTAAACGGTTACTTTCTAACCACTCCATTTGTTAGGTGGAAGGTGATGTATGGAAGTACGAAGATATTGACTGCATCCGCCTTTTGCCAGGATGTAAGTAACGATCCAAGAGTTCATAGCAAATTCGTACGCTCTGCCTCTCGCGCGGTTGCGTCCTGCACCTGGTATGATGATGACAGCACCGTCGAGGTAGTGGGATGATTGGTGATAAATGTTTCTGTAAAAGTAAACAATGAATACTATTCTTATTATTAAGTTCAAATAAACCCTATCTCACTACACTTCCACCTTACATATAAATTTACATAAATAACACTTTACCCTAAAGAGTCCGCCCCTCGTCGAACCAGTTGCGGTCCTCCGTCGCTCCCTATCTGAATTTACCAACCCGTATCAAATGTAGCTGTGGTGCTAAGACTTCACACTACTAAATGTAAATAACTATTAAATGTTGGTAAAGTGTTTCATTTTGTCAACATAAAATGCATAATTCATGGTTCTTTAATCTTGGCTATAAAATTAATTATTGGGTTTTCAATTTTGCTGTGGAAATTGAAATAAGGAGCAATATTTTTAATAAGACATAAATTCGGATAAGATTGGATATATATATATATATATATATATATATATAGATGTATGTATGTATATATATATATATATATATATATTGCGAATTCACATAAAATCGGAGATGTATTTGCGTAAACTTAGAATAACGATTGTTGTGTGACTTCGATGAACATGTAAAAGGTAAATACATGTAACATGCAAGTTTAAGAAATATTAGATACATACCTTTACAAATTTGGAATAGGTTTTGATGCAAAAATTGTAACTTCGAATGGGCACATGATATAATTGCTGCTTATCTCATATTGGGAACCTACATCATTCAAAATTATTTTAATTGGATGAATATAATGCAGATATTAACGTAGTATTGAAAGATATTAATGTGGTATAATTATGTCAAGAGATGTCTTATAAGTAAAACATATACTGTGTAAAAAGTCAATTAAGATAAAATTAAAGATAGATCTATATAAATCTTGACTAGAGCTCACCGCGTAACCTTAGCCGACATGAAAATATTTCATCTATCAGAAAGGGCCTAATTAAGGGAGAGTGTTAAAATATTTAGTCTAATGTCGCCTCGTTCTGTAAAATATGTGTAGCTCACGTAAAGGGTATCTAAATCGTAACTACGTCATCGCCTCTTTCTCTTTTAAACATTCTGTTGAGTGACGTCAAGTGTTGTACTGGCGAATTGTCCGGATTACCCATTAAGGAATATTTCGACAAACTCCCACGAGGTTCCACCAATTCAACATTAATTTAAAAAACAATATGGTTAAAGTATTGTAGGAAAAATAATTAAATGCCATTGCAGTGGAAAAAAATTTGAAAATTCACAATTATAAAAAATTAAAACATTGATAGCATGCTGTGACGGGACATAGTTTAAACTTTTTTGCTTGTAGTAAATTACACCATTAAATAATAAAAATTTCTCCTTCGAACATATTTCCATTAAACAATTTAATTCAATGGTATATAATAACCATTGATCTAACCAAAAAGTTATATCGGATTAGTGCCAATTATGTTTTAACAATCTAATTAATGCCATCATCAAAAAAAATATTCATTACATTGAATGTACTACACGATCAAAATTTGGAATTGCCTTGAGGTTGCATATACTAATAAAGTTGTTATCTAAAAATTAACATAATAAACAGTTTATATCATCGAAATATTCAATACGGAATACTAAACTATATCGTATTTTGTAGTTTGAAATTAACGTCACTTAACATTTAATTGGTTTCAAATGGCAGTTATTTATTCATGAATAATATCTATTAATCTCTGACAAAAGAATTTTTGAGAATAAATGTCAAAATAGAGTAAGTTAAAATAAAATTTGCTGGCATGCTCAAACGATTTGGCAAACATACATAACTGTTTGAGCTTCTATGTGTCTCTTTTAATTTCAGAAAACAACATTGCATAGTAAATGTCTCGTCTCTTTCATTTCTAATGTGCAAAATATAAATTGTTTGTGACTAACCTCTAAAGTGGTTTATTATTTCATAGACAAGTTTATTTCTCTTATACAGAGTATTTCTACACATTACTACAATATTTACAATCGTTGACTACGATAATCAGGAATTCACAAATTATCGAACTATTTTTCCTTACTAAATTATTAATTTTCATGGAAAATATTAAAAAAGTCAATTATTGATATTTTTCTATACGTATCTTTTCATTGCTGCTGACGACATTTTCGTACTTTCTTTTGAATTGTAAAATTACAGCATCACCTTCAAAATATAGCCATAACCATTATTTACGGATGAATTAGCCTAATGATATTTAGACATAAGTTTATGAATTTTCTCGGCAAAATTCTTAAATTTTTTGTCATGTTACCTAGAACGAAGTAATATACGAGTATTATACACATATACATATATGCATATATGTATAAAACATGCCTATTAAAACATATATATATATATATATATATATATATATATATATATATATATTAAAACATATATGATAATTGTACATAGTCACGATATTTTCAGGTTCTCTAACCATCCGACTACAAAAAGTAATTTCTCAAAAAATTGCATAAAAAACATTGGGTTAAAATTTAACAGTGGGAGTATGTGTACTGAATTTATTAACAACACATGAAGTAGTTGTTAATTTATTATATAAATTATAAATTGATACACGGAATATTGCGGTAGACCTCGTTCAAGGCAAATTTTATAGTATACATACTAGGAATTCTGACCATATATATATATATATATATATATATATATATATATATATATGTATGTATGTATATATACATACATATATGTGTATGTGTAAAACACACATATGACTATATTCATCGAGATAACCATAGCCATCTCCATGGTCCAAGTTCCTCCACCCGTTGCAAAGGGGAGATAAAAAAATTGAGGCCACGGTGATGGGTAGTATACCACACCTCTCCTTCCGCTCCCACATTCAAACTTAAAACCCGCATCCGGGAATGCAAAATACCCATCTCCGTGGCGTAAATATCGCTCCTCTAAAAACGCGGGTCACTTTAAGAACAGGTTCGGAGACGAGGGATCCTTTTTTATTTTGAAAATAGACCTCTCAATATTTCAAAACGAAACAGAAATGTATATTTAAATAACATTCATAATACTCTTTGAGTTACGCGAGTGTTCGCTATCGGAAGCCGTTAGATTTCGTGTTTGTAAATAGCTTACGAACAGTTGTTCATTATATCATGAACGTGTTAAGACAAGGTCAATTTTATTAAGGGAACAAAATATTGCATTTTCCCTTATAAAGAAGGGAGTGTCTTGAGTTTAAAAGTATGCTATCTCATAAGTGTAACAAAATAGCAAAGGGATGAAAGTCTGCGTATAAAATACTTTTCAAGCAAGGGTTCATATAAAGCGAGAAAATAGACTAGAACCGGAAGAAGAATACTAATTGTTTGGTATCTTTAAAGATCTAAAAAACGACTGTCTTTCGGTATGTTTGTTCGTATTTGTAATATTTAAAAACCTCTACGTAAATTGTTGTAATTATTAAAGTGTATAATATTACCAAATTGAGAAAGTAAATCAAATTAGTGACTTATTTCTGATTATTTTCAAGAAACCCAGGAAAATAATAGTTTCCCTTTTTTTAGTAAATTATTAACTAAAAAATTCAAAATGACTTAAAAAAAACAAAAAATTATACTTATGATCATTTCCTAACTTGTATATAATAAATTTAATGTTGAAACGGGAATATTGAAATAGGAATAGAATAAAAAAAACAAAATCGTTTTTTACTTAAAAATCATTAAATTTCATTGCCATATTTTAATCTTGTGGCTTACATGTATAAGATTACCATTTTCAAACATTTTTAAATTCGCGACTTCTGAATTTATTAAAGAATTATGCAAGAAATAACCCTGAAAGTTGTAGAAAAACATTTGGAAATCTATTAAAATATATGTAAGATACAATCTTGAAACTTTTTGGAATATTAATAATGGAACCAATTAGTAAGTCTGTAATTTATTTATCATTTTCACGACATCCTACGTATCAATCAATAGAATCACTGATAGAAGTCAGCCCACTCCTTCTAGGACATCTTTTCCGCGGTCTTTTTGAAGGCAGTTACCGCTTTTTCAGCACCTGTGAACCGTAATAATCAAATTTAGTATTTTTTTCTTAAAACTATATACAAAACGTGGTTGGAACTATGTAGCGGTTGAATCATAATTTCTACACCACCACCAAACGTAGTATTCGGTCGTTTGTTCCCAGACGACACAGTTGAATTCTACTGCATAGGTGCCGCTCTTGAATTTTTTTTTAAAACAACAGGCAGACGATTTCTAATACATGAGACTGCGGCAGCTGTCAGAATTTTCTGGAACAATTGTTGCATAATAACCCCTTAATCAGAAGAATGAGGCGACCACCTTTTTTCAACACTCTACTAATATTTCGGGATGACGAGCATAAATTTGCCCGAATCTGTATTTAGGTTGCTTTCTTGTCAGTTTTTATAATGAACTGCAAGCTGTTAATGTTGTCCTTGGTTGTTGCTCTTAAGGGAAGCCCCTAAGGCAGATCATTCGAATTTCTTAAACTCGTTGTAAACGGTAGTGCAGGATGAATATTTATCATGAAATACCAATTGAGTTTAGTCATAATTTTATTTTTGGTTTTAACCTATTTTACTCCAAGATATAAAGAACACATTGCCAGCTAGCGAAATAACAAACCAGACACATCTCACTTTGCTAAACATCTCATTGAAAATAACCATCACCCTCATACTGGTAATGCCTCCTATATATTACAAATAAATACAAAAGGTAATAAACTTAATGTCCTAGAAGCATTAGAAATAAACAGACATAAAAAAGATACCAACGTATATTAAATGAACAACTAAATATAATATCATCATCCATACTTAATATCTTCTAAACATAATAAAATTAGGCAACATTGACACTACAGTACTCTTTAAATTGTTTCAGCCCACATACACGTATAAATATAAGTATATAAAAATTAAAATAAATAAATATATAAAGAAATAAATATATGAATAAATAAAACCGGAGATATGTAGAATTAGTGGTATAACCTTTTTCTAACTTTCAGATACCTTTGCTTTGGTATAAATATATTACCGAGAATAACTTCCAGTTAATTTGATTACATACACCGGAAGATTTGCATTGTACAACCTCATAGAATAACAACAATTGAACTGATTATCCTTACTAAAATACTGGTATACGGTATAACTCTCGGAAATATAATAAAACGTACACTGCTCCCCTACAAAAAACTCACTAACACAAACAGTTGGAAAACCCACACAGACCCGGGTTCCGCTTTTGTGTTTGAAACATGTAAATGCTGTTGGATGTTCCTAAGAGTTATTCTTTGCTAATATTCCACCTGAAGATGTTGTAATACAACGATACCTAGGTTGTGGTAAAGAACTTAAAGAAAGTTGAAATAATACTACATCACGTAGTTTCATTTAATTGTGAATAATTAATTTCTACAAAATTAACGCCAAATATATTCAAAATTTTACAAAAAGAAGCGGCCGTCGCCTTGCAGTGAAATGTAATATAAAGCATCCGTACGATAAACTTTTTCGTGAAAAATTATGGCCACATTCACAGTGCAGTTCACGTGCCCTTTGAAAATGAGAGATAAGGAAAAAATGACCACCACCAGGACTTCTCTCCCGCTCCCACATTCAAACTTAAAACCAACAGATGGGAATGCATGATATCCATTACCATGGTGCAAATGCCGCCCGATTGATAACTTGGTTAAGGGCGAGATCAAAAACGAAAACCAAGACCTTTTTATTTTGAGAAAGGGCCTGCTATTACTTTAAAACGTAATAGAAATGTATATTTAAATAAGCTTCAAAACACTCCCTGAACTACGAGAGTGTATGCTACCGAAAGCTGTTATAGGTCTTAATTTTATAAAACCTGCGTATAAATTTATTTATTATATCATGTACGGATTTGGCGTCAGCAATGTTTTATTATGCATGAAACAACTGAACTGTAATAGATTTTATATTTTCATTAAGTCCAATGTTTCTTCCCGAGAGTCTTTCGATAATATATGATATAATTTGAAGGTAGTTTAAAGCGTTTCGTTTTTAAAAAAAATTCTAACATTGATGAACAATACAAAGAATTGAAAGACGAAAAAATAAACCTGACATATTTTGAAAAAAAAAATATTTTATTCGTGTAAATGCAAATTAAAAAGACCATATTTATTAAGGAATCAAAGTGTTTCCTGTTGTTACGTCAAATTTTTGTTTTGTATTTGACAGACACTTGTATTGGATTTCGTACATTATTTTATAACAGGAAATACTGCTGTTTCTATTCCTAAGTAACATTGAGTGTTAGAAATTTAGGAATACATTTTAGATTGCTCATTTCATACCATACATAGTATGATTTATTCCCAGCTTTCTGGAACTAATAAATCATACTCCGGGTCTCCATAAAACTATTTATCTGGTGTAAAGATATATCGCTATATAAAGTAACAATATTCTTTTTTATTTACAGGATTTATTAATTTTCAGATTCAAAGTAAAATATACTTATTATTTACTATCACGAACTATTTATTAAGAGTAAAACTTATATTATTATGAACAAAACTTACTTAAAATTAAAACTTCCTATTTGAAAACGGAATAAATATTAAAAATAAGGACATTCTTTATGGACTGATTTTCATTATTTTTATTGATATTCCATTTTCGTGTGAGAATAGAAATGAAGAAAGTTTCGAAAGCGTAAAAAATCTGAGTCAAAATTTATTCTAAAACACTAAGGGGCATAGCGTACAAAAAAGGGGCAAACAAAAAATTTCCGTATAAGTGTGTATATTGTCCGGTATCTGCCTATCTGTCTTATGCAGTATCTGTCTTATGTTATACGGTATCTGCCTCCAAGTCTAATGCCCAAGTCGCTATACTCATTTCGGTAATTTTTGATTAGTTTTCATAGGAAAGTATTATGAAATTAAATTTTATCAAAAACGCCTCACAGAATTTTCTTTAAAGTTCCCACCGTATTCCATAATATCAGTATTTGTACTTCATGAACTCCATAATATGTCATGAATAAATTTCCCTGCATAAATTTTGTTGGAGTACTTTTAAGCTTCTATATCAAATAGTAACACGTTTTAAACATTGTTAGCAATATCTGTGAAACTAAATTACTAACTTAAATACGCGTTTTATATGTATAGATTCCCCATAAAATTTAAAAATAATTTTCGTACACTCAACTGAATGAGACAACATTGGATAAGGCTTTTAAAAAGACTCGACTCCACTGGCGATTTACACACTACGATGATTTCGGATATGCTAAAATATTTATGAACGTTTTAGGGCTCGTGGCTTTTCTATTGAATTATTTCCCAACTTTATTATTAATTTTTCAACATGTAAATATATTTATTACTTAGGACATATTCAGAAACTTGGT
Organism: Druceiella hillmani; assembly: GCA_039881145.1. Lineage (NCBI taxonomy): Eukaryota > Metazoa > Arthropoda > Insecta > Lepidoptera > Hepialidae > Druceiella > Druceiella hillmani. Next base: position 38,387,468 of record JAYKKI010000003.1, on the reverse strand, counting down.
TATAGTTTTTCGGTAAACCTTAAATAATATTCTGGTAAAATTGTTTTCTTTCACAATTTTTATTTTTCCGGTTTCATAGATGGGCTGGAACGTAACTTTTCATGGAACTTTTTAACGATATTTTACATACAATTTTGAAATAAAAGCACTCTCTATAGAAATTAAATACAACATAATACATTGAAATAAAAAATTCGAGTATTTCATTTGCCCTCTCCAAAATTTCCATACCAATAATTTTAAGTTTTATACTATTGATACATTTTTGGTTAAACCTATTTATTACTATATGAAATTTCTAATTTCCACGTTAAACGGTTTGCGAGAAAAATTGTGTCAGGCTCACAAGTGAGTGACCTTATAAGGGTTCCATTTTTTCTTTTTTTGGTTGACTTACATAGCCTTGATTATTATCTTTCTTTATAATACTTGATATTAATATCTAAAACATCTACTTAGAAAATATCATGGTTATAGTTATAATGCTTTATGAACCTGTGACAGACGTTCGGAAAGGAGGGTACAAAACTTAGATATTACTTATTAAAGGACTTAACCAAAGGCCGAAATTACAAAAGTTGCTACTTTTGCATATAACCTTAGAAAGGAAAATGCAAAAGATCAGTAAAAGACGAGTGTACTTGAAGATCAACACTTACAACTAAAAAACATATTTACTGTTTGTCATCAGAAACATACAATTCAGTGATCCAATTTCATCGTATCCTCTTTCTTCATGGAGAGCATTAGGATATGTACGGTAGTATAAACTATAAGGATAATTTAAAACATGCTTTTGAAATTGGACTTAAATTTTTTATTAAGACAAATTCCTCTACCATGATTATGCTTTGATTTTGTTCATAATCCCAAATATGCGATACGTCGATGAAATATGTAAGTAATTAAATATTATGCAAAGTTCAGTAACTTATCAAAACACTACTGGAACTTCCACAATTGATATTCAGATCTAATCAGTACGACAAATTAAAACGAAATTATTAGAAACAATTTTAAGGTTTTTAATTACGTCTTTTCGATAAAATGTTCGTCCCTATTTCTTTATTCATTTTCAACTGCTGACATTTTTGGCGTGGTTTGTTTCCTTCTAAAAAATGTGTATGCTTTTAAGTTCACAACCATAAATGTATAAGTTTTTTATTTATTCAGTAAAAATTGCCTACTCATTTCTATTTTTCGATATTCGATTTTATACACTTATTGAATTATAGTCGATTTCAAAAGAATGCCTTCGTTCCAAAAAGTCAGTCATTTGTATTCTTTGCTTTCTTAGTTTAAAGAAAAATGTTTATAAATCATTAAATCATTAACTTATTTTTTTAGGGAGACATTTTACCTGATTATCTAACAATTATTTGGGCACTTCCAATTGAGAAAAGAACTTGACATTTCGACAGAATATGAATTGTAAATACCTGGAAAAAAATACATTTTAATTGCCATGTACTACCAGTTTTAACTAATTAACAGAAAATTGGAACAAGTGGAATGCACGTAATAGGTATATTTTATATTGTTTCCTTGTTTTCCAAGTGAAATAAAGTTGAAGGACAATTAAATGAAACTACATCATGTAGTATTATTTCTACACTCTTCAAGTTCTTTACCACGACCTAGGTTTCGTTGTATTACATCTTCAGGTGAGCTATTAGCAAAGATTAACTCTTAGGAACATCCAACAGCATTTATATGTTTCAAACACACTAGCGGAAGCCGGGTTTATATGGGTTTTTCCACTGCTTATGTTAGTGAGTTTATTGTAGGGGAGCGGTGTAGGTTTTATTATCGGATAAGTTTACTGAACACCTTGTACATCAAAAATTTTATGGAATTCGCTTAAATAAAAGACGCCTAACTCATCACGGTCTAAGTGTGAAGTTCTATATATATATATATATATATATATATATATATATATATATATATATATATATATATAAACAAAATATAAAAGTTAACAATTTTCTGTTCCGCTAGAAAATTTTGAACATATCTAATAGCATTAAATCACATTTACGGGAAGAATCATAAGTGTATATATTTCTGAAAAGTATTCTTTATGAAAAATCATTTTCTTTCCTTAATATAGATTTTTTACAACCTGAAAATTGTTCTGTACATTATTTATTCGCCTTTGAAGGTTTTGAAATAATTGTCAAATGTGTGAGCAATACAATTATCAAAAAATATTAAACTGTCTGCATGCAAAAGGTCACCATAAGGAGTTTAGACACCAAATAATGACTAATTTTCAATAGAAACTAAACACGATGAAATGGCTACTGTGGAAATATTTATATACTTTTCAAAATAAATTCTTCATAAAGTTGTACACGTTCTAGAAGCAATAAGTTATCCCCTGTGTTATATTCCTCTCGAATGAATGAAAATCGTAATATAGTGTAATGGCTTCATTTTATTTTTAAATATTTTCACTGTATTTATACGCAAATGGATTGATAAAGGAATCTACGACGGATCGTTAATCAAAACGGGTATGTTGTATAATGGCAAAAGGTCACCATTACTATATATTACATCCAGTCTACGTCATACCTTTCATAAAAATGTTAAAATAAATCTAATAGTCATTGTCTATTACGTATTGCTTTACAATTGGTAAATCAATTCTTTAACTGATATTATTTTTACGGTAGAAAAAAAAACTGTGACACTCTTGGTTCATCAATTTTAATATTATAAAAATTATTTCACTCACAAATATCTAATTACGAACATAGGCAACAATTATATTGCCACATCTTAACTTAGTGTCGTTAGAAAGTTAAATAGATTTCAATGTTTTTACACATTATTTACATTGACCGTATCGACAACCACGTTTAACAAAACTTTTCACAATTTGGTTGATTGCTGGTCTGAGTGGTTATTTATACGGTAAAATAGGATGCTTGAAGTAGTGCGTCCTCATCTTGAATTACGCTTTATTTATGAATATATTTGTATTCCATTTTTAAAGTTCGTATTCAGCATATAATTCTCATTACATACATCCTATGATTATTAAATATGATTTGAAGTCAAATATAAAATTGTAGTTTATCATCTGCTTCATGTAAATTCTTATGTAAAGTATAATATTTTTCTTCTATTATAACAGCTGCTCATTTATAATTTTTTGAACTACAAATGAAAAAATGATACCTCAGAGTTATTTTTCACAGCGTCCAATAAAAACTTCACTCTTTTTGTGATTGTAGTTCATTCAAAAATATATCACATTTGCACCTATCAAGGCTTGTGCGCGCAGTACATTCAAACCCCTAATCTACATATGTGAGAACATTTCGAATTGATTTATTACTCTATTTAACGACTATTACGCCGCTCTTAAGGCAAACTTAGTTACCTCTGTGTGGGTACTAGCGATACTGGCCTCTGTATTTGTATTAGCGGTTAGGTTATTGGCAAATCAGATAAATTTTAACCGTATCTTGTATCAATACTTATATATATATATCATCAATGTAGCATGTATCTAAAATATTGAGTATTTGTAAAGTAGCCATAATATATGTATTTATATAGTAGCCAAATAAAGATTTCTATGGACATCATAATAATAATTATTGAGATCCAACAGTTTTATTTCTAAGTCACAGTTAGTTATAGTCCACAATTCGCAATTATAAATAATACGTATAACAATTATAATTCTTATTTAGGATCACCAAATTGCTTAACATTAAAAATTAAATATTTTATAGTCAAAATGACAAAAATTATCAGAATATTTGCACAATTAGGTTGGATAATAATTAGTAATTAGACTCTTCAATAGACGATAGGTACTTTATCTAGATATTTTTTTTCAGCTATTGAAAAAACTATTTCAGTGCAAATAATCACAACTTTGTAAAATCTTAAAATTACGAAAACCAAAAACTTTTACAAAATATATAACTAGTTGGTATCAATACTAGATAGGTAACAAAAGAAGTTCTTAAAAGTATGCATCTATGTCACTTATTATATAATTACGGAAGAGACATAGCTAAAAGAGCTATGCAGTTTATCACTTAAAATTTATTGAAAAAATCAAAATTTTACTTATAAAACTAGAACCGAAAAAGCAGTCATAGCAGTAACTTAAACTTTAGTAAATCTTTTAGTATTTTTTTTCTTTCAACATTAATAAAATCTCAATGACTTCTAACTGACTAAAGCTAACTACAATCCGAAAACCACGATTCACTTATGTTAATTAATAAATTAGTCTTTATTACACATAAAAAAAGGTATTCTTAAGACTTGTAAACCTTCAAGAATTGGCCAACAATATCTTGGGATGAGGAATAATAACATTATTAACCGTGATATTCTGATTGTTTTCGGCCATCATCAATCCAATTTTACGATTGTACGCTTTTCCTCTTCTAAATGGATATTAATATTTTCCTTCTTTATCAAAACAATGACTTTCGTGAACTCTTCATTGGCATACGAATCTTCAAGAAATCATCTTTAAAAATCATCTTAGAGTTCATCTTTTTGAACTTTTATTACCGCTATGCTTGCTAGTTTCAATTTATTGTTATATCTTTTTCTTTCCGAATTCTTCCAGTCGTAAGAATTTTCACACTTTTCATTAAAGTGGATAGGCTTGCATTTTTTGTAGTAGCTTTTATAGTATCAATAAATGTCTCAGGGATGTACATAGTATAAATGGAAAACCGACAAATAAAGTAATTTTTTGTATTAGAAAATCTTTCGTTATCAACAATGTCTCATTTTAAGATATCACGATGCAAAAAATGTTACTGTTTCAACAACAACGTTGTATCAGTTTTCATAACACTTCAGTCTCAGATATAATTTTTGCAGAAAACTAAGTTAAGTATACATACCACAAAAATATTTCTTAGATTTGAAATATTTTCATTCAAAATAGATCTTTTCACAGTAAGATTCGCTGATTTTCACATAAAAATGTTTTTGTATAAAATAAAGATGAACAGCGTTTTTGACTATTGAAAAAAAAAATCTCTTTCTGAGATGTCACGCTCTATATATATATATATATATATATATAGATATATATATATATATATATATAATATATATATATATATGTGTGTGTGTGTGTCTGTGTGTGCGTGCGTATGTGTGTGTGTATACGTACGGAACGTACGAAACCGTTTACATTAACCAATCCGTTATTGCGTACGCAATATCTCTTTAAATCTATGGATTGCAGGACACAAATTGACTCCATCCACACAGATTTTTAAAAAGTTTTCGACAAAGTTGATCATCTCGTCTTGCTGAAAAAACTCTCTTTTAACAGTATAAAGGGTAATTTACTTCTTTGGTTCGTCTCTTATCTCAGCAACAGGCAACAAGCGGTAAAAATTAACGGTTTTAAATCACCTCATGTTGCAAATCGATCACTTTTGGATGACATAGGTAGCCATTCTTTGAAATCTGTTCATTGACATACGTGATCTTGGCGTAATGTTTGATCAAACGTTTTATATTCACGTTAAGCAGATCACCTCGCGAGCTTATGCTTTGCTGGGCTTTGTCTTACGAACTACCAAACCCTTGAAGCAATTGAGAACGTATCGAATCCTCTACTCTCATTAATTCAACACAAGCAATTAGTCAATTAAACGGATACTGTACAACCATTAGTCCTTTTAAGCATTGACACTACATTTTCTTTATATTCAAATCGATATCATTAACAGTAGGGTGGAAATTACTATTAATTCTGTTATTGATAACTTTAAAATAAAGGTTGATTTCAATAATTTCAATATTAATTTTTTGTTTACCAATTTTCCTTGATTTGTAATTTAATATAATATTTTATAAAATGTATGATTATATAAATATTTATATAAGACTGAGGATATATGTACGTAGAATATGAACATGTTAGGATATAAGTTAACTTAATTTTTGAAAAACTCGCTTTTATGACTTGTATCTGTTTTTACACCATAGGTGATAAATGTATATATATATATATATATATATATATATATATATATATATATATATATATATATATACATATATATATATACATATATATATATATATATATATATACATATATATATATACATATATATATATATATATATATATATATATATATATATATATATATATATATAATTTTCCAAAGGTGTTTAAGCGCCATCTATTGAGAACCTTCTTAACTAACATTCGCGACTTGCAATTTATTTGCACGGGCCATCTAGTCTAAAAATATTAAATTTGTTTAAGTAATGCGTAGTCAAAAGGACAGACAGACATAAATTGGAAAAAAATAATGCATTTCATTTTCTGGTTTCTTTTAGGTTTCATGTTCAAAATTTATTTTATGTGCAAACTTGCTTTTCTGTTTAATTACACGAATGAGTAACTAGAAACAAGAATTAAAACTTTATACTAGTGGTAGTTGATGTCTTCTATTTGAATGCACTACAAGATTATTTATTGTAGATTTTTAGTTTTTAAAATATAGTCATGTACTATTTCACTATTTCGACGTTATTTTAGCGCTGTTAGATTGTAGCCGATGCCAAATTTCTAAATATATATTTCTATTTTTTGTTATAAAATTGATACAATAATCAAATATTTAATGAATATAATCTATTATTATATTGTTCTCAGTCTGCTATCACAACGATTAGTCAAACATTTTGGCATCTCGAGGGTACATCTGTTTGTACTATGCATTTCAATTTTATTGTATTATATAAACGCTTTTCACCTCATTAAAAATCTCTCAAATTATATTTTCCTTTCTTCTAGACTTCCAACTAAAACTTTTTTTTACTACTAAACATTTAACAAAGTTCTACTTGTATGACATGTGATCCAAGAAGTTTTGTATTAGTATATGCACAGTCGACATAACCCTTTAACCTGAAGTTGTTTTAACAATGCTACGTCTCTACAACACGCTTTTCAGAATATTGCTAATAGACGCCTCTAACGTCATCATTTTAGCCAATCGACCTTTTGTTTCGGTCTTGATAGAAAAATTTAGAAAATTATGATATTCATTAGGCAAACCGTTTTTTGCCTTGTTATCTTACTGTATTTCCAGATTTTATTTACCAGTTAAAGACATACCTCGTTACTAGTACAATGTCTTCAAAATTTCTTTTCGCGTCTTTCGGTGCTGAGGATCATAGAGTCTGAACAAACATAATTTGGGGTTCAGAGAAACAGTGGTGTGCTTCTCTTTTTTTGCGACCAAACTTAACAAACCTTTTTACTCTACGTGAAATGTCGTCTGTTCCATTTTCGATATTTTTCCAGATATTCTAACTATATATTATTAGGTTGCGCCAAAAGGGGACTAAGAAACGATAGACAGAGCGGAACAAAACCCTGTTATAATTGATTGCGCTCTAAAATATGATACGAATATTTAAGTATTTCAGGGAATAATTGTGGACAAAATAAAGATGTATGAAAAAAATTATATTTGTATATTAGTTTTTGTTAAAAATACCTATAATATTCGTTGAATTATTAGGACGACCATATTCTATTTATCATAATAATTTCGGAATTTTTAAAATAAATGGTGATCAGAATGTCTTTTACAACAGCCTTGTATTAAGAACTTAGGAGTTATGCAAAGAATGCCCATCCAATACTGGGTTCTAAATAACAAACATATAATATTTAAACTTATCTTACAATATAACTTTATAATACATCAGCTTAAAATAAAAAGCTTTCGAAAGTCTTTCCCGACTCTTACTAAAAATAAGTGAAAAAGGGACTTTATTTATTGCAATATAATTAAATTTAAATAAATAAAATCATATATTCAGGAAAAATCTCGAGCAATATATGCCTTAGTTTGCTTTAATTATTTGATATTACATATAAGCCTATAAGCCTAGCGCTTATTATGAATTAGCAAATAAAGAATAAAACCAAAGTGCGTTTCGGCATAATTTTATCTCTTGAGACTCCATAAATATCTAACAGTAGTTCCAAAATTTATTTACGTTTGGAAAATATATTTTAATCCAAAATTTCCTGAAAAGTACTTTCCATTATTTTATACATTTCATATTCGTTGTTTATTTGAAGTCTGTTAATTTTGTTTTAGTAAAAAACAAAATGAACAGACGTCAAGTAAACAAAGCTGCGAAAATCCTTATTTGGTGTTTATTATTCGGTGTTTATTTGAAGTGTGTTCATTCTGTTTTGGTTAAACATTTTTTTCCCTTTTTTGCCTATGATAAAGAATATTACTTCGAACAACACAAACTTAAAAAAAATTAAATAATAATTCTTCAATGAAATCAAAAAACTCGGTTGTGTTGTTTAATGGAGTTCTCTGGCCTTACTTTAGCCAATGCTTCAAGCTTTTAAATTCTTGGACCTACTATCTACCTGTCTGCTAATATCCTAGTTACTTCATGCCTTTGTATATTTCTGTAAACACTTACTCACCTGCCTACTAACATTACATTTGCATTACTTACCTGGCCAATATTATTTAGTTATTCATGCATTTCTGTATACTTATACTTACTTTCTTACTTATTTACCTACCTACTAATATCTTAGTTACTTCATGTCTTTCTATTTAACTGTATGTATTAATTAACCTATCTACTTTGTTTCTTTTTTGCTTACGTAAAAAGAGAAACAATGATCGAAATTCGGTGAGTTTACTTTTTATTACTGAAGAGTTCCTGTCTAACTCTAGGAAGGTCCAACTCTATTGTTTTCCCATGACACCGATTTTACTAAAGGGCAAATGTAAGTCGACCTAAAATGTCTCAAAACTCCAGATTTTGTTACTAGCTTATCATTATACCTATATAATCCAAACTCCATCACAACGACTGGACTGTGCCTTGTCGATGAATTCTATGTCTTCAATATCTATTGTCAAACTGAAACCAAAAAACACATGGCGTATATTCTTCTAGAAGTACTAACGATTGATTATTAAATATTGGAGATACGAGGTAAGAGTGACAAAAAATACAATTTAATTGAGAATCTTTACCTTCTTTGAAGTCGGTTAAAAGGTCATTACATATTATTTGGAATTATTTGGATATTATTTGGGTCCTTATATATTTGTGAATGAATTTTACCTACCAAAGTATTATGAAAATGAATCGCAAAATCCATTGAAGTTGAAAAAATGTTCAATATCATCCAAATTAAATTCAGCCCTGAGAATGAAATGTCGAATGAAGTTGTAATACAAAATATTTAAATACATAAGGTCGGCAAAGGTACAAAAAATTTACACTACTACCTACCAATATTTTGCAATAAAAATTACAAGTTTAGAAAATAACATTTGGCGGCAAAGATATGAGGCAAAGGATTAATAAATTTTGTTACCAATTTTACTTGTAAACCCTATGGTTTAAAATAGTTTTCGGAGCATATACAGATAACTTATATCTTACAATTAGGTTATTTTTAAAATTAAGGGGTTAAAAATAACCTATATTGATGGGTTTAACTAAATAATTAATATCTCACCTGCAAATATAAGGAAGTAGTCAAATTACAAAAAAAATGTTAAGAGTATACACGCACATAGTTCTATGTCAAAATACTAAAATATGGAAATAATTTCCTTTTCAAATTAAATTCAAATGATGCTCAAACCATTTTAGAGCGTTGTGTTTCTTTCAGTTTATTTTAGATTAGCTTCATAACTTATCAAATAAAATTTGTGAGGTAGTACGTAATTTAGCATATTTATTACCATTGAAAGTCTAGGCGACCTTTTTCACGACATTACAAATAATATTTACACGTATATGAGACAGAAACATAAATGAAGTTTGAAATTAACAACTCACTATGAACTTCTTTCAAATCTTAAATAATTTTATTTTAAAATAGATTAATTTAAAGTTCTCTGGAAAATTTACATATGAATATAAAAGCAATATTACAAAAGGACTGCTGAAAATGTTAGAGCGAATAGTACAAATAAATCTACGAAAACGCTCGTTTTTGCAGAGTTGAAGTGAGTATAAAAATAAAAGTTTAATAAAAATAACGTTAATATTAGTTACGATCATTGTAACGTTTCTAGATTCAGCAGTAAATAATCTACTATGCTACTAATATTTTGCGAAAAATCCTTTTATCATACTCGATTGATCCATGCAAACTCGTCGTGTAGTGTTCACAAGCGCCAATAATTAGACTTTACTTTTCCCTTAACGTTTCTTGTGTTGTAGTATATACTTTTGTATTATAGTATAAAATAAACTACATTTTGATAATACTGAAATCATTAGACACTAATCGCATTAGTAACAAAAAGCATCAACAATTAAAATTGAACTTTTCGTAACATTTTTCACGCAGTCAGTTAATTTAGATTTTCGTAGTCACCAAAAATTTGGAAGGATCATAATAATCATGTCTAAAATAGAACTAATAGCATTTTAATGATTGGCAGGGGAAATTTGTAAACAAATGTTTTAATAAACATTTTTATTTCACATTTGCTGCTTCTCCTGCGTCGTCAATATGAATATTAAATATTTTATTACGTAAGTATTGTTTATGTGAGTAATTATTTTTCATTGAACCTACAAAATATCCTAAAATTGGACATAATTATACACGTCTTTACTCGAATTGTAAACTAAACCACGACAATTTCTATTTGTTAGTTATTAGGCGCGCGCACTCGGTTCTTATTGAGTTTACATTTTTCTATTCTGATGCTCCGTCATCTCGCCGTAAAGCAGAGCTAGTGTTTCTGCAAGTAATGAAATGTTGACAAATTATTTTGCTTGTGTTATACCAAATATCGTAATTAATATTTCGTACTCGTCAAAGAATGGTTAACCAGTGTGTTTTGCCATAATGGCCTATACGGCTGAAGCATGGAAATTAAAGGCACTGAGCGAGGGACGGCTAGGCTCAGCATGTTTCTGAAATATAAAACACGACACGAGCAAAGGCATTGGAGAGATACACGTTAAAGACGGTGATATAATTTATTAATTCTAGTACTAACTGCAGTCTGTTGGTGATAACTACGTAATATTGAATTAAATCATCATCATATATATTTTTGAATAACACATTTTCACGGTTCTAAACTCTGATGAAGTGTACTTATTAAATAAGTTATATGTTCACCAAAAAATACAATGCCACCAATATCTTGCTTCACTACCAATATCTTGTGTTACAAAAGTTTGACCAAATGTCTTGCATTATGAAAAGGATCTTTGCCTGTCGGCCTTTACTCACTATTCTCAAGAACCACTAACTTGCGATTCTAATATACATGATATATCAGCTGTTCTTATAACTCCCAAGGAAAAGGATAATAAAATAAGTTCGATAAACCAGTACACTTGTTTCAAAGAGTATAATCGCACCCCTTCAAGAATTACAATCGACTACTGCGATCATCATCTAGGAATATGATTACCAAATAATTTTTTTTGTTGATTTATTTATTTTAATTGCAAATATTGAAAGAAAATCAATCTTTCTTCCACAGTATTTCGTACACTTCTTAACTGTTCATTGTTACTAAATAGTATTTGTCGTACCCGATTACGAAGTACAAAACTAGTGTTATCTTAAATAGTGCCAAAACCATTATTTGTATATTAATTAACATAAAAATATTTTTATGTTTGTTAATTTTCCCGGTAATTTCTTTTTCTTATTCAAGTTATGGGGAATAAAGTAGTGTACATATAAAACAAACATTTTAAAACCTTCTTCCAAAGAAACCAAGACCATTTTAACGGTATAAATTTACCTGTCCGTTGCAGCGGGGAGATAATAAAACTCCGCCATATTTCCTCTCACAAAACTTGTGCCTATTTTTACACGTAACATTTTTAACGCTGGAAATCTTTATGGAGAAACTTACGCAATTATGTATATTTAGGCGCTCCTGGTTAAGTCAAAAACTTGGCATCATAATAGTACCTGAGTTGTAAATACTTTAGGAAAATTGTAGATACCCGATATTCCCAGTTTTTACCTTATTAGCACAAAATTAGTAGAACGTACATGTTAGATATATTTGTGGTAAAGCTCTAGGCTCTGAATTCAGAAATATAGGTTCGATTCTTTGAAATATCTCTGTTTTTTTATTAGTTTAAAATGAAAAAAAACCCACAACTAAAACTTTTGTTGCTTTTGATATCTAATGAAACAAATCAATATATACTTTAAAATTATTCAGTACGTGAGTGACGTTTAAAGGTATTTTAAACTTGCAGTGCAGATTCATTGTTTATGTGAACATAATAGGCTAAAACAATCGGTTTGGTCTTTTGTGTAATGGTAACATAATACAAACATTGCCGTCATAATACCAGTGCTATCTACTTTATTGGTTTAAGTATATTTGACTTGAAAAGTATTAGATAGCCGAAAGATATTTTGTATCACTTATGCAAATGTTCCCGTAAA